>BQMB01001718.1:0-700224 GCA_027943415.1 Closterium sp. NIES-67 | reverse complement strand
TTGTAGTGGTGTGAACTTGAGGAGCTTGAAGGATACTTGAAGGGGAGCTTGAAGGAGAGTAGCTTGGAGATGCCTTGTTACCATCCTTGCAGTTGTAACGGTCACTCGCAACCTCCGGTTGCGACCCTTCGAGTCCTTTCGTGTTCTTTGTCCATCCCTCGTGTAACCTCCGTTGACTCGCGTACCCGTTACGACTTTCCTCGAGTGTAGTGTTGCACTTCAGAAACGCTTAAGTCCTTGAGGTATTTCCAACACTCCCCTTCGTTTCTGGAGTGCTGACGTGTCCAGATCCGGCGACGTTTATCTGCCCGGTCAGTAGCATGCAGTAGTCGAACTTTGCTTTCGCCAGTTTCTTCGTCAGGTAGTCTGCAGCCATTTCTGTCGTGGGCAGTAACTGAGTTGAAGTCTCCCCTTCGCGATTTCATCCTTGACGAAGAAATACCGCAGGGCGATGTGTTTGTTCGGTTGGCGAACCGTCTTTGTTGCGATTTTGATCGCGGATTGGTTGTCGCAGAAGAGTGAGAAGAAGGGCAGGGTGTGATCTTTGCTTCCTCGAGCAACTCTCGCAGGTAGAGTCCTTCCTTGGTCGCAGTGCAGAGGGCGATATATTCTGCTTCAGCCGAAGATAGTGCGATTAGTTCCTGTTTGCTCGACTGCCAGGAGATAGTCCCGATAGGCTCTAGTCGGTAGATGTAGCCCGTCCTTGAGCGTCGATTTTCCTTGTCTCCTGCTTGGTCGGCGTCGACGTATCCAAGTAGTTGTACGGACGATGTCGTTGCTTTACTGTAGGTAAGTCCATGGTCGGCGTAGAGACGAAGTAGAGTAGTGCCCGATTTAGTTCCTCGAGATCTTCTTGTTCCGGCTGCTTTAGATGCGTCGCCAGTTGGCTGCGCTGTAAGATAGGTCGGTCGCAGTTACTGCGGCGAATAGTAGGCAGCCGAGCTTCTGCTGATACTCCTGGATTTGCTTCGCGGGGAGTTTTGCGGAGGTGTCGTTGTTGTTCCCGTAGCGGTAGGGAGTTGTGACCGTAGTCGGCGTTAGTCCGAATTTCTTCGCGACAGCGCCTGCGTACTTCCCAGCGTGTAGGTAGAATGCCGAGTTGTCTTTGACGATGTTCAGACCCAGGTACTGGGTCACATTGTTAGACACCGTGAGTGTCAAGTCACTTCTCAGCTCCCCTTGATCCAGGTGGCGATGTCGGTAGTGGAGCTGATGTAGAAGGTCGTCGACGTAGACGATGAGTAGGATAAACCCTTTCCTTCTGTAGTTGGTACATGCCTTGGTCGTGTGGCAGCTGTAGGAAACCAATCCTGACGAGGCGTCGTGAAGGTGCTGCTGCCAAAGCCGTGGGGCTTGTTTGATCCCGTAAGGGATTTTATCAGCTGGCACACTTTTGTGGGGTCGTCGATGAATCCGTGGGGCTGCTTGATGAAGATCTCGGCGTCCACCGGTGCGTACAGGAAGGCGTTTGCAACGTCGATTTGGTGTAGTGGTAGCTTCTTCGTGGCCGCGACGGCGAGTAGAATGCGCAAGGAGGTGTGACGGGAGACTGGGGCGAATGTCTCTGTGTAGTCACTTCCGTATCGCTGATCGAATCCCCGTACGACCCAGCGAGCCTTGAATCGTTCGATGGAGCCGTCCGCATTAGTCTTGATGCGGTACACCCATTTTCCCGAGAGCACGTTTTTTCCGTTGGTTTTTGTTGCAGGTACCAGCTTCCACGTGTTTCGGTCTTGGAGGGCTTTTACTTCTTTTTCCATTGCTTCCTTCCATTTTGCCTTGTGTTCCCCCCCAGAGCCTACGACAGAGTCGTTGGCTGGCGCGGAGACGGCGGCGGCAGGTGCTGGACGGAGACCCAGAAGCCGAGTATCTGCAGTCCCGTGGGTGTGTGTCGAAGGGAATTTTCATTCCCGGAATAGGCTGCTTCGTCACCATCTTCTGGATCAGGTAAGAAGTTTGGGCCGATGCGTTCTGAGACATTCGTGTCTACCGGGTGAGGTGTAATGAAACCTTGGTCTGCGAAGTGGTAATGGGTGTCGAGGTTGTTGCTGTCGAGAGGTTGTTGTTGTCACGGAACAGTAAGGGAGTGGTCCGGCAGCTTCCGAAGCTCCAGGTACGTCTTCTTCTGCTACGCCAGCCTCGGCGGCATGGTCGGCGAAGGACCGAAGGCCCGCGAAGCCGTCGGTGGGGTCGTCTGTGTTGGCGACGTTGTCCAGGTAATGCTGCAGTGTCAGTCGCTCGTAGAAAATCACATCACGTGATGCCACGGTATTTTTATCTTGTATGTCGAGGAGTTTCCATGCTTGGAAATGTTTGGCGATGCCGAGGTGTAGTCCCCACCGTGCTCGTTGAGTGAAGCGTCCTGCTCAGGCTGTGTGGGAACTGTACTGTACCATGCAGCCGAAGACCCGAAGTAATTTTGTGCTGCCCCTTTTTCGTGTCCACAGCAGGTGCGGTGATGCGTTGTTGGGAAGCGAGGACGAGGATAACAAATTGTGTAGGTGGACTGCATGTGTCATCGCATCTGGCCATAGTGTGTTGGGCAGTCTCATGCCCAGGAGTAGCTTCCGCATCGTCGACTGCAAGGTCCGGTTCATTCTTTCTGCGACCCTGCTGCTGGTGAGCGTAGGGCAGAGACACCAGGCGTCTGATTCCTCTTTCCGCCAAGTAGTTCCTGAATCGTTGTGACTGGTATTCCAGTGCGCCGTCTGACTGGAAGCTCTTGAGTTTAGTTCCTGATTCTCGTTCAGCGATGGGGAGCCACGTCGTGAAGGCTTCAAAAGCTTGATCGTGTGTCTTGAGGTTATAGTGCCAGACATATCTTGTTGCTGCATCGATGAATGTGATGACATAGTTGAAGTCGGCTTCACTGTCGTCTCGAGGCATGTTTAAGATCTCGCAGTAAACTTTTCCATCAGTGCGTATGCAGGTGCACTTGGGTTGTGATGTGAAGGAAAAGGTTGGTGGGGAAGATCGGCTTCGGGGCACGTGAAGCATCGTGCGCGTGGTCGTCGAAGTTCTTGGCCGCTCGTTGTAAGAAGAGCGTTTCGTTCTAACACTTTGGCTTGGATGGTTTGTAGTACTGTGCTGTTTGCAGGGTGCCCGAGGCGTTGGTGCCAGATGTCGTCGGGAGCGCGATGGCCGGGCGAGCGTTGGTACATGTCGGCGTTGGAGAAGAGCGCGACGACCGTGGCGGGACTTCGGCAGACTTCTCGTGATGGGCATAAGTTGATCTGCTTCGGTTGGTGGTCCTCGGATTGCTGGTGATGGTACTCGGCTGGGTCTGCTGCTGCTACTTCAGGTGATGTCGAGGAAGGGACGCTTGCTGGTACTTGTCTTTCTTGTCGAATGACTGCTAACGCTCGTGTTCTCTCTGCTGCAGGTATGGTGTTGGAGTACCAGAATCCATCTGGGGTGAATTCGGGGTCAAGATCCGGCGGGTGCGTCCAGGCGGCGAACGACACGATGCCATCGCTATCGGCAGTACCACGGTCGGGGACGAAATCCAACACGAAGACGCCGACTTCAGGAGAGTGCGACCGATGAAAAGACCGCCCCCCGTGGTAAAGGCGAAATTCGTTGGAGTCCGAGTCGCATTCCAGGTGAATCCCTTTTGCCATTATCTGGCTAACACTGAGTAAGTTGTATCCCAAGTTGTCGACGATTAGAACTTTGTTGAGTTGTAGTATGACGTTCGTCTCCATTGACTGAAGCTGAACGATGCCTTGTCTTTGTTTTCATATTCTCGTTGTTGGCGACGGTGATGATGACATCACGGTTGAGACGTCGCTCTCGTTGCACGTAGCGCTCGGAAGAACACATATGTTGGCTGCAACAGCTGTCCAAGAACCCAGTGTTTCGCCCGGTGGGATCGGCGTTGGCGACTGCAGCGTACGTTGGGTTGACCTGAAGTCCTTGTGAGCGCGGCGGCGACAGCTCTTCTTCGTCTGGAGCGTAAGTGGGTGGTGATCCGGGTGCGCAGTTGTCGATGTGTACCATGCAATTGATGATGTTAGGTGTGCCTTGTACAGATGTGGAGGAATGCCTCGGCGGGCTTTCTTGAGTGGAAGCGACTTGTGGGTCTACTGGACGATAAGCTCGGGGACGTGTGCAGTTGACTTTGGAGTGTCCGGATGTTTGACAGTTGTGGCAGAACGGCGGCACAATGGTGAGTCCTCTTTTGTCACGTTGATCTTGCTTTCGCGTCGGTTGTAGTTGTTGTCGTTCCTTCGTTGAGTGTAGAAAACTAACGGTTGCTGTTTCCTTGGTTGTCTTTCTTCAAACAGGTCCGTCTCCTGTTGTTCAGCATGAAGCTCGGCGCAGAGGTGCATCTCCGAGATTTGTCCGTGGGCGCGAAGAAGCGAGCGGGTGGTTCTCCATTCTGGCCCGAGCCCAGCGAGGACAAGTGTCACGAAGCTTTCTTCAGTGATTGTTCCTCCGCACCGAAGCAGGCAGTCGTGGAGTGTCTGGCAGCGACTCATTTACTGCATCGCCTTTTCTCCGGTCTTCATCTGTATTGTTGTCAGCTACTGCATGAGTCTGCTTTGTGTCACGCTGTCGTTTGCTTGATAGAGACACTTGAGGTGATGCCATGCGAGTTCCGCGGAGTTTCCATAGCTTCGATACGTTCAGATGCTTTGCTGCTCTTGTGGTGGCAGGTTTCACAGGAGGACTGTGTACGCCAGCAGCGACTGATACGTAAAGATTTCTTGGTTTTTCGCAGTGCCGTTGCTTGGGAATGGCAGGGACCCGTTGAAGTATCCCAAGAGATGCGCAGCCTCCATCAGCAGCTCGAACTCAAAGCTCCAGGTAAAGAAGTCGTGTCCGTTAAACGGTGAGGATGTCTGCAGTTTGATCACGTGCGAAAACTGCGCCTGGAGACTTAAAATCTCGTTTGGTGTCTGTTGTGATGCAGCTGCTGTTGGTTGGGCACGGGGCGGCATGAACTCGAACGTCCCCGGTGAAGAGTGATAAGGCGCAAAGGTAGGCGCTTGATTGTGTCGCCCGAATGATGAGTTGTCGAGACTCATCGACGCTAATCCCATTTCCTCCGTTGCTCTGTATTGAATGCGCAGGTGTCCTTGTCTGCTGCTGCTGGTCGAAGTGTGACATGGAGCTGAAGAACCTTTCCATGAGGTTTGGGTCCACGCTGAAGAGGGTAATGGGGTCACCATTTCTGGTGCTCTTCCTGTTGTTTCTTGAGCAGCGCCGATCTCGGTTTGCAGTCCTGAAGTGTGCAGTCCAGAGTTGCCGGGTTGAGTGTCTTGGGCACTGGGTGAGCCCGTAGAGGTTTTCTTGCCCTTGTTGTCCATGACTTGTAATCAATGAAGTCGTTGGTATGCTGATTGTAAATAGAGCGTAGTTGCTGGGAGTTTGGTCTCTGACCAGCTCTCATACGATGTTGGGCTGAGAAATGCACTTAGGATCTTTCCAGAGACTAAGTCCCAGTTGTAAAAGATGCTTGAGTAGTGCAGCGGAAGTTGGAGTAGTTGAACCCTTGCACTAGTATGTGAGAGCAAGTGATTGATTAAAGAAAACAAGCATACAGCAATATATAGAAATTAGGAAAGTAAAGCAATTGTAGAACACAGTTGAAAGAGCGGTTTATCGAGTCGCACAGCGGCTCGATTGTCGGTTCTGTTACCGTCCTTGCAGTTGTAACGGTCAGTCGCAACCTCCGGTTGCGACCCTTCGAGTCCTTTCGTGTGTTTGTCCACCCCCTCGTGTAACCTCCGTTGACTCGCGTACCCGTTACGACTTTCCTCGAGTGTAGTGTTGCACTTCAGAAACGCTTAAGTCCTTGAGGTATTTCCAACAGATGATGTGGCAATTTGGATGACCTGGAATGGAAGGAAGGAAGGAACAAATGAAAACCATATAGGGGCAAGGACAAGAGAAGAGTATTAAAGAATAATTGAACAAGGCAAACTTCAAATTTTTGAACAAGGCAAACTTCAAACTGCCTTGAACAAGGACATAGTTCGGTACGAAGCGGAAAGAGAAGCTTGGCAGATCTTAGACCAGAAGCAGAAGAATGGGGGTGGAGAGGCTCAGCAGATGCCACATTTGGGTCACGCATCTCGAATGAATGTGATAACATACCTAGCGTGAGACTCTTGTTTTATTGCTGTACAATTTTTTATCATGTTCTCTGTTTTTGTAGCGTTTAGTAATGCATTGAGTTTCAGCTGGTGAAAAATTATCGCAGAATCCGTGAAGACTGGGTCTGTTCACCTACTGAAAAGCGGGGTTATCATTGCACTCCTCCAGCCATGCAATAGTGAGATCTACGGGGACCACTGATGTTCTTATCAAATGATTCGTCATGATTACAGCACCATCGGGATATCCAGCCTGAAAAATCTCTGCACCTGGTCTTGCATTGGGCTTTCTGCCCTGCGAAGCTGCCAGCCGTGCCGTGAAATGATGGCGAGACAAGAAGGGATGGAGGTTGGGGAGGGGAGTTTCCAAACTGTACTCCGCCCGCTGATTTTTGTGCTCTTCAAAATAATAGCTGTATCTGAAATGTTCTTTAATCGCACAGAACCACGCTGAAACTACGACAGAAGTTTGTGTGTTTGGTCCACATCCGTGGACATCCGTCAACATCCCACTTTGGACACGCTTTGAGAGTGGTACAGTAACAAGTGGTCTGTGTGATGCACTGTACACATTGCGCACCGCGTAATTGTGGAAAACGTTCTTCACTTCCCAAAATGTTTGCACCGTGTTTCTCGCATGAATTTTGGTTCTTCATTACCATCTCAACTCAGCTCGACTTGATCGGTTGTTTTTTGTCGCACTTAGGCAGCGTTTTACCTCTGTTAGTGTCACGTACTCGACTGCAGAGAGCCCTGAGGGTAACAAATAGAAAAAAGCTGATGTGTCCAGATCAATGCCGCCTATGGTGTGACACGAATGGCTGACACGAAGCTGCAGACGCACCTCAGTCAGAGGTTTTTTGCGTCATGTCATCCGCAATGCCATCCAAGGGTCCCTCCCTGACTCGCATTCCATTGTCGGTAGAGTTGACACGGTGCAGGATTTTAGTACGCTGATTCATTCTTGCCAAGTTCCAATTTGAATCAGATCCTATGTCACAGCCTGGAGATTTCTGGAGAATCTGCATCAGGCCTGAGTATGCCAGGTCCTTTCACAAGGTTTTGCATCAAAAGCTCCCCGGTTTTTAAACATTGATTTGGCAGTACTGTATGACTATCAAAACACGACAAGGCGCAAATATGCTACGAATGACTGCTGAAAAACGTCAGTGTACTTTAGATTTACTGTACCATCTGTGACACTCAGAGATGGCACTTGACCCGAGTGGCTTGCTCCTGCTACAAGAAAATCGGTTGCTTAATTCTACCGCTCGCTGTTGTTGATGTCGTCCCGTGCGTGCAATCCCAGCAGAGCTCTGCGGTGTGATATCTGCGGTGGGGACTGGCCAACCGATTGGCGGGGGATGGGCAGTAATCATTCATCTTTGTGAAGGGGTTTACCCTACCATGTGGATTTATTTGAGCATGTGCAGGAAACTTCTTGCGCACAATAAATCTTCCCCATTGTGCCGCAGGTTCTTTGGCAGCGGATGCTTGGGCAACACTTCTTGAGGTCGAGCTCTTCATTTCGCATGCTTCGCCACGGGCAAATGGGACAGAAACGTGGAATTTGTAACAAGATATTTGTGTCTGGTCAATAAACAGGTTCCAACGGGCAATTGTGTGGTCGTTTCGTTCCACACTCCATCAACATGTGGTGGATTCGGTAGCTGTGCGGTGTAGATGTGGTTGTATGCATTATCACATTGACCCTAAATCCGAGGTTTTGAAAAGTGATTCTGATTGGGATAGGCGCTGCGTACGGGATTGGGTGAGCATCGATTGTACCCTTGGAATGCTCATAATGATTGCCGGACGTGCTCGCGATTATCATTGGTTCACCCAGTGTGGCTACTGCCTGTAACAAAAACTGTTTTTTTTTTTTGAATTTCTTCGGCCCGCAATCTCTGTCTTATCGGGTGGCCCAGTGTGCCAACCTGGAGTAACAGCAGATCTGTCGGATGAGACTGGAAGAGCAGCCCCATGGCCCTCCTTCCGAACCCCCTTCCTCTCGCGCTTTACTCAATATTCCCACCCGCAAAGAAGCACTTTGCTCAAGGAGATGTGCATCCTTTAGCAGCAACAAGGGAACGCCTATAAAAGCCGGATTCATATCTCAACCGCGAAAATTACGAGTGTGTCCATGACAATTCTGGTAATTAGTCCCGACTCCTCCCTACCCCAAACCCAACGCCACCCCTTGCTCGCTCTTTCGAGTGATTCACGAGCTGGCGATGTCGGACGCCCAGCTTATTGATGCCTGCCAGCCAGCTCCAGCGCCCAGGCCAACCCAAACCACTGGCAAGGAGCTGGCTTGTCGCGATAAGCCAGGAAAGCGCGTGCACTGATTCCAGCTCGGACAGGGGAGCCTTCACTTCACTACACGCTGCACTGTACACGCTGGCGGCAGCGCTTCGAGCTGGCTGCCTTCGGGAAGGTCCCTAAACAGAATCAATTTCTCTCTCGTCCTGCTCTTACGGAGCATGCCCGAGAGAGACACTCTTACCCATACAGTGCGGGCCCTCAGTGAATCTCCAGTTGGCGGTGCTACGTGTCAATCACTGCACAGACTAGTGCAGACTGAGTAAGGCTGTAGGATTGTGAGGTTTAGTCCATTCCATCTAATGCCAGGCTATTAGAGTGACGACGCCCTCACCCACCGCTTCACTAGCCCGTTAGTATCTCTGTCTCATCGTTTCGCTAGCAATCGCCCAGAGCACAAACCATCAACCGCCATCGTGAAGTGCAGTACAGCAGCAAGGCTTTCATGGTGACTTATTCCCCCGTACAGTCGCCGTCGTTCCTCCGCACTTGCGCGATAGCTCTTCCCTCACTTCTTCTACCCGCTGTCGAGTCAGTTTTCCATGCGACGCCGGCAATTCTCGCGCACGTACCTTCCTCCTTTCACTCTCGCTTCAAGTTGGTTTCAGTGTCCTACGCGCTCGGCGGCGTCGGTCCTTCACTCTGCGCTGCTAATTCTCCTCGCTCCTTCTCCTCAGAACCGAAACCATCAGCGCGTCAAGTCACACGGCCCCACTGTTTTCGCTCGTCTTGCCGCCGCTCCGCGCTCTCCGTTTCAGCCCGCGCCGTGCTGTGCGCTCTGTTAGCCACCAGCACCAGTACTACTACTGGCAAGGAAGCTCAGGTTTTCTCGCCCACTTCGCCGGCAGTCACCCTGGATCAATCAACGCGTACTCGCAAAAGCACCAAAGTGTCGCCGAAGAATCCGATTCCGCTGCCGCCGCTGCCGCTGCTACTGCCTCTGGCTGCGCGCTTCTATGGCAGACAATAGTAATCCGCCTAACTTAAGCAATCCTCTCGCTACTCCGCGCGCGGCGCCGCTATCGGCGCGTGCGAGCAAGCATCGGCAAATCCCTCCAGCCTGCTCTCTCTCCGCGGCCTCCGCGGGCTCCTTTTCCCCCGAATCCTCCGCCTCGGCCCTCGTTCCCGCCCAGCCATCGCGCACGTTCCTTACGTGCAATCATCGCAGCGCCGTCGGCACCGTTCCCGACCTATTAGTGCTGGATCGTCCGCATTGCCCGCCGCGCCCGCCGCCGTTGACGTCGCGGAACGTGACCAGCCAGCGGCAGCGCATCAGCCGCTTCCTCTGCGAAATTTCCGCCGAGACGGCGACCCACTCCGCTGCCGCCAGCGCCGCGCGCTGCGGCTCGTCCCGCCGCAAGCGCGAGGACTCCGACTCGGTCGCGACTCCAGCTCCCGAGGGGCCCGGCGCGGTTTTATTCGGTCACCGCATCCTCCCGCACGTGAAGTTCCCCCCCGTGCCGCCCGCAGGCATGTGGCGTGGGGAAGACGGGGTGCCCGCTAAAAAGCGACCGCGCGCCGTCCCCGGAGCCGTCGCTTTCCCCTCCGCCGCGGAGGCAGTGAAGGACGAGCCGCGCGACAGCCGGAGCGCAGACTTCCGCCACCCCGCGCAGCTGCCGTCGCCCCAGCATCTCTCGCTGACCGCGTCCACCCCTCTCGCGGACCCTCTTAGTCTGTCCCCGTACCCTTACGCGCCTGGCGGCGGCGTTGCCTCTGCGGGAGAGACCCACGCGCTGGAGCTAGGAACGCCCACGCGCACGCGCACTCGCGGGTTGTCCCCCCCGCGGGTTTAGATCATGCCCGCCGGTTCCGCGGCTCCTCTTCCATCTGGGCCTCTGCCGGCGATACCGTCGAAGGCGCGCTCGCCGCCGTCGGCGGTGGCGGCGGCGGCGTCGGTGGAGCCTCGGCGACCGCGGATCACCCCGAGTCGACGGGCGCGCGCACTTTCGCCTTCCTGATGCCCGCGGAGAAGGGCGCTTCCGCCGTGCTTTCCTCGCCGCACGCTCCGCGGAAGGGCGCTGGAGCGAAGGAAGGGAGGGAGGAGGAGGTGCAGGGAAGGGAGAGGCAGCTGCTGCCGTTCGCGCCGCTCGATCGCGCGTTCCGCGGCGCGGGGAAGGGGGAGTGCCGAAGGCGGAGGAAGGGGGAGGCGACAACAGCGCGGTTAATCGGCGCAGCGGCGATGACGGCCCAGGGTCGTTGACCGACCCGGGGAGGTCAGAGGGAAGCATGATGGGGGAGGGTGCGTTCCGCCGCGCCGACACGATCAGCAACAAGACGCGCCGTAGCCGCCCCGCTGCGTCTGCGCGAGGTCTGCAAGGCGCTGCTGACGCCGCCGCCGTACAGCACGCGTTGCGGCTACAGATGATGCTGCCACTGGCCTCGCCGCCTCAGCTACAGCCGGAGCACGCCGGATCCGCCTCTGCCTCCGCCTCTGTTACAGTCGCTGCTGTCACCGCGCCTGGAGCGACCGCCGCCTCCGCAGCCGGAAGCGCCGCTTCCCTCGCTGCTGCTGCTGCCACTTCAGCAGCCGCGGCTGGGCGGACCTCGCCCGGTGCGCTGATGCTCATTCCGCGCGCGCCCGCGGGGCATCTCACGCAGAGGGACCGCGTGCACATGAGCTTTAACAGCGCTTCCCCGCACCACGCGGCTGCAGCGGCGACTGCAGCGGCGGCGGCCGGCGCGGTTGCTGGGACGGCGGGCTCTGCGGCGGGCGCGCCTTTCCTGGTTCCGGGATCAGGATGGACCGCGGCGGCTTCCGCCACTGCCCCGACCGCCGCAAGCGTCGCGCCGGCCGCCGTCGCCGCAACCGCGTCCTCTGCGGCGTACTCGGCTGCGCAAAGCCTTGCGCACGCGCTTGGCGCGGGCGCGGGCGCGAGCTGGATGGGCCCGCGGAGGCTTCCTGCCGGGCGGAGCGAGGGGATAGCGTTGGTGGCGGACAACGGGGGCGCGCACGCGGGCGCGGAGAAAGATGCGGGTAACCGGGAAGCTCTGGCGGCTACTCTCGCTGCTGCTGCAGCGATGGCGGCTGCCGCGGTTGCAGCAGCAGGCGCGGGGGCGGCAAGTGGCAGCAAGGGAGCCAGGAGGCGCAAGCGTGGGCGGCGCAAGGGTGGGGGAGCGGGAGATGTGGGCGAGAGGCAGGGAGGAGTCGTCGCATAACAGCAACACGGGACAGCAGCACCTGCAACAGCAACAGTACCTGCAGCAGCCGCAGCAGCCGCCGCAGCAGAGGCAACAGAAAGTGACTTTCCCTGGAGGCGGCGGGGGCGGGGAGCGGTGTTACCAGCGTGGTGGAACGACCACATGGCTTCTCTCATCGCCGCCTCTCATGCTGCTGCCATAGCTGCCGCCCCTCCTGCCAACGCCCCAGCTACTTTCCTCCCATCTATACATTTCCCTGGCGCTCCAACCCCCCACTTCCCCCTTCCCTCCCTCAGCCTCTCCTGCCACCACTGCCACCACGCCGCCACCACCGCCATCGCCAGCACCACCAGCGGTAGCGTCTGGGGGCATGGGGCCAGCAGGAGGTGCGGGGCTGTCTGGGCTGACATGGCCTGGAACGCCCTCCTCCGTGCCTCAACCAGCACCCCATACCACGCACCCACAGCAGCAGCAGCAGCAGCAGCAGCAGGCGAGGAGGCCGCAGGCAGGATATCCTTCCTCGGCTACAGCTGCAGCGCTCGCGAGGGCTAGAACCCCCCCTGTTCCAGGTCCTGCCTCGACTGCTGCTACTGATGCAAGTGCAGGGCTAGCGCCTAGGAGGACCCTCTCCCTGGCCGCTGCTGGTGCTGCAGCGGCAGCAGCAGCAGCAGCGGCGGCGGCACCAGCTGGGACAGCAGGGGGGAGTGGGGGCAGCGGCAGTGGGAGTGGTGTGCGGTGCAAGCAGACAGCGTCAGCAGGAACAGCCACCCAGCAAACCTCAGCAGGCAATGCTGCTGCTGCTGCTGGTACTGCTACTGGTGGGGAAGTGGGATCTGGGGCTGCTGCGACTGGTGCAGGTAGCACAGGAGCAGGAGCAGGGGGGAGTGCAGGGAGCCGGCCAAAGCTGTGGTGCAGCGAGGACGGGTACAAGTGCAAGGACTGCGGAATGCGGTTCAACAACGCCCAGGCGCTGGGCGGACACATGACTGCGCACACCAAGAGGCGCCGGTCCAACTTCTCAGGGTATACCTTCAGTGATGCTGCCTCCGCCCCCGCCTCCTCTTCTCTCATGGCCGCCCCGACCTCCCTCACTCCGCCTCTCCTGCCCCTTCCTGGCGACTCAGCACGAGGAGCGGTGGCGGCTGGGGGAGCAGGAAGGGTGGGAGGTGGCAAAGGGTGTGGCGGGGCAGTGGCAGGATTGACTCCACTTGTTGTTGCTGGTGCTGCTGGTGCTGCTGGTGCTGCTGGTGCTGCTGGTGGGGCGGGAGGGAGAGGCCAGGACGTGGGAGCGGCAGCAGTGATGGCGGCTGCTATGGCTGCGGCTGCAGCGTCAGGCGGGGGTGCAGCAGCCGCAGCAGCAGAGCCTGTGCTAAGCAGACTGCTGGGCCTAGGGTCACCTGGAGGGCTTCCAAGAATGGCAGGGAGCGCGGCGATGGTGGGAGGGGCTGGGGCAGCAGCAGCAGCAGCAGCAGGTGATGGCCGCTCGCAAGCGCTGAACCAGCACAGCATTGGGAGCAATCGGGGAGATGGAGCAAGGGAGAGTGCGTTAAGGATGCAGGCCCAGGAGCAGCAGCAGCAGCAACAGCAGGTGCGGCAGGAGCAGTTAGGGGAGAAGAAAGGAGAAACCGGTGAGGAAGTGGAGTGGAACCCCATGGCTGTCTACCACTCCCAACCCCATCAGCCCCATCGCAGTGTGAGCATGGAAGCGCCCCTCCATCGCTCCCTCTCCATGCTAAACCCCTCTCTACGTGCCATGGCAGTGCACACACCGCTCCTCTCCCCCCACTGCCCTATGCGCCTACTGCCCCTGCGCCCTCCCTGCACATCCCTTCTCTCCCCACCACTGCCCTTATGCAGGCTCTGCAGCAGCAGCACGGTCCACGGGACACTTTCCCTGCTGCTGCTGATGCAACTGCAGCCATTGCTGCTGCTGCGGCAGCTGCTGCTTCTGCTGCTGCTGCTGGTAACTGGTCTTCCCCTTCGTTAGAAGCACTACAGCTTCAGCATGGTCACATGGCTCAGCAGCAGCAGCAGCAGCAGCAGCAGCAGCACCAGCAACTGTTACTCCAGCACCAGCAATTGTTAATCCAGCACCAGCGGCTGCTGCTCCAGCAGCAGCACCAGCACTCCACCCTCCCTGTGTTTGACCTCCAGGATTCCCAGCCTGTAGGCTCGTCTAGTGTTCCCATTTCGAAGGACTCTGTAGAGACAATAGCTGTCCGCAGTGTAGCAGCAGCAGCAGCTGGCCCCTTGCCTGCGCCAGCTACTGGTGCAGCGCCACCTGCCGGCCAGCAGGAGCAGGGGCGAGATGACATGGATCTAGGCTTCGGCCTGAACCTTAACCTTTCACTGTGACACCTAGTCCTTGGTATACTTGTAGCCTGCCTAGGTATGTTAAATTATATATATGTTATATAATTGGTAGGCTTGGTAGGTGTTACTGAAACCTACTGTAGAGGGTACAACCCCCTCCTTGTATCCCTCT
Source organism: Closterium sp. NIES-67 (assembly GCA_027943415.1). Taxonomy (NCBI): domain Eukaryota; kingdom Viridiplantae; phylum Streptophyta; class Zygnematophyceae; order Desmidiales; family Closteriaceae; genus Closterium; species Closterium sp. NIES-67. The sequence goes on along the minus strand of BQMB01001718.1, from coordinate 686,178 downwards.
CTTCTATTCTCGACCCCTTTCTCTCGTCAACATTCTCCTAGCTAAACCCTCTAGCCATATTCATGGCTTCCTAGCTACATAGCTCTTGTGACATGGTATCTGAGCAGGTTGCCCTTCCCGGGCCTGCTCCCCACGCTTCCGCCGCGCACTCCTTCTCTCACACGTTGTGCTGCTGTGGCGGCGTCGTCGTGCCGCTGTGGCGGCCGCGTCGTGCTGCTGTGGCGGCGTCGTCGTGCTGCGGCCGTCTCGACGCGCTGCCGTGGCGTCGCGCTGTCGTGGCGTCGACGTCCAACCGCGGCGGCGTGACGGCGCTGTCGTGCTGCCGTCGCAGCATCGACGTCCCGCCGTGGCATCGACACCGCACTATGGCGGCGCCGTAATGCTGCGGTGGCTGCGTCGTAATGCTGCGGTGGCAGCGTCGTCGGGTGGCAGCCGGCCGCGCAACGCATGTGGCACCGCTAGACCTGCCGCCCGCTCGCCTACCAGGGGCGTGATTCTGCCCCCCTCCCTTTTCCCCTGCGTCCCCTCTTCCTCGCCACAGCCGACGCCTAACTCGTGAGGGTCTTCCCCATCGTCGCGGAGCTTGGCCACACCGCCGAGAGGGCGGGGGCCGCTGCAGTCGCCTCTGACGTCGAAGCCGCTGCCGTCGCTGCTGTTGCTACTGGCCTGTTGCCGCCGCACGCCGCCGCCGCCGCCACTGTCGTCACTGCCGCCGCTGCCGCTGTTGCCATCTCACGGGCCCCGGGGATTGGCCATGCCGGAGTAGTCGTGGCTGCTGTTGGGAATGGGGGTGCTAGGTTAGGGGGTGTGGGTGTGTGTGGGTTCTTCTACTACCAAGCCTAGGGGTTGTGTTAAATTATATATATCTTATATAATTGGTAGGCTTGGTAGGTGTTACTGAAACCTACTGTAGAGGGTACAACCCCCCTCCTTGTATCCCTCTCTCTTCTATTCTCGACCCCTTTTCTCTCGTCAACATTCTCCTAGCTAAACCCTCTCGCCATTTTCATGGCTTCCTAGCTACCTAGCTCTTGCGACACCGTATTCCCCCGTATATAACACCCTATGGTATTGTCAAAATTTCATTAAAAGTAAACGTATGGGTGTTAACAGTAGGCTGGAAAAATATAAAGCCCATGTCTTATGTAAAATGCAAAATGAATTTGGATTGTAATGGGCACTTTTGAGGCCAGAACTTCACCAAGCAACTGCTAATGAGGAATCTGTCAAACATGTGTACTTGTCATGTTTGTATAGACTGTATAGGGTAGTCTCTTAGAGGGTACAACCCTGAGGTATATACTTGTGTACTCTCTTTCTATCTATCATTCAACTCTCAATTTCTGATATGGTATCACGCGTAGGTAGGATCCCTCCCCACCTACCGCTTCCGCTCACCCCTCTAGCCCCTAGCCCAGTCGCGACCCCCCTAGCCCCGTCGCGCCCTCACTGGGCCCTGTCGCGCCCCTCCCAGGCCCCCCTAGCGCCCCTCCTGGGCCCCGTCGCGTTCCTCCTTGGGCCCGTCGCGCCCCTCCTGGGCTTCGTAGCGCCCCTCCTGGGCTTGTAGCGCCCCTCCCAGGCCCCTAGCGCCCCTCCTGGGCCCCGCGCCCCCTCCTGGGTCGTAGCCCCTCCTGGGCTTCGTAGCGCCCCTCAGGCCCCGTCGCCCCTCCCAGGCCCCGTCGCGCCCCTCCCAGGCCCCGTCGCGCTCCTCCCAGGCCCCTAGCGCCCCCTGGGCCCCGTCGCGCTCCTCCCAGGCCCGTAGCGCCCCTCCTGGGCCCCGTAGCGCCCCTCCTGGGCCCCGTCGCGCCCCTCCCAGGCCCCGTCGCGCCCCTCCTGGGCCCGTAGCGCCCCCTGGGCCCCGTCGCGCCCCTCCTGGGCCCTGTAGCGCCCCTCCTGGGCCCGTCGCGCCCTCCCTGGGCCCTGTAGCGCCCTCCCAGCCCGTCGCGCCCCTCCCAGGCCCCGTCGCGCCCCTCCTGGGCCCGTCGCGCCCCTCCTGGGCCGTGTCGCCCCCTCCGCCGTCGCACCCGCCCGGCCCCGTCGCCCGCCCGGCCCCGTCGCAGCCGCCCCCCTGGCCCGTCGCACCCGCCCGGCTGCGTCTCGCTCGCCCGGCCCCGTCGCACCGGCCCGGCCCGCCGCACCGCCCGGCCCGTCGCCCAGCCCGGCCCCGTCGCGCCCGCCGGCCCGTCGCCCCGTCCCCTGCCGCACCAGCCCGGCCCGTCGCGCCAGCCCGGCCCCGTCGCACCCTGCCCGGCCCCGTCGCAGCCGCCCGGCCCCGTCGCACCCGCCCGGCCGCCGTCCGCTCGCCCGGCCCCGTCGCACCGGCCCGGCCCTGCCCCCCGCCCGGCCCCGTCGCGCCCGGCCCGTCGCGCCGCCCGGCCCCGTCGCGCCCCGCCCGGCCCGTCGCGCCCGCCCGGCCCCGTCGCGCCAGCCCCGGCCCTGTCCTCCTCCTGGTACGGTTCCCCCCACCCCGCACCACACTGTACTGCCTGCACCGCACTACACCGCACTGCACCGCACTGCACACGCACTGTACCGCACTGCACCGCACTGTACCGCACTGCACCGCGCCCCACCTAGCTGCACTGGACTGTTCCTGATGGCGGCGGAGCTTCGCTTCGACGCTGAAGGTCAGCCCCTAGAGTTCGAGGCGTGGCTTGCCGACCTCCGCCGCCAACTCACTGGCCAGCGGCAGGATGGTGAACCGCTTTCCGCACACCTTGACGGTACGCTCCCCTGCCCAGACCCCCTGCTATTCTGCCCGCTGACCCCACACCCACTGAGCGTGAGTCTACTGCTGCCACTGCCCGTGCGCGCTCTGTCTGGCTTTCTCGCGATGCTGTCGCCCAGCTTGCCATTAGCAACGCCCTCCCCCGTCCGAGCGTCCTCGCTTTAGGTCCCTCACTACTGCTCAGGCATACTTAGATGCTGTGATCAAGCGCTATTCCACCCCTCCGGCTGCCTCGGTGGGTCGCCTGATCCTCCCGATGCTCTTTCCTGACCTTGCATCTTTCCCCACTGTCTCTGACCTCGCTGCCCACCTGAGCTCGATAGAGGAGACCTGGCGCGCCGCCTGCACTGACGCACAGCTTAGAGCCCACCAGCCGCCCATACCTCTACCCTCTACCTGCTTGCCACCCGCCTCCCTGACCGCCTTGCTGTCGCCCGCGACCGCTTCCTTAGCCTTCACCCCGCGACCTCACCCTCACTGACTTTGTAGACACCCTGACTGTGATAGAGACCCGTCACCGCTCCATCGCCCAGGCGAGCGGTGTCGTGCCTGTCCCTATCTTTCAGGGTTGTGCCCCCGCCCAGTGTACCTTCTCCGACGGCTCTGTCGCAGTGGCTGAGACTGCTGCTGCAGCGCAGTTTCGTTCGGGGAAGGGGCGCCGCCCCAAGGTTGGGCGCGGCGGAGGCGGAGGCGGGGTGCGGGTGGGGCAGTGGTGGGTCGGGTCGTCTGGTGCTGGAGCGGACGAGGGGACCCTGCCCAGTCCAGCTGAGTCGCCGCCCCTGCAGTTGCAGCAGCCGCAGCAGCCGCCGCAGTCGCAGCCTTCGCAGCAGCCGCAGCAGCCGTCGCAGACGCGGCAGACGAGTGTCCTCCCGCCCGGGTGGCCCGGCGCTGGCGGTGGCCGGGCGCGTGGTGGTGTGTCGAGTGGCGGCGGGCGCTGTTAGTACCAGATCCAGACCGCTCGTCGCCGCGGCTTCGTTTGCGGTAAGATCGGTCACTCCACTACCCGTTGTTTTCGTCGTCTGGACGACCTCTTTCGTCAGCGCTTCGGCCCGTCGCCAGACCTCCCGGACTGGCACAGTTTGCTTAGTCGTCAGATTCAGATCTTTGATATGGACATGGATGCCATTGTTTCTGCTCTGCATGTGATGTATGCTGCTGACTCTAGTGTGCTTCCCGCTTATTACTCACTGTTGCCTAGTGTAGGTGTGCCTAGTGTAGCCTCCCCTACTGCGTCAGGCGTAGGATCCTCTGCTTTGTGTAGTCTTGGTGCTTCCGCCGTCGTTCCGTCGCCCGATGCCTCTGCTTCGCTTTCCTTCACCTTGGACTCTGGCGCTTCTCGGTGTTTCTTCCGTGACTCCACCACACTGACGCCGCTTCCCGTCCCTGCTGCCGTTTCTCTCGCTGACCCCTCTGGAGGTCCGATCGTCGCCCGCAGTTCCACCACCCTTCCCTGTCCGGCGGTTCCTTCGGGCTCTCTTACAGGTCTGCATATCCCTTCGTTCTCCAGGAAGCTAGTTGGTGTCGGCTGCCTCCAGGACCTTGGCGTCACCACTACGTTCCCTGGTCACGAGCGGTATGGTGTCTGTACCGAGGCCGCCACTGGTGCCCCCCTGTCCACGTTCCCCCGGGACCCGGTGTCCGGCCTGTTCACTCTGGACACCGTGACCCCCCCGGCTGGAGCGCTCACCCAGGTTGCTGCTGCCTGCTCTTGTCGGTCTCTCACTCACCCGACCCTCCTTTGGCACCACCGCCTAGGTCACCCTGCGCTCCAGCGTCTGCGTCACATGTCCCAGCACGGTCTTGTCCTTGGTCTCCCAGGTTCTCTCCCCGCGTTTCCCTCCTCCCCAGCCCCACCTTGCACACCTTGTGTCGAGGGTCGGCTTCGCCGTGCCCCTCACTCCTCCTCGTTTCCCCCTACCGCCGCGCCGCTGCAGACCCTGCACCTGGACGTCTGGGGCCCCGCCCCCGTCCCTGGGCCGCGTCGAGAGCGCTACTTCCTTGTGCTTGTCGATGACTTCACTCGTTACACCACAGTCTTTCCCCTGGAGCGCAAGGCCGACGTGCCTGGCGCTCGCATCCCCTGGCTTGTCTCTGCGCGTGTCCACCGCGGTCTCCCTGTCTTGCGACTGCACTCAACCGTGGTGGCGAGTTTGCCTCAGGTGTCCTTGGTCGCTTTTGTCGTGCGGAGGGCATCACCCAGACGTTCACCCTACCGGACTCCCCACAGCAGAATGGGGTCGCTGAGCGACGCATCGGTTTGGTCATGGAGGTGGCCCGCACCTCCATGGTCCATGCCGGTGCACCCCATTTTCTGTGGCCGTTCGCTGTGCGCTACGCTTCTCACCAGCTTAACTTGTGGCCGCACCCTCAGCAGCCGCAGGTTTCGCCGACCCGTCTGTAGACTGGGTCTCCTGGTGACGCGTCTGCGTTCCACGTCTGGGGCTGCCTTGCTCACATCCGTGCCTCCGGCACGGACAAGCTCACTGCCCGCACCCTTCCCTGCGTCTTCCTTGGTTTTCCCCTTGACGCGTCCGACTGGCACTTTTACCACCCGCCGTCTCACCGCTTCTTTCACTCTCGTGACGTCACCTTTGACGAGTCCGTCTCCTACTACCGTCGCTTCCCCCATCGTGGTCCCCCGGTAACCCCCCCCCTGTTCCTGGTCCCTCCTTCCCCGGTAGTCCCTGCCCCTCCTGCTCCTCCTCCCCGTCCCGCCCCCTCTGGTGTGTCCCACGTCACCCCCCTTCCGTCGGTGGACCCGGTTGAGGAGTCTTCTGACTCTGGTGGCCCTCCTGTGCAGTCCTCGTCAGCCGCCCCTCCCCTGGCGTCCCCTCCCCAGTCCCCTCCTCCACCGCCTCTACCGCCGCTGCAGCCGTCGTTGCCGCTGCCGCCGCCGCCGTCGCAGCACCCGTTCGCTGACTCTGGGGGTGCTCGTCCCTGTAGCACTGGGGCTGGTCCCTCTGGGGGTGCTGGTTTGGAGAGTGCCGGTGGTAGCAGAGGCGCAGCTTGCGGTCCAGGTGTCGCCGTTGTGCCGCCCCAGCAGCAGTCCCCGCCGGTGTCCGCCCTTCGTCTGCTCGGCCTTCCGTCCCCCGACCCTGCGTCTGTTCCTCTCCTGCCGTCTCCTCCTCTTCCTGTCTACGGCCCTGTTTTTCCCTCTGCCGGACTCGTCCCCGGCACGTCTCCCCCCTCGTTCCCCTCCTGTGTCCCCTCCTCTGTCTCCTGACGCGACTCCTCCGTCGCACGTCTGGTCTCACCGTCCCCCCCGTGCTCGTCCTGCCTCGCCTGTCTTGCGCTCCCACCCTATGTTGCTTCGTTCCCACACGTCTCGTCCTCCCCTTCTGCCGTCGCCTCCTCCGTCCTCCGTTGTTGTTGCACCCCCCCCGCTGTCTGACTACCTTCGTGCCGCTCGTCCCCTTGTTCCTCGGGTCCTTGCCTCTCTCGTTACCGACCCGTCTGTTCCGTCCTCGTGCCTTGACGCTCTTGTCGCTGCTGTCGCTGACTTCGCCTCTCCCTGCCGCCTTGACTACGCCACAGCTCTGGTCTCTGACCCTGCCTGTCCTCCGTCTGTCGGGGGTGCTCCTGCCCTTGGCAGTGACGTCCTGGAGGACCGCCACTTCGAGCTTGCTTTCCTCTCCGAGGCTGCTTCCCATCTCTGTTCTATGCTGCTAGTCCCTGAGGGTGACCCAGACGCTTTCGACATCCCGACCCCTCGCACTTACGCTGAGGCGACCTCGGGACCCTGGGCCTCGCAGTGGATAGCTGCCATGGAGCAGGAGATGGCATCTTGGAGATCCACCGGCACCTTCGTCGACGCAATTCCCCCGCCTGGGGTGAACGTAGTCGATGGCCGCTGGCTCTTCAAGGTGAAGCGCCCTCCTGGAGAGCCGCCTGTCTTCAAGGCGCGCTATGTCGCTAGAGGCTTCAGTCAGCGCGAGGGGGTGGACTTCTTCCAGACCTTCGCTCCGACCCCGAAGATGACTACTCTTCGGGTTCTGTTACACCTAGCTGCTCAGCGTGACTACGAGCTTCACTCCCTCGACTTCTCCACTGCCTTCCTTCAGGGCAGCCTACACGAGCAGGTCTACCTACGTCGCCCTCCGGGCTTTACTGGCACCTTCCCTCCTAGGACCTAGTGGCTCCTGCGACGCCCCGTCTACGGCCTGCGCCAGGCTCCCCGTGAGTGGCACGACACTCTCCGTGCTACGCTTGCTGACCTGCAGTTCTTTCCGTCTTCCGCAGACCCTTCACTCTTCGTTCGTGCTGGTCAGACCCCGTTCTACATCCTTGTTTACGTCGACGACCTGGTCTTTGCCACAGCAGACAGGGACGCACTGGCCTCCGTGAAGGCAGAGCTGCTGAAGAGACACACCTGCACTGACCTTGGAGAACTGCGCCGTTACCTTGGCCTGCAGATCTCCAGGGACAGAGCTGCGCCCACCATCACCCTGACTCAGTCACACTTGGTGCGCCAGGTCCTTCAGAGGTTCAGCCTTCAGTTCTCCTCTGCACAGCCCACCCCTCTGCCTGTAGACCACAGACTCTCCGCTCCAGTGTCTGAGGAGTTGGTAGAGCCCAGCGGCCCCTACGCAGAGCTGGTGGGTTGCCTCATGTACCTGATGACTTGCACTCGCCCAGATCTCGCATACCCTCTCAGCATCCTGGCTCGCTTTGTGGCCACAGGCAGACACCGACCGCAGCACTGGTCTGCTACTAAGAGGGTTCTGCGTTATCTTGCTAGTACATCGGGCATGGGGTTAGTGCTAAGAGGACGCAGGCCAGTGGTCCTTACTGGACACACCGACGCTTCGTGGGCAGACGACGCCGAGACACTCAGGTCTACCCAGGGCTACTGCTTCAGCCTTGGCTCAGGTGCCGTCTCGTGGAGAGCTACCCGCTCCTCGTCTGTTGCGCAGTCCAGCTGTGAGGCTGAGATCTACGCCGGTGCCATGGCGGCACAGGAGCTCCGCTGGCTGACCTTCTTGCTCACTGACTTAGGTGAGCGGCCTAGCTCTGCCCCGGTCCTGTTCGCTGACAACAGGGCCATGATCCTCCTGTGTCAGGAGCCTCGACTCGAGGGCAGAGCAAAGCACATTCAGCTGCGGTACTTCCTCCTGCGTGAGCTACAGCAGCGACGTCAGGCTCGCGTAGTACACTTGGCCTCAGGTGCCAACACGGCTGATATCTTTACAAAGGCGTTTGCGCCTAAAGATCATCAGCGGCACTGTGTACAGCTTGGTCTAGTTCCTGTAGCCTCTCACTTGCTAGGACCTTGACTTTGTACTGTCCTTTATACGTATACTCGGACTGGACTTGTGTCCTCTTCCAGTGGCTGGACTAGTAGTGCCGCCCTGCTCTTGTTCTTGCCTTGTCTGTACTCCTTCTGACTGGTCTCTCAGACCCTTGTCTCAGAGGTTGGACTAGTAGTGCCGCCCTGAGCTGCTTGTTTAGGACATTCCCCTATGCAGTCTAGGGGGTGTGTCAAACATGTATACTTGTCATGTTTGTATAGACTGTATAGGGTAGTCTCTTAGAGGGTACAACCCTGAGGTATATACTTGTGTACTCTCTTTCTATCTAACATTCAACTCTCAATTTATGATAGCGAAGTACTCCTTGAGGACTTATCCTCAAGAACGTGTCAATTCGTTTTCAGATGGCGATCTTTCTCAGATCCTCCTTATCAACTCCACCATTTTGACCCCAGCCAAAGCATAGTCAGGCACCCAGGTTCACTGGAACAGTGATGGCGCGTGGGGGGGGGGAGTGTGGGTGAGGGCAAGACAGGCCCTTAGTGTCACAGCATTGGGGGCAGGGAGCAGAAGAGAGAGCTGGTGTAAACACAGACTACCAATGTCTCTCAACCGGAAGGTCTTCTGACTGTCTCGAGTCCGACTCAAATCACACCAGGTGCTAAGGGTACGGGGAAGCTTGCAAGGGGAGCGGAGGTGTGAGAGCATGTGTCAAGCCCTCAGCGTAACGGCAGCAGGGGCAGCGACAGGAAGCGAAGGCGAGAGCAGGTTCGGGCACCGAGTCGCAATGTCTCTCAACCGAACCGCCTTCTGGTTCAGCCACGGGTGCTCCAGCACCTCAAACGAGCTCAGCCGTTGATTCGGGTCCACCTGCAACATCTTACGGACCAGATCCTTTGCTGCCCAGGAAATCCTTCTCCAGACCGGGGCAGCGAAATCCAAGCAGCCTGATTGGTCGAAAACCGGTATGAGCCCAGTCAGAACCACGCAGAGAGTCACTCCTAAGCTCCATACGTCCGCCTTGCACCCATAGCACCTCATACCTCCTCCTCCTTCAGCATTCTTCTCCCCAATCCTCTCCCTATTCCTCTCCCAAACATCCCCTTCCCCACCACCATTTTGCAGCACCTCCGCAGCAATTGCCCTCAACCCACTCTTCTCTCCCCCGACTGTCTCCCCACTTCTCCTCCCTCCACTCCTCCCTCCGCTTCTCCTCTCTCTAGAGCCCCTCTCCTTCATTTCCGGAGCCATGTACATGCGCGTTCCCGCGCCCCTCCCGTGCTTCTGCCCCGCCATTCCCCCATCCACGGTCGTCGAGAGCGCGAAATCCGCCAGCTTCACGCCCACTATTTGCCGCCCTGCACCCACGTGGGTCGGCTGGGTCCTGAAATTCCGGAAGCGAGAAAACACGGATGGACGAACGGGACTGCTTATAACGGAGCCGCAGGCTTTATCGATGGCTGCTGCGTGAGGAAGATTCCTCGAAGATGCGTCGTACCTCCATTCTTGGCAGCTCCGCTCCGTTACAGGACTTTGATTCGATAAGCGCGCTGCAACATTCGTCCTGTTTCTTAAAACAGCGTCCAAGGAAATGCTTTCCTTCTGGTCGTCATCGCAGCCCCCTGCACGGAAAACATTCTCCCTTGACTCTGGCGTAAGAAACGTGGGTGACGGACACACATTTAGGGGCTGTTGTTGTTGCTGCTGCTGCTGCTCCTGCGTCGGCCGCACCAGAAGCACGTTTTCGGGCTTTATATCGCGATGCACGACCCCGTTCGCGTGACAGAAAGCGACAGCGGATGCGAGCTGCCGCAGCACTGTAGCAGCCAGCGGCTCCGGCAGCGGCCCGTTCTCGCAAATCTCGGTGCACAGATCGCCGCCCTGTACGAGCTCCATTACAATATGGACGGCTGTCGGTTCGACGAAGAAGTCTATAAGGCGTACGACGTTCGGGTGCCCGCCGAGGGTTTGTAGCGCGCGCATCTCCGCGTCTATATCGAGGACGGCGACGGAGGATCTGGTTCGTCGGATAGAGGGGGAGAATGACTTGCATGCCACGCGGAGCGACGTGCGAATGTCCTCGCACTCCCATACGTCGCCCTGCGACCCGGTTCCAATTTTTCGCAGGCGGAGGTAGCGACCGCCTATGAGTCCCGCGGCGACGGGTGGCGACTGCTCCGAGTAGTCGACGTAGCTCCCCATCATTAAGAACTTCGTTCCGAAACAGCGGCTGGGAGGAGAGTGCTCTGTAAGGAGCGAATCCCTACGAGGACACCTTACTTCGGGAGCAACTTCCTCAAGAGAGCAGTACTGTCATGAATTGCGAGACACGAGAATCAGGAAGCTTCGGGACAAAACGTACAGCACCGGAATTCAGGGTGCTGATAGATTTGATAGCTTGGAGGTTTAGTAGCTACAGCACTCACCACTAAGCTAGCCGTGGTGAAAGAGCAATCAGCCAGGCGAAGAAAGCGGAGTTAGCGTCGCTCGCACGCGAAATTCGCTATTCCCGAGGGAAAATGGTCAGCCAAAAGCACAGGGTTGAGAGTGAAGCAGACGACAAGTTGAAGGGAAAGGTGACGAGGAAAAGGTGTGGTTGGGGTATGGAACGCATGGTGTGGTGTGGTTGCGCAGATAAGCACTGCATATCCCAAATTAGAGTATGGTACAATATGGTATGGTATGTTATGGTATGCTTTCTAGCGGTGATGTTCGGTAGGCTTCCTACCTCAGTGGTCGCAATTGTGGCGGAGAAACCCTTGGCATTACGGGATGATGATTGAGGGCTGTAGATTTGCAAGCACCTGATGGACGGCTTAGATAACAGCATCTCAAGCCGCGAATCTCCCTTTGGCGTGTCCGTGGGGACTGGGGTTGGGGGGGGGAGCACCACCAGCTGAGCGCCATGCGCATCCCGTGACCAGGCAGGACGGACGGATAGCCCGTGCGCTGCGGAAATTCCGAGAAACACGTGCTGTAGATGTGGTGTGGTGTGGTGTGGCTGGCCCCGACGGGGACCCCTAACCAACCCAGCCCAGCCCACGTGGCAGATTGGGCAGGTCGTCCCAGTCGCGCCGCGGCGAACTGGCTTGTGCATGCTAGGGGGGGCATTTTGGCTATGGCGGGGGATCCTTGCCGCGAGGGGACAACGAAAAATCAAACTACAAGGCACCACCACGTGTGATTATAATGTGCCAAGGGTATAAGGGCGTGGAAAGTATGGCTCCGACGGCCAGAGTGGTAAAGTAAATTTCAAAAAGGTTCCGACTAATTTGAATTCTCTAGCCGCGTGGTACAGTGTGGTGGAATTTCGGACTAAAGCTGTTCTGAGCTGTATGTTCCACGCTGTTATGAATTATAACTCATAGTATAGCGCACAATACTATAAGGAGAACGTGACTACAATGTGTCCTATCCAAATGAGACCTAGGGTTTATATAGTGCCAGTTGACCAGGTTGAATGTCGAGGGTTGGACCAGTCAAGGGCTCGATAGTCCAGAGGGTGACGGGGTCAAAATGGGTTCGGGGCGACTCGAGATCAGGTTGGGGCCGAAAAGGTCGACGGGGGCTGGTTTGGCGCGATAACCAAGGGCCGAGCCTGCGGACGCGCACTGTTCGCGTGTACTCGCTGTGGCGAGCCCCAGTAAGGAATCGTAATTCCTTACAGTCCCCCACGTTCTAAAGGAAGGAACTCCCTTTATCGAGGTCGAACCTTTTATCTAAGTTAATCCCCGAAGTGTCTGTAAGTATTCGGGCTTGTGAGGAGTGTAATGATTACGCCGGCCTGACGAGGTCTTAAAGTCGAACTGCGATCAATGATCAGAAAGCGTCAAAACGATCGCTTTTAATCATTGTCGTCAAAGATGGTCGAATTCTTCTACTGACCAAAACGGGCAAGGGTAAATACTCAAGCGGAAGACAATGAACAGTGAAACCGTCGAGTGGTCGATTGATGATGGCGCATGGCAGCAGAATTTCTTGAAATGATGACGGGCGAATAACGTGATTGCCGATAAAATGAAGAACGCGTTCATCAATCGCGAGATCCTTCGGGTCACATGCGAGAGCACGCGTCCGTGTCCCACGAAAGTTAGCGAACTCCATCAACGAAGTGACGAAATCATGTGCGGAAGCGTAATGGTGACGAATGATGCTTGAAGACAGCTGATGGAACACGCCACAAGGTCTGACAAAAAATTGCAGCACAGCTGCACTGTCAGAAACCCAGTCACTAACCACTGGGTTAAAAGGGCTTGTTAAATAACGGATAAGTGCGCACATGACCCCCCAGGCTCTGCACCTGTGGCCCTTCTCCGAGGATCTTATTAAGGGTAACACAGCGGGTCACTCGACACCCCCCCTCGCTGGGATAGGTGGAAGACACAAGCGCCTCTGCAACGCTAGCACTGGGACTAGAACCCAATACCTTTGGCTCTGATGTACCATGTCAGAAACCCAGTCAGTAACCACTGGGTTAAAAAGGCTTGTTAAGTAACGGGTACGTGCGCCCATAACCCTCCAGGCTCTGCACCTGTGGCGCTTCTCCGAGGATCTTTTTAAGGGTAACCCAGAGGGTCACTCGACATGCACTTCTCCCCCCCTGCAGGAGAAAACAGCTCCCAATATCCCAGGTAGAACGCCAGCAAAACCTCAATGCTCCAAGGTAGGCGCTGCTGAAAATTCTGATACTCAGCTTCCAATATGTCGCTGCAAAGCTTCGCTCCATGTAAAATGTCTTCAGGGTAAACCGCGTCGAAAGTCTAAAAATTTCGCAACTACTGCTCCAAAAGACTCGCGCATGAACAGTGAAGTTCTTCAAATGTCAAAAACACTGCTTGCGGGCTGGCCCGAACACAGCTCCACAGTACTGCTGCAAAATCTCATTGTTTTGATACGACTTCTGTAGATTCGAATGGTGAGGCGAGGTCGTGGTCACACAATCAGGCGTATGAAGAATGGAGGTTGTAGCGAGTAATGGCGAGAGGTGGACGACGATGTCGATAACCTGTAACCTGTACCGAACCACTCCATTGAATATCCTCGAACAGAACTCGGTGTCAAATGACGCCAGCTACATCAGCTTATTTGTCCGTACACGCCGAATTTTTCGGGAAAAACCGAAACTGTTGTTGCGCTTCTCCTCCTCGACGCACCCAAAATATTCCGAGAATATCGGTCGATGTTGCTCGTACCCCTGAAGATAGCGGGCACAACTCCAGCTGTAAACGCTCGAACTGCTCCTCAAACTCACCGAAAATGTCGGAACCACTCGGTACTTAACAAATACCGTAACTCTGCTTCACAACAAACCGTAAAAATGCCCAGGCGTCACGGCGTCCTTTAGCAGCGCCCCCACGGTATCTCCACCAGCTGTACGCATGAACTGAACCCTTTATCTTAGGGTTTACCGGAGTCCACGGCCTCGGCATAATGTTTTTGCCGTCGATCAGGGTCAATGCGCATCATACGCCGTCGATCTCCGCCCAGCTGTTACCCAACTCTAAAATACTCTGGTACCCCTGTTCAGCTGGCCGTGCAGACGTTCACCCATCTCGCGGCTGCTGCACGTTACCCAAAACCGCTTCGCTGCTGCTTAACTACCTAGGAGAATCCACAGAGATAGGAGTGCGCACGCTTCTAGTCAGAGGAGCTTTAACGAGCCTGCCTACTGATCGCTCGACGACTCCCTCCTCCGTCAAAAACTCGTCAAACTACACCCGCGAATGTCGGAACCTCTTTCTGCTGCACCAGGTAAAAACTCTCAGCTCCACTGCAACAGTAACTCCTAAATTTTCGAGGACACTCCATCAGCATAGTGTAGTTCGCAGGTTCACCCCCCTTATTCAGCTAGAAGTCGTCGATTAATGAGTCGACACTGCTACCTGCTGGGAAGGGTGATTTCTGGGCGACGTAGTTGAGCGAATAGCAGCCCGAACGCCGCTAACCCATCTAATCTAGTAGTCCCGTCGTTCTTCTCCCACTGCTTCAACTCCTGACAGTTAACGCATTTGGCAACCGGTGGAAAAACACGTAATACACACCCAGGGGTGGTGGCCTCTGTTTCCGTTGATCGTGGGGGTATGAATCGCTGGTCCACGAAAAACGCCTCCCCACGCGGAAATTCGCCCTCGCTGAGTACACTCACTCCAGCACAGCGTCATCTCCTGCAGATGGTCGTCGAGGTGAATAGCGCCGAGGTCGTAAATCCCAGCTGCTGCAACACAACTGCACACCCACACGTCCTTCTGCAATCGTGTCATTTCGAAATTGTCGGATCCGCCTATTGCCGAAACAGTTTTGAAGTCCTGTCCATCGCCTGCAACTAGCCTGCCGGAAACGCCGGGACTCGCGACACGGCTACAGTTCACCCTGCCGCTGCATGGCGTAACAGACGTACATCGCCGTACATCCTGTCATTTTTGCCACCCCTGCGCGCTCCTGACGACCAACTCCCGGCCCTCTGAGGACTCCCGTACACTTCTCTTCTCCTGACGAAGCCTTCGTTTTTTTCGGAAGCCAATCCGAAGACTCCGTCCGAACACCCGAAAATTACGAAAGCTCTAACGAACATACCCGAAAAACACGGCGAAATCGTCGTCCACTTTTCGAAGGGAAATAATTCAATCTACGCCGAGGGAAGGGGAGGACCGGCCAATCCCAGCCGTCCATCGGGCAGGATCTGACGGCATCCGCAACACCCGCGCAATTAATTTCCGCGACGTACGCTCGCCATCAGCATCCTTCCGCCCCCTTCCCCGATAGGGTCTACTCCCCTACCAGAAGCCTAATGGGCAGGAACTTAGCTCTGATACCAGCTGTTATGAATTATAACTTATAGTATAGCGCAAAATACTATAAGGAGAACGTGATTACAATATGTCCTATCCAAATGAGACCTAGGGCTTATATAGTGCCAGTTGACCAGGTTGAATGTCGAGGGTTGGACTAGTCAAGGGCTCGATAGTCCTGAGGGTGACGGGATCATAATGGGTTTGGGGCGACTTGGGATCAGGTTGGGGCCGAAAAGGTTGACGTGAGCTGGTTTGGCGCGATAACCAAGGGCCGAGCCTGCGGACGCACACTGTTCACTTGTACTCGCTGTGGCGAGCCCCAGTAAGGAATCGTACTTCCTTACGCACGCCCGAATCAGTACACTTCTTTTTTTTAATAGATGCGTTTAGTCACAACCGATACGCGATGCAATTATTATAATGCACAATGAAACCGAATGGGAACGGTTTGTATCATTTCATGATTTTTCCTTCACTGTTTTGTTCCATAAACGCCATTAGTGTGATGTGAATTCCCCTCTTTTGAAAATGTAGTAATTTCTACTCTAAAGTGAGTGCTTCTAGTTGGTGAGCAGTGATTGTCAACGCAGCCACGTCAACGGTTTTGACGTGGCGGCCTCAGCTCCCCTCCCCATTTCCTGCCGTCTGCCACACAGCAATTGCAAACAGCACGAAAAATGCGTCTCGTCACCGACACTTCCTTGAAACTCGTCAGCTGGTTACCCGTCATCAACTGTTTTCGTCATGGCCATCTCCCTCGCGCTAATTGCTCCTCCAAACCCAAGTCTCCTGACGGTGCCTCGTTCTAGTTCGCATGCCTCGTTGCGAGCTTCACTCCACGGAGCCACCACAGCAGATTCGGTAACCAGGGCAGGAAGGAACTGTGGAAATCGCTGCCGCTCCAGGACAAACACATCAAAATGTGCGCAAAGGCGGCGCGTCCTGGACGGGCGAACAGGAGGGAAGTGGCGAAACAAAACTCGCCGCTTATTGAACGAGAGCTGCAGCCAAATTCCTCCCCGTTGACATTCCAGCGAACCGAGCTGCGAAATGGAGAAACGATCAGGCGAAAAGAGCCCCGCATAACAGCTGGAGATCTTGCTTGCTGGTAACTCTGAACGGGTAACCACAACGCGTCACTTCCATCAGCTTCTTGGCTGGCTCTGGGCTCAAATCAGCCATTTTTTGTGAAGGGTTTGTCAGCAGCAAAATCAGCAGGCAAATGGGGGATGTCGCGAGAACTGGTTACCGTGAAGCGTTCGACTCCAAAAGGCGAAGTCGAGAAGAGTTTGGAGCGGCGGTTTGCCTGACAGGGCTCGTTCATAGTATCCCTTCACAGATTACTAGCAATAATGGCACGATTAGTTAGGAAAACTATGTTTCACAGTCAATCTCCAACTATTTTGCTCGCTTTCTGGCTGTGCTTCCACGCGACAGCCAAAACAAGTTTCTTAGGCGAAGCAAAACATTCTTTGGGAAAACTCACTTCTTCCGTAATCGGATCCTGCACTAACGGGAACGCTAACCAGACTGCGAAGTACAACGGGCTGGTGGTAACCAGACAGCTCACCAGAGGGCTCAGATCGAACGGCTACGAGCTATTCTCGGAGATCCTAAATGATACAGGTCTGCGATTCCCTAAAACTACTATTGATTCGAATAATGGTTCCTCTAAACTCGACGACCTTTCCTCCCGCTCTCGAACCGCACCTGACGCGCCAGGAATTCTCGCAGATCTCCCTGCTCTCCTCTTCTGTCTTGAAGCCACCGTCTGCCCACCTTCAGACGCCGCCATCCGCGCCTTATCTCGCTTTCTTACATCAGATTCTCCCCCCTCTCTTCTCCTCCCTTCCCCCGTTGTCTTCCATGAATTCTCGCAGATCTCCCTGCTCTCCTCTTCTGTCACGAAGCCACCATTTTCGCCCCTTCAGACTCCGCCATCTGCGCCTTATCTCGCGTTTGTTCCACCTGCTTCTTCTTTCCCCCCCCCCCCCCCCCCCTCCCTCCTTCTTCCCTCCCCCATCCCCCATCCCCCTCTCCCTCCCCTCCTCTCCAGACTTTTTAGCCGATCTCCCTGCTTTCCTCTCCTGCCGCGACGTGACAGTTTTCGTCGCTTCTGACGGCGCGACTCGATCCCTACCTCACGTTGATCCTCTCCCTTCCTCCTCCCCCCCCCCCCCCCCCCCCTTCCGTGTGTAATAAGTCGATTTTTTAGTCGACTCAAAAATCGACTTATTACACACACCCCTACTGACGGCGCGACTAGACTCTAGTTTACCCAGCCCCACAGTTTTATGACGGATCCGTACCTCACGCTGATCCTTTCCCTCCCTCCCCCCCCCTCCATCCCTCCCTCCCCTCCTCTCCATGCCTTCTGGAAGATCTCCCTGTGTGATAGTGATTTCCGTTTTTAGTCGACTCAAAACGAAATTATTATCCCCCCTCTTCCTCCCCCCTCCCCCCCCCGCCCTCTTCCCTCCCCCTCCTCTCCTCTCCCCCTCCTCTCCTCTCCCCCTCCCCTCCTCTCCAGGCCTTCTGGAAAATCTCCCTGCGTTCGTCACCTGCCGCGAAGTGACCGTTTTCGCCCCTTCCGACGCCGCCATCCGCGCCTTACCTCACGCTTGTTCCACCTGCTTCTCCCCTCACCCTCCCTCCTCTCCCCCTCTCCAGGCCTTCTGGAAGATCTCCCTGCGTTCCTCTCCTGCCACGACGTCACCGCTTTCGCCCCTTCCGACGCCGCGATCCGCGCCTTACCTCGCAGGGTGAAGCTTCACCTAGAGAATGACGTGGGGTTGTTGAGGGAAGTGGCTCTGCTGCACTTTATAACGGGGAAGAAACGACTGTGGAAGCTCGTGTCGCAGAGACGAGGACACCAGGTGAGGCGGGAAGGCAGGTGGCGAACCTTCAAGTAGTAGAGAGCGACGTGGGGTTGTTGAAGGAAGTGGCTCTGCTGCACTTTGTTACGCGGAAGAAAGGCTGCGCTCTGCTGCAATTTGTTACGCGGAAGGAAGGCTGCGCTCTGCTGCACTTAGTTACGCGGAAGGAAGGCTGCACTCTGCTGCACTTTGTTACGCGGAAGGAAGGATGGATGAAGCTGGTTTCTCAGAGGAGGGGACACCTGGTCAAATCAGCCAGGCTGGATTACGGTAGCTAGTTTATCGGTGCCCAATCTCCTCCTTTAATAACAGTTATTAATTCATCCCTCTCATCCTCTGTGCCTCCCCCTTCCCCTCTTTCCCCCCCCCCCTTCCCCTCCCCCCCCCCCCCCCCCCCCCCTCTTCCCCACAACACCCCGCCCGCCCTCTCCCCACTGTTCCACCCAGTATATGACTCCTGCGTTTAATGGCACTCAGCGGCTTAAGAAGGCTTCTCTTAGAGGGGACTGGAGTGTACGAGTGTACACTGACAGAGGGCCCAGGGTGACTGTAACGAGGGGCAATGTTGTGATGCTGAGATCTGTGGCTGTACAGGGGGTTAACGGGGTGATAAGACCCAAGGTGCTCGTAATGGGGACGAGTGTAGCAGGTGAACAAGCAGAGGGAGACTGATGGGATACATTCCAAATGTCCTACCTAGCCTGATCTATAATCCGTTAGTGTATAGTTCATGGAAATGCAGACTAGTTAGGTAATGCAATTCTTTTTTGTTACGGTACGTCAGTAGTCTACGGGTAATTTCTTCACATGCTACACTGCAGAACCATAGAGCCCCTTGTACAGCACATGTACCGGCGCTTGGAACTAGCAGCACAGCTTATTGCCTACCCACCCACCCACCCACCGACCCATCCACCCATCCACCCACCCACCCACCCACCCACCGGCCATGCAATGTCCTGCCAGCTGATCGCCTCACCGCCCCTATTCAGTCGTCATAATCCATCGACCGCCTCCCCATAGCACATATCCAAACACTCTCTCAGGCAATCGCCGTGATCCCTCGGCCCATCCACGTGCATTGCCCTAATGTGTTCCTCCCCACCTTTCGCCTCACCGCCCCTCTTCAATTGTCGCAATCCATATCGTCCTCACCATTGCTCAGGTCCCAACCCAAGCACTCCTTCCTGGCTCATGAATGCGGTCCTTGCGTGTCGATTTCCTTCCCCATGCCTCTTCAATTGTCATAATCCATGTCCTAGTCCCCATTGCTCAGATCCAAGCACTCTTTCAGCAGCAATTCACTCTTCACTCTTCACTCTCCACTCGCCTTGCAGCTTGCTCTCCTAAACCGGCACAATGCCCCTTCAATTGTCATAATCCATGTCCTCCTCCCCATTGCTCAAATCCAAACACTCTTTCAGCGACAGATTCTTCTTCGGGCCGGTCAGCTTGCCGCCCGGAACGATCACGCGGTCGATGCCGTGGACGGCTGAGATCGTCAACAGCAGGGAGTCCGGCTTCGTTATAGTCACGTTCTTGCCCCCCTCTGCATGCAGCTTCACTGGCTTGACTCTCATCTCTGTGGATTTGAAGAGACCCGCCTCGCCATTCTTGGACGGGGTGCGCCACTGGGAGGGACAGGGGGAGGGAGAGCGGAGGGGGGAGGAGAAGACTGTGTGAGTAAGCAGACACCTTGTAGGCGCCCTCTGGTTGCAGCTTCACCGGCTTGACTTTCGACTCTGTGGATTTTAAGAGACCCGCCTCTCCGTTCTTGGAGGGAGTGCGCCGCTGGGAGGGAGGGGGGGGGAAGAGGGGGGGGAGAGGGGGGGTAAGAGCGGAGGGGGAAGGAAGAGACTGTGTGAGCAAGCAAACACCTTATAGAGCCCCCCTGCTTGTAGCTTGACTTGGTTGACTTTCATCTCTGTGGTCTTTAAGAGACCCGCCTCCTCATTCTTGGAGGGGGTGCGCCACCGGGAAGCAAAGGTGAGAATGGGAGGGAAGAAGAAGGCGAAGGGAAGGGAGGAGAAGGGGAAGGGAAGGGAGGAGAAGGGGAAGGGAAGGGAGGAGAAGGGGAAGGGAAGGGATGAGAAGGCGAAGGGAAGGGAGGAGAAGGCGAAGGGAAGAGAAGAGAAGGGGTTTCGGGTTTAGGAGAGCTGGATGTTGGAGGCCCTCTGCTTGCAGCCTAACTGCCTTGACTCTCATCTCTGTGGTTTTGAAGGGACCCGCCTCCCCACTCTAAGAGGGAGTGCGCCACTGCGAGGGGAAAGGGAGAGACGGAAACAGTGAGTAAGCACCCCGAAGCCACCATCTGCATACAGATCGACAGACTGGCTCGACTGGCTCGACTGGCTTGACAGGCTCGACTGGCTCGACTGGCTCGACTGGCTCGACTGGCTCGACTGGCTCGACTGGCTCGACAGGCTCGACTGGCTCGACTGGCTCGACTGGCTCGACAGGCTCGACTGGCTCGACTGGCTCGACAGGCTCGACAGGCTCGACCGGCTCGACCGGCTCGACCGGCTCGACCGGCTCGACCGGCTCGACCAGCTCGACAGGCTCGACAGGCTCGACTGGCTCGACTGGCTCGACTGGCTCGACAGGCTCGACTGGCTTGACTGGCTCGACTGGCTCGACTGGCTCGACTGGCTCGACAGGCTCGACTGGCTCGACTGGCTCGACTGGCTCGACTGGCTCGACTGGCTCGGCTGGCTCGGCTGGCTCGACTGGCTCGACTGGCTCGACTGGCTCGACTGGCTCGACTGGCTCAGCTGGCTCGACATGCTCGACTGGCTCGACTGGCTCAGCTGGCTCGACTGGCTCGACAGGCTCGACTGGCTCGACTGGCTCGACAGGCTCGACTGGCTCGACTGGCTCGACTGGCTCGACTGTCTTGACTGACTCGACTGGTCCTCAGGAGCAAGGAGAAGGAAGGCGGATGTCAAGGGGAGACGGGAAAGGCGCGGCATTGCTCAGTCAGTCCCTTTGTCACGCTCAAGGGAATCTAGCAGTCAGCCATACCTTTAACCGGGAAAAGCTTATAACGAGTACAGACTACCACAACTCATGCTCCCTCTGCAGACGAACGAGGGTAGCGGCGTCTTTCCTGCCTTTGATTATGTGCAACAGCACCAGATCCCTCACTGTTGCCTTACTTAGTCAACCAGCAGTGAAGGGGGGAAGCTTATATTGAGTATAAAATCTTGTACCTCGTGTTGTGTCTGCATGCGAACGAGAGTAGCAGCATCCCTCCTCCCTTATACGATGTGCAGCAGCGCCATGTCCCGCAGCGCCGCCTTGCTCAGGGAGGCTAATGTCCGGCACTTACAAGCAAAACACCTCACCTCGTGTTCCGTCTAGTGTCTGCATGCGAACGAGAGTAGCTGCATCCCTCCTCCCTTTGACCATGTGCAGCATCACCAGATCCCTCAGCGCCGCCTTGCTTAGGCCCTTGATAGCTAATGTCCGGCACTATCAAGCAAACACCCTCACCTCGTGCTCCCTCTGCATGCGAACGAGGGTGGCGGCATCCCTCCTCCCCTTCACGATATGCAGCATCGCCAGATCCCTCAGCGCCGCCTTGCTCAGGCCCTTGGTCGCGCTCGCGGGAAGCTTGGCGAACGCCTCGTCCGTAGGCGCGAGGATGGTGAGGCGGTAGTAGCTGAGGGCGGTGGGAAGCTCCTTGGCTATACCTGCGTAGCAGAGGGAGAGGAGGAGGGGGCAGGGGCTATTGCGCAATGATATGAGCTTGTTCAATCCGCGGCATCTGTAGGCGCGAGGATGGTGAGGCGGTAGCAGCTGAGGGCGGTGGGGAGCTCCTTTGCTGTACCTGTTAGGTGCGGTAGGGGTGGGGGAGGGGGGTCGGGGGGGGGGGGGGAGGTAGGGACACACAGTGCGCGCATGTAAGCTCCCTGCTCAGGCCTCGTCTGTAGGCGCGAGGTGAGGCGGTAGTAATTTAGGGCGGCAGGAAGCTCCTTGGCAATACCTGTTTGGTGCGCTAGGGGTGGGGGAGGGGAGGTTGGGGGTGGGGGGGGAGGTAGGGACGCACAGTGCGCGCATGTAAGTTGCCTGCTGAGGCCTCGTCCGTAGGCGCGAGGATGGTGAGGCGGTAGAAGCTGAGGGCGGTGGGAAGCTCCTTGGATATACCTGACGGAAATGCAGGGAAATGTGGAGGGGAGCAAGGGGGAGTATTTTTAAGGTATTTTTTAGGCTTTTACCATCGTTTTACCCTCGAAAATGCGGGGAAGCGCGGAGGGGAGGAAGGGGGAGGAGGGATGCTTGGCGAACGCCTCGTCGGTTGGTGCGAGGATGGTGAGGCGGTAGTAACTGAGGGCGGTGGGAAGCTCCTTGGCTGTACCTGGGGGGGAGGGGAGGGAGGAGGAGGGGAGGAATGGAAGCGCAACAATCAGAGGGGATTCACATTCCGCAACGCTAGGCGCGTCTGTAGGCTCGAGGATGGTGAGGCGGTGGTAGCTGAGGGCGTTGGGAGGCTCTTCGTAGCAGCCAGACCGGTGGAGGGGAGGGGGGACACACTGTTTGTTATGAAAATGACTTTTGAGTCGACTCAAAATTCACCCCGGTGGAGGGGAGGGGGGACACACTGTATGATATGAAAATGCAGCTTCGTTATGAGGTATAAGGAGAACGAGGACGCAGCAGGGGTACCTGTGGATTCCAAGAGTGAGAACACCGTGATTAAGCCTTTCTTCTTCATCCCCGCTAAGAGCATTCACGCGGAGGCTTCCAACAAGGAGGTGTTATAACGAATCCAGCCTGTAACGAGAACGCACGCTACCTGTGGATTTGAAGAGGGAGAGCGCCGGCTGTAGCCTCTCTGCTTCATCCCCCTGTAAGCTTCTACGCGGAGCCTCCTAACAAGGGGTCTTAAAACGAGTATAGCATTCAACTCGTACGAGGTATACCTGTGGATTCGAAGAGGGAGAGCGCCGTGTTGTAGCCCTTCTTCTTCATCCCCGCTATAAGCTTCTTCGCGCCGGTCTTTCCGTCGTACAGAGGGGAGTCGCTGCCGTCCGCGGAGCACGGCTCCGCAAGAAGCGCCGCAAACAGCGCCGCGAAGAGCGCCAAGAAGACGACGCCGAGCCGCGAGGGAGAAGCATGGTGACGCGCCATAAGTGACGAACGGATAGCTGGTTCAGCAACTGCGAAGTCGTAGCGAATTAGTAGAGATTGCAACTAAAGAGTACACAGCTCGGAAACCAAAACGTGAGACCAAAATGCGAGACCTTTGACAGGCGAAGAGACACCCGATTGGCGATTCACGACATACAAGAAACTGGCCTTTTCGCCGCAGAGCGCTGGCGGAACCTGAGCTGGTTGTACCTTACTCAACTGACTCACGCTTTCAATTCAGTAGTTGCTGTGTCTGCACTGCCATACAGTGTATGCACTTGCACGCTTTAGCATCCTACAGAAACCAGTAGGGCTAGCACAGGAGTGAGGAGGTAGAAATATTTACGGAGAGGGGAGGGAGGGAAGGGAAGGGAAGGGGCGAATTTCCTGTCAAGCAAGGGGGTTGAATTTCCCTTGCGAAATGCACGCACCTGAGCCATTCACATGTCAAGTAATGGACGGCGTGGATGGCCGTATAGACCAAGTCGGTAGTGGATGGACGGAGGAGATAAGGAACAAACTTGGTTGGGAAGGGCAGCGGTAGGTCAGACATCGGTTTTGGTTTGGGGGGGGCAGGGGAGATCCGAAGAAAAGGAAGTTTAGAAATGGAACTGTATCAACAAGAGACTATGCTTGGAAAAAGCGTAAACGAACCCGCCAGGGAATGATAATTAAAAGCTAAAGCTAGGTTTCGCAATTTTTGTGTACTTACCCCGCTGCAACGGAACGAAACTGCCCGACGAGGAGCAAAGCGCCGCCGCCGGATTCGTCGAAGCGCAGGTATACCGAACCAGTTTGGCCAGGTGCGGTGAGATTAGAAGGCTCTACCTTGACCCGTTTGGACCTGCACTCCCCAATAGACCTTCCCATGGGGGCGATTAAGGACCCGCAAGTGAGCTATTCGCTGTGAGCATTTGTGGGATATAGGGGCATAACGCTATGTTCAACACTCAACGTCTAATGCATGGAGTGAGTTTTGCAAACGCACATCTCGCTGACACAACCACCCCTCCCAACCAGAGGCAAACTATGTATCGGCTTTATACACATACAACACAACGGATACCTCACCATTTCTCCTTCCACGGCCTCAGGTCCACCTCAAACGTCCATCCGCTCCTCTTTTGCATATGCAATGACCAATACAAATCCGCCACATCATCAGGTTGCACCAACCCATCCACCTTGTCCTTCTCCCAAACCATATCCGGAAAACTTTCCCTGATCCATGGCGTGTCAACTGCCCCATCAATTACCACATGGCTGACATGTATCCCCTGAGGCCCTAATTCTTTAGCTAAGCATTGAGCCAAGGCTCTTAGTGCATGCTTAGCTCCCGAGAAAGCAGAAAAGCCAGCAGCGCCCCGGACGCTTGCAGTCGCACCAGTGAAAATAATCGTGCCGCTGTTTCTGACAAGCATCCTCTGAGCCGCCTCACGAGATGCGAGGAAGCCTGCCAGGCATGCCATCTCCCAGACCTGGAGGTTTGGAACAGGACAGTTCAGAGGAATTCAGTTCGGTAAGTAAACCCTCCAAATTGGATAGCCAGGCGCCAGAGTCACCCAAGGCCAGCAGGGTGCTAAACACCCGTGCAGCCAACAGCAATGGACAGCAATACAGGGCACACAAGCAGGCAACACACCCTGCAATAAACCCCTGAAGTTGCGTCAACAGCGTCGGGCCTTCAGAGTAGCCCAGATCTTGGAAAACCATCATATGCATGGGAGCTATCTGTCTCTCTACCCTTAGTTTTGAGGCGCCTCAAAAATAGTCTCAGTTTTGAGGCGCCTCAAAAAATAGTATCAGTTTTGAGGAGCCTAAAAAATCATCACATGGATCGGAGCTATCTGTCTCTCTACCCACCAACAGGGAACACACCTTAAGGTTAATCCTCGAGGTCGTGTCAACCATGTTGAACTTGACATTCGCTCCGATGTTGAAAACCAGCACATGGATTCCTAATTGTCTATCTCTTTCTCCCTCCCCACCAACAGGCAACACACCTTGAAGTAAACCCTTGAGTTCGTGTCAACAACGTTGAACTTAACATTCGCTCCGATGTTGAAAACCATGACATGGATCGGGCCTATCTCCGCCTCCACTGTAGCAACCAGCTGAGCCACCTGGTCTGGAGGCAGGAAGGGAGGAAGGGGAGAAAGGGGGTAACGAAAGCTGAAAGCTGTGTCAATGACAATTGCTCCGATGTTGAAAACCATCCCATCGGGCCTATCTATCTCCTCCTCCACTGTAGCAACCAGCTGAGCCACCTGGTCTGGAGGCAGGAAGGGAGGAAGGGGAGAAAGGGTGTAACGAGAGCTGAAGGTGTGTCCATGACAATTGCTCCGATGTTGAAAACCATCCCATTGGGCCTATCTATCTCCTCCTCCACTGTAACAAAACAACTGAGCCACCTGGACTGCAGCCAGAGAAAACGGGGTGGGAAGATGGTATTGTGAGAACAACACTGAACTTTACATTTGCTCCGATGTTGAAAACCATAACATGAGTCAGTCCGGCCTATCTCATCTTCCCCTGCAGTGAACAATTGAGTCACCTCTCCCCCTCTCCCCACCTTCTCTCCTCGCATCAACGCCAAAACCCACCGCCTTTCCGCCATCCGCTGCTATTTCAACCACCAGCGCTCAAAGCTTGGACCAATTCCCTGCACCCCCTGTCTCATCCCAAACCTTCGCCCCTCCCATCAGCACTCACCCTCCCCCTCACCTCACCTTCTCTCCTCGCATCAACGCCAAACCCAACCGCCTTGCCCCCATCCGCTGCTATTCCGTCCACCAGAACTTGCAGCTTGGACCCGTTTCGCCGCACCACCACCGCCACATACCCTTCCCTGGCGAACCGCCGAGCCACTGCCGAGCCTATGGCGTCTCCCGCGCCTATTACCAAAGCTACAGGTTCGGCAGAAGGGGGTTCTGGTCCGGAAGTTGATGACGGATGATTTGAATCTCGCGAATCTGCTTTGAGCCCGGACGCGAAAATCCAGTGCAGCGGTGCTGTCGACGTGGCATCTGTTGATTTGCCGGCGATGGGACCAGCGACGGAGGCGGCGGAAGCGGCGGGGCCCGAAATTCGACTGAGCGGAGATCGAGCGGATCGCGCGCCGTATTGTGCGGAAGCATGGGAACGGGAGACGAATGGGGGAAAATCGACCTCATCGCCTTTATCGCTGTCCTCGATATAGAATCCTTCACGGTCAGGAACGAGCGAGTCAGCTCGAGATTTTCCGCAAGGCTGAGAAGCCTGAGGAGCAATGTGGCGGGAAACGACGCCGAGACGCGAACAAGCGATTTTTGAGAACTCTCGAGAATCCTGAGCCTGAAACATGACAGACGAGCCGCCGGACAGGCGGCTCCCAGATTCCCAGCAGCTTACACGCCGGGGCGGCGGATTCGCGAAAAGACTACGAGGAGGAGGTTACTAAGCGGCTCCGCCTCTGCTAGAGGTGTACTGTACTCCGTCGTGAAGTATCCCGCAAGACAGAACGATGGGCCCAGAGTATGCGTGCAAGCTTTTGGCGGGAAACATATGGTTTTCTGGGTGTGCGCAAATGCTATATTATGTGGTGACGAGAAGCGCGGAAAGGGATGGTGAATGCTGCTACATGGCTCAGCAGCCAACTATGTAAATTGGTAAAGGGAAAGTATACAGGCGCTTGAGTATTAGGGGCCTCGATAACATGTACGGTAAGTGACACGATATAAACAATCAGAATTAGCGAGTTTGTAACATGTTTAATCAGTCGGGTTCCATCTTTAGTCAGAAACTGCAGGAAAAAAGTTCCACGAATGGTCAGTAGAAGTAACCCTGGCCGTCGAGGAACGTTTTCCCGCTCGCGCCAGCCCAATTTCGTCATCATTGCGGCTGGCGCGATATTTTTCCCGAGCTCCAGGCGCAGTTAGAGCGAACTACGTAAAGTATTCCCAAATAAAAAATCATCTGTTTGTCGAGTGATGAACACTGAAACTGTTTACCGAAGTAGCATTCTACTCGTTCAAATGCGGTTTACGTGTGAAATACCGTATCAGTCTGAAAAGAGGATATTCGATTCGCACGGAGATAGCCGCACCTCACGGGATTCTCAACGAATGACAGCATTGCAGGCGTGATTTTGTTTGCTTCTTTGTGTGGGGCTGTGTGGCTGGATAGGTCCCTCCAGTGACGAGGCAGTACTGCACGTGACGAGTCAGTACTGCTTCCAAAATCTATACTGTAATGTAGAGTTTGTCTCAACTGGTCTGCCAGTTGAGAATGAGGGAACCTGATTGGACGACGATCAGGTAAGGCAGGAAGATTTTTTAGATTTCTTGTGTGGCTTCCTGGCTCTTCGGGGGTCGGCGGCAGGGGAGGGCGGGACGGAATGTGTGGGTCTGATTTGCATGAGTTTCAGATCTCGTGGGACAATGCCGTTGTGCCAAAGTGGAAACAACCGACGTCAGTACATAGGGGACCAGCCCCCTAGAAACTGACCAATTTCTTTAAAACCCGTGGCCGCGGATTTTAAACCCCAAGCAGAACCCCTTTCCACTTGCTCGTGACTTCTCGCCCTTGTCAGAACTGGGTCCATTACAGCTGTAGATATGTCCGCGTTTGTCAAGCATGTCACCAGCTTGTCAAAACCAGGGCCGAATGTGGGCGCAATCACCGAGAGCCTCAAAGTAGCCGAGGCTGGATCTTTTACAGTGTCGATACCATTCTACCGCATCTAATCACGTCGAAACAAACAGACACCCGAAAGGACGCTGTAAAACCGATTGACAACGCGTTGCGACATCCCTTAATCCGGTTTGTACTTCGATCGAACCCTCTCTGAAACTCTCCCGCATTCGTTGATGGCCAGGCAGCTGAGCTGGAGGTCAAGGTGGGCAGCCGCCACAATGACTCCCCTCAACCAGGGCTAACGGGAAATATATCTTCTGCCCAAAATGTGGCTCTCCTCCATCCCTCTTGTTCCCAGGAAGGCCCATCTGCTGCTGCCATGCCAGCTGACCAATCGGAATCCCTCAACCTCACCGACGTGGGATAGGATCACAGGATTCTGGAAGATGTGTTGTCCATCCCACGAGTACCCTCTACCCTATCCCATCCAGTTTTCTGACATCCTCATGACCCCGCTCATCTAGTCCCGTTCCCAACACACGTCACACGAAGTGACGACGTGATGTGCAAGCCAGTCCCTAAAAAAACCGACAGCCACATCAGCTTCGGACCATGATGCGCACCTGGGGCAAGAATCCACGTTGGCAAGGGCATCCCTCCCTCACTCTCTGGTTCCACATATTTTTCCACTTCACCCTGGGTCAGGGGCTCTGTATTTCACCTTTGCCTTTTTCAAACAGGTCCGCCCGATATGCAATGTTCTGCGCCAAGATGACACCCTATGCGGTGTACTGTACGGTAATTGCACCTTTGCTTAGCTCTTTTATCAGCTTTCTACAGTGAACGTTTCCTGTCTGGGTTGTACTAGCTTTTTTTGCGAGTGGCTCATGGGTGCTACTCCCTTCCGGGTTTCTTGCATCCCTCGGAAAAGAATCTCATTGTCTGGTTCTGAATGCATTTGCCTGATCTCCTACTCCTTGATCGTCCTTTCCTAGCATTACCAGCACGATACTGTGCTGTCATCATTTGCCTGGGCTGTAAATTGTACCGGGTGCCCCTACAGCAGGGCTCAGGCTAACAAGGTAGGTTTCCTTAGTGTATCGAAATTAAGAGCTGTTTACGACCTGATACCGTCTGACTAACGGATTACTTTTCGTGTGATTCCTTGATATTGTGGGTTACTTTTCTTTGATTCCGTACGAAGTGCAATGCAGTAGGAGATCTCTTCGTAGTGGTATGTCACTCCCCCACCCTCCCCTCTACTTTTCCCAGCTTCCTCCAGTAAGCAAAGCGCGAGGCTAGTTGCCTGGAGTTTTTCTACTCTTCCAACTACCTGAGGCGTAGTATCCGTGAAAAACGGTCCCTGGGGTTTCGATAGCTTTGCCTTAGCCCTGGCCAAGGCCATTTGCCTTTAAGGATTTTAGTATCAAACCAAGGTAGCTCTTCGACGAATCC
The DNA here is from genome assembly GCA_027943415.1 of Closterium sp. NIES-67. Taxonomy (NCBI): domain Eukaryota; kingdom Viridiplantae; phylum Streptophyta; class Zygnematophyceae; order Desmidiales; family Closteriaceae; genus Closterium; species Closterium sp. NIES-67. The sequence continues at coordinate 657,335 of BQMB01001718.1, read as the reverse complement.
GTATGCTAACGGGTATTTTCGGGGCCGATTCCGTAACCTAACGGAATACCCTAGGGCCTAGGCTTAGCGAGAGCCCTGCCCTTCAGAATTGACGTGACGGCCCGTCAGGAGTCGAGGAGGAGCGTGAGCCATCATCACCCTGGAGTCCAGGGCCTGGACGGAGCCTGGTGTGGTGTGGTGTAATGCAGTGTGGTTTGATGTTTTTTAGTGCGTTGTGGTGTGGTTTGGCCGCCCCTTCCCTCCCCCCTCCCCTCTCCTCCTGTTTCTCACGCATCTCTCGCTGGCCCTCCTGCCCCCCTCCCCCTGACGCGGGCCATGTTGGAAACCTCCAGGCAGAAGGGCCCAAGATTCACCCGTCACCTTACTGAAACTGCTCTAAACGTTGTAAAACATACAAAACCGCTTTCTACCTCTTTGAGGGGAGTTCGAACTACATCCTTCAACTTGTTCGGTTCTGTACCACATCCTCCTCGCCCCTCCTCGCCGCTCTCACGCCTCCCATCCCACCCTACAACCCAACATCCACTGCCAACTGACCGCACACCGCCATAGAATCCGCGGCTCTGTCATTGATTTCAGCCTTGGACATAAGAAGCCATGTGTTCTGATGTAGTTGGGCACAATTTCGCTTCGCTTTTGCAGATCCGTGCAATTAGATCTCAGACGCTCCAATCTCGCCTCGCGGACGACCCTTCTATATTACAGAGAGCGGGAAATATATAGTCGAAGCTTTGCTGCCTTCGTGTTGCAAATTGATTGCTTTCCGCTACGTATTCCGTGGCCGCCGGCAACTAAGCCTGATACAATGGCGCTCCAAGTCGTGTGCAGCAAATCAGTATCACCTCCGTTCTTCATACCACCAGCTGACAATCTTCACGATCGACTACTAGTACATTCCACATCTCAAGCTAACGCCGGCGTGAGCGTCGCTGACGATTTGTCAGCACTACTTTGTCAAGAAGTTCTGGAGCCGATTAAGGATTTCAAGTTTTCCTCGAGTTCGTCTCTCTGTTCAAGGAGATCTCACGAAGAGAAGATGTCATTGTCCAAGGGGGAACCTTCAGTCACTTGCTTGGGAAAGATCAAGAGCCACTTGCTCCAAGAAGCGCTTTCGTCGGTCCAAATTTCAGTCGAAGTGGCGCCGCCGGCGGCGGTGACAGATTTGAGGACGGAACCGCCGTCGTCAGAAGCACACTGCATGGTTCGGGCAATCGAGAAGACCGGCGGCGAAGAAGTTTTTCATCGCAAAACGCTCTCCGAAAGCGAGATCTTCTACACGCGGCTTCAATCGTCGCACGAAGCCGGCGACTCCACAAACGCCGCGGCGGCGACGTCGCCTGAAGGATCGCCTTCGTCGCCCGGATCTCCCGCGCCGCCCGAAGCGGACGCGTCGGCGAGTTCGTGCCCGGGAGCACCGATTAAGCGGAGGATGGACGACGGATCGCGCCTCGCTGCTATTGCAGATGTCGTTAAGTTCCGGAAGGCAGTCCGAGAGCTGAATTTCGGGTTCAATTTTAACGGCTTGGAAGTGCTGCGTTCGTCCTGCGATGTCGCGCCGATCGCGAGGATGGCGACGTCGCATGAAGGGTCGCATCCGTCGCCTGCGAGACCGCATCCGTCGCCTGCGGGGTCGCATCCGGCGCCTCCAGGATTGCATGATTCGCCGCCAGCGTCCGCTGCGGCTCCTGAAGCGGCCACGACAGCAAAAGTCTACCCGCCGGGAGCTCCGAAGAAACGGAGACCGGGCGATAGGTTGGATCTCGCTGCTACCATGTCGAAGACCAAGAAGTGCCGGATCGTGTCGCGGAAGCTTAATTTCGACGCAGCTTCCAGCCGCATACTTCTGATGTGATCGCTACCTTCCAGCCGCATACTTCTGATGTGATCGCTACCTTCCAGCCGCATACTTCTGATGTGATCTGAAAAGCCTCCGACAATTGGCTTCGAGCTGCATACTTCCGATGTGATCACTGAGTGCCTTCCAGCCGAGTACTACCAAAGCTTCTGACACTTGGCCTCCAGCTGCATATTTCCCATGAAATCAGCTTCCGACACATACTATACCCCCGTGTTTGATGGTTTCTGTCCAAGCTCCTAATTTTCGCTGACTCGGCGAAGCATGAATCGAGTGATGCAGACTGATCCGATCCGGCTGAATTCATGCGGGACTGGTTTCATTGGTTCTCGGTTTTCAGTGGCCTAGCACGGATCGACATACGAGGGATATTTTATCGAAGCTCCTTGCGTGCTCAATTCTCAGCATGCAAGTTCCTTTGCTTTTGGCCTCAGGCGTTCAGTTCCCCGCCATGCCCGTGGGGAGACTCCAGGCGTTTCGCTGGCCGCCAAGTCTTAGACGGGAGGGACGCGACGGCCGCCTGAGATACCGGCCGAGTGACGGCGAGAAACCTTAGGAGAGTAAAGAAGCGTCCGACCGTGGAGGCGCGCCGTTGAGTAACCTTGAGATTTCAAGCCAAGAGAATAGGAGCCTGGACAAGGGGTCAATGTATGTCTTGTCAGCTCTCAAGCAGCTGACTTCTGTCAAGGAGTTCTCTTGTGTGATATTTTATCGAAGCTCCTTGCGTGCTCAATTCTCAGCATGCAAGTTCCTTTGCTTTTGGCCTCAGGCGTTCAGTTCCCCGCCATGCCCGTGGGGAGACTCCAGGCGTTTCGCTGGCCGCCAAGTCTTCGACGGGAGGGACGCGACGGCCGCCTGAGATACCGGCCGAGTGACGGCGAGAAACCTTAGGAGAGTAAAGAAGCGTCCGACCGTGGAGGCGCGCCGTTGAGTAACCTTGAGATTTCAAGCCAAGAGAATAGGAGCCTGGACAAGGGGTCAATGTATGTCTTGTCAGCTCTCAAGCAGCTGACTTCTGTCAAGGAGTTCTCTTGTGTGATATTGTGTGTGGGTGTGCATTAGGGCGTGTCCAGCGGGTGGTTAAAACCCTGCCCGACCGTTTTAGATTCTTTATCAATCCTTCTAATTGTGTGGCACCTCACCCAACCGCAATCAAACATTCGCGCTGGAGGACAAGCCCTTCTAATATAGTATGTACTGTATGATGTCCTCTTTACAGATTTCTGCTCACGGGAAGTAATAGGATGTTTTTTCACTGCAGCCTGCTTGCATAACGTAACAGATCAGTTAACAAAATATTGTCCACTCAACAAAACAACTAATCTGTTTATGACCGCATGAAAGCAACGGAAGGTTGTCGGTGCTCATAAATGTCAATTTCACTATGCACACCAAAAACTATTGGAAGCTAGCTAAACAGTGTGGACTGTTGTTCCCATCAACCGTTTTTTTGTTGCCAATTGTGAAAGCACAAGCACAAGCCCTCCCATTACAGAGTTACGCAGTCCCGACTGCTGTCCCCATGGACTCGGTTTTCTCTGCCACCGCCTTAGTGACTTCCTTGGATGCATCTTCCAGAGACCGAACTTCTGCACCACCTCAAATGCCTCTATGGTGTCGCCCTGCTGCCACTCATTCCCCCCTCTCCCCCCTCCCCCCCAAAGCCCACATCCCTGGAGTTACAGAGTTACGCTGCACCGACTGCTATCCCCATGGACTCGGTTTTCTCTGCCACCGCTTTTGTGACCTCCTTGGAAGCATCTTCCAGCGACCGGGCCTTCTGCACCACCTCAAACGCCTCGATGCTGTCGCCCTGCTGCCACTCGTCAAAGCCCTCCAGACCCACTCCGCACTCCAAGCCAGCCACAACCTGTTGATGGGGGTGAGTAAGGGGGTGAGTTGATGGGGTTGCTCTTGAGGCGCCTCAAAGTCGTCTCATTACTCGCAGCCTGTTGATGAGGTGAGTAAGGGGGTGGGCATTGGGGTGAGCATCGGGGGTTGATTAAGGGGGTGAGCATGGGGTGAGTTGATGAGGTTCGGGGGAACCCAATGCACCAACTGCCGCGATACTTTTGAGTCGACTCAAAAGCACGCCCTGCTGCCACTCATCGAAGCCCTTCAGCAGGCCCACTCCACACTCCAACCCAGCCACAACCTCCTGATGATGGGGGGGGGGGGGTAGGGGGGTGAGCATGGGGGTGAGTTGATGGGGTGAGTTGATGAGGTTTGGGGGAACCCAATGCACCAACTGCCGCGATGCTTTAGAGTCGACTCAAAAGCACGCCCTGCTGCCACTCGTCAAAGCCCTTCAGCAGCCCCACTCCACACTCCAGTTGTATTTTGAGTGTGGGGGGGGGGGAGTCCACACTCAAGATACACAACTGTCGCCCTGCTGCCACTCGTCAAAGCCCTTCAGCAGCCCCACTCCACACTCCGACCCAGCCACAACCTGATGATGGGGGGGGGGGAAGGGGGGTGAGCATGGGGGTGAGTTGATGGGGTGAGTTAATGAGGTCTGGGGCAACCCAATGCACCAACTGCCGCGATGCTGTTGCCCTGCTGCCAAACTGCAACCCACCAAGCCACCACCCGGTGCTGGGGATCGGATGAGCATGAAGGAAGAGTAAGGAAGGGAATATGCGCGTCTGCCAATGCCCTGAGAGTGCTTTTGAGGCGCCTCAGCCTCCCCCTCTGCACCCAGCAGTTTTGCGACACCTCAAAACTAGACTCTAGACAAACGTCGCCCTAGAATCCACTCCCCCCACCGCCCCTCCTCCGGCAACGACAAACCGCACGCAACCCCTCTGCACCCAGCAGTTTTGCGACGCCTCAAAACTAGACTCTAGACAAACGTCGCCCTAGAATCCACTCCCCCCACCGCCCCTCCTCCGGCAACGGCAAACCGCACGCAACCCCTCTGCACCCAGCAGTTTTGCGACGCCTCAAAAATAGACTCTAGACAAACGTCGCCCTAGAATCCACTCCCCCCACCGCCCCTCCTCCGGCAACGGCAAACCGCACGCAACCCCTCTGCACCCAGCAGTTTTGCGACGCCTCAAAACTAGACTCTAGACAAACGTCGCCCTAGAATCCACTCCCCCCCCTTGCCCTCCCCTCCTTCTCCCCCGCCTCACCCCGCAACCCCTCTGCACCCACCATACCCCTTAAGCAGATAGCTTATCCAGAGAAACAGCTCTGTACCCTTTATAAGCACACCTCCTTAGCGAGTTCCTTGACTCATCGGAGCGACGTGAGTGTACCCGAGTGGACCTCCTCCTTCCCTCGAATGACCGCCACTCCACACCCCTTCACGAGCTTCCCGACCTTCACAGATAGATTTATACTCGTTTTAGACATACCAGCTTTGAACCCTTTATAAGCATACCTCTTTGGCGAGTTCCTTGACTCGTCGGAGCGAGGTGAGTGTACCGGAGTGCACCTCCTTCTTCCCTCGGATCACCGCCACCCCACACCCCTTCACCAGCTTTCCTTCCGTCACCATCACCCCCGCCACCTTGCTGCTGCCCGCACCAAACACCGCCCGAACCTCCGCCGAGCCTAATGGCGTGCGCTCCTGCAATTTCGAAGAGGGATGGGTCGGAAAGAGGGGGAAGAAGAGACAAGGGAGGGAAGGAGGGAGGAAGAGGAGGACAGAAGGGAGGAGGGAGGACAGAGGGGATTGAACATGAGATGTCACTGGGTTTAGACACTTCACTTAAAGCCCACCCCACACCTCTTCACGAGCCTCCCTTCCGTCACCATCACCTCCGCCACCCTGCTGCTGCCTGAACTAAACACCGCCCGAACCTCCGCCGAGCCTAGCGGCGCACGTCCACACCTCCAACTCCTTCTCTACAGCACACACAGCACAAGACATACCTCTACAGAGTCCAGCAGGCCCTGGTTAAGTAGGTTAGTTTTGAGACATCTCAAAACTCACCTCCACCCCCTTCTCCACAGCACCCACAGGACAAGACAAGACGTACCTCTACAGAGTCCAGCAGCCCCTCCATCGCCTTCGATCGGCCTTCAATCCGATTGAACCGTAGATCACCCGGCAAGTCCGCACTTGAAGCCACCACTCCCCAGCACCCAGCACAGCACCCAGCAACCTCAGCACGAGATGTGCCTCAACAGAGCCCAGAGAACTGTGCTTTTGACCTCCCCACTGTGCAAGAGTCCAAGACTCACCTCTACAGAGTCCAGCAGCCCTTCCATCGCCTTGCGGACGTCGTCAATGAGATCGTAGATCACCCAGTACGTCTGCACCTGCACGCCCTTCACTACAGCAACCACAGCACGAGACGTGCCTCAACAGAGCCCAGAGAACTGTGCTTTTGACCTCCCCACTGTGCAGGAGTCCACGACTCACCTCTACAGAGTCCAGCAGCCCCTCCATCGCCTTGCGGACGTCGTCAATGAGATCGTAGATCACCCGGTACGTCCGCACTTCAACGCCCTTCTCCTCTGCTGCTGCCTCCACAGCGGGCGGCATGTTCACGTTAAAGGCCAGCACCACTGCCTCGCTGGCAACCGCCAGGTCAATGTCGCTCAGTGCCACGTCACCAGCAGCCTGGGGGACGGGGGGTGGGAGTTGGGGAGTTTAGGGGGCGGGAAGGGGGGAGAGGGGAGCGGAGGGGAGGGGAGGGGACGGAGGGGAGGGGAGGGGAGGGGAGGGGAGGGGAGGGGAGCGGAGGGGAGGGGAGGGGACGGAGGGGAGGGGAGGGGAGGGGAGGGGAGGGGAGGGGAGCGGAGGGGAGGGGAGGGGACGGAGGGGAGGGAGGAGGGGAGGGGAGAGATAGTGGGGGAGAAGGGAAAAGACACGTCTTATATGATGCTTCCTTCTCCTTTGCTGCTGCCCCCACAGCAGGCGGCATGTTGACGTTAGACGCCAGCACCACTGCCTCGCTGGCAACTGCCAGGTCAATGTCGCTCAGTGCAACGTCACCAGCAGCCTGGGGAGATTGGAAGCAGGGGGGTTGGGGGTTTGGGGGGGGAGAGGGGGGAGAGGGGGGAGGGGGAGTGGGGTGGAGGGAGGATGCACTTTACAATGCGTTGACACAGTGTGCCTTGTGGCAGACATTGGTACAATACAGCTGCACTGTGTGCAGTTGCCATAGCAACTCTATAACGAGTTTCAGAGTACCGAATCTCACCTGCAGAAGAATTATAGCGAATCTCACCTGCAGCAGACCTTATAGCGAATCTCACCTGCAGCAGACCTTATAGCGAATCTCACCTGCAGCAGACCTTATAGCGAATCTCACCTGCAGCAGACCTTATAGCGAATCTCACCTGCAGCAGACCTTATAGCGAATCTCACCTGCAGCAGACCTTATAGCGAATCTCACCTGCAGCAGACCTTATAGCGAATCTCACCTGCAGCAGACCTTATAGCGAATCTCACCTGCAGCAGACCTTATAGCGAATCTCACCTGCAGCAGACCTTATAGCGAATCTCACCTGCAGCAGACCTTATAGCGAATCTCACCTGCAGCAGACCTTATAGCGAATCTCACCTGCAGCAGACCTTATAGCGAATCTCACCTGCAGCAGACCTTATAGCGAATCTCACCTGCAGCAGGAATCGCAGCGACACCGTGTCTTGTGGCAGAGCCGCCAGAGCCTCACGAATGGCCTCCACTGCACCCTGGAGGGAGGAGATAAAAGGGGGTCGGAAAGGGTGAGGTGGGTGAGGTGGGTGGGGTGGGTGGGGTGGGTGGGGTGGGTGGGGTGGGTGAGTAGCAGCAACCTGATCAGCAGCAGAGCCGCCAGAGCCTCACGAATCACCTCCACTGCAGCCGCCGCTTCCACTGCATGCCTCCCCGACATGACACCAAACAAACATGATAACCCCAAACTGACCTGGTTGTCAACCTTCAAGTGGGAAGGAGTTGGATTCGATCCGCAGCAAGCCTTCCCATTTTCGATCACGTTCAGCTGAACGTGATCGGCAGCAAGCCTTCAAGACCACGTTCAGCTGGTGGAATTCCTCGGGCAACTCCAGCCCCCCTCGACCTCGTCTCTCCCCTCTGACTGACCCATCACCCATAGACCTTTGACTCGCCCATAGACCCACCCAGAGCTTCTAACCAGAGCAGACAGCGACACCTTCGACTCGCCCTGCTCTCATGCCCACCTCCATTCAACCTGTGTCCAAACCCCGCACATTCACCTGTGCCACTGACCTGTTTGTCGACCTTCAAGAACACCTGGTTCAGCACCAGCTGAACGTGATCTTGAAGGCTTCACCACCTCTGCCACTGACCTGGTTGTCAACCTTCAGCTGGTGGAACTCCAGCCCCTCCTCCTCGCTCCCGTCCGACCCATCAGACGACGAGCCCCGCCCAGCCAAAATAGACAGGGACAACTAGAATCGCTGTGCTTCTCTCAACCCACCTGGTTGTCGACTTTGAGGATCACGTTGAGCTGGTGGAACTCTAACCCCTCCTCGTCGCTCCCGTCCGACCCATCACCCGTAGACCCCCGCCCCGCCAGCGCAGACAGCGACACCTTCGACTCGCCCTGCAGGGCCGCCAGCCTGGCGGTGCGCAGCTTCCCCGCAGCTTCCTCGGCCATGGAGCGCGCCCTGTCGAGGGAGTCGACCACCTCGAAGTGATCCCCTGCCACCGGCACGGAGCTGAGCCCCAGGACCTGGGGATAAGGGTCGGAGAATCGGGGAGGGAGAGGGGGAGGCACTGAGGGAAGGGAGGAGGGGCTTTGAACAGCCCAGTCGAGGGAGTCCAGCACCTCCAAGTGATCCCCTGCCACTGGCACGGAGCTGAGTCCCAGGACCTGCGGTGAAATGGCAGGCAGGCAGGGAGAGAAGAGAGCGTGGGGTTAGGGGAATGGTTGAGCCAAGAGAGTGCCCAGTCGAGGGAGTCCAGCACCTTGAAGCGATCGCCAGCCACCGGCACTGAGATGAGGCCCAGGACCTGCCGTGTAGTGAGAGAGCGCGAGGGTGAATGGATAGGGAGAGGTCAAGGCAGGGGAAAATGGATCTGAGCCCACCACCTCGAAGTGATCCCCTGCCACCGGCACTGAGCTGAGCCCCAGGACCTGGAAGAGGGAGGAGAGGAGTAATTCTAGTTTATTTTCAAGGGAGCTTTAAGGTACAAACGAGTGTAGCTCCATCCATGTAGGGGATAAAAGAGTTGTTTATAGAAATAACCCGTTAGACCAAAGTGCGTGTGACATTTTGTCCGAGACAACTTGAGATATCATTTGTGATATGTAAAAAAACCACCGGAAACGTAGAAACAACTAGCAGACCGATTGCTTACCTCGACAGCAAGGGAAGGACCAGCAGAGTCACTGCGGCTACCCGTGTCGTCCACCAGGGCTCGGATCTGAGGGGCGGAGGGGGGCGTGTGGAAAAAGGAGGTAGGAAGCAGAGTAGAGTGAAGGCGACTGCCCCAGCAGCCCCAGCAGAGTGGCTGCGACTGCCCGTGTCATCCACCAGCGCTCGGATCTGAGCGACATGGTGGGGTGTGTGGGGAGTGGAGGGAAGGAGAAGAGGCAAAGGGAGGTGCGGAGAGGCGTGAGGAGAGGTGAGGGCGAAGCACGAGAAGGAGGTACCAGCAGAGCTCGGATCTGAGAGGCATGGTGGGTAGTGGGTAGGGGGAAGTGGGGAGGGTAGAGGGAAGTGGGGAGGGTAGAGGGAAGTGGGGAGGGTAGAGGGAAGTGGGGAGGGTAGAGGGAAGTGGAAGGACCTGGAGGGAGTGGAGAGAGTGGAGAGAGTGGAGGGGGCGGAAGGAGTAGAGGTGAGGGCGACCAACTGCAAGAGAAGGACCCAGACCAATTGCAAATCCGCTGCAGCTACCCCAGTCCTCCCTTCCCATCCCAATCCATCCTCACCTTGCCATACGCCTCCCCACACAGCACCACGTCTCCCAGCCTCAGGGTGCCGTTCTGCACCAGCAGTGTTGCCACCGGCCCCCTCTGCTTGTCGAGACTAGCTTCAATCACCGTCCCTGCTGCCTGTGTGTCGGGGTTAGCGCGGAGCTCTTGGATCTGAAAGAGGATGAAAGAGAAGGAGGACGAAGAAGGGCCAAGGTAGAGAGGGTTGAAGCACCAGCAGTGCCACCAGCAGCACTGCCACCGGCCCTCTCTGCTTGTCTACTCTACACTCGCCTCTATCACCGTCCCTGCTGCCTGTGTGTCTGGATTGGCACGGAACTCTTGTCTAAGCTCTTGTCTAAACTTGGTGCCACCAAGGCCACCGGTCCCCTCTGCTTGTCTACTCTGCCGCCTCTATCACCGTCCCTGCTGCCTGTGTGTCTGGTTCGCCGTTAGTTCCTGAAATGACCAGTTGTATTTTGAGTCGACTCAAAATATCACCGTCCCTGCTGCTGCCTGTGAGTCTGGTTCGCGCCCTCATTCCCGAAATGACTTCTGAATCCATCAGACTGGATTGACCTCATCAATCGGAGGCACAGCGGCGAGAGGCGAGAGGGACAGGAGAGGAGAGACTACTGTGGTATCACCGCCCCCCTACGCACTTTCTCCCTATGGTTGTTACACTCTCCCGCTCGCTGCCCTCCACTCCAGTCTTCTCCCATCTCCTCCCATCTCCTCCCATCCTCCCCTCTCATCTTCCCACCACTCATCTCAACCGACAACGGAATCGTCTCAAGCAAAATATCCACCCCCTTCCCCCCCCCCCCCCCCCACTTCCCCATTTCCCCCCATTCCCTCTCCGTCCTTCACATCACTCACCTCAGCAACGAGCATGATCGTTTCAAGCAGACTGTCCACTCCCTCTCCTGTCTTGGCGCTGACCTGAAAGGGGTGCAAAGGGGTTCAAAAGGGTTCAATGAGGGAAAGAGGGAAAGAAGGCAGATCAGCAGGGGTTCAGAAGAGAGGGCAGAGCAGCAGGTGGGGTTCGGAAAGGAGGGCAGAGCAGCAGGGGGGGTTCAGAAACCACGTGAGTCATGCTGCACTTGGATACTATTTATTTTTGAGGCGCCTCAAGTGAGTCATGCTGCACTTGGATACAATCTATTTTTTAGGCGCCTCAAGTGAGTCATGCTGCACTTGGATACTGGGTACTGGGTGTGGACAAACAACGCAGGATGGAGACGGTTTTTTAGGCGCCTGAAAAAACGTCTCATTTTGAGGCGCCTCAAAAATACCGGGTACTGGGTGTGGACAAACGATGCAGGATGGAGACCTCCGGCACCCACCTACAGTGATGGCGCCCAAATACAAATCCCCACCCACCGACGTGAGTCACATCACATTACCCAATACAAAAAGAACTCTTCCACGACACCACCTTGGCATAGTCACTCGCACTCGCCAGCGCCATGGGCGTGTCTCCCCCCCACTCCTCCGACATGAGTCCGCCTGCTGCCACCTCATTCTGCCACCTCATTCTGCCACCTCATTTGCCCCTGGGCGCGCGACCACCATGTTATAAGCGCAGGGCATTCTGGACTATGTTATTGTCCCGGTGTCACCCCAGTATAATCACACTCACACTCACCGGCACCGGCACCACGGGCGTGTCTCCCCCCCACTCCTCCGACATGAGTCCGCCTGCTGCCACCTCATTTGCCCCTGGGCGCGCAATCACCATGTTATTGTCACGGTGTCACCCCAGTATAATCACACTCACCGGCACCGGCACCATCGGAGTGTCTCTCCCCCACTCCTCCGACATGAGTCCACCCACCCGCTGCCAGCTCATTTGCCCCTGGGCTACGGGCGTCCCACACCCCCTTATGGTCACACTCACCGGCACCATGGGCGTGTCTCCTCCCCACTCCTCCGACATGAGTCCACCTGCTGCTAGCTCCTGCATCACTCGGTCCAGGTTCGCCCCCTCCTTGTCGATCTGCGTGTGAGAAGGGGCAAGAGAGAAAATGCATCAACAGGAGTGTCGTCAGCTTGTGGCTCCAGCCCTAAAGAGGAGCATTTTTTTAGAATATTAGAAAATGACTTGATCCAGGTTCGCCGCCTCCTTGTCCATCTGCGTGTGAGAAGGGGCAAGAGAGAAAGCACCCCCTCCTTGTCAACAGGAGTGTCGTTAGCATGTGGCTCCAGCCCTAAAGAGGAGTAATTTCTCCTCTTTAGAGGAGACCTAACGAGGAGACACATATCGCTCTGATTGTGGTGGAGTGATTGTGGTGGAGTGATTGTGGTGGAGTGATTGTGGTGGAGTGATTGTGGTGGAGTGATTGTGGTGGAGTGATTGTGGTGGAGTGATTGTGGTGGAGTGATTGTGGTGGAGTGATTGTGGTGGAGTGATTGTGGTGGAGTGATTGTGGTGGAGTGATTGTGGTGGAGTGATTGTGGTGGAGTGATTGTGGTGGAGTGATTGTGGTGGAGTGATTGTGGTGGAGTGATTGTGGTGGAGTGATTGTGGTGGAGTGATTGTGGTGGAGTGATTGTGGTGGAGTGATTGTGGTGGAGTGATTGTGGTGGAGTGATTGTGGTGGAGTGATTGTGGTGGAGTGATTGTGGTGGAGTGATTGTGGTGGAGTGATTGTGGTGGAGTGATTGTGGTGGAGTGATTGTGGTGGAGTGATTGTGGTGGAGTGATTGTGGTGGAGTGATTGTGGTGGAGTGATTGTGGTGGAGTGATTGTGGTGGAGTGATTGTGGTGGAGTGATTGTGGTGGAGTGATTGTGGTGGAGTGATTGTGGTGGAGTGATTGTGGTGGTGGAGCTCAGCAGCCACCACAGTCAGAGCGATATCTGTCTCCCTCCATTTCCTCCGCCCTTCCCTCTCCTGCTAGCCACACCTGGCTGATCGCAACCACAATGGGCACCCCGGCAGCGCTATCATCAGCAATCGCCGCTGTGGTCTGCGGCCGGACCCCATCGTCAGCAGCCACCACAGTCAGAGCGATATCCGTCACCCTCGCTCCCCGCACTCTCAAGAAAACGTCCTCTTTATAATCGTACCTTGTTAATGGCAACCACAATGGGCACGCCGGCAGCACGAGCGTGGGCTATAGCTTCAGTGGTCTGCGGCCGGACCCCATCGTCAGCAGCCACCACAATCACCGCGATATCCGTCACCCGAGCCCCCCTCGCCCTCATAGCACTGAACGCCTCGTGACCTGGCGTGTCCAAGAACACACACGTGTGCAGCCCCTCCTCGTTCTCATCCTCCACGTCATCATCTGAGTCAGCGTCAGATTCCTCGTCGCTGCTGGTGCCAGCGGCGTAGGGCACCCACACGCGGTAGGCGCCTATCCCCTGAGTGATGCCTCCTGCTTCTCCTGCCGCCACCTTGGTCTTGCGAATGTAATCCAGGAGAGACGTCTGAGGGTGGGTGATAGGAGAAGGGGAGAGGGAACGGGTAAAAATAGGGGTGCATGGTTTAGCGGCCTGTATAATACCACTGGGCACCAAGGTAGAAACGCAGGGCAATGCTGCTGGTGCCAGCGGCGTAGGGCACCCACACGCGGTACGCGCCTATGCCCTTAGTGGTGTCTCCTGCTTCTCCTGCCGCCACCGTGGTCTTGCGAATGTAATCCAGGAGAGAGGTCTGTGGGTGGGGGGAGTGAGAGGGAGAATGGAAGGGGAGTGTTAAGGGCAAACGGGAGTGCTAAAGGGTCGCCGCGTAGGGCACCCATGCCCATGCCCTCAAAGATGCCTATGCATCTCCCGCTGCCAGTGCGACCTTGATCGCCTGGACATAGTCCTGGAGAGCGGTCTGTTAACGGCGCTATGAGAGCAGGAGCGGAGAAGGGGAGAGGAGTCGTATATGGATTACAGGTGGGCTGCGGAGGCCTTGTTTCCATCAAGTCGGTAGGCTAGTGCAACAAAACGAACCCCATGTTAATGGCGCTACTATGGGAGCGGGAACCGAGAAGGGGAGAGGAGGAATGGGAGAGGAGGAATGGGAGAGGAGGAATGGGAGAGGAGGAATGGGAGAGGAGGAATGGGAGAGGAGGAATGGGAGAGGAGGAATGGGAGAGGAGGAATGGGAGAGGAGGAATGGGAGAGGAGGAATGGGAGAGGAGGAATGGGAGAGGAGGAATGGGAGGAATGGGAGGGAGGGCGTGGGGAGGAGGCCATGGGTGGATGGATACTGCTAGCTAGGGAGGCCCTGTGCCATGGAAGACCCTAAACCCTTTATCTTATGCACGATTCCTCCTGCCTCCTGTTCTTCCTCCCCACTTTCCTGGTGTTTCTAAAAGCCCCGTACCGTACTTCACACCTCGTTACTGTCTCATCCTGCCTTGACTTACTAGGGGCCATTATAGCCACACCCAGAATTTGCTTTTCTCAGCTTGCCATGGTCCACGTGTCCCCCCTCCTCTCCTTGTTCTCTTTTCTAAAACCCTAGGGGATTTAGCCTCGTTATAGTCTCACCTTGCCATGGTCCACGTGTCCCATTATAGTCACAACGGGCGGGCGCACCACCAAGTGCTCCAAGTCCTCCTCTTGAACGAACTCGCGCTGCTTCCTGGCAGCATCCCCCATCTCCGCCTCGCTCTGTTTTCTGAGATTTAGCTCGTTATAGTCTCACCTTGCCGTGGTCGACATGTCCCATTATAGTCACAACGGGCGGGCGGACCACCAGGTGCTCCAGGTCCTCCTCCTGCACGAATTCGCGCTGCTTCCTGGCAGCTTCTCCCATTTCCGCCTCGCTGGCATCGAGCACCTCCACCCCGTACTCGGCACACACCATGCGCACTGTGTCCTCGTCAAGCACTTGGTTCACTGTAGTCGCAATGCCCTGTGATTATAATGGGGATGTGATGATAACAGAACGTGATAGTAACGAGAAGTTATTATAGGGGGGTGGAGCACCTCCACCCTGTACTCGGCACACACCATGCGCACTGTGTCCTCGTCAAGCACTTGACTTACTGCAGTCGCAATGCCCTGTGAATATAACGGGGATGTGATCATAACAGGGCGTGATAGTAACGAGATGTTATTATAAGGAGGTGCTTGCAGTCCTCCACCCCATACTCGGCACACACCATGTGCACTGTGTCCTCGTTAAGAACTTGATCACTGTAGTCGCAATGCCCTGTAGTGGGATGTGATAATAACGGGAATGTGATGATGTGACAATAACGGATGTGATTTAGAGGGCAGCCTCTCCACCCTGAACTCAGCAACACCAGGTGCACAGAACGAAGGCATAAATAGTAAACCCCAAATAGTAAACGCACGGCCATTGCCAAATAGCCAAAACCCCAAATCCCGCCAAGGAAACTGAAAAAGCCATCCCACAACGCGCCCGTGATCACCTTCACCGCGTCAGAGTCGTTCGCGGCACCCCGTGATCGCCTCCCCCGCATATCCCCCGCCTCCCCCGCATCCCACCCACAGCACAGCACGCACCTTCATAAAGAGACCCTTCACCGCGTCAGAGTCGTTCGCCGCCAGCTCCCCCCGCGAGCTCCTGCACGCTCATCCCCCCTCCTTCCCAACCTTCCCCGCTTGACAAATTCCGCCCATCCCCCCATCCCCCCATCCATCCCCCCATCCCCCCATCCCCCCATCCCCCCATCCCCCCATCCCCCCATCCCCCCATCCCACAGCACAGCACGCACCTTCATAAAGAGAGCCTTCACCACGTCCGAGTCGATCTCCGCCAGCCAGCTCGCGCGCCAGCTCCTGCACGCTCATCCCCCCTCCTTCCACACCTTCCGCACTTACGCCTTTCTTCCGCCCATCAAGCCAGCCATCCCACAAGTCTCACCGTTAAGAACAGCGCCTTCACCATGTCCGAGTCGTTCACTGCCAGCTCGCCAGCTCGCCAGCTCCTGGACACTCATCCCCTCTCTCCCAACCTTCCCCCACCACCGCCCGAAACCCCTAGAGTTTCCGCCCAAGTCGCACCTTCATGAAGAGCGCCTTCACCACGTCCGAGTCGTTCACCGCCAGCTCGCGCGCCAGCTCCTGCACGCTCATCCCCTCCTTCCCCACCTCCAGAATCTCCGCCTTCACAGGCGCAGCCGCCTTCTTCGCCTCCTCCCGCGCAGCCCTGCGCGACGCCTTGCTCTGCTTCCTATTCCCCCGCGCCTGCTCCGCCACCGCGGACCCTCTCCCCCGCTTGCCCCGCCCCGCCCCGCCCTCGCGGTCCCCGTCCCCGCCTCTCCTCCGCGTGTCCTTCCGCCCGCCTCTCGACGGGGCCCGGTCCGGACCCAAGGAGGGTCCCCCGGGGGAAGGTCCCCCGCCCGGCGCGCCTGCGCCACCCCTACTCTCCCCGGCGGGTGGCGCCCTGCGCCCAGCGTCGCGCAGAATGGGGCCCCTGCGCGGACCGCCTGCCGCGCCCGCGGAAGCAGCGGAAGCCCGCTCATCGTCGGAAGACGAGGCATCGGCGGAGCCCTTGGGCTTCCACGCCAGCTTCTCCTTTGCGCTCGTTCCGCCTGCGCCAGCGGCGGGCTCTTGCCCGCGCACGAACACCCCCGGGCGCGGCGGAGCGGGCCGCGCAGGAGGCGCGGAGCGGTCGAACGACGCCACAGGCCGGTCCAGCCTCATCGGCCTGTCGACCCTGACCGGCTTGGGCCGAGCCACCGCCGGAGGCTCGGCATCCGCGGAGTCTGCGCTGGGGGAAGCCGCGCCGGCGCTCGTGGCCGCAGCGGCGTCTGCTGCGTTACTAGCCGACCCGTTAGGCGTTTCCTTGCGCACAAGCACGATTTCCTCCACGTCAGATCCCGACCCGCCCTCCCCCTCCCCCTCCCCCTGCGCTGCTCCCGCGGAAGATCCATTCAGTGCGGGCCCGCCGTCCGCTCCCCCCGCCATCCCCCCATTGCCGATCCGCTCCGCCTTCTCCAGAATCTCCTTCAAATTCTGCACTGCCGCCACACCCGCGCTGTCCGGGGCGCGCGCGGCGCGGTCCCTCGGACGGAAAACACTCTTCCCGGTCGCGGCGACGCTCCCGTTCGGCCGGCTCCCCGCGACTCCCGGTCGCGGAGCCCAGGACTTCGCTCCGCCGCGTGCGCCGGGGGCGGGCGCGGCGGGCCTTGCGGGCGGCTGCGCTGGCGCGGGGCGCACGAGCACGGGCTTGGAGAGCTGCGGGGTCTGCGGCTGGGGGGGTTGCGCAGGTGCGGGGGAAAGCGGGGAAGCGGAAGTTTCCGCAGAAGAATCGGAGGAATCTTCGGCGGTGCTGACGGAGGAGCCGACAGCTGTAACAGTTACGGTTTCAGAGCTGGTCGCCGTGGTGGTAACCGGAAGGTGTCGTCGCGAAGAGTAACGACGTCGCGAGGTGTTACTGTGGCCGGAAGGAGTTACTGTGGACGATGGTTGACGCACGCCCGGGAGAGATGCGCCGCTTAGGAGAAGAGAGGAGATTCCGAGTTGAGTAGCGGAAGTGGAAGCTGATACGCCACCGTGCGATTTCGTGCGACGCGCGAGCTGATGGCACGCACAGCTGTAGGATCTTCCGTTAGATGAGGCTGACGTGGCAGAGAATGACGTGGCAGCAGAGGATTGAGCAGCAGGGGCTGAGCAACCGCTGAGTGTGCGGCTGAGTGCTGACGCCATGTTGTAAATCTCGTGCTTCTATCAGGAGTGACAATGCAGCAGCCGACAATGCTTGGCGCCAAACTAGGCGAAGGCTAAGGAACCACGCACAGAAGAAGGAGCTAGAGGTTGCTCGAACTGATACGTGGAAGAGTACTTGCAGGTAGGAGGAGCACAGACGGCCTCGAGAACGACCCTGCTGCTTCTCGCGAAATGACTCGACAGCTTGAAAGCCTTACTCACTGCAAGCAGGTAAGCAGGCAAGGCAGTTCTCCCGAATCCCGAGGTGGGAAAGAGGATAAGCTGTTGGTGGGAAGAAAGCTTTCCCGAAGAGAGGAGTGTTCCAGACGAGTAGGGAGTTTGTAGGACGTACGATTTCGTTCGACTGGGTAAAAAGAGTCTCTGGGATAATGGCAAGGCGAGGTGATATCAGGTGCTGTTCAAGAGGTTGGGAGGGATGCGATGCGGTTATATGAGATGGGGTGTGATTGGGGAAGAAGATGGGGTGTGATGTGATATCTTGTCAGAGGCGAGGTGGAATCAACTCCCCAGATGAGGTGGAGGGGTGGGGTGGGGCAGCAGTCACGACTCACAACGAGAATCCCGAGCGACGTGTGCGACAAGAAGGTTTGGGGAAATGTAAGCGAGCGACACAACACACCAACAAGTTTCGGATCACTTGTCGCACGGGCAGGCTAGCGGCGCCTACGACTCTCCAAAGAGAGCTCGCGAAGTACGACGTGGGCCAATGAAAACGTTTCGAAAACTGATTTGCGAACCCGAGAAAAAACGACCAATTGGCGGCACTGCAGTGTCGGCTTTCTCCTCGGTCGAAGGGATTGCCCCACCCAGACCGTCGTTTCGCCACGAGAGTTTGTGATGACGTGGCCATCATAACGGGACGAGGCAGACCACACATCTGACACACATCCCCGAGGACAGCGCAGACAATCATGCTCGTTATAAGAATATTCATGTCAGTCGCTATACTTGAGCTACTCTTTTCAGTGAAAGCAATATACTAGTGAGTATAGTGCATAACAAAAATGTACCAATTCTAACCACCCACTGCATTGGACACCACGTTACCTTATGCTACCCTCCTCTAACGAGCTGTAGATCCCTACTTTTTGAAACTCGCTGGCAACAACCATTCATATTTACCATTCACTCCCATGGTGATAATTATACAATGAATCACCAACCTAGAAACTGCCAATGTTGGCAACCACAAATAATTACAGAACACACCATAGAAATAAAACCATTCATTGCATAAAAGACTTCCATTCAGTAAATAAACACAGACCTAGCAACAATATTCTTGACAGCCAACGGCCCCCTGCCAAACAAATGTCAGTACCACACCAGTCAGCCAAATGCTTCACAATTGCCAATCCAAGCTGCAGCTACCAGGGCATAAGCATTTACGGTAATGAAATTCTCGGAAGGGTCAAACAGACATACCATGTGTGAGAATCAAAGCTGTTGTTGCGATTGTCGCCCATAACAAAGACGTGGCCAGATGGAATGTACTGCAGGAACATGTGATCAGGCAAGGGGGTGGACAAATTAGGGAATAGAAAGAACAATTTAATAACTGTGAGCAGAATGAGAGCAGAAGAAACGACCACCGAGTTACGTCTCATTGACGGAGAAACACAACCACAATTGAGAACTCCAAGTGCCGCAGTTGCCGGACATTACCTGGGTCTCCATGTTGTAAGTAGGCTGCTCCAGAATGTAATCCTCATCCTTCTCCACTCCGTTCACAAACAGCCTGCCAGACTTCACCTCCACCAAGTCTCCTTCAGTAGCGACAATTCGCTTCACAAACACCTCTTCCTCACTGTAGCCATGCTTCTGCGAGTTGTCAAAGTAATGAATTAGCACAAAGAGACCAGATTCAGTCGAACGCAGGTAACAAGAGAGCAAGAACCAGGAAGCGATGAGCAATTAAAAGAGGAGAGAAAGGAAAAGATGGACGTGCGGAGTCACACAGGAGAGCTGTTGTACCTTCAGGGCCTTGGGAGCCTTGAAAATGACGACATCGTCGACCTCCGGCTTCCTGAAATAGTAGGAAACCTGCAAACAGGCAGAAGGGGGGATCGACGAGACAGTAAGGAAAGAGATAAGACATAATCATCTACCGGTGAAATTGAGGCTCACATTTGGCCAAAGATTGATAAACAGATTAAGAAAGGTAATCTCCATATCGCATTGGCTTACCTTTTCTGCGACGATTCGGTCCCCCACGTCAAGCGTGGGGTACATGGAGAGCGAAGGAATGAACCGCAGCTCGGCGACAAAGCGAAAAATCAGCGACATCGCGAATGTCGCGAACACCGCTTTGAGCTCCTCCGCCGACAAGTTAAGCCACCCAGGCAGCCACATGAGCTGCCGGGCGGCAACCGCACCCTTCGCCGACTCCTCCGAGCCTGCGAAATCAAGGCCGCTGGTAACCTGGCTGTCAAAGTTTCGCACTTCGCCGGCCAGCGAAACCGCCTCAGAAGCCCGCACAGGGCCACAGGGTTCAAAGGCAGCTCTGCTGTTCAGCGAGGAGCATAAGAACGCCCTTGCCTGACAGATATTGGTCCAGAAATCATTGCTGGAACACCTATTTTTATTAAATCCATTAATTCCCCCGTCTTCATTGATGTCACTGCCGTATGATACACGTGCACTCCCCCGCGCTCCCTTTCTCATCGCTGACGCGCGTAGACCCATCTTGGCGGCCTCTCCCTCCTTGCGGTGGGAGAGGTGGACGCGAGGAGCCCTCGACGAGAACGCTTTAAGTCGAGGAGCGTTAGAAGATGCAACTCCCTTCAGCTTGAACGACTTGAACGATTTGAACAATTTGGGACCACACGCCACTTCCGACGACAACGACACTCCTTCCTCCACCGATAACTGCTGGATGCAGCACGAGAGACCCGCGAAACCCGCCGTGAAACCCGCCATTGCAGCCATGGTGAGATTCCTGGACAGCAGCTGCAACAGCACGCTGCGCGCACACAGCAGCACCACCCCACAGACAACCGTTAAGACATCTTCTGTTTCCCACGTGATGCCATCCTCCTCGAATACAAAGAGGAGATAGCAGCTAAGCACGACGGTCCATATCGACCTAAGCCGACGAAGGTAACTAGTTACGTAAGCCTTATTCGCCAACGCTTGGGCCTGTCAGGCCCAGGAGTAGTGGAAAACGCCCTTCGCCCAGCAGTCAGCTTGATTCTCCCAACAAAATTAGCGAACACTCTCAAAATGAAACCCTAGCTCTACTGAGCTCAGCTGATGCTCCTCCTGATAAAGCACAAGCCTGAAGCAGAGCAAGCCTCGCTCATCTTGCCTGACCCTACACTCTTGCGGGGGCAGCGCAGCGAAAGTTGGGGGGAAGGCTGGTGGTGGAAAGGTGGGGGGGGGGGGGGGGGGGGGGGAAGGCGGGGGAAGGAAACGGAGGAAGGTTTGGCGGTGGGGGAAGGCTGGGTGGGTTGGGTCTGAGCGGAGGAAGTCCCCCCTGTGGGCGGGAAAATGGCAGGGGTGCCTGGAAAATTCCAACCTGACTGGGGGAGAGTTGCTTTTCGGGGGTAAAGGGGGATTGCCCAGGTTCCTCCGGCGGAACGTTCTGTGTTTTTCCAACCTGCCACGGAGATCATCTGACGGTCCGTCTGGGCGGATTTCGACCTGAGGAAGATTCTCCTACGTCGTGTCATCAGCGGATGTCATTTTGCCGTGGGGCAAATCGAGTGTCTTCCGAGATCGTCGGAGTGTCTTCCGAAGCTGACGGAATGCCAGGCATGGCGTCGGATGTGCGATTATTTGGGTCGCGTGTTGGCGCCAAAACGTTCAAGCGACCCCACAATACGTTCACGAAATAGATTCCCTTCTTACGAACTACTGTTGCCCTTCACGAAAGCTTCCATCACTAGGCTGGTATTCGCAAACTCGAAAGGAACGCGCCGCGACACTCGTTATCCTCCGAACGAAACCACTCCCACTATGGCAGAATTTTCGTCCGTTACCTTTCACGAAAATCGCGAAATCACTTGACTAAACAGATTTCACCGTTCTCAGTCAAGGCTGGCACTTTCAATCGTCGACACTGGCGTTTGACATCGTCGGAGACACGAAGCAAGAGTCCTCCCTGATTGAAACTGCTGCGTGTTGATCAGGGAAGCGGGCAACTCCCGTTGTACAGTGCCGTGCCAAGTTCGCAACTGTACGGCCAATGAAAGTCCATCCGGTCGTGCCAGTCTTGCCAGCTTCCGAACAAAGCTTGTTCTGTACAATGCCTGTAGGAATAATATTTCTTTACCGTGCGTTAGATGGAAATGAAAGCACCTTAGCGCGTATGATGAGAGCTTCTGGCTCGGCCCACACCTGAGACTTCAGGTGCCCAAACCTCAAATCTGACGTGCTCCTCGCGGGGAAGTAGCTGTTGGTTCAGCAGCCATTCATCTCTCGTCGCCACCAGCACTGACATTTTTCGCGTGCCCATCATCCAATCAGTGCAAACTCCTGCGTCGTGTCATCCCGCGGATGACACCCGATTTTGCCTGTCATCTAGGCTCGGCCGAACCTAGCTCATGGGCAAATTTGGGTGTCATACATGGCATGACACGACGCAGGAATTGGCCCTCAGCTCAGCACTCCCCAAAACCAAAATTTTCCCCCCTCCCCAGCCGAGCCAATTGGCGGAAAACCCTTCCCGAGGCGCGCAACATGTCAGGCCGACATGCGGCTCGCAATCTCGCAATTTTCGAGCCAAATGTGCAAAGGTTCTGCTCTGATGCGCCGCCCACGACCTTGAAATTGGATTGCGGGGCGGCGCTTCGAGAAAGTAAAATTGGCTCGCATTTAGGCAGCTTGGCTATTGATGCGCATCCTCCAGTTGAGTTGCTGCCTGGCTGCTGGCGAGCACTGTTACTGCAAAAGCAATTGATGGAGCTGGCTGAAGCACCCCCCCATCCCCATAGCATTGGCGCGGTAGACTGAAAATACATTCTTTAGATACCACTCGAGCTCACCACGTCAAAGCATTTTTTTGTGAAGTGGAGCGGGCCAAAATTTCGGGCCAAAAGAAACAGGGTATTCCTGTCTGGGTCGTCCTTCGTCGCTCTAGTAGCCGATATCCAAATTTCACCTCGTTCTAGTAGCTGATATCCAAGGGAATCATGTCTGTTGGCAGAATCACAAGGCACTCCGCCATGGATCGACAACAACGGATCTCTTATCCTGCCTCGGCTCTCACCCTCCTCGGCCTCCTCACCATTCTTCCCGTCGTCCTCGCTAACAACTGCCCCGCTTTCGCCAACGAGCGATCAGCCTGCACGCAAGACACATGCGGACGTTACGTCTACAAGGGCAAATTCACCGTGCAAGGCACGAAGCAGTTTCGCCTCGCCGCCGCACCTAACGGCGTGAATCTCGGCCCGAAAGCAACCCCCGGAGACTGCTGTCACCAGTGCCGGGCGAACGGCGACTGCGCGTACTGGAACCTCCTCCTGCCGTCTGGTCTCTGCCTCCTCTTTACCGAAGAAGCTTGTAGCGGGGACGCGCATGTCTTCGTCCCCGGGTTGCCCAACGCATAGTGAGTAACCCCTACAATTTTTGAGGCGCCTCATGATAGGAGTCTAGTTTTGAGGCGCCTCAAAACTAGACTCCTATCACGCATAGTGAGTAACCCCTACAAGCCCCACTCACTTTGCTGACACGGCTAGGTCCGGGCCCGATATTTCTGGACTGTAATGCCCATTTCCGCTGTTCTTGCCTTCAACTACCACCGAACTGCTTTTGAGGCGCCTTAAAAACATATTTCTGGACTGCAATGCCCTTTTTTGCTGTTCTTGCCTTCAACTCCCTCCTAAACCCGCTTTCCTATCCCTCGCTCCCGTCCCTCACTTCCGTCCCTCCTCCCGTCCCTCCTCCCGTCCCTCCTCCCGTCCCTCCTCCCGTCCCTCCTCCCGTCCCTCCTCCCGTCCCTCCTCCCGTCCCTCCTCCCGTCCCTCCTCCCGTCCCTCCTCCCGTCCCTCACTCCCGTCCCTCTCCAATGCCCAACCATCCAGTGTCGGTGGTCGTTGCAATTCTGGCGCCAAGTTCGCCGCCACCGCCGCTGCCGCAAGCGCCCGAGATGCCGCCGCCGACGCCGCCGTGGGATCCGCGCTTTCCCGCCCCGGAATCGGCGTCCTTCCCGGGGGACCAGTGGCGCACGAGAAGCTGACGGACCGCGCGTTCTGCCTGATTAGCGACTCGTCGCTTCACATCAACATGAAACTCTCGGGTTACATGGATACCCGCGGCGCCACCATCGCGACCCCCTCCTCGTCTGCTGGTAACTCGCGAACTCGGCGACCGGCTGTTGTTCGCGCGTGGATTCGCGAGCTGTCGCTAATGTGGGGGAGAGGGGGTCCGGGGCAAGCGCAGCACGTGGTGCGAATGGCTGCTAGAAAAACGGCGCAGCAGGAGAGAGGAGATGGGTATCTGGCGACTGTTGAAGTGGACGGCCATGCGATGCCGAAGCTAGTGGTGAGTGCACATCTGTTGCCTCGTTGAACTTGACTCACGTTCTACAAGTACAACTAACTCTGCTCTAGTCATTCAACATGAATATTGAAATTTAAGGTCTAATACACCATCTGTATTCATTTTCTCACTTTCGCCTTTTCTCCGCATCCCCTTTTGTGAGCAGTTGGGAGATGAGCTCTCGTTATTCGACGGCGCGGCTACGATTCTCCTAGCAGCGTACGAGAAGCAAGGCCCGTACGACGTTGATGTGTACGCGTTAAAGGTAGCGGGTGTGATTGAAGCGGAGGTTCGCGTACGCCGGGTGCACCCCCTGTTACAAGAACCAGATGACGCAGAGGCGCATATCAACCTGGAGATCCTCGATGTTGCGCACTCCCCTACCGTGCACGGGCTCCTGGGTCAATTTTACCGCGCCAATGCCACATCCGAACCAACACTAAACTACTCCATTCTGTCAAACCTAATGGCCATGCCGTTTGTTCCTCCCTCCGAGTCATCTTCAAACGGGGACATCGAGGGAGTACCAGAAGACTATCTCACCTCCTCCCTCCTCGCTCCTGACTGCAAGTTCACTCAGTTCTCGCTCTTCCCTCAGAAACCCAGCAGTAGCGGCGAGACTGATGGTAGCACCAGGAGCAACAGCAGCAGCAACAGCGACGCTGCTAGTAGCACCAGGAGCAGCAGCATGACAGAAACCAGCAACAGTGAAAACCATTTGCGTGGTGTGAGTGGCGACCTAGAGGGGGAAATCTCAATTGCTCAGGTGGAAGATACGGCGGCTGAGGCGGCGGAAATGGCACTTGGGGAAGCTGATGTGGCTGACGAGATTCTTTCAAAGGCAGCTGACATGGCTAACGATGTTGCTTATGCAGCTGATGCTGCTGCTACCGTGAATCTCGACGAGACCACTCTCAGGCTCTCGCAAGCGGGGTTTGATGAGAATGAGCGGAGAACCGCTTTCTGAGGAGAATTGCCTCTCCTCACTCTCCAACCTTCATTCTTCTCAAATTCGTTTTAGGCTAGGTGCCGCTTAACTAATAGGTTGTAGGAATCTTTACCAGCAATTACATAAAATTCCAGGAGTTAATATGGTAAATTCCAGTTGTGGTATGAATAAGAGTACACGGATGGGTGCAATACATAAGTGTGGACACAGTGATCACTGGAGTCCCCCACCCATGTCAGGTACTGTACATATGTGAGCAGCTTCTGCTGCAACTTACGCCAACCATTTGAAGCATGCCGCGTCCTCCACCGACCCCAAGAGAAAAGGGTGAAATGGAAAAAGGAATGTCAGTGGTTCAAGATGGTAAGCTCCGAGGAATTGCTGTCAAGAATGCCATTTGAATCTGGTTCCTGCGTTGAAGATCTGCAGGTGTAAGGTGGGTGTTACCACCGGGGATGCTGAATGCTCGTGACAGTCGGCGATGTCTGGTTCAGGTTGAAGATGCTCCGTGTCCGTGCCTTGTAGGGTGCGTCTGGACATGTGGGACTCTTGCGTTCTATACACGCTGGTGGCGTCGAATAAGGCGTGAAACTGTCCAAAACACCTGAAAGTCATAACAGAACGAGGATCAGTACGACCAGAGATCACGATGAATACTTTGAAGCTTTAAATTTGTTGGACGGAAATGCTGGCACGTACTGTTGGTCGCGCGTGGCTCGCTTCTGGCATCGCGTTTCACTCGCTTGAGCGATTCAGTCCTGAAAGGTGAAGCTGAACGAGCAAGCTTCTTGTTCGTGAGAGCGTGTAAGTCCTCTGGAGTGGACGGAAGTCTTGTGAATACTGTAAATCTCGTGCGCTGTGGAGATGCTGGCTCCAAATCTGGCACTTGGTTGATCTCATACCCCTGACATGTCTCGTCAGGCTCGCCGTCACGGGCGGGGATCCATGGAATCCAAATAGAACCAGCAATCGACATGACTCTCTCGACACCGAATGCGCGATTTAGTATAAAAACCTAAGTTGGCTCACGCTATCCAAACTAGAAGCTGATACCGAAGAAAACCTCGAATCGAAGGGCTTGGAAGAAGGTAGAAGATACTGCGGAAGTTGAACTTGGAAGACTGCTGTTACTTTCCGCTGAATGAATCCTCTTTTCCTTCTGTCCTTATGTAGCTGTGTTGGGCTTGGTCGGGGAAGCAAGAAGCCCGAGGAGAATTACACTCTGTAGCAATAGCAATTGAGCATCCCTGGTCTCTGGTCTGGTCTGGCTGGTGGTGTTCTGCAGGAAACGATCTGGTCAGATGCAGCCGTAGTGGCTGATGGACCTTGGGATTGGTTGGAAGGACGCAGGTCAACGGTTGCAGTCAGGTGACTCGACGGCGTTCGGAAGCAGCGCCTGAAGCTCCCGCTTTTACCGCTTCCGCCGCAGGCTTGACTGACACGCCCAGCACTTCTGCCATTGGGGTTGCGCGCCAGTGGGATTGCGCGGGCGGTGGGGTGGACGGAGGTTCAGCGAACGCCAGCAGAAGTGACAACGAAATTTCGTTGCAGTGTCCAACATTGGCTGTGTTCTACAGGCATTTGACGTCGACGTCGACGTCGACATTGAGGAAGCTCCTCAAGCGACTTCTAGAGCACTGGTTACCATTCAAACCAGGTGCACTTTCCAAACCTCTCTTGGAAGCAACGCGCCAAACTGTGGAAAGCGCGAGCGAAAGGAGAGAGGAGCCAAATTGAGGCTGATGTAACGCCACACGCAAGGTGAACTCCACGATTTAGCGAGCGTCAGCATTGCGTCACCTTTGCGTCAAATTTGCCAGGGAGGGAAGCGAGGGGGGTGTTTCCCTGACGTAGATGTCATCTGTACATGGACCTGTTCTGCAGGCATGTTGATGTAACTAGGTTCGGGTACCTTGTGCCAGGTTTGGACGAAATTTTGCGGGCTGACCCTCGATCCGAAGCAAAAAATCAGACTTTCGGAAGGTGCCCTGATGTAATCTGCACTTTCCTTTTCTGCCTGCAGAACGCAGCCATTTTGAATCCGTTACTGTACTAAAAGGATGGTTGAGCAAACCTTTATTTATGAACTTCTTTGCTTCCTGACAATACCCTCCCACACGTCACACTACTTGTCTGCTCTAAATGTTTAGTCAAATGGAACGACCACAACACCGCACTTGACCGTACAGAACGCCCAGATGGAGATTAGGGCGTGGAACATAGCCTCCGTCCGAACTTCCACCACACTGCACCATACGAGTATCCAACTGCAACAAGCTGAAACCGTTATTAAAACCACTGTACCACCAGTCGCCTCCGTTCGAGCTCAGGTGAGTGCGAGCGCCTACGTTCCACACCCTAATATTCTGAAGAGGTTCCTCCTGATGCGTACTGCTATTTCTGTCTCAGGTTAGCGTTTCAGTCTACAGGTTACTAGGTTAGCGTTCCTCTCTAGGTCTCTAGGTTAGCGTTTCAATCTATAGGTTCGCGTTTTCGTCTCCTCTGCTTTCGCTTGCCCAGCGCATCCAACGCGCTAGCATTTTCCGTTCGCCGTACAATTCCGCAGTTCGGTCAAGCATTTGGTATCATCATTGGCTTCACGCGCAGCTAGGTTTTCACCAGAATACAAGAATAACAGCTTTCGGAGCCTTTTTTGTTTTAATCACGAGCAGTTGTAGTCACTAGCAGTTATGAGGAAGCTGCAGTATCACGAGCAGCGGCTGCTGCGGAAGGTGAATTTCTTGCAGTGGAAGAGCGAAAACAACGTTCGCGAACTCGAGGTCATGCGACGATACCACATCACCGAACGCGACGATTACTCCAAGTAGGGTTACCAGCACTTAGGGGTTACGCTGCCTTACACCTTCTAGCATGCTCGGGTTAATGGCGTTGCTGACATTTTTCAGGCAGAAGGGGGAAGGGGGGGAGGGAAAGGGGATCTGGGGAGGGGATGGGGGGTGTTGGGTAGCGGCTGCTGCGGAAGGTGAGTCTCCTGGAATGTATGGCAGGGGGAGGGGGGTTGGGGGGAAGGGGGGGAGGTCACATCACCGAACGCGACGATTACTCCAAGTAGGGTCACCAGCACGAGTCAGGGTTACGGCAGGGGGAGGGGGGTTGGGGGGGAGGGGGGGAGGCAGGGGTTTCGGGGAGTGGCTGCTGCGGAAGGTGAATCTCCACGAGTCGGGGTTACGGCAGGGTGAGGGGGGTTGGGGTAAGGGGATTAGGGGGGGGGGGGGGGGGAGGGGAAGGCTGGGGAGTGGCTGCTGCGGAAGTTGAATCTCCTTCATTGGAGGAGCGAGAACAGCGAGCGAGAGCTGGAGGCCATGCGACGATACCACATCACCAAACGCGGCGATTACTCCAACTAGGGTTACCAGCACGAGTCGGGTGTTTCGGCAGGGGGAGGGGGGTTGGGGGGAAGGGGATCCGGGGGGGAGGGGTGGGGGGGGGAGGCTGCTGCGGAAGTTGAATCTCCTGCAATGGAGGAGCGAGAACAACCAGCGAGAGCTGGAGGTCATGCGATTGGGAGATGAGGATTTGGGGTGGGGGTTTAAAGGGGTTTCTGGGGATGCGTCGGGGAGAGGCGGAAGGCGGAAGTCGGGGCAGGGAATTAAGTGTTATTCTCGGTTCTAGAGGCGCTCGGGTGGTTCCGATGCGGATGCGTTTTTGCTGGTGCTTGTTTGTGCTTGTGTGTTATTGTGCTTGTATCGAGAGTGCAGATACAACCGGCTGCGTGGTAAAATCACGAAACTGACGACGCTGCTCAAGAAACTGAACTGTGTTTGTGCTTGTATGCGGTTGTGCGTGTATCGAGAGTGCAGGTACAACCGGCTGTGCGGTAAAATCACAAAGCTGACGACGTTGCTCAAGAAACTGGACCCCACCGACCCCTTCCGAATCGAAATGACTGACCAGCTCATTAATAAACTGTGGGTCACTCTCTCCCCACCTGGTCTCTTCCCCCTCCGTCTCCCTCTATTCTTGCCTGGATTCTCTCGAACGGTCCGTTGTTGACGGGGAATCCTGGATTCTCTCCCTCTTTCTTTTGGGTCTTCTCAAAAGTCACCTCAACGCTGCTCAAGAAACTGGACCCCACCTACCCCTTTTGAATCAAAACGACTGACCAGCTCATTAATAAGCTGCGGGCCCGCTTTCCCTCCCTCGTTCTATACCCCCTCCCTCATTCTATATCCCCTCCCGCATTCTATATCCCCTCCCTCATTCTATATCCCCTCCCACTATTAGTGCAATCCCATCTGTCCTCTCCTTTTCTAGATTGAAATCACCATATCAATTTAGATTTCCCATTTGCTCAGCTCATCCGATTTGCTGGCTCGCCTTCCTCCTTCCTCCCCCTATATTACCCCCCCTCCCTCAGTATTCTCCCCCCTCCCCCTGTATTATCCTCCTCCCCCACTATTATCCCCCCTCCTCCAGTATTATCCCCCTCCCATCAGCTACAACTTGGGACGCATACCCACGCAGAAGAGCTGTGAACTTTGTGATAAAATCTCCCATGTCGTGACTCTTCCTCCTCTCTCCCCCATCCTCTCTCCCCCCTCCTCTCTCCCCCCTCCTCTCTCCCCCATCCTCTCTCCCCCCTCCTCTCTCCCCCATCCTCTCTCCCCCCTCCTCTCTCCCCCCTCCTCTCTCCCCCCTCCTCTCTCCCCCCTCCTCTCTCCCCCATCCTCTCTCCCCCATCCTCTCTCCCCCATCCTCTCTCCCCCATCCTCTCTCCCCCATCCTCTCTCCCCCATCCTCTCTCCCCCATCCTCTCTCCCCCATCCTCTCTCTCCCATCCTCTCTCCCCCATCCTCTCTCTCCCCTCCTCTATCCCCCCTTTCTCCCTTCCCCCTCCCATCAGCTACAACATGGGGGTCATACCCACGCAGAAGAGCCTGGCACTTTGTGATAAGATCTCCCATTGACTCTTCCTCCTCTTTCCCCCCTCCTCTCTCCCCTTTTCTCTCTTCCCCCTCCTCTCTCCCCCCTCCTCTCTTCTGCTTCCCATCAGCTACAACATGGGGGCCATACCCACGCAAAAGAGCCTGGCACTTTGTGATAAGATCTCCCATTTGGTGACTCTTCTTCCTCCTCTTCCCCCCCACCCTTATTGTCCCCGCCCCCATCAGCTACAACATGGGGGTTATACCCACGCAAAAGAGGCTGGCACTCTGTGATAAGATCTTCCTGTCGTTGGGTCTTCTTCCTCCTCCTCCCCCCCCCCCCCTACCCATATTGTCCCCCTCCCATCAGCTACAACATGGGGGTGATACCCACGCAAAAGAGCCTGGCACTTTGTGATAAGATCTCCGTCTCTTCCTTCTGCAGGTATACCCCTTTCTTATAAACTTGCATGAAAGAAGACATAAATTGTTCGGATTATTTATGCATTCTGTGACGCTTATGTGGCTGTTTAAGGCATTTATTCTGTCTCCTATATTCCTACCGGAATCAGTCAATTTCACATGTTTTGTTTTGTTTTGTTTTGTTTTTTTTTTTTTTTTTTTTCCATTTCCCCGGTTTTGTTCTCCCCACAGACGAAGACTGGCAGTGGTGATGGTGCGACTTAAGATGGCGGAACACATGAGAGAGGCAGTGGCGTTTGTGCAGCAGGTAAGCAGCGGCCAGGGAGCATGGGGGGGTGGGGGGGGAGGGGGAAGGGGGAGGCAGCACGTGGGGTAGGGCTAGCAGTGTGGTGATGGTGTGACTGAGGAGTCTATTTTTGAGGCGCCTCAAAGTGAGGAGTCTGTTTTTGAGGCGCCTCAAAGTGAGGAGTCTATTTTTGAGGCGTTTCAAAGTGAGGAGTCTATTTTTGAGGCGCCTCAAATTGAGGAGTCTATTTTTGAGGCGCCTCAAAAATAGACTCCTCACGTAAGGTAAGGCTAGCAGTGTGGGGATGGTGCGACTGATGATGGCGGAGCGCATGAGGGAAGCAGTGACGTTTGTGCAGCAGGTGGGCAGTGGGGGGCGCGGCCAGGGAGCATGGGGGGGGTGGGGTGGGGGGAGGGAGGGGGGAAGGGGGAAGGGGGAAGGGGGGGAAGGGGAGGGGGAAGGGGGGAAGGGGAGGGGGAAGGGGGGAACGTGGGGTGAGGGGGCTAGCAGTGTGGTGATTGTGTGACTTAAGATGGCGGAACACATGAGGGAGGCAGTGGCGTTTGTGCAGCAGCAGGTAATAAGCCAGTGGGGGAAAGGGGGGGGAAAGAGAGGTGAAGCAGAGAGAGAGGTGACCTACGAGCCTAGAAGGCAAGCAGTGGCGATGGTGCGACTTCAAATGGTAAAGCACATGAGGGGAGGATTGGCGTTTGTGCAGCAGGTAAGCAGTGGGGGGCCGAGCTGAGGCCAGGGAGAGGGGGGGAGGGGGGGAAAGGGGAGAGGGGGGGAGCGGGGGTGGAGGAGGGGAGGTAGCACATGGGGGAAGGCTGGCAGTGGTGATGGCGCGACTCAAAGTGGGCGAGCACATGAGGGGGGCAGTGGCGTTTGTGCAGCAGGTAATAGGAATGCGGAAGCCATCAGGGACCCTGCATTTTTGGTGACGAGAGAGACGGGGAACATGCCGACGCTTTTTCATTCCCCCCGTTTGTGCCATGTGTGCATCGGCCCAGAAGCTGTTGAGACCCCACCTGTCTGGAAACAAGAGCGATGGAGGATATGGTGACGCCTGTGCCTTTTCCTTCTCAAATTTACACCCTACCCCCTCTCCAGGGCCACTTGCACATCGGGCCTGGAAGCGGTGAGGGACCCTGCCTTTCTGGTAACAGGAACGATGGAGGAGACACTGACACCTTTGCCATATCATGCCCCTCATCCCCCCATATTCCCCTTCTAATTGCCATGTGCGCATTGGGCCGGAAGCTGTGAGAGACCCTGCCTTTCTGGTAACGAGGGCGATGGAGGATATGCTGACTCCTGTGCCACTTCATCTCCCCCATTCCCCCCGATTCCCCTCTCCAGGGCCATCTGCGCATTGGGCCGGAAGCTGTGAGAGACCCTGCCTTTCTGGTAACGAGGGCGATGGAGGATATGCTGACTCCTGTGCCACTTCATCTCCCCCATTCCCCCCGATTCCCCTCTCCAGGGCCATGTGCGCATTGGGCCGGAAGCTGTGAGAGACCCTGCCTTTCTGGTAACGAGGGCGATGGAGGATATGCTGACTCCTGTGCCACTTCATCTCCCCCATTCCCCCCGATTCCCCTCTCCAGGGCCATCTGCGCATTGGGCCGGAAGCTGTGAGAGACCCTGCCTTTCTGGTAACGAGGGCGATGGAGGATATGCTGACTCCTGTGCCACTTCATCTCCCCCATTCCCCCCACTCCCCTCTCCAGGGCCATGTGCGCATTGGGCCGGAAGCTGTGAGAGGCCCTGCCTTTCTGGTGACGTGAGCAATGAGCAATGCAGGACATGTGCCTTTGACATCTCAACCGCCCCATTACCCCTTCCTTTCTCCCTCTCCTCCAGGGCCATGTGCGCATTGGCCCGGAAGCTGTGAAAGACCCTGCCTTTCTGGTAACGAGGGCGATGGAGAATATGCTGACGTGGGTTGACACAAGCAAGATCAAGCAGAAGGTTCTACAGTACAACGATAAGCTGGACGACTATGATTTGCTCAATTGAATACACGTGTAATACCAAGCAAGGGATGTAACACAATGTGAAGTGAATCTCTATGACATTACTGATATGTCCTAGTGATGTGGTGATGAAGGTTCTGTAGCACGTGTACAAGCTATATAGTTTAAAAAAAAATAAAAATCTACATTTTCAAGATGAAAAGCTCCACTTATTAATCATAATTCCACCAACTAGAAACCTCAGATGCATAGTCAACAAGAAGGAGCGACCCGGGTTTGAACCGGGGACCTCTCGATCTGCAGTCGAATGCTCTACCACTGAGCTATCGCTCCATGAAAATAATTAAGATATAAATAATCCAGTTTAATAGTTAGTAGGCAAAACGAGCCCGGCGCACGAACGTCCCTGGGCAGATGACCGCCCATGGAGGTGTGGCAACACAACGAAAAAACCCAGTGGGCGACATGTCTAGAGCACCGAGCGACCCAGACGATTCATATCAGCAAGCTGCAAGAACGCGAGCCAATCAGAAACCCCTACCATATGCCCCCAAAACAAAAACAACTCAAGAGTTCCAACCTGTCGTGAACCCATGTGAGGGACCTAGGATTACGAGTCTTTCAACAATAAAAAAAGGGAACAGATACAGAGTCGCCGCATCATAATCTGCTAGTGACGCCGTACCCATTCAACAGTGCGTGCCCGGTCTTAGAGGCTTAAAATTAAGATAACGAGAAACGTACGCCGACCCGTCTCTGCTATAAAAGTCGTCAGCTGCATCGGGAAACGCGGTAGCCACAAACACCGGATGTGCAGCCCAACCATAGGCTTCCCGGCCTCGCCTTCTACATCGTCGCGCTAGCCATCGCATGCGGCACGCGTGCAGACGAGCTTGGCGCTAAGTTGCCCTGTGACCAGGGTGACGTACGACGCAAAGAAAATGAGGTCCTCGCGCAAGACGCGGAATCGTGAGACCACGCACCTCGCACCTCGAGCCACGCACTGTGGGCTTGTTGCTCGCCGCCGACTAAACCTAATATTGAGATGGCGCGGGAGCTCCAACCTCCCCACCCGCCAGCCAGTAAGCACATCCCTCGAGAGAAGGCCAGGAGAAAAAGGAGGGGTGGATACGGCAAAAAGTGCAGGGGTGAGGGGGTTAAACTGAGAGGAGGGCAGGGGGAAAGAGAGAGAAGGGCAGGGGGAAAGGGAGAAGAGGGCAATGGGAAATGGAGAGGAGGGCAGGGGGAAAGGGAGAGAAGGGCAGGGGAAACGGAGAGAAGGGCAGGGGGAAAGAGAGAGTAGGGCAGGGGGGAAAGGAGAGAAGGGCAGGGGGGAAGGGAGAAAAGGGCAGGGGGAAAGAGAGAGAAGGGCAGGGGGAAAGGGAGAAAAGGGCAGGGGGAAATGGAGGATGTGGTTCTGCCGTAAGGGGCTGTGACGGTCATTCGGGGGGTAAAGGGAAATCATCGAGTGCGCGCTATCGGGGCGCTTCACAATATAAAGGAGAGGACGTAAGTAGGGTGATGAGAGAGCAGGATGGAAGGGCATATCAGGGTTAGACTGAGAGCCCGGAGGGCACGGGGACACTGAGTGAGCAATGGGGGAAGTGGCATGGAAGAACCCGGCATATCCCTAGCAATGCAAGTTGTGGTGTTTGCAAGCTCCGCAAAGGTAGCACGGAATGCAGTGTACGCACACTCCTAAACCTACCTCCTCTCTTCAAACCTCCCATCTGCATGTCTCTCACCATCACAACAAGCCACCCTTCCTGGATCCTGAACACCCTCCCACTCACCCTCTCCCTCCTCCGCCTTCACTGACCTTTACGGCCCCCGCTGTCCAGCCACCCACCTAGCAAATAACAATGCTGTCCACCACGTGCCTCATTCCAGTCACACTTCTCTCCCACAATCCCCTTTCTTCTCCTATTCTCTCCCACTCCCCTTCTCCCTCATTCCCCTTCTCTCCCATTCTTTTACCGCTCCCGCTCTTTCCCGCTCCCCTTCTCTTGGTTTATCCCATTCTTTTCCACTCTCGCCCTACCTCGCTACCCTTCGCTCCATCGCTCCCATTCTATATCGGTTCCCGCACCCCCCCGCTCTCCGTACTATATGCGGGCTTACCGCCGTGTGAGTGCAGTGAGTGCGACCCGTGAGTGAGGGGGATGTCAACGCTGGTAAGCCTGCGGGCCAGCGGGAATCAGTTCGGGGGGGTGGGGGGGGAGAGAGCCAGTGAGTAGAGCACAGGTGGTGCACCCCTGTTACCTTGCCGGTTCCTGTCTCCACTCCCTACCCTTCACCCCCAGCCAACACCTACTCCTCCCACTCTCCAGCCACCCACCCTGCCAACAACCACGCTGTCCAACACATGCCTCTCACCAACTCCTCTCCTTACGACATGTGTGCTTATAGTTGTGTGAGTGCAGTGTGAGCTACCAGTGAGCGTGGGGGGTGTAGGCAGCAGCAGTGCTGTGGGCCGGTGGAGATCTGTTTGGGGGGGAGGGGCGGAGAGGGCGTGTGACTTGGCCAGAGGAGTCGCACCCCCGTAACGTTGCAGGAACAAGTATCCGCTCCTAAGCCCGTCTCTACCTCCCTCCCTATCACCCACCTTCATAGTGTTCCCCACACCCTTTCTCCCACCTCCTCTCTCTTCCATCCTCAAGCTGTCCTATCTGTCACCCTTCCAACACCCCTCCCTTCCTCACTCCCAAACTACCCTCTCCCCCCCCCCCATCCCCACTTGCACCAACAGGAACGCTGTCATTCTCCAGCCACCCACCCTGCCAACAGCCATGCAACTCCAAGACATGCCTTTCCCGCACTCCCCAGCTCCCCTCACATCACGCGGGCTTATAGCTATATGGGTGCAGCGAGAGCGAACAGAGCGAGGGGGGGTGTCAACACCGGCAGGTCCGCGTGCTAGCGGGGGATCTGTTTGTGGAGGGGCGGGGGGGGAGCTGGGTGTGTCTGGGGCAGAGATTGCGCCCCCACACTAACCCCTGACGGTACCTTGACATCATTGTACTCGCACACACTCATTCCCACCCCACCTTGGGTGTTTTATGCAGACTCTCCCGCCCACCGCATCTCTCTTCCATCTCCCCCCTCTCCTATCTCTTACCCTCCCAACTTCCCATGTTCTCTCCCTCCGCAAACCCCCTCGCCCCCCCTCCCCCTTCTACCCCTCTCCCTCCTTCACCAATCCCATTTCTCTCCTGCTCGTCTCCACACTCCTCCCGCTTTCCCATATGCCCCTTATTTCCCCCTCCCCTCACCCCCCCCCTCGTCAACCACTCCACTCCTCTCCCGCTCCCTTTCTCTCCCTCTGCCCTTCTCTCCCGCTCTCCCTCTTACCCGACCCCCTTCTCGCCTGACCCCCTTCTCGCCCGACCCCCTTCTCTCCCGCTCCCCTTCTCTCCCGATCCCCTTCTCCCCTGGCCCCCTTCTCGATTGGTCCATTCTATAAGGTAGGATGTTGTACAGCCATGGCAAAGGACAGCGCAAGATAGGTGAAGTCCTAACAAACCAGGCCAGAGGTTATAATAGTAACCCCTCTTTCTACTTGGGCCCAACTAGAAACGACCCAAGAGCGAATATTTTGCTTCGCGCCGGGCAGCAGCCCGGATTTTTTAACTTGCCTTGGGCCACGAAATCGAATTGCACCTGCGACGGGAATGTTATCGTGACAGATCGTACGACCACTATCATGCGCAGACAATAATTTCGACCAATCGGCAACCAGCCTTGGTTTAGCAGGAGTAGTGAACCCGGGTCCAACTTGAAATTGAAGTTGGGTCCACTTGGTTCAACTTGCGGGCAGTGGGGACTGTGCGACTGGTCGCGCGCTGTTTGCGACTTGAGTTTGTTCGCACCAAGTGCTGCTCATGCCATGTTTCCCACCAAACGAAACGGGGTTTCCCGCCAACCAATCAAGTAACTGCACATGCTCGCGCAGTTTCCCTGCTCGCATGTCTCGACAGTGAACCCCTCTGCCCCAACTAGTTTGTCCCTTAGTCGCTACGCCGAACTTCCTCTTTCGCTCACATCCTCTCCTCCTGCCATTCTCTCCTGCTCCCCTTCTCTGCCTCTCCCCTTATCTCTTAGGCTCCCCTTATCTCCCGCTCCCCTTCTCTCCCGCTGCCCTTCTCTCCCGCTGCCCTTCTCTCCCGCTGCCCTTCTCTCCCGGTGCCCTTCTCTCCCCCTCCCCTTTTGTTTCGCTTTTCGCTCCCATTCTCTCCTGCTCCCCTTCTCTGCCTCTCCCCTTATCTCTTAGGCTCCCCTTCTCTCCCGCTGCCCGTCTCTCTCTCTCCCCTTCTCTCTCACTCCCATCCTCTCCTGCTCCCCTCTTCTGCCTCTCCCATTCTCTCGGCCTCCCCTTCCTTCCGTTCTCCCTTCTCCCCAGCTACAATTCTCTCCCCCTTCCCGCTTCTCTCTCGCTCCCCTTCTCCCCTCTCCCTAACTTCTCTCCCCCACCGTCCCATTCTCCCCAGCCCGCCTTCTCCCCCGCTCCCGAACGCCGCCCGTCCTCGCCCCCAATTCCCTCAGTTCCTGTCGCGACTCCCGCCAACCAGGCCCCCGTTGCCCGCGCCGGTCGCCGCCGCGTTCGTTGCCAAGCCGATCGCCGCTGCACATGTCGCTCAACTGCTTGCTGCCGCGCCCGGTGCAACGCTTCTTGCCGCCGCGCTCGCCGCAACGCTGCTTGCCGCCGCGCTCTGCGCAAAGCTGCTCCCCACTGCGCTCGGTGCGGAGCCACTCGCCGCCGCGCTCGGCACTGAGCCGCTCGCCGCTGCGGTCAGCGCTGAGCCGCTTGCCGCCGCGCTCGGCGCTCAGCCCGCTCGCCGCCGCGCTCTGTGCTGAGCCGCTCACCGCCACCCTCGGCGCTGAGCCCCTCGCAGCCGCGCTCGACGCTGAGCCACTCGCCGCCGCGCTCGGCGCTGAGCTGCTCGGCGCCGAGCTGCTCGCCCCCGCGCTCGGCGCTGAGCTGCTCGCCACCGCGCCTGGCGCTAAGCTGCTCGCCGTCGCGCTCGGAGCTAAACTGCTCGCCGCCGCGCTCGGCGCTTAGCTGCTTGCCGCCGTGCTCGAGGGAAAGCTGGTCGCCGCCGTGCTCGGCGCAATGCTACCCAACGCCTCGCTCAGCGCTACGCTGCTCGCATGGCCGCGTGGTCTTACGTGAGATGGCTCGTGCCCACAAGCTCGGTGTTTGCCTGCTCGTGAAAACGAGCTCCGTTCTAGCCTGCACGCCGAGGAGCTCGACCTAGGGCTGCTCGCGTTGGCGTGCTTGGCTTCTAGAGCTAGGTCTCGCCCTCTACTCACGCTTCCGCCCTAGCACACCCTAGCCTAGCGCGCCTCGGCCCTAAAGGCGCACTTCGTAGCTCGTCCCCTCCCCACCCTCTCCTCTTCGTCGCATAGCTCATGCCAGCCGCCGCTGGCCCGCGCCCGCCAGCGCCTTAGTTCATAGCCGTCCCACCTCCCGCGACCCGTTCGCAGCATGCCCCAGCTCGCGCCAGCCCGCCTGCTCGCCTGCCCGCCAGCCTGCCTGCTTGCCAGCTCGCACACTTGCAGGCTCGCACGCTCGCCTACTCGTCCGCTTGCCTGCCTGCCTGCTCGCTTGCTTGCCTGCCCGCCAGCCCGCATGCTCGCCAGTCCGCCAGCACACCTGCTCGCCAGCCCACCTGCTCGACAGCTCGCACCCTCGCCTGCTCGCTAACCCGCCTACTCGCCTGCTCGCCAGCCCGCCAGCCCGTCTGTTCGCCAGCTCGCACGCTTGCCTGCTCGCTTGCTCGCCCGCCCGCCTGTTCGCTTTCTCGCCTGCCTGCCAGCACGCCTGCTCTCCAGCCCACTTGCTCGCTTGCTTGCCAGCTCGCCTGCTCGCTAGCCCGCTAGACCGCCTACTCGCCAGCCCGCCTGCTTGCCTGCTCGCCAGCCCGCCAGCCCGCCTGCTTGCCAGCGCGCCTGCTCGCCGGCTCGCCTGCACGCCTACTTGCACGCCCGACTGCTCACCAGTGCCACTAGTGCTAGCAGCCAGCAGCCAGCGCCAGCAGCCAACACCAATTAGCTCGCTAGCGCCAGCTAGCACCAGCAGCCAGCGCCAGCAACCAGCAGCCAGCTTGCTGGCTCATCAGCGCCACCAGCGCCAGCAATCAGCAGCTAGCGCCAGCCGTCAGCCGCCAACAGCACACTGCCAGCAGCCAGAAGCCAGCAGCCAACGCCGGCTGCTGCCACCCACTGCCACTACCACAGCTACTACTACCAGCTGCCGCCCCGCTGCTGCATACTGCCGCCCACTGTCGTTGCAGCCGCCACTACCGCAGCCACTGCTGCCGCCACTGCAGCCGCTGCCTCTGCAGCCGCCGCTACTACTCCTGTCGCCACTGCTGTTGCCCACCGTCAGCTTCAGCCACCAGCAGCCGACCGCCGACCCTCAGCCGTCGGACGCCAGCCGCTAGTCGCCTGTCGGCCGTCTGCCACGTGAGTCCCCCGTGCCCTGTGGACTGCCTTTCGTCCAGTGTCGCCAGTCCTAGTGCCTCCTAGCTAGCTCCTTGGCGTACTACTCCTAGTGGATCCTCTCGCGCATACTTCCTCCTCGTTTGCTCCCCAGTCCTCCTAGCAGCTCCTAGCCTACTGCGAGTCGCCAGCTAGCCGCTACTGCCACCTTACTGGCACTTGCCGCTGCTGCTACCAGCCTCGTGCTCGCTGCCACTGCTCAGGCCACAGTCGCCACTGCTACTACCTCCGATTGTACTCCTCTAGCATCTAGTGCCTCCCACTAGTCTCCTCCTCGTTTCTAGAGTTCCTAGACGCGTCTCCTCTCGGCATGATGGCCTCGTTCGGGTCAGTCCCTCGGCCAGATCGCCG
Organism: Closterium sp. NIES-67; assembly: GCA_027943415.1. Lineage (NCBI taxonomy): Eukaryota > Viridiplantae > Streptophyta > Zygnematophyceae > Desmidiales > Closteriaceae > Closterium > Closterium sp. NIES-67. Next base: position 618,146 of record BQMB01001718.1, on the reverse strand, counting down.
GGCACTTCCCTCTGGTCTCAGATTTCTCGCTCACCGTCTATAGCTAGTGAGCCCGCACCTAGACAGCACGCTCCTAGAGGATCACATTAGTTACCTAATTGGCTTCTAGCTCCACAAACTCGATGTCTGCTTCCGAGCTCTCTGGCTAGTGCCGGTAGCAGCGGCAGTAGCAGCGGCAGCAGCAACAGCAGCCGCAATGGGGTCTTGGGTGTGCTGAACGAGGTGGAGGCTCTGGAGGTGTGGCCCCGGGGCGGTCACATCCCTGGGGCCAGTGTGGTTTCTCTGGAGGACCGAGGGCCTTGGAGCCTAGGGGTCTAGGTCTCACCACTGTGTCTAGTGTAGGAGCCTCTACTATGTGTCCCCTAGGCTCCTCCCCTGCCCCTCGTCCGACGGCCCTCTCTTTTATCCTTGACTTGGGTGCGTTTCGTTGCTTCTTTAGGGTTAGCACTCCTCTCAACCCGCTTCCAGCTCCCGTCAGTGTCGCACTAGCAGACTCCTCCGCCATAGCTGTCGCACGTAGCACCACCACTCTCCCTTGTCCAGGTGTCCCCTCCGGCACCCTCACTGTTCTGCACATCCCCTCGTTTGCCAGGAGCCTAGTGGGTGTCGGTCACCTTCAGGACCGAGGCGTTCCTTGGCCGCGAGAGACACACCGCTTGCACAGACACAGCCAGCGGTCGGCACTTAGCCACGTTTGAGCGTGACCTAGGGTCCGGTCTCTTTACACTGCATACTGAGTCCCTGCCGACTACTGCGTCTGCCACGATTGTCGCGTCCTGTTCCTGTCGCTCCATAGCCCACCCGACCCTACTGTGGCACCACCGCTTAGGTCATCCAGCACTCCCACGTCTTCGGCACATGTCCCAGCACGATCTAGTCACTGGTCTTTCTGCGTTGCTCCCCGCTCTGCCTACGTCGGTAGCGCCACTATGCACGTCCAGCGTCAAGGGTGTCACATGATCGAATGTGTCGAGGAAAGGTTGCACTATCGATCAGTACAAGGCGCTTTTATACTTCCAAAGTACATCAGGTAACCAGTTCTATCTTATCCCAAGGGAATAGACCCTTCTAGAAAATAGAATCACCCTGCGTATAGCCACGCGAGGTTATTGGCTTTAAGGGATTACGGCAGGATTACGCTAGATATAGCGCGCCCGTACACCCCGAGCCAGGTCGGTGATATAATGATAATAAGCGGATAAACCAAAGGTTTATGGAAAAGGAGGAATAGGAATCCAAATGGAATGAGAGAAAGACCAAATGAATTAGGATAAAAAGAAGAATGAGTTGGAAAGGGAAGATGGAAAGGAGAAAGTAATAGAACGGGGTCGTACTCTCACAGAGGGCCGGCAGCGCGCCGCCCCTCACTCCTCCTCGTTTCCTCCTACCACAACACCGCTATAGATACTGCACATGGACGTTTGGGGCCCTGCTCCGGTCCATGGTCTGAGTCAGGAGCGCTACTTTCTAGTCGTCGGTAACGACTTCTCGCGCTTACGACGATGTTCATGTTGGAGCGGAAGGCCGACGTGCCTACCTTTCTCCTTTCGTGGCTTCTTGCTGTTCGCACCCACCATCGCCTACCTGTAGGTCGCTTACACTCTGAACGAGGTGGCGACTTTGCCTGTGGCACTCTAGGACAGTTTTGTCGTGCGGAGGACATCCGACAGACGTACACACTACCGGATTCCCCACAGTAGAATGGGGTCACTGAGCGACACATTGGTCTGATCATGGAGGTGGCTCGCACCTCCATGGTCCACGCCGGTGCACCCCATTTTCTGTGGCCATTCGTCGTGCACTACGCTGCTCACCAGCTTAACCTGTGGTCGAGCTCCCAGCAGCCACAAGTTTTGCCAACCCTCATCTAGTCCTGGTCTCCTCGTGACGCGTCTGCGTTCCACGTCTGGGGGTAGCCTTGCTCACGACCGCGACACTGGCGCAAACAAGCTCTCAGCCCGCACCCTTCCTTGTGTCTTCCTGGGGTGTCAGCTTGACGCCTCTGGATGGCTGTTCTACCTCCCGTCACACAACCGCTTTTACCACTCTCGTGACGTTACCTTCAATGATACGCTCCCTACTACTGGCGCTTCCCACACCGCAGTGCTCCTATGCCTCTTCCTCCTCTCTTCCTTATCCTTGCCCTGCCTGCCGCACCCCTCCCGCTCTGCCCGGCCTAGTCTGGTAACTCCCACGCCACTCAGTTCTCCTTGGTTGCGCCTGTGGGGGAGTCGGCTGACTCTGGAGGCTCAGCTGCTGGGGGCGCGCTTGCTTTCCTTGCGGCGCCTCAGCAGCAGCAGCCATTGCCGCAGCAGACTCAGCGGCCACAGCAACAACAGCAGCAGTAGCAGGGAGCAGTGGGCTCTGGGGGTGCTGGTTCTATGTGTGCTAGTGTTGGCGGTGTTAATATTGGGGGTGCTAGTGTTGGTGGAGTTGGTGTTGGGAGTGCAAGTTCTGGGGGTGCTGACTCCGAGAGTGCAAGTCCTGGGGGTGCTGTTTCGCGGCATGCCAATGGCAGCTGCAGAGCCCTTGGAGGTCCTGGAGAGGACAGGGAGCATTTTCAACCGCAGCAGCAGCTGCAGCCACACCAGCAGGCGCAGTTGCCGCAGCAGGAGCAGCATCAGTCTACCCTTCATCTCCTTGGTCTTGCTCCAGGCTCCCCTGTCCGCCCACCCGTTCCCCCTCCGATGCGTGACCCTATTTACGGCCCATTGTTTCCTCATCCGGACTCCTCTCCAGTTCGTCTTCCCCCATGCTCCCCTCCGTCCCCTGACTTGTCCTCCGTTCCTCCTTGTCCCTAGTCCCCAGTCCTTCCCTACTGGGTCCGTCGCCCCTCTGGTGCCCGTCCTGTCTCTCCCCGTCCTAGTGTCCACCCTATGGTCATTCGTTCGCATGCTCCTCCAGTCACAGTCCTCTTGTTGCCTCCCCCGTCGTCGCTCCCGTCGTCCCCTCCTCCTCGCTCTGACGCTACTCGCACTGCTCGTCCTACCCTCTCGCGCCTGCTTGTGTCGTTTGTTACTGACCCTACTGCTCCTCCTGAGTCTGTCTCTGCGCTTGTCGCTGCAGCCGCTGACTTTGCTGCTAGCCATCGTCTTGACTACACTGTCGCTCTGGTCTCTGGTACTAGCCGTCCTCCGTCCATCACTTGACAGTGATGTGCTAGAGGAATGGCAGTACGAGTTGGCCTACCTTGCTACCGCTGTTCCCCATCTCTGCTCCATGCTTGTATGCCCAGAGAGCGACCTAGATGCTCTCGACATTCCTGCTCCTCACTCTTACACCGAGGCGGTGTCGGGGCCCTGGGCTGCCCATTGGATAAAGGTCATGGAGGATGAGATGGCATCTTACAAATCCACAGGCACTTACGTCGACACAGTTCCCCTGCCTGGGGCGAATGCAGTCTGTGGCATGTGGATCTACAATGTGAAGCGCGCACCTGGAGAGCTGCCGAAGTTCAAGGCGCGTTACGTGGCTGGAGGCTTCAGTCAGCGTGAGGGGTCTAGGCTTCTTCTAGACCTTCTCCCCGACCCCGAAGATGACTACACTTCGGGTCCTTCACATAGCCGCGCAGCGTGACAACGAGCTTCACTCACTCGACTTCTCTACAGCGTTCCTGCAGGGTAGTCTTTACGAGCAGATCTACCTCCGGTGCCCTTTGGCTTCTTTGGGTCCTTCCCACCGGGGACCTAGTGAAGCTTGCACCGTCCTATCTACGGCCTTTGTCAGGCACCACATGAGTGGCACGACATGCTTCGCACCACTCTTGCTGAGCTGCTGTTCTTTCCGTCCTCTTTTGGCCCCTCTCTCTTTGTTCGCACGGGTCAGACACTGTTCTACATTCTAGAGTACATAGACGATCTTATCCTTGCTACTCTTGACACAATGGCACTAGCCTAAGTGAAGGCTAAGTTACTTAGGAGACACACCTGTACAAACTTGGGGAAGCTAAGGCGCAATCTAGGCTTGAAGATCTCTCGTGACCGCACCGCTCGCACAGTCACACTCTCTCAGTCTCATATGGTGCAACAGATCCTCCAGAGGTTTAGTCTCCAGTTCTCTTCAGCACACCCCACCCCCTTGCCTGTGGATCACAAGCTCTCTGCTCCTTTTCCGGTTGAGCCAGTCGAGGCTAGTGGTCCATACGCAGAGCTGATGGGGTGCCTCATGCACCTGATGACCTGCACACGATCGGATCTGGCGTACCCTTTCACTTTACTAGCTCGCTTTGTCGCAACAGGCAGGCACCGACCAGTCCACTGGTCGGCTGCCAAGAGGGTACTGCGGTATCTGGCGAGCACATCAGGACTGGGTCTTGTGCTAGGAGGATGGGAGCCGGTGGTGCTCATTGGACACACATACGCGTCTTGGGCCGACGACTTGGAGACGCTCAAGTCGTCTCAGGGCTACTGCTTTAGTCTTGGTACTGGTGCAGTCTCGTGGAGGTCCACCAGGCCGTTGTCTGTAGCTCAGTCCAGTTGTGAGGCAGAGATCTACGCTGGGGCCATGGCTGCTCAGGAGCTCCGTGGGCTGTCGTTCTTGCTCACCATCTTATGTGAGCAGCTTAGGTCTGCCCCGGTCTTGTTTGCTGACAATAGGATCATGATCCTCTTGTGTCTGGAGGCTTGACTTGAGGGCAGGGCGAAGCACATCTAGCTACGGTACTTCATGCTGCATGAGTTGTAGCAGCGCGGTCAGGTTCGTGTAGTACAGTTGGCCTCAGAGGCCAACACCGCTGATATCTTCACCAAGGCACTTGCGCCTCGTGACCATCAGCGGTTCTTTACTCAGCTTGGTCTAGCCTCAGTAGCAGCACCAGTTCTTGTATCTTGAGTCATACTATACCTGCTTGTACTTGTTGTTCTATATCTGGTTGCCTTGCTATACTTGCTGACTTGCCTTGTGGCCCCTTGTCTCAGTGGTCAGACTAGTAGTGCTGCCCTGAGTTTTCTTATGACACTCACCAGAGGTCAGACTAGTCGTGCTGCCCTGGTGTACTTTTCTTTGTTATGAACTAGCACTATCTTGGCTAGGGGGTGTGTCAACAAATATAATAATCTAGGTAAGCTATTTTATATTTGTTATAGCCTTAGTTAGGTTAGTTCTTAGAGGGTACAACCTAGGGCCCTAGATATCAGCCTTTTTACGCTGATTCAGGGTTTTTTTCAGACTTTCTTTTAGGGTACACACTGATCACTCAGCCTCTTTTGGATAAGTAACACTGAAAAATCAGCCTTTCTTTCGTAACGTATACTGATTTTTCAGCGTTTCTTTGTACCTGTAGGCTAACGAAACAGCGTGACTCTAGGGGGGAACGCTGAAACCGAGTATAGTGTGTTTCCCTCTCCCCCGAAATTACCGGTACCTGACCGGGGAGGCTTCCGTCAATCACGTTAGTTTGCCCACCGCGCCGCCCGACGGCGGCCCTGCAGAAACAGTCTGTTCTGTTCTGTTCGGTGACAGACTGTTCTGATTGGCACTTGACGATTTTTCCACTCCCGCTGGTGCCAGCACATGGGTGACTGAATGCTCCCATTGGCACTTGACCAAAATCTCAACATGAGGTCCAATCCCAGCTATTCGGAGGAGGCAGCACAGCGCGTCATGATGAAACAGCGCAGCAGAGACTGGATGGCAACGACCACGCATCACCCACCTTGCCATGCATGTTGGGCAAGGTGCGCGCGCTGCGTTCGTAGGACCCCTTGAACGAAGGTTCTGCCTCGCCTGTTTTATGAAAGCAGCCCATCTCAAGTTCCCTCCCAGGCTCGTTACCACTACCGTCCCACCCCTCACCAGTCTCGTTTGTTCCTCTTCCAGAATGATTTCTGCGTGGCTAGAGAACCGCTACGCCACTGATGTGATCACACTTGATTCTGCCGTGGCTCGTGATGGCAGAATCAGGTGGTGATAACGAGCTCGCCACAGAGGACGAAGATTGCCACATCCTAGAAGGCGACATGCGCATAGGCCTACACTTACTCCTTGCTTCTTTAGGTAGTATTCAAGGCCCGTCGCCCAGACCTGCCGAGCACGAGCCAACATCGCTGCCTGAGGGAACTCAGGGAGCCAGAAAGCACGCTGCTGTCCCGCCTATCGCTGGGCCGTCGGGATTGACTGCTGCACAACGCGACGCTTCTGCTGTTGACGATCGACTGCCCGAGCCTACCCCGTCGAAGCGCTTAGGAATGTACTGGCAATCACGACTCCCCTTCGCGCCACCTGTGAATCTGCCCGACCCGCCCTCGTCTTCCGCGTCCGAGGACGAAGGTGCTGAAGATGGCCTCCCAGGAAAGGCTGGCGGTAAGAGGCACTTGACTATTGACAAGCAATACTGCGAGGCCCTAGACAAGCATAATTCACGCTGGTCAAGCTCATACCCTTGTCTCCTTTTTACAAAGACTGACAGTGGCATGCCCGCCTTCAGGTGCAGTCTTTGTATCGAGCATGCAGGCCTCAAGGGAAAAACAGGCAGGCGTGGCAAAGAGGCAACCGATGTGCAAGTCCAAGCCTTCAAGCGACATGCTGCTACGAGTCGCCATCAACTTGCCAAGAAGAAGCAACACGATTTGCTGCAGATGGCGACGAAACAGCAGAGGATCGACCTGTTCCCGCTGGCAGAGGACTTGGAGAAACTGCACGTCACTGCACTCTGCGATTCGCTCCACTTCAGCAGCCGCTGCAATGAGCCGATGGAGACCTAGATCAATCTCGTCCGCTACTTGGCAGAACGCAAGATGAGGGGCTTCCCTGAGAAGGAATATGGGACGTAAAGTGGCAGAAACAATTGTCCGTATGTTTTGCATAAATTTGGGATTTTAGGCTTTATGACCACTATACATTAAGCCTTAATGTTTAATGGTGGTACGATTTAGGAGGGGCTCATAGTGGATGTGTTCATAGCACAAATATCTAGAATAGTATATTAGATCTAACTCATATCCCAAAAGATATACAAAGGGTATATCCGGACAAATATTTCCAAGCAGAGAGAGCAAACTTCATAACTGCGTTTCTGGTACATAGCCCACCGACCTTTGGCCTTGATCACCACCCGCACCCTCCTAGACATGTTACCTACGAGGTTAGTACAAACCCCGGCAGGGAACTTCTTGCACTCGTCCTGGGCCCACCATTTTGCATAAGGGGGTGAGCACTAGGAAAATCGCGAAAAAAATTGGGCATAAGCAAGAGTATTGTGGACGATTTTGGATTGAATGGTATCTTTGAGACTAGCCATGCTGAGGTGTGGCCAAAGATGCAATTAGCCGGTTGGGCCCATCTTATCACGGATCGTCTTCGTTGTGCCATTGTAGGGTAAAATCACGAATAGAGCGGCCAAATCTAGCGTAGACACCGCGAAACAGAGGGTAACGTTGCACGGTTGACTGTGCACCCTTGCACCATTAAAAACACACTAGGGTCTGCAGGTATAGTCACGGTGCAGCAGTCATAGAAGACATGAATGTTATGGAAAAATATCAGGGGCCGGCTACAATTCGTGGAGTCGCATGCTGAGTGGACAATTAGTGTTCGAAAGCATGTGATCTGGTCAAATTGGACCAACATCAACTGCTTCAGCTCCAATGGCCACGCGTTTGCCAGGAATCGTGAAGACACAACCCTGCAGAAACACCAAATCAAACAGACGGTAAACCATGGGAACAAGGACTGGTGATGGTGTGGGGATGTGTGACATGTGTGGGGGTGGGTTCATACACAAGATTGACGCACGCATGGAGAGGCCCCTGTATGAGGGCATTTTGCATGACAAACTCAAATTGACCCTCCATTTCTTTAGCATTTTCCCCTCTTAGGTCATCTTGGTGCAGACAATGACCCAAGGAATTTGTTAGGCCTAGTGCTAGAATAACTTGGAGAACATGAGTATGTAGCCCTGGAGTGGCCTTCTTTCTCATCAAACCTCACCCTCTGGGCTTACTTGAAAAGGGAGCTAGCCAAGCATAGAAGGCCTTCCTCTGGAATGCTGGAGCTTTAAGAGCTGGTCCAGGAAGAATGGGAGAAGATGCATGCCGAGGTTTGCTCTAGCCTCATCGACAGCTTGCCCAGGAGGGTCCGGGCGGTGGTCAAGGCCAAAGGTCGGTGGGCTAGGAACTAGAAACACACCTTTGAAGTTTGCTCTCTCTGCTTGGAATTATTTGTCCGGATGTACCCTTTGTACATCTTTAGGGATATGATTTAGATCCAATGAACTATTCTGGATCTTTATGCTATGAACACATCCACTATGTGCCCCTCCCAAATCGTACCACCATAAAATATTAAGGTTTAATGTATAGTGGTCGTAAAGCCCAAAAACCCAAATTAATGCAAAACATGTGGACAATTGTTTCCGCCACTGTATTACAAATCGTAAGCACAATTACCTTCCGTGTTTCGCCGCTCCGTATTACTCTAGGGATTCGTCATCTGTTTGTAAGAATCGCTCTCTTGTTATCGATGACATTTCTTTTGACCCTAATGATTGAACTCTTGCCTCTTGTTTTACAGGTATGGCTTTGGATAGTTTACTCAAGCTATGGCAACCTAGCTCCAAACCACTCAGCTTGAGCATCTTCTTACAAGCCCCTTCATCGGCCTGAGCCTTGACGAGAGCACCGACCGCTGTCGTGGCAAACACATGATCGTGTTTGCCACGTTCATCCACCAAGAGAGACTTGTGACTGAGTTCCTCACATTGCTGACAGTCGAAAAGGCTGATGCCGCATCGCTTCTTGCCCTCCTCCTCTCCCACATCCGTGCCATTGGGGTTGACCTCCGTCGGATTTCAGGCATCAGCACCGACGGAGCTGCTGTGATGATGGGTGCTAAGGGGGGGCTTGTAGCGCGCTTGCGCGTCCACATCCCCCACCTGGTGTCGTGCCACTGCATCGCACATTGGTAATTAGTTTGGTTTTTTCTATGCATGTTTGTGCGTACAATATATATGTATCGATACGTACACTTTTTGTTTTTTTGTGTATGAAGGGAGGCACTAGCTGTCAAGGCGGCAGCAGAGAACATCCCTGCACTGAACATGGTGGATGATCTCATCCGCCAGCTTGCCGAGCTTCTTGGGCGATCGGGACCTTGGCATCAGCGCTTCCTCAACCTTCAGGAGCTCTTCACCTCAACCAACCTAGAGCTCCAGGGTATTCACGCCATCAGGTGGCTTTCACGCGGTGAGGCTATCCTTCGTCTTCTTGCTGTTCTCCCTTCGGCACTGTCAAAGTGAGCATGCCGAGCAAGAAGGGAAAAGAGAACGTGGACGAGGATGTAAATGCTGAGGGAGAGCAGGAAGAGACAGCAACAGCAGCAGCCATGGAGTGCCCTGTCGACGATGTGTAATTGTGGTTTTTAAATGGTGTTTTTTTCACTTCAGCGTAGTTTTCTGTGTAAACACTGAATGAGCAGAAACATTGAAGAAACATCTTGTTTTTTACCATCAGCATTGACACATCAGGGGAAAGTAGGGGGGGATGGCTGATTGATCAGGGTACCTCTAAACGAATCTTAGGCCCTGGTACAACCCTACCTTTATAACCCTCGACATTTTCCCTTAGTTCATAATTCTCTCGACAATCTAACACTTTGTTGCAAATTACCGGTTCATTGGGGACCATTTGGCGAACTGAGACGGCGGCCACATTCTGGTCCGCGAGGACCATTTGCTCCAAAACGGCGCAAAGAAAGTCAACGCGCAAAAAGTGAAGGCGCTCTCATCATTTTCTTGTTAACTTTTGCCGAGTGGGATTGCTGGGCGAACATGTACACAACTTGGAAACTACTCGTCGAGAAAGCATTATTCGTTCACGAATCCGTCGAGCTAATAACCAAGCATCAGCCTTCGCAAATACAGTCAATACGGCAGTTGGCGAAACGTATGAACGAGTTACAAACGTTCGGGCATCTCTCTTTTATCGGTGCTGGAAAGTGACTGCGATATATCGCGCATCACACCAACATGACGGATCGATGCGCGACGATTCAGCAGCTCTCGAATTTGGCAGATCTTGCATTTATTACGTGTTACAGAACGCGCACCGGGTAACAGATGGGTGTAGACACCGGATTACATACCAGCGATCTCGCAAACTAACCAAATGTTCTACGCCCCAAGGGCGCATTCCCACGAAGTTGGATCTGCTCAAAGTTGGATCTAGACCCACCAAAGTCGGAACGGCGTAATGCAACAACGCGGATCTGGCGACTCTCGTTATGAATTGGCCTCGCATGACATTCGGATTGGTTGGGCGACACGTCCAGTCCAACCGAAAACGGGTGGTGTGCGAGTGTAACGAGCGGCTAGTTGGTGGTCACGAAGCAGTGTGCCAATGCGCACCGCGTGTCAACCATACCGAGACTCAAATGTCAGGTAGTCAAATGGCGGGTGGTTCTCATTTTTTTTTTTTTAGTACTGTATCTGTTAGCTCCTAGTGGCTTGTTCGGTTGGAATTTGTCGCCGTCGTCCGGCATTTCATCGATACTGTATACTGTACTCCCAGTGGCGTTTTCTGTAGCGCCAAACCTAGCTTTGTCAATTCTGCCCCGCACTCTTGCACGCGTCACATACCGTACTCCGAATGCAGACAAGTGGTGGCCGTCAGGGCCTTGCGACGTCGCAACCAAGGCATATGTTATAAGGAGATTTGCCTTGACTTGACTGAAATTTGAAGGTAATTTTCAGACCAGCCCTGATTTTCTCCGGGTTCTTTTCCACCCAGCCCTGACAAAATCCGGGAGGATCCCAAGGCGTTCCTGGAATCTCAGAGTAGATTTTTTGGTAACGCTGATTTTTCCCACTACCCACACCCTCCCTTTCCCGATGCCCCCCCCCCTAGAATACAAATTTCTCCTACTCTCCTAACACCCGTCACTCTTCCTAGGACCCGGCTGCCAGGCTTCTAGTTGGGAAGGAGTACTTCCCACACACCCATAGAACATATGTGACTCCTATGAGCCGCGGAGCATGGAACAACCTGAAAAAGAATCCTTGGAAATGTGCCCCCTCCGAGCATTTCTTCGGCCGGCCCTGAAAAATCAGGGCAGTCCATATTCGGACCCTGGATTTTCAAGGTGAAATTCAAAGGGAGCCCTGACCGCCAGAGCTGCTAAAAAACCTAACATAAGCCGTGGTCGCAACACTCGTCAGATCCGCTGGTCGTTAAACAGCAGGCTCTAAGGGGGATCCAAATCAACTAGAGCCAGCTTTGGTGTACATCCAACTTCGTAGGAATCCGCCCTAAGGCCTTGTTATGTGCTGATGAAGGTTCTGTAGCACGTGGAGAAGCTACATGTCCACGCATCGGCCCTGATCGGTACGCAGTCATTCCAGAATGCGGAATGAGGAATTCACACCGCCGTCGGTTGGATTTTTTTTGCCCGCATCCGCAGGCTTGTGCACTTTCTGGCGATCAGTACAAACCCATATTCCAGGAGGCTCGGTGTGATTAAAATGATTGCTTGGCTTTAAGCGATTGCCGAGCCAACTCTCGCAACTACTTCACACCATCCGCATTCCGGAATATATGCCTACCGATCAGGGCCATTATAAATGATGTCGTGGCTTGAATCGTGCGGAGATCGCATGGAAGGCAAAACATTCAGCTTGTTAAAGCCCGGCCGGCAGGTTGCATATTGGTACTGTTGAAGTAGGTAGGGTGGCAGCTTACGATTGGTTGACGAGGAAAAAGATGAGCGAAATGTTTTTGCGAAACTTCATATTCGTCCACCTCGTGCTTGCGCGGGAGTTCCCAAGGGCTACGCAACCTGGCAGAGGTGTCAGGTTTGAGCCCCGTCATTTGGCCGGATTTGAACCGGCCCATGGGCTCATCCAACCCAAGATCCCATCCCCCCTCGGTTATTTGACCCCCCAGCCGGTCCATTGGACCCCAGGGGCGGATTTGAACCGGCCCATGGGTTCATCCAACCCAGGAGGATCCCATCCCCCCTCGGTTATTTGACCCCCCACCCGGTTCATTCGACCCCAAGGGCGGATTTGAACCGGCCCATGGGTTCATCCAATTCAAGAGCCCATCCCCCCTCGGTTTCACCTGCCTCTTTGCCATGTTGCAAGGGGGGTTTTCGTGCCGGCGTTTTTGCGCTAACAGCCCACATCTTTTTTTTTTTTTTTTTTTTTTTTAGGGCAAGTTGAAAGGAAACAAGTCTCAACTATTGGGCTTCGGTTTCGCCCTTGTGCAATCAAACACACATTCGTACACTTTCGCTAAACCGCCTGAAAGTCAAACTTTGAACGAAGAATTACCCTTTGAGCACATTGTGTGCTTGTTCACATCGATACTTGGCAGGGACGCGAACTTGCCAACTTTGCCGAGGCGTTTGAGTCTCGTCAACCACTGCTGCGGGTGGGTTCGGTTACAGGTTCTCAAGATGCAGCATCTTGAGAAAAGAGAGTTGCAACATGCTGGTCGGGCTTTAAAGAAAAAGGTGAGGAACATGTATGATTACATGACGTAGGAGCGACCCGGGTTTGAACCGGGGACCTCTCGATCTGCAGTCGAATGCTCTACCACTGAGCTATCGCTCCGTGCTGATATTCTCACACTAAAACATAGTTGTCTTATTATTAAAAATAATATGTTTCAGTGTGAGCATCCATTTCTTGGATGTTAGTGATCTGCTCGTTCCATCCATGGCGCATCAGCTTCGGCGATCCAAGCGACTGGTGGCCGTCGGTCCCAGCGCTCGCAGCATCTTCCATATCCCGCTCCCCACCGCCATCTCCCCCACCGTTTCCGCCCTTTCCGCCGGTTCCGCCATTCCCCCCATTCCCGCCATTCCCGCCGTTCCGCCCCATGTTCTCCGCACCTTTCGCCGGTTCGTGCGCGATCTTTGCCACGTGGAAGGTAGTGGGCAGGCCAGGTTGATCCAACCCGTCCAATGGGGTGCCGACAGGTGTCACGCTACGATTACGCCGCCCTCCGCTGCCTTTGCTCCCTTCCGCCTATTTCTCCGCGCTTCCCGTGCGCCTGAGGCTAGCAAGCGCAGTTTCTCCGCCGCCACTTCCCCCCCGATCCCGCCGAACTCCGCCCCGCGCGCTGGTGGCAGCGCTGGGGGAAGCAATGGAGCAAGCACTGGCGGAAGCGCTAGCGGAGCGGGCGCGCGGAAGGGCGGGCGGGGATTGCTGGGCGTGACTGTAGCGGCTGCCGCTATAGCGGGGGCTGCGGGAGGCGCTTATTATTGGTGGGAGACGGAAGCCGCGAGATTTGGACCCGGCCCCGTTATAGTCACACCGGATACAAGAACAGGGTTGGGGGAAGAAGCCAAAAAGTCGATTCCTGCAGGAGATTTGGGTACTGGGGGATCGACCGTTGGAGGTGTGACGCAACGGGAGGTGGCTTGTAACGAGGATGTGGAGAAAGCAAGTAAGGGGGAGACTGGAGAGGGTTATAAAGGGGATGAGGTGGAGGTGCGGAAGGGAGAGGGGGAAGTGAATGGGGGGGAGCAAGTGGGCGTGGATGGGGGGGGACAGAGCGAAGGGGGACAGACAGAAGGAGCGAAGGTGATTGGGGAGGGAGAGGTGGAGGAGAGGGGAGAAGGGGAGGGGAGGGGAGAAGATAGGGGGGAAGGGGAAGGGAGAGTGAAAGCGGAGGGAGTGAGGGAGGAAGAGGAGGACGGAGGAAAGAAGGATGAGAAGAAAAAGAAGAAGGATAAGGAAGGGAGGAGGGAGAAAATAGGGAGAGAGGGCGAGAAGAAAAAGGAGGGAGAGGAGAATGAGACGAGTGGCGAGGAGGGGGAGGACGATGATGAGGACAAGAGAAGGAAGGAGGAGAAGAAACGACTAAAGAAATTAAAGAAAGAGCAGGAGAAGGAAGAAAAGAAGAGGAAGAAGGAAGAGAAGAAGAGGAGGGGAGGGGGAGAGAAGGAGATGAAAGGCAGGGAGGGGGAGGAGGAGGAGAGGGGGGGAGCGGAGGAGGGGAAGGGGAAGGAGACGGAGGAAGGTTGGAATATTAACGAGGCAGTGAAAGACATCGAGGGTTCTAGAGAGGTGCAGGGAGCAGCTGACGTGGCCGCTGACGTGGTGGCTGATGTGGCTGCAGACGGGGCAGCAAGTGTGGCAGCAGCGATCGTCAAGGTTGCGTCGGCAGCAAGGAAGGACGAGGCTGAGAGAGGGAGGAGGGATATGGAGCGACAGCTGGCAGCGATGCAGGTGAGCTGACGTGCCAGGGTGAGATGACGTGGCAGGGCGAACTGGGGTTGATTGCAAGTGCGGTTTAAGGTATTTGTTCTGATATTCTCGGTACAAGAATGATACTCGATATGAGAATAATACTTCATATAAGAATAATACTCGATATCAAGATATGATGCAAGTTGCTGTGCACGATTTTTTTCTCCTTGTTCTGTACTTAACCCTGTAACTCGTTTTAAGGTTTCCACCAATCACCCTCTCCTCTCTCCCCCCCTGCCTCCTCCTTTCCCCGTTATACCACAATCTCCCCAACCCAGAGTGTCCACGTGGCAGAACAGGACTCGCTGGCAGCTGCAGTGCGGGAAAGGGAGAAGGAGGGGGAGGCGGAGAGGGAGGGGATCGAGAAGCAGAGGGAGGAGATGGGGAGAGAGATGGAGGAGTGGGAAGAGGGGGAAGCGAGACGGGAGGAGAAGGAACGAGAGGAGAAGGTAAGATGAACTAACAGGGGGAGAGGGAGGGGATTGAGAAGCAGAGGGAGGAGATGGGGAGAGATGTGGAGCAGTGGGAAGGAAGTGCAAAGAGAAAGCAGGCGGAGGAAAAAGAGAAGGAGGTAAGATGAACTAGTAGGAGCAAGGGGTGGAGATGGATGGGGTGTGGTGTGGGTGGAATTGCGAGCAAGAGGTTGAGAAGCAGAGGGTGGAGATAGCAAACGAGACGGAAAAAATATGAGAAGGTAAGGTAGGCCTAAGAGAAGGTAAGGGGTTTCTAACACAAGCTATGGCATAAACCGCACCCACGTAGGGGAGATTCATCCTTCCCGCTATTAGGAAGAGGGAAGAGGCACTATTCCCTCGGCGTCCTTGCCCCTCCCTTATCACCCCCACCATCACCACCCCACCATGCCCACTATGCCACAGGCCATAGCCACCCTGCAAGCAGTGCTGAAAGAACAGCTGGCAGCAGGGGAGGCAGCAGCAGCAGAGGAGAAGGCGGCAGGAGAAGCACACCGAGAGCAGACCGAGCTGCTGAAAGAGGAGGTGAGTGGAGGGAGGAGGGGGGGAGAGGAAAGGGGGAAGTGCCCAGTGGGCGGCCAGTAGCAGCAGCTGGGAGCAGGGGAGGCAGCAGCAGCACACCGGAGCGGACAGCGCTGCTGAAAGAGGAGTTGAGTGGAGAGAGAGGGGGTTGGGGGGGGGGGGGTTGCGGGGGGGAGAGGGAAGGGGGAAGTGCCCAGCAGCACACCAGGGCGGACAGCGCTGCTGAAAGAGGAGGTGAGTTGTTTTAAAGTTGACATCCGCACGTCCGCACGTCGGCGAAGGGGGTTGAGTGAAGGGACCAGCGCTAAGTTGGGGAGCGGTGGCTTTTGAGTCGACTCAAAAGTCACCTAGTTGGGGAGCGGTGGCAGTGATGCCTCAGTTTCTCTCTCTCCCTGTCCGGTCTCCCCCTTCTCCCCGCACTCCCTCCTCCCCCCGATCTCTCCTTATCTCTGTGTGTGGGTGTTTTCAGCTCTCGGCTCTGAAAGACACCTTCTTTGCACGCTCCCAGGAGGACAGGTTGTCATGGCACGTGCATCGAGTGGCTCTGGTGAGATGCAGTGCGGTGAAGTGTGGTTTAGAGCTTTGCTTTGGAGGGGAAGTGGCAAAGTGTGTGCTTGGGAATTCACAGGAGGACAGTCTGTCATGGCATGCCCACAGAGTGGCTTCGGTCGGTGAGATGCAGTGCGGTGCAGAGTGGTAATGGTGTGTGAGCTTTGAGAAGCACAGGAGGGCAGGCTGTCCTGGCACGCCCATAGGATGGTCCACTGGGCCTGGTGCAACACAGTGCGGTGCAGGGCGGTTCACTGTGGTGGGCCGCTGGCAGTCGTTTCAAAGCGGCGCGGCACAGCTGCTAGAGGCTGTCATGGCATGCTCACAGAGTGGCCCTGGTGGGATGCAGTGCGGCTGAATGCAGTTCCTTATGGTTCCCTGCTGTAGTGTTGAGAAGGGTTGCTATGAAGTTTGTGCATTGTGTCAGTGGTTGGTGTGTGAGCTGGGAGGTAGGAGAGTTTCTTTTAGAATTCTCACAAATCTCTGAAAAAAGAAAAATCTGGAGTTTGTGCATTGTGTCAGCAGTGTGCGGCCTGCCTGGCAGTAGTTTTTTTTTTTTTTTTTTTTTTTTTTTTTTTACAGAATTCTCTAGGGTTTCTCAGCGGTTTGTGAAGTGGCAATAGGACACCCTCAGTCTTCTTTTCAGTATGCCATTGGCAGGTAGCAACCAGCCGTTGCAACCTATCCTCTGCTTCCCCCTTTCTCCTCCCTCACTCCGCTTGGTCTGCCTGGCTCACTTTGTTGCCCTTCCCCTTCCCCCCCCTTGCTCATCTTTCCCCCCTCTGGTTTCAGGCCGCTATCTCTCTCCAAGAAGCAGCTGAGGGCAATCAACCCTTGCAACCAATCCTCTCCTCCCTCCTCCACCACCCCTCGTCCCTCACACGCCCCTCACAAATACAATCCCAACCCCAATCAAAACCGCAAATGCGGTCACGACCACAAGCACAATCAGGATTGCAGCAATCCCCAGATCCTCTCCTCTCCTCTCTCCTGCCACCTGGCGACGATCCATTGGTCATCGCGGTCGCTGCCTCCCTGCCCCCGTCTGCGCTGGCCAATGGCGTGCTGACACGGCAGCAGCTGCAGGAGAGGCTCGAGGGGATGCGGGCGAGGGTGTGCCAGCTGGCAATGCTGCCCCTGACCAATGGGGGAGAGAGAGAGGGCGTCGAAGAGGGGAAGGGAGGAGGAGGAGGAGGAGAAAGGGTGGAGCCCGGTCTACTGTCTCAGGCTGTGGCGGCGGTAGCAGTAGCTCTTAAGGTAAAGGTGCTCAAAACTGGATATTTAATTGTTACTGTGCTGTCGGGGATTTTTGAGTCGACTCAAAAGGTGATTTTTGAGTCGACTCAAAAATCACTTGCTCAAAACTGGATATTTCATTGTTACTCTGCTGTCTGCTGTCTGCCCACTCACTTCTCCCTTTTCATCCCCATGGCTTCTCCACACAGTCTGCATCATGTAAACAGTTTCCGGAATCAAGCCACAGAGCACAGGCAGGCAGCAGACCCCGCCCAGGGGCGTGTTCTCTGCTGGTTGCTCTGTGGCTATTTTTGAGGCGCCTAAAAAACAGAGCACAGGCAGCAAGCTCCCAGCAGCCTGTGCCAAGGCGTGTGCTCTGCTGGTTGCTATGACACCCCTAGCAACCCCAGCTTGGAACTCTGCGGGTTTCATAGCAACCCTGCTTGAAACACTGCTTGCTGGTACCCAGTGGGTTACCCACTGGGTACACCCCTCCCTCCCCGTCTCCATCCTTCACCCACCCACCCTGCTCGAAGCAGCAGTTCCCAGCGGCCCCAAAACCAAGCCACGGAGCACAGGCAGGCAGGCAGCAAGCCCGGAGCCATTCTTGAGAATTCTAGAAAATGAGCAGGCGCTTTCCTCCCTTCCTTCCCATTTCTACCCACCCAGCAGACGCCTCTCCTTTGCTGGAGGAGGTTTGACTGGGGGAGGCAGCAGGGGCGATGGAGAGGGGGTCTGGGGCCGTCTCCATCGCCCCTGCTGCCTCCTGGGGGATTACAAGCATTCTGATTTTTGAGGCGCCTCAAAAAAGCATTCTGAACACCCCCACCTCTTCCCAACCACTTCGTCCTTTCCAAGGGGCTCACAAGCATACTAATGTGCCCCTGCTGCTCTTCCCAACCACTCCTTTCCGTTTTCATCGTTCTCCTCCCTCTTGCTGCCAAGCAAGTACAGCCACAGTTCGCACAGCCACAGTTCGCACAGCCACAGTTCGCACAGCCACAGCCAAGCAATGGAGCGGAAGCACCATTGCTTCTCTGCTTCAGAAGCAACGCCCATTGCTCTGAAGCAAGCAGGCCGTTTCAGAAGTCGCTTCTCTGCTGGTTGAACGGAGGTTAGGGGAGGCAGCAGGGGCGATGGAGAGAGGGGGGGTTGTCAGGGGCTTGACAATACTGACCCCCCTCGCTGTTCTTCTCTGCGATTTCCTCCGTCCTATGCCTGTGTGATTTCTTCCGTCCCTCTCCAGCGCCCCTGCTGCTTCCCCTCCCTCTTGCTGCCACAGTTTGCAGAGCCAAGCAGCGGAGGGCAGGCCGCAAGCACGGAGCAGGCAGTTTCAGAAGCATCTGCTTTGCTAGTCAATGGGAGGTTACAGGAGGCAGCAGGGGCACTGGAGAGGGGATTTTGGGGGGGTCTTTTCAACCACTCCCCCCAATACATTTCTGCCGCTCCCCTCCCAACCCTTCTTGCTGCCACAGTTCTCAGAGCCAAGCAGCGGAGGGCAGGCCACAACCCCGGAACAGGCCGTTTCAGAAGCCGCTTCTCTGCTGATGGAGGGGCGACTGGGGGAAGCAGCAGGGGCGCTGGAGAGGGGGTTTGGGGGAACACGGGCGGAGGGGGTGGTGGGGCAGTGGGGGGAGGAGGTGAGGGCGCGAGAGGCAGTGGAGCAGGCGGTTAGGATGTTGCAGGCGCATGCCGGGTGCATGGCAGCAGAGCTGCGCCGGTGACAGTGCGGTTCAGTGCGGTTCTGCACGGTAGTGGCAGGGGAGGGAGCAATGTGGGCCAGTGGGGGGCGGAGGTGAGGGCGAGAGAGGCAGAGGAGCAGGCTGTTAAGACGTTGCAGGCGCATGCAGGGTGCATGGCAGCAGAGCTGCGCCGGTGACATTGGTGTGGGGCTCAGTGCGGTTCTGAGTGGTAATGTCGGAGGGAGTGGTAGGGCTGTGTGGCCAGTGGGGGGAGGAGGTGAGGACGCGAGAGGCGGTGGAGCAGGTGGTTAGGATGTTGCAGGCGACTTTTGAGGTGCCTCAAAAGGCGCATGCCGGGTGCATGGCAGCAGAGCTGCGCCGGTGACACTGGCATTGCTGTGTGTGGTTGAGTGCGGTTCTGAGTGGTAGTGCTGAAGGAGAGGGGTGGGGTGGTGGGGGGAGGAGGTGAGGGCAAGGGTGGCAGCGGAGCTGGCGGTTGTGCATGGCATGGCATGGCAATAGAGCTGCACAGGGGAATGCAGTGCAGTTGAGTGTAGCCTGGGGTGGGGTGTGCATGTGTTTCAACTACTTGTTATGTGGAACAAACCGTTCTTTTATGCCAGTACATATCTGGTCTGCTTGTTAAAAGGCTAGCTTAGCTAGGAAGCTAGGAGAGGCATGAGGTTTAGCTAGGAGGAGCCATGGAGTGGCGTGAGGTTTAGGAAGGAGAAAAGTTGAGGAGAGAAAAGGGGGCTGGAATAGAAAGAGAGGCATACAAGGAGGGGATTGTACCCTCTACAGTAAAGTTCGGTAACCTACCAAGCCTAACAATTATATAACTCAATATATAAATTTAACACACCCCCTAGGCTTGGTAGTCACAAGCCCGCACACACCCCCACACCCCCTAACCTAGCACCAGGGCTGACGTTTCAAAAAAAGGCACTCTGATTTTGCCCCCCCCAAAAATTCCCGAGTCTGAAGGGCCATTTTTCGAAATTTCGCTACTCTGAAATCTCAGTGTCCAAAAGTCAACGAGTCTGAAATACTCAGGGTTCAGAATGTCGACTCAGAGTCCTGCTATCAAAAATTAGAATTGAATAATCGTAATGTGAGAGTACACACAAATATATCTAAGTTTTCTATCCTCTAAGAGGTGACTCTATACAGTCTATACAAACATGACAAATACACATGTTTGACACACCCCCTAGACTGCATAGGGGAATACCCTAAACAAGCAGCTCAGGGCGGCACTACTAGTCCAACCTCTGAGGCAAGAGTCTGAGCGACCGGTCAGAAGGAGTACAGACAAGGCAAGCACAAGAGCAGGGCGGCACTACTAGTCCAGCCACTGGGAGAGGACACAAGTCCAGTCTGAGTATACATATAAAGGACAGTACAAAGTCAAGGTCCTAGCAAGTGAGAGGCTACAGGAACTAGACCAAGCTGTACACAGTGCCGCTGATGATCTTTAGGCGCAAGCGCCTTCGTAAAGATATCAGCCGTGTTGGCACCTGAGGCCAAGTGTACTACGCGAGCCTGACGTCGCTGCTGTAGCTCACGCAGGAGGAAGTACCGCAGCTGAATATGCTTCGCTCTGCCCTCGAGTCGAGGCTCCTGACACAGGAGGATCATGGCCCTGTTGTCAGCGAACAGGACCGGGGCAGAGCTAGGCCGCTCACCTAAGTCAGTGAGCAAGAAGGTCAGCCAGCGGAGCTCCTGTGCCGCCATGGCACCGGCGTAGATCTCAGCCTCACAGCTGGACTGTGCAACAGACGAGGAGCGAGTAGCTCTCCACGAGACGGCACCTGAGCCAAGGCTGAAGCAGTAGCCCTGGGTAGACCGGAGTGTCTCAGCGTCGTCTGCCCACGAAGCGTCTGTGTGCCCAGTAAGGACCGCTGGACTGCGTCCTCCTAGCACTAACCCCATGCCCGATGTACTAGCAAGATAACGCAGAACCCTCTTAGCGGCAGACCAGTGCTGCGGTCGGTGTCTGCCTGTGGCCACAAAGCGAGCCAGGATGCTGAGAGGGTATGCGAGATCTGGGCGAGTGCAAGTCATCAGGTACATGAGGCAACCCACCAGCTCTGCGTAGGGGCCGCTGGGCTCTACCAACTCCTCAGGCACTGGAGCGGAGAGCCTGTGGTCTACAGGCAGAGGGGTGGGCTGTGCAGAGGAGAACTGAAGGCTGAACCTCTGAAGGACCTGGCGCACCAAGTGTGACTGAGTCAGGGTGATGGTGCGCGCAGCTCTGTCCCTGGAGATTTGCAAGCCAAGGTAACGGCGCAGTTCTCCAAGGTCAGTGCAGGTGTGTCTCTTCAGCAGCTCTGCCTTCACGGAGGCCAGCGCGTCCCTGTCTGCTGTGGCAAAGACCAGGTCGTCGACGTAAACGAGGATGTAGAACGGAGTCTGGCCAGCACGAACGAAGAGTGAAGGGTCTGCAGAAGACGGAAAGAACTGCAGGTCAGCAAGCGTAGTACGGAGAGTGTCGTGCCACTCACGGGGAGCCTGGCGCAGGCCGTAGACGGGGCGCCGCAGGAGCCACTGGGTCCCAGGAGGGAAGGTGCCAGTACAACCCGGAGGGCGGCGCAGGTAGACCTGCTCGTGTAGGCTGCCCTGAAGGAAGGCAGTGGAGAAGTCGAGGGAGTGAAGCTCGTAGTCACGCTGAGCAGCTAGGTGTAACAGAACCCGAAGAGTAGTCATCTTTGGGGTCGGAGCGAAAGTCTGGAAGAAGTCCACCCCCTCGCGCTGACTCAAGCCTCTAGCCACATAGCGCGCCTTGAAGACAGGCGGCTCTCCAGGAGGGCGCTTCACCTTGAAGAGCCAGCGGCCATCGACTACGTTCACCCCAGGCGGGGGAACTGCGTCGACGAAGGTGCCGGTGGATCTCCAAGATGCCATCTCCTGCTCCATGGCAGCTATCCACTGCGAGGCCCAGGGTCCCGAAGTCGCCTCAGCGTAAGTGCGAGGGGTCGGGATGTCGAAAGCGTCTGGGTCACCCTCAGGGACTAGCAGCATGGAACAGAGATGGGGAGCAGCCTCGGAGAGGAAAGCAAGCTCGAACTGGCGGTCCTCCAGGACGTCACTGCCAAGGGCAGGAGCACCCCCGACAGACGGAGGACAGGCAGGGTCAGAGACCAGAGCGGTGGCGTAGTCAAGGCGGCGGGTAGAGGCGAAGTCAGCGACAGCAGCGACAAGAGCGGCAAGGCACGAGACGGGAACAGACGAGTCGGTAACGAGAGAGGCAAGGACCCGAGGAACGAGAGGACGAGCGGCACGAAGGTAGTCGGACAGCGGGGGGGGCGCAACAACAAGGGAGGACGGAGGAGGCGACGGCAGAAAGGGAGGACGAGACTCGTGTGAACGAAGCAACATAGGGTGGGAGCGCAGGACAGGCGAGGCAGGACGAGCACGGGAGGGACGGTGAGACCAGACGTGCGATGGAGGAGTCGGGTCAGGAGACAGGGGAGGGGACACAGGAGGGGAACGAGGGGGGAGACGGGCCGGGGACGAGTCCGGCGGAGGGAAAACAGGGCCGTAGACAGGAAGAGGAGGAGACGGTCGGGGAGGAACCGACGCAGGGTCGGGGGACGGAAGGCCGAGCAGGCGAAGGGCGGAATCCGGCGGGGACTGCTGCTGCGGCGGCACAACGGCGACACCTGGACCGCAAGCTGCTCCTCGGCTACCACCGGCACTCTCCACACCCGCACCCCCAGAGGGACCACCCTCAGGGCGACCGGGACGAGCACCCCCAGAGTCAGCGAACGGGGGCTGCGACGGCGGCGGCGGCAGCGGCGGCGGCGACGGCGACGGCTGCAGCGGCGGCAGGGGCGGCGGAGGAGGGGACTGGGGAGGGGACACCTGGGGAGGGGCGGCCGGCGAGGACTGCACCGGAGGGCCACCAGAGTCAGAAGACTCCTCAACCGGGTCCACGGACGGAAGGGGGGTGACGTGGGAGACACCAGAGGGGGCGGGACGGGGAGGAGGAGGAGGAGGGGCAGGGACTACCGGGGAAGGGGTGACCAGGAACAGGGGGGGGTAACCGGGGGACCACGGTGGGGGAAGCGGCGGTAGTAGGAGACGGACTCGTCAAAGGTGACGTCACGAGAGTGAAAGAAGCGGTGAGACGGCGGGTGGTTAAAGTGCCAGTCGGACGCGTCAAGGGGAAAACCGAGGAAGACGCAGGGAAGGGTGCGGGCAGTGAGCTTGTCCGTGCCGGAGGCACGGACGTGAGCAAGGCAGCCCCAGACGTGGAACGCAGACGCGTCACCAGGAGACCCAGTCCAAAAACGGGTCGGCGAAACCTGCGGCTGCTGAGGGTGCGGCCACAGGTTAAGCTGGTGAGAAGCGTAGCGCACAGCGAACGGCCACAGAAAATGGGGTGCACCGGCATGGACCATGGAGGTGCGAGCGACCTCCATGACCAAACCGATGCGTCGCTCAGCGACCCCATTATGCTGTGGGGAGTCCGGTAGGGTGAACGTCTGGGTGATGCCCTCCGCACGACAAAAGCGACCAAGGACACCTGAGGCAAACTCGCCACCACGGTCTGAGTGAAGACGCAAGACAGGGAGACCGCGGTGGACACGTGCAGAGACAAGCCAGGGGATGAGAGCGCCAGGCACGTCGGCCTTGCGCTCCAGGGGAAAGACTGTGGTGTAACGAGTGAAGTCGTCGACAAGCACAAGGAAGTAGCGCTCGCGACGCGGCCCAGGGACGGGGGCGGGGCCCCAGACGTCCAGGTGCAGGGTCTGCAGCGGCGCGGCGGTAGGGGGGAACGAGGAGGAGTGAGGGGCACGGCGAAGCCGACCCTCGACACAAGGCGTGCAAGGTGGAGCTGGGGAGGAGGGAAACGCGGGGAGTGAACCTGGGAGACCAAGGACAAGACCGTGCTGGGACATGTGACGCAGACGCGGGATCGCAGGGTGACCTAGGCGGTGGTGCCACAGGAGGGTCGGGTGAGTGAGGGGGCGACAGGAGCAGGCAGCAGCAACTTGGGTAGACACAGCCACCTGAGGGGGCGCTCCAGCTGGGGGGGGCACGGTGTCCAGAGTGAACAGGCCGGACACCGGGTCCCGGGGGAACGTGGACAGGGGGGCACCAGTGGCGGCCTCGGTACAGACAGCATACCGCTCGTGACCAGGGAACGTAGTGGTGACGCCAAGGTCCTGGAGGCAGCCGACACCGACTAGGTTCCTGGAGAACGAGGGGATATGCAGACCTGTAAGAGAGCCCGAAGGAACCGCCGGACAGGGAAGGGTGGTGGAACTGCGGGCGACTACCGGACCGCCGGAGGGGTCAGCAAGAGAAACGGCAGCAGGAACAGGAAGCGGCGTCACGGTGGTGGAGTCGCGGAAGAAACACCGAGAGGCGCCAGAGTCCAAGGTGAAGGAAAGCGAAGCCGAGGGGTCTGGCGACGGAACGACGGCAGAAGCACCAAGACTACACAAAGCAGGGGATCCTACGCCTGACGCAGCAGGGGAGGCTAAGCTAGGCACACCTACACTAGGCAACAGTGAGTAATAAGTCGGAAGCACACTAGAGTCATCAGCATACATCACATGCAGAGCAGAAACAATGGCATCCATGTCCATATCAAAGATCTGAATCTGACGACTAAGCAAACTGTGCCAGTCCGGGAGGTCTGGCGACGGGCCGAACGCTGACGAAAGAGGTCGTCCAGGCGACGAAAACAGCGGGGAGTGGAGTGACCGATCTTACCGCAAACGAAGCCGCGGCGAGGACCGGTCTGGATCTGGTACTGACAACGCCCACCGGCAGAGCCACCACGCGGCACACCACCCCGCGCCCGTCCACCGCCAGCGCCGGGCCACCCTGGCGGGAGAACGCTCGACTGCCGCGGCTGCGACGGCTGCTGCGAAGGCTGCGACTGCGGCGGCTGCTGCGGCTGCTGCAACTGCAGGGGCGGCGACTCAGCTGGACTGGGCATGGTCCCCTCGTCCGCTCCAGCACCAAGCGACCCGACCCCACCACTACCCCCGCCCGCACCCCCGCCGCCCCCTCCGCCGCGCCCAGCCTTGGGGCGGCGGCCCTTCCCAGAACGGGCCTGCGCTGCAGCAGCAGTCTCAGCCACTGCGGCAGAGCCGTCGGAGAAGGTACACTGAGCGGGGGCACAACCCTGAAAGATAGGGACCGGCACGACACCGCTCGCCTGGGCGATGGAGCGGTGACGGGTCTCTATCACAGTCAGGGTGTCGACAAAGTCAGTGAGGGTGAGGTCTGCGGGGTGAACACTAAGGAAGCGGTCGCGGGCGACAGCAAGGTGGTCAGGGAGGCGGGTGGCAAGCAGGTAGAGGGTAGAGGTAATGGGCGGCTGGTGGGCTCTAAGCTGTGCGTCAGTGCAGGCGGCGCGCCAGGTCTCCTCTATCGAGCGCAGGTGGGCAGCGAGGTCAGAGACAGTGGGGAACGAAGCAAGGTCAGGAAAGAGCAGCGGGAGGATCAGGCGACCCACCGAGGCAGCCGGAGGGGTGGAATAGCGCTTGATGACAGCATCTAAGTATGCCTGAGCAGTAGTGAGGGACCTAAAGCGAGGACGCTCGGACGGGGGGAGGGCGTTGCTAATGGCAAGCTGGGCGACAGCATCGCGAGAAAGCCAGACAGAGCGCGCACGGGCAGTGGCAGCAGTAGACTCACGCTCAGTGGGTGTGGGGTCAGCGGGCAGAATAGCAGGAGGGTCTGGGCAGGGGAGCGTACCGTCAAGGTGTGCGGAAAGCGGTTCACCATCCTGCCGCTGGCCAGTGAGTTGGCGGCGGAGGTCGGCAAGCCACGCCTCGAACTCTAGGGGCTGACCTTCAGCGTCGAAGCGAAGCTCCGCCGCCATCAGGGACAGTCCAGTGCTGTGCAGGGCGGTGCAGTGCGGTGCAGTGCGGTGCAGTGCGGTACAGTGCGGTGCAGTGCGGTGCAGGGCGGCACGGAGCAGGGCGGGGTGGGGGGGGGGGGGGGGGGAACCGTACCAGTGAGGAGGACGGGGCCGGGGCTGGCCCGACGGGGCCGGGCAGGCGCGACGGGGCCGGGCTGGTGCGGCAGGGCCGGGACGGGGCAACGGGGCCGAGCGGGCGCGACGGGGCCGGGCTGGGGCGACGGGGCTGGGCGAGTGCGGCAGGGCCGGGCCGGTACGACGGGGCCGGGCGAGCGGGACGGCGGCCGGGCTGGTGCGACGGGGCCGGGCGGCTGCGACGGGACCAGGCAGGGTGCGACGGGGCCGGGCGGGCACGACGGGGCCGGGCATGGTGCGACGGCGCCGGGCGGGCGCGACGGGGCCGGGCGGCGGCGACGGCGCCGGGCGGGCGCGACGGGGCCGGGCGGCGGCGACGGTTACGACGCGGCCCAGGAGGGGCGCTACGGGGCGTGGGAGGGGCACGACGGGGCCTGGGAGGGGCGCGACGGGGCCTAGGAGGGGCGCGACAGGGCCCAAGGAGGGCGCGACGGGGCCCAGGAGGGGCGCTACGGGGCCCAGGAGGGGTGCGACGGGGCCCAGGAGGGGCACTACGGAGCCCAGGAGGGGCGCGACAGAGCCCAGGAGGGGCGCTACGGGGCCTGGAAGGAGCGCGACGGGGCCCAGGAGGGGCGCGACAGAGCCCAGGAGGGGCGCTACGAGGCCTGGGAGGAGCGCGACGGGGCCCAGGAGGGGTGCGAGGGGGCCTGGGAGGAGCGCGACGGGGCCTGGGAGGGGCGCGACGGGGCCTCGGAGGGCGTTACAGGGCCCAGGAGGGGCGCTACGAAGCCCAGGAGGGGCGCGACGAGGCCCAGGAGGGGCGCTACGGGGCCCAGGAGGGGCGCGACGGGGCGCTACGGGGCCTAGGAGGAGCGCGACGGGGCCCAGGAGGGGCGCTAGAGGGCCTGGGAGGGGCGCGACGGGGCCTGGGAGGGGCGCGACGGGGCCTGGGAGGGCGGTACAGGGCCCAGGAGGGGCGCTACGAAGCCCAGGAGGGGCGCGACGAGGCCCAGGAGGGGCGCGACGGGGCGCTACGGGGCCTGGGAGGAGTGTGACGGGGCCCAGGAGGGGCGCTAGGGGGCCTGGGAGGAGCGCGACGGGGCCTGGGAGGAGCGCGACGGGGCCCAGGAGGGGCGCTAGAGGGCCTGGGAGGGATGAGCGGAAGCGGTAGGTGGGGGGGGGGGGATCCTACCTACGCGTGATACCATATCAAAAATTAGAATTGAATAATCGTAATGTGAGAGTACACACAAATATATCTAAGTTTTGTATCCTCTAAGAGGTGACTCTATACAGTCTATACAAACATGACAAATACACATGTTTGACACGTGCGCCCAAGTCGAAATCTTATATTTCCAGTGTTCACACCAGGGCCCACGACTGGTTTTAGGGTACCATGATTCATCAGCTTTTCGTCAAGAAAATTTACGTGGATTCTGTAAGAAACCCAGTCACTAACCACTGGGTTAAAAGGGCTTGTTGAATAGCGGGTAAGTGCGCCCATAGCCCCCCAGGCTCTGCACCTGTGGCCCTTCCCCGAGGATCTCAAGGGCAACCCCAGCGGGTCACTCAACAGATTCATCAGAGTTTCCTAGCAAAAAATTGCCTTTTCATTAGGGCGTGTTAAAAAAAAACTGATTTGGCAACTAGGAGAGAGGATTTCTGTTTTTTTTTAAGTTGCATTCGACTAAGAGTAAATTCCGCATTCTAATAACAGTCGTTTCTATTAGGCGAAATTCTCGACAGCTGCCCGTTTGGTCAACTGAAATTCTATAAAAATGTGACGGTCACGATCGATTGCGATCGTTTCGACGTTTTTTAACCATTCGATGGTTGCAAGTGATAAACGCCCAAGATCGATCAACCGGGGCGCGATCCTCTCCCCTCCCCCTCAATTTTCGAACCCCCCCCCCCCCCCCCCCCCCCTCCCCCTCCGTTTCGCTTCCCCCCTCCCCTCCGTTTCGTTTCCACGCCTCCCCTCCGTTTCGAACCCCCACCCCCCCTCCCCTCCGTTTCGTTCCCCCCTCCCTTCCCCCCCCCCCCCTCCCCTCCATTTCGCTTCACCCCTTCCCTCGGTTTTGATTCCCTCCCCCTTTCCCCCTCGAACTCGATTCCCCCTCCCCTCCTTTTCGAATTCTCCCCCTCAGGGCCTGTTCGTACACGATACACCGTCACGACACTTTGTATCAAAATTGTGATTGACTGGCAAATTTGACTGCAAAATCAGCAATGACACGAAGTTGCCTGAAAGTGTCGTGTTGGAAAACAACACTCCCTCAATTGAGTCGTGGACAGTGTGATTTTTTAGAGTTAGTTTCACATCGTCTGAGAAATCAGAAAAACAAAATAAAAAAAATCGCCAGCCAGATGAATGATTTTCTTGTTACCCCTTTTAGGAACTTCACAAAAGTCGGGTAATAAGCAGGATTGCGGGTTGCGGGGATTTGTGGGAGGATTTTTTTTATGGCTGCAAGGGACTTCGACGATTTTTCCGGGTTGCGGGAGCTGAGGGAGGGATATTTCTTGTTGTGGGGACTTAGCCGGAATTTCAGGGTCGCAAGAGGTGTGGGAGGGATGTGTCTGTCTGTGGGGACTTGGTCGAATTTCTGGGGCTGCGAGGCGAGTAGGGAAGAAATGTGCTGGGGGGAACTATCTCTGGCTGCTAGGACTTAGCCGGATTTTTAAGGTTGCGGGGCGGGGTGTGTGTGAAAGGACTTGATTCTGGCCCTTGGGGACTTAGACGAAATTTTTGGGTGAGGGCAGGGAGGTGCAGTACTAGTATGTGTGTCTCAGGGTCCGTACGCGCTGCGCTCTGAAAACTCAGTATCCGCAAACTGCGAAGTCTGAGATTCTCAGGATTCAAAAACATATAAGTCTGAAGGGTTCAGCATTCAGAAAATGGCAAGTCTGAAAAATCAGGATCGGCAAAAAAATAGGTCTGAAATTTCGGACAATCAGACTAAAATAGTCTGATAAAATCAGCCCTGCCTAGCACCCCCCTTCCCATCAGCCACAACGACTCCAACAGGGCCCACAAGGCCTTGGAGATGGCGACGGCGACAGTCCCAGCCGCGGTGACAGCGAAGGCGACGACGGGCGTGCGGCGGCAAAAGGCCTGCGGCGACGGCGACGGCTTCGGCTTACGACGGCGGTGAGTGCAGCGGCCCCCGCCCTTCCGGCGGCGTGTCCAAACTCCGCGACAGGGGGACGACCGGCGAGAGTCAGGCGGCGGCTGTGGCGAAGAGGAGGGGACAGAGGAAAGGGGGAAGGGGCAGGGCTTCGGATCTTCAGTGCAGCGCCACAGGCATCGCGTGGCCGGCTGGCGTGCGGGTGGGCAGTTTAGCGGCGCCACAGGCGTCGCGCGGCCGGTTGCAGCCCGACGCCGCCGTCACACAGCGGCGTCGACGCTGCTGCGGGACGTCGACGCTACGACGGCAGCACGGCGGCCTGACGCTACAGCAGCGCGTCGAGACGGCAGCGGCACGACGCGGCCAGCGGCATCACGACGCCGCCACTACAGCACAACGCAGTCGCCATGGCCGCGCGAGCGAACGAGGGCAAGGAGTACGCGGCGGAAGCGTGAGGAGGCGGTCCAGCAGGGAGGAACTCCTGCTCTAGTACCATGTTAAAAGGCTAGCTTAGCTAGGAAACTAGGAAAGGCATGAGGTTTAGCTAGGAGGAGCCATGGAGTGGCGTGAGGTTTAGGAAGGAGAAAAGCTGAGGAGAGAAAAGGGGGCTGGAATAGAAAGAGAGAGGCATACAAGGAGGGGATTGTACCCTCTACAGTAAAGTTCGGTAACCTACCAAGCCTAACAATTATATAACTGAATATATAATTTTAACACTACTCACCTCCACATGCTCCAGCCACCGGCTGAGGAATGTATTTTTGAGGCGCCCCAAAAATAGACTCCTCACCTCCAAAATTTTTAACACTCCTCACCTTTCTGCCATTATATCTGGTCTGCTCACCACCACATGCTCCAGCCACAGGCTGCTGCACAACGGATCTTGAATTATTATCACAATATACCGGTACAAGCGCCAATTTGAAACATTTTTATCCTCCCTCCCTACCTTCCTGCTGGCCCTAGAAAATTAGCAACTTTAGCAAACACATCTACATGCACATTTTCGTCATAGATCAGGTCAAAGTGTGCTTCATTTCAGATGGGTGGTTACTGTTAGAAAGAGAGAATGAATGGACTAGTGTGAGAAACCTAGAACATGTACCTGTTGGGGTTGTACTCACTAGAAGCACACACCTAGGCTAGCCAGTAACTTCTACATACAGCGTATGTATAAGTTGACACACCCCCTAGGCTAGAGAAGGGGTGGTGCCAAGAAAGAAGCACACATCTCAGGGTGGCACTACTAGTCCAACCACTGAGGTAGGGGTCCTGAGACCAGTCAGCAAGAGTACAAGCAAGACTAAAGCAAGCCAGGGCGGCACTACTAGTCCAGGCACTGGAGGTAAGGCCACAAGGCGAGTCAGACAGGTATATATAATAGAGAGTACGCAATCAGGATCCTAACAGGTGAGTAGCTACAGGAACAAGACCAAGCTGTACACAGTGCCGCTGATGATCTTTAGGCGCAAGCGCCTTAGTAAAGATATCAGCTGTGTTGGCACCTGAGGCTAAGTGAACTACGCGGGCCTGGCGACGCTGCTGTAGCTCGCGCAGGAGGAAGTACCGCAGCTGGATATGCTTCGCTCTGCCCTCAAGCCGAGGCTCCTGACACAGGAGAATCATGGCCCTGTTGTCAGCGTACAGGACCGGGGCAGAGCTAGGCCGCTCACCTAAGTCAGTGAGCAAGAAGGTCAGCCAGCGGAGCTCCTGTACTGCCATGGCACCGGCGTAGGTCTCAGCCTCATAGCTGGACTGAGCAACAGACGACGAGCGAGTGGATCTCCAAGACATAGCACCCAAACCAAGGCTAAAACAGTAGCCCTGCGACGACCTGAGTGTCTCAGAGTCGTCTGCCCAAGAAGCGTCTGTGTGCCCAGTGAGGACCACCAGCCTGCGTCCTCCTAGCACTAACCCCATGCCTAATGTACTTGCTAGATATCGCAAAACCCTCTTAGCGGCCGACCAGTGCTGTGGTCGATGTCTGCCAGTGGCCACAAAGCGAGCTAGGATGCTAAGAGGGTATGCGAGATCTGGGCAAGTGCAAGTCATCAGGTACATGAGGCAACCCACCAGCTTTGCGTAGGGGCCGCTGGGCTCTACTGGCTCCTCAGGAACGGGAGCGGAGAGCCCATGGTCTACAGGTAGAGGTGTGGGCTGTGCGGAGGAGAACTGAAGACCGAACCTCTGAAGGACCTGACGCACCAAGTGTGACTGTGTCAGAGTGATGGTGCGTGCTGCTCTGTCCCTAGAGATCTGCAGGCCAAGATAGCGACGCAGCTCTCCAAGGTCAGTGCAGGTGTGTCTCTTCAGCAGCTCAGCCTTCACGGAGGCCAGTGCGTCCCTGTCAGCAGTAGCGAAGACCAGGTCGTCTACGTAGACAAGGATGTAGAACGGAGTTTGGCCGGAACGCACAAACAGCGAGGGGTCAGCAGAGGACGGAAAGAACTGTAGGTCTGCTAGCGTGGCACGCAGCGCGTCGTGCCACTCGCGGGGAGCCTGGCGCAGGCCGTAGACCGGGCGCCTGAGAAGCCACTGGGTCCCAGGGGGGAAGGTACCAGTGAAGCCCTGTGGTCGGCGCAGGTAGACCTGCTCGTGTAGGTTGCCCTGAAGAAAGGCAGTAGAGAAGTCGAGGGAGTGAAGCTCATAGTCGCGCTGTGCTGCTACGTGTAACAGCGCCCGAAGAGTAGTCATCTTCAGGGTCGGGGCGAAGGTCTGGAAGAAGTCAACCCCCTCGCGTTGGCTGAAGCCTCTGGCCACGTAGCGCGCCTTGAAGACAGGTGGCTCTCCAGGGGGGCGCTTCACCTTGAAGAGCCACCGACCATCGACTACGTTCACCCCAGGCGGGGGAACTGCGTCGACGTAAGTGACGGTGGACCTCCAAGATGCCATCTCCTGCTCCATGGCAGCTATCCACTGAGAGGCCCAAGGTCCCGAGGTCGCCTCAGCGTAAGTGCGAGGGGTCGGGAAGTCGAAGGCGTCTGGGTCACCCTCTGGGACTAGGAGCATGGAGCAGAGATGGGGAGCGGCCTCAGAAAGGAAAGCAAGCTCGTATTGCCGGTCCTCTAGAATGTCACTGCCAAGGGCAGGTGCACCCCCGACGGACGGAGGACGGGCAGGGTCAGAGACCAGAGCGGTGGCGTAGTCAAGGCGGCGGGTAGAGGCGAAGTCAGCGACACCCGCGACAAGCGCGTCAAGGCGCGAGACAGGAACAGATGGGTCTGTAACAAGTGAGGCAAGAACCCGAGGGACAAGGGGACGAGCGGCACGGAGGTAGTTAGACAGCGGGGGAGGTGCAACAACAAGCGACGAGGGAGGAGGCGATGGGAGGAGGGGAGGACGAGACGAGTGGGAACGGAGCAACATAGGGTGGGAGTGCAGGACAGGAGAGACGGGACGAGCACGGGAGGGACGGCGAGACCAAACGTGGGACGGAGGTGTAGGGTCAGGAGACAGCGGAGGGGACACAAAAGGGGAACGAGGAGGAAGACGGGCCGGAGACGAGTCCGGCGGTGGGAACACAGGGCCGGAGACAAGAAGGTGAGAAGGTGGTGGGGGAGACACCGGCGAGCGGTCAGGGGAGGGAAGGCCGAGCAGGCGAAGAGCGGAGACCGGCGGCGACGGCTGCGGCGGCTGCTGCGGTGGCTGGTGCTCGACCCGCGGACCGGCAGGGGCACGACGGCCGCTGGGAGAACACTCAACAGCAGCACCCCCAGAACCAACACCCCCAGAGCGAGAACCCCCTCCAGCACCAGCGGCACCCCCAGGCCCGCCGGGACAGACCACGCCAGGGGCCGCAAGACGAACACCCTCCTCAACGCCAGCACCCCCAGAGGCCAAGAGAGGCAGCGGCGGCTGCGACGGCGGCGGCGGCGGTGGCGGCGGCGGCGGCGGCTGCGACAGTGGAGGCGGAGACACCAGGGAAGGGGGACGCGGCAAGGACGGGCCGGGGGGACCACCAGAGTCAGCAGACTCGTCAACGGGGACAACCGATGGGAGGGGAGTGACATGGGAGACACCAGACGGGGCAGGACGAGACGTGAGGGGAGCAGGGGCTACCGGGAGAGAGGGAGCCAAGAACAAAGGGGGGGGAACTGGGAGACCTCGGTGAGGGAAGCGACGAAAGTAGGAGACCGACTCGTCAAAGGTGACGTCACGAGAGTGAAGGAAGCGGTGAGACTGCGGGTGGTAGAACAGCCAGTCAGACGAGTCCAGGGGGAAACCGAGGAAGACACAGGGGACAGTGCGGGCAGTGAGCTTGTCCGTGCCAGAGGCACGAACGTGAGCAAGGCAACCCCAGACGTGGAACGCGGACGCGTCACCGGGGGACCCGGTCCAAAGGAGGGTTGGCGAAACCCGCGGCCGCTGGGAGCGTGGCCACAGGTTAAGCTGGTGAGCAGTGTAGCGGACAGCGAACGGCCACAGAAAATGGGGGGCATCGGCATGAATCATGGAGGTACGAGCAACCTCCATGACCAAGCCGATGCGGCGCTCAGCAACCCCATTCTGCTGTGGCGAGTCCGGCAAGGTGTACGACTGGGTGATGCCCTCCGCACGACAGAACTGTCCAAGCCGACTAGAGGCGAACTCGCCGCCACGGTCAGAGTGGAGACACAACACGGGGAGACCGCGGTGAAGACGCGCAGCCACAACCCACGGGAGAAGAACCTCGGGCACATCTGCCTTCCGCTCCAGGGGAAACATCGTGGTGTAGCGCGTGTAGTTGTCGACGAGCACAAGAAAGTAGCGCTCACCGCGCGGTCCGAGGACGGGGGCTGGGCCCCAAACGTCCAGGTGCATGTTCTGAAGGGGAGCAGTAGCAGGGCGAAGCGAGGAGGAGTGAGGGGCACGGCGGAGCCGGCCCTCGATGCAAGGCGTGCACGGTGGCGCAGTCGAGGGGGGAAGTGCGGGGAGCGACTCGGGGAGGCCTAAGACAAGAATGTGCTGAGACATGTGACGCAGGTGCGGGAGAGCAGGGTGACCTAAGTGGTGGTGCCACAGAAGGGACGGGTGTGTGAGGGACCGACACGAGCAAGCTGCAGCGACCTGGGAGGACGCACCAACCGGGGGGGAAGCGGTGTCTAGGGTGAACAGACCGGACACCAAGTCCCGGGGGAACGTCGCAAAGGGGGAACCTGAGACCGCCTCGGTACAGACAGCGAACCGCTCGTGCCCAGGGAACGTAGTGGTGACGCCGAGGTCCTGAAGACGGCCGACACCAACCAGGTTCCTGGAGAACGAGGGAATGGGAGGCCTGTAAGGGAGCCCGAGGGAACGGCTGGACAGGGAAGGGAAGTGGAGCTGCGAGCGACGACAGGACCCACAGAGGGGTCAGCGAGAGCGACAACAGCAGGTGCAGCAAGCGGCGTGAGCATGGAGCGGTCGCGGAAGAAACAGGCAGAAGCACCGGAGTCAAGAGTGAAGGACAGCGAGGCAGTAGCGGAGGCCGGGAACGGAGCCGGTGCAGAAACTAGGCTAGGCAAACTAGGCATTCCTACGCCAGACGCAGTAGGGGAGGCTAAGCTACACAAGGGTGCTACGCCTAAACTAGAGTACACAGGGTAATAAGACCCGGCAACACTAGAAGCGTCAGCATACAAGGCACGCAAAGCAGCACCTATCTGATCCATATCTAAATCAAAGATTGGCACGCCCTGGCGAAGCAGGCTGTGCCAGTCCGGGAGGTCCGGGGCCGGGCCAAAGTGACGACGAAAGAGATCGTCGAGGCGGCGGAAACAGCGGGCGGTCGGGTGCGGGCGGCGGCACAGAGTGCCGCGGAGAGGCTCGGTCTGAAGCTGGTACTGGCAGGTCACACCAACGGAGCTGCCGGTAGACGCCAAGCTGCGCGGGCCGACACCACGGCCACCACCTACGGAGGTGCAGGGCCAACCCGTGGTGAGGCGAGCCCACGGCTGGGGCTGGGACTGCTGCTGCGACGGCTGCTGCGGCTGCTCCTGCTGCTGGGGCGACGGCTACTGCTCCTGACTAGCTGAGGCAATCCCCTGAGTAGAACCACTGTCCTCGGTACCACCACTACTATAACCAGCTCCACCACCACGCCCTCCCTGGCGGCCACGACCGGCGCGGCGCTGGCGCTACTGCGAGTGCACGGCAGCGGCAGTCTCGGTCAGAGGGGTCGCACTGGCGACCGCAGCCGAAACGTCAGTAAACATGCACTGGGAGGGGGCATAGCTGTGAAAGATAGAGACTGCTGGCGCACCGCTCGACTGAGCGATAGTGCGCTAGCGAGTCTCGATCTCGGTCAGGGCGGTGACAAAGGCTGGCAGGGTGAGATCAGCCGGGTGCTGGCTAAGGATGTGGTCGCGTGCACTAGCAAGGCGGTCAGGCAGGTGCATGGCGATAAAGTAGAGGTTCATGCAGAAGGGGGGAGGGAGCGCAGTGAGCTGGGCAGCAGTGCTAGCAGTGCGGTAGCGAGACTCTAGGGCGCGCAGGTGAGTGGCAAGGTCAGCAACAGTAGGGAAGGAAGCAAGGTCTGTGAAAAGCATAGGGAAGAGCAAGCGGCCTGCAGTAGCGGAGGCAGGCGTGGAATAGCGAGCAACAACAGCTTCTAAGTAAGCCTTGGCTGTATCAACTGTAGCAAAACACGAACGCTCAGACACAGGGAGGGCGTGACTGATAGCGACCTGAGCAACTGCATCGCGAGAGTCCCAGACGGCACAGGCAAGTGCAGCAGTAGAGAAAGTCTCACGCTCAGCAGAGGTGGGGTCAGCAGGGAGGGGAGCAGGCGCAAGGGGGGGGGGGAGCAAGCCATCAGTATGGAGAACCAAGGAGTGCCCATCCTGGCGCTAACCTGTGAGTTGACGGCACAGATCGGACAGCCAGGCGGCGAAGTCAACCGCATGGCCCTCAGCGTCCAGGCGGAGTACGAAGTCAGCCATCGTGCAGGGTCAGCGACACAGGGACACAGCGGCACAGCTCCACACAACACAGCGGCACAGGGACACAGCAGCACAGCTCCAGGGGGACGTCTGCAGGATGCTCCAGCGCTGGCAAGCAGAAGACACGAGGCCGGAGACCCGAGGAACCGTGCCGAGCAGAAGACACGGAGCCGCAAGAGCTGGGCAGGCACTAGGAGCTGCGGGCCGCAGGAGCCGGGCAGGCGTATCGGGGCCGGGCAGGCGCTAGGTGGGGCCGGGCGGGCGGTGTGGGACGGGCGGGCGGTGTGGGACGGGCGGGCGCAACAGGCTGGGCGGGCGCTAGCAGGGGCCGGGCGGGCGCTGTGGAGGGGCCGGGCGGGCGGTAGAGGGGGCCGGGCGGACGCTAAGAGGGGCCGGCTAGGAGCGGGCGCGAACGGCCAGGGGGCCGGCTAGGAGCGGGCGCAAACGGCCAGAGGGCCGGTTAGGGGTGGACGCGACGGCCAAGGAGCCAGCTAGGGGTGGGCGCGACGGCCAGGGGGCCGGCTATGGGCGGACGCGACGGCTAGGGGGCCAGCTAAGGGCAGGCGCGACGGCCAGGGGGGCAGTTAAGGGCGAGCGCGACGGCCAGGGGGCCGGCTAGGGGCGGACGCGACGGCCAGGGGGCCGGCTAGGGGTGGGCGTGACGTCCAGGGGGCCGGCTAGGGGCGGACGCGACGGCCAGGGGGCCGGCTATGGGCTGACGCGATGGCCAGGGGGCCGGCTAGGGGTGGACGCGACGGCCAAGGAGCCAGCTAGGGGTGGGCGCGATGGCCAGGGGGCCGGCTAGGGGCGGACGCGACGGCTAGGGGGCCGGCTAAGGGCGGGTGCGACGGCCGGGGGGCCAGCTAAGGGCGGGCGCGACGGCCAGGGGGCCAGCTAAGGGCGGGCGCGACGGCCAGGGGGCCAGTTAAGGGCGGGCGCGACGGCCAGGGGCCCGGCTAGGGGCGGACGCGACGGCCAGGGGGCCGGCTAGGGGCGGACGCGACGGCCAGGGGGCCGGCTAGGGGCAGGCGCGACGTCCAGGGGGCCAGCTAGGGGCGGACGCGACGTCCAGGGGGGCGGCTAGGGGCGGACGCGACGGCCAGGGGGCCGGCTAAGGGCGGACGCGACGGCCAGGGGGCCGGCTAGGGGCGGACGCGACGGCCATGGGGCCGGCTAGGGGCGGACGCGACGGCCAGGGGGCCAGCTAAGGGCGGGCACGACGGCCAGGGGGCCAGCTAGGGGCGGACGCGACGGCCAGGGGGCCGGCTAGGGGCGGACGCGACGGGCCGGCTAGGGGCGGACGCGACGGCCAGGGGGTCAGCTAGGGGCGGGCGCGACGGCCAAGGGGCCGGCTAGGGACGGACGCGACGGCCAGGGGGCCTGCTAGGGGCGGGCGCGACGTCCAGGGGGCCGGCTAGGGGCGGACGCGATGGCCAGGGGGCCGGCTAGGGGCGGACGCGACGGCCAGGGGGCCGGCTAGGGGCGGATGCGACGGCCATGGGGTCGGCTAGGGGCGGACGCGACGGCCAGGGGGCCGGCTAGGGGCGGACGCGACGGCCAGGGGGCCAGCTAGGGGCGGGCGCGATGGCCAGGGGGGCGGCTAGGGGCGGACGGGACGGCCAGGGGGGAGGGGGCCAGCTAGGGACGGGTCACGAGGGCGGCTAGGGCCTAGGGCGGAAGCATGGGCGGGCGAGAGGAACCGAACCTACTCATGATACCATGTTAGAAAGAGAGAATGAATGGACTAGTGTGAGAAACCTAGAACATGTACCTGTTTGGGTTGTACTCACTAGAAGCACACACCTAGGCTAGCCTATAACTTCTACATACAGCATATGTATAAGTTGACAGTTACATAGTTCTCGTCGCTAAGCGCACATACATTGGAGGGAGGGTGGGGGGGAACTCAAACTAGAAACTGAAAATGAAGAATGTGAGTGAGGCCAACTGGCCTCACGTCCCTCTTTTGTAGGCAAAAAGAGGGTGAGTAGTGGCGCGCCGCTACCTTTGCTGTGCCGGCCACGTTTCCACTTTCACAATACACAATTTTAGAAAGCGTGTAACACTTTAAAAAATTATCATATTGTGAAAGTTGCTTAGTCCATCTTGCAAAGGCAGCGTGCTTCGTTTCAGATGGGAACTCTGAGGGATGTGCATCGGGGGTCGTCGGTGTCGCTCGATCGATTGCTGATGTCGGGCAGGTGAAGGGGCCGTGGAGGTGTCTTGTAGTTGGTTGGAGACTGCAAAGAGCTGGTCCTGAGCAATGGTGATATATAGCTCCTTTGCGCTATCGCTTTTCCAGCGGCCAAGACGTTTGAAGAGACGGTCGGGGACCCCCAGGCCGGCTGCGGTCGTGGCTGCGCCCTTGCGGAAAGAGTGAGTGCCGAGGTGGGAGGCATCGAGGCCGGCCTTCTCGAGAGCTTCGAGGCACCAGTTGCGAATGGTGGGGTACGATGGGGAGTTGTCTTGCGGGGTCGCGCATGCTCCTTTGCCGAATACGCGGATGAGCAGCCCGTGCGGCATGCGCGTAAGGCCGGCAAGCTGAATGAAGCGGCGGGTGCATCGAATCAGACAGCAGGGCCCCTGTGTCGCGGCCACTGGAATCCATGAGCCTTTGCCTTCCTAGTCCGTCTTGGAGTGTGGGATTAGAAGCCACATTACCTCCTCCTCGAACTGTATGTCATCCCATTGAATAGAAGCTAGATCAGAGCGCGAATAGATCAGAGTAGCGCAGGAATGCCGCAAACATGAGAAGAGGGATCAGACCCTTCTGGTATTCCGCCGGAATTGTGGGTTCGAGGAAGGGCCGGGCCATGGTGTGAACTTGGAGCTGCGAGAGGGGCTCTTTGTGTCTAGTAGGGCGCGGTCCGTGACGTTTGGCGTACTCTCGAACTTGCAGCGTGAAGGGGCCGCTCGTCGGGGAGGGTTCCCCTGTCATGCGGTGTGCGAAGGCCACAGCGGAGCAGGTGAGGGAAACGGTTGACACGGTAGCGTTATTGTTGAGCGCATGGATGAGGTACATCGCAAGGGTTAGGTCGGTTGCAGGTAAGAAGCTCAGCTTGTTCGTGATACAAAAGGATCGAAATTTCAACCAGTAAGGCTCATACGTTTGGACTGTGGATGGGGCGCGGACTTGGGTGATGACTTGCAATAGTTGTTTTTGCAGCTTGGGCAATATTCATGAGATTAAATGCACATAAATTAGGAATTATCTATTATAGTCAAGACTCAAAGCAATTATGGGACTGTTAGGGAATCCTAAACCCGAAAATGTTGTTGCATGCGTGCCAGGATGCAGACATTGGCTTCAGTGGGTAAGAGGGAGATAAGCTACAACTCCCGACGCCCAAACGTAGGGTGAAGGTTGGAGGAGTGGCCACCAGGATGCGCCAGACCAATGGGGGACAACCAAAGTCAACTTGGCTTTGGTCCGTTGTGCGTGGCGAAGGATCGCCGGGACTAGGTTGGGTGGTGGAAAGGCGAAGCCGCGCTCGACGTGCCAACAGACTGAGAACGCATCCGTAGCGGTTGCACCCGGGTGTGGAATCTTGGAACAGTATCGCGATAGTTGTGCGTTATATGTGTTCGCGAAGATATCAATAGAGTGGGGGCCCCACCTCCGCTCGAGAAGGCGAAACCAAGGGGCTTTGAGTGTGTAGTCGGCATGGTCCTGTATCTTGGAGAGTTCATCGGCGTGAGCATTCAACTCGCGTGGGGTCCATTCAATATCGAGGCGTATGAGATTCTCCAAACAAAGACTGATGATTTCCTGGCATAGGAGCGTGAGGGAGGGTTGGCGAGAGCCCCCTTTGCGTAGGATGAATGCGACACCCTGGTTGTCGACCCGCATGAGGACATGCCTTCGAACGATCCGAGATGCGAATGTGCGTAGCGCCCATATGACGCCTTCGAGCTCCCTTCTGGTACTGGAGGTTGGAAGAAGCCCATCAGGCATTCGAGCGCTGGCTTCGGTTGCAGATCCTGGAAAGGTGGTGAGGGTGGCACCCCAACTGTGTGCGCTGGCGTCGACGTGGATGACGGCATCGAACTGATGACTTGAGTGGAATGCCGCCCCGTTGAATCGATCGAATTGTGTGCGCCAAAACAATAACTCTTCAACTGCTGCCGGTGACAGCAACGTCCTGGAGCTCCAAGATGTGGCGTGGGCGATGATTTGTAGTAGCTCATGGCTGAAGGCGCGTGCTGTTGCACCTAGCGCCAGTGCCATCGATGCTAACATACCGGTAACGCGGGCGATCTGCCAGACCGGAATGTGATGTCCCGCTTGTCCTTTTATGATGAGGGCCTGGAGGGTGCTCAGGAGTTGCTCCCGTCATTCTAAGCCGATCGAAAACATGCCCCGGGCTGTGTCCAACTCCAGACCGAGGAAGCGTAATTATTGGGATGGGTGAAGATATGACTTCTTCGCATTTATGACGAAGCCTGTTCCCTTGAGGTCCTGTAAAACCTTGGTACATGTGGACTGTGCCTGCTGAGCTGAGTCGCATAG
Source organism: Closterium sp. NIES-67 (assembly GCA_027943415.1). Taxonomy (NCBI): domain Eukaryota; kingdom Viridiplantae; phylum Streptophyta; class Zygnematophyceae; order Desmidiales; family Closteriaceae; genus Closterium; species Closterium sp. NIES-67. The sequence goes on along the minus strand of BQMB01001718.1, from coordinate 577,998 downwards.
GAAGAGCAAGTCGTCAACATACGGAACGACCCGCACGCTTCGCGAACGCCATCGCTTTGCGAGCTGTTTGATGAGTTGAGTGAAGACAAACGGGGCGGTTGCAAGGCCGAATGGTAGAGACCGAATGTAGTAGTACTCATTTTCGAATTGAAATCCTAAGAACCTCCAGCAAGATGGATGAATCTTGACATGATGGTACCCGGACTTGAGGTCGATCGAGAAAAGCCAATCATTGGGCTGAATGATCTCAGCGACACGTCTCAAACCCTCGTACTTGAACTTGGGGACAACGAGATGCGTGTTGACCTTGCGTAGGTCGAGAATGAGACAACACTTGTCTCGCTGCTCCACCACATTCAGCGGGCTAATGCACGTCAACATTGCTTTGAAGGGGGCCTTGACAGCGGATCCAGAAGCCACGAGTTCACTGATGGCACTGCGGGTAAAGTCCATGTGTGCCCGTTTGCCCGTGTGCCCGCGTGATTGGTATCGGCGAATGGGGCTGGTGCAGCGCGTGCCCAAGGCAACCAATATCCCTTTGCGATGATTGAGAGAATGAAGCTGCTATCACACCAAGAGCACCACCAGTGTAGTGCATGTCGTAATCGGCTCCGCATGATTGTGACTTGTCGATCTGTGATTGCGTATTCGTATGGATCTCATTCTGCGAGCTGCCATGTGCCGCCGTTAACTGCAGTATGTGTGTGACAAGCAAGGGGAAGTGGGTGTGAGGTCGGCTTGAGGTTTTGAGACACTTGAAGATCTGCAACGCGAAATGTACCCGACTCTCGGAAATGGTTATTTCTCCTAGCGAGCATACTGCTGGTGATGGCAAAAGTGGTTGCATTATGTGCGTGCGCGGGCTCGTGCCCATTGAGCGAATATACTCCTTGGGTTTCGCACCCATCCATAATTCCATTCCCTCGTCCACTTTCTTCTCTCTCCCACTCTCTCTCCCTCTCTCTCTCTCTCTCTCTCTCTCTCTCTCTCTCTCTCTCTCTCTCTCTCTCTCTCTCTCCCTATCTCTCTCTCTCTCTCTCTCTCTCTCTCTCTCTCTCTCTCTCTCTCTCTCTCTCTCTCTCTCTCGCTCTCTCGCTCTCTCGCTCTCACTCTCTCTCTCTCTCTCTCTCTCTCTCTCTCTCTCTCTCTCTCTCTCTCTCTCTCTCTCTCTCTCTCTCTCTCTCTCTCTCTCTCTTTCTCTCTCTCTCTCTCTATCTGTCGTTTTCTCTTTTGCTGCCCTTTTATCTTGCTCTCCCTCCCTGTCCTTATCCTTCTTCTGTTGTTGCTGGTATCTTTCGGCGTGGCTCGAGGCATGAGTGAAGCATCATTGCCTCCTGACAAATATCCGTGCTGTTTTTTTTTTTTTTTTTTTTGCTTGTTGCTGTTTCGATTGTTTGTGCTGGTTCCGTGAGTGTGCGCACCATGGCTTACCCATGAGCCATTGCATGTTTTCAGCCAGCAACCTCAAGGAGTGCCTCTTTTTTGTTTTTGCTTTTTGTTTTTTTTTTTAATGATAATAATGAAAGCCCGGACTATACTATGAGCAAAAGTGCTCTACACACAAACGTTGCAGCAAACACCTAGGCCTTGTAGCCATTTCTGCCCCTAGGGCTGAAGCTTGTAGGACCCTCTGGTCCCCATGCCTATTCCCAAGGCTCACAACGAGCCCCACACCACCGGTGCACATTACATATGCTCCCGGCATATGAGCGAGGGGCACCACCCCTAATTCCCCTCACACCACAGGTGAGGGACCTTGCGCGCCACGCCCCCCCATGGGGCAGGCGTTCGCCATGTGACCGGGCTGGCCACAGCGAAAACAAACGCCCTTGAAACGGGGTTCCTGGCAGCCAGCGGCGCCAACACTTTTGCCCTCCAAGTCACCCTCCCGGCCGCCTAATACGGGGGCCGCGCGTGTAGCCGGTGCGCGCGCGCTTGAGGGCCGCCACGTCCGCGACAGCGAGCTTGTAGGAACGGGAGGTGAGCATGCTCTTCGACTGGTACAACTGTAAACGGTCCGCCACCTCGAAGCCCGCCTCGTCCGCCACCAAAAGCACCTCGAAGCGCTTGTTGATGAGTTCTTCGATGTGTGTGACGTGGGAGAGGGCGGTTTCGTTGTCGCCGTGCTGGAGGTTGTAGTCCACGTGCTTCAGGTGTGCCTGGATGGTGGCAAAGACTTCCGCCTGGTCCCGCACCCCCTTGCGGATGAAGGTGGTGGCCGCGGGCAAGGGGTTAAGGGGAGGGAGAGGAGGGGGCGGAAGGAAAAATGCGACGACGAGCGATATTATTGGGAGCCTCACCATCGTCGTTGTCAGAGTCGTCGCTGTCGGCAGGTGCAGGTGCAGGGGCCGGGTCGTCGGTGCGTGGGGTCTTGTTGGCGCGAGGAGGGAGCATGGGCGATTTCTTCTTGTCATTTTTAGTCGGAGCAGAAATGTTATCGGAATTTCCGACTGTAACGGGGGCTTGCTGGTGTAACAGCGCCAGGAGCGCCTGCAGCTGCTGCGCAGTGAGCGCGGGGGCGGCGTTGACAGGCGCGTTGACCAATGCGTTGACTTCGGATGGTGCCACAGGGCGCTTTGACGAGGTGGGGCCTGCCTGGCCCCCTGACGTGCCAGCGACGTTGTCCACGTCAGCGTGCGTCAACTTGGTAGTCTCGCGCGGAGTTTGACGCAACGCGCTGCTGCTTTGCAGCAGTGCGTGTTTCTTCCGACGTGCCGAGGAGGACCTCGACACCAGAAGGGCCCTCCCGAAATTTTCGGCTGGGCGTTTCTGGCGTCGGTCGGTTACCCCGGGCGAACTTCCGAGCTCCGGAGCGACGGCGGGTGTAGACGGCTTGTTAACCTCCCGGTTAGGAGGCGTGTTCGTCGGCGCCATATTTGCGAGGTTGCGCTGGAGAATGTCGGTGAGTAGTGTGGCTGGAGCCTTGAAGCGGGGGAGGGATTGGGTCTTCGCCAGGTTGGACGAGAACTAGGAACTGAAACTAGGAACTGAAAATGAAGAATGTGGGTGAGGCCAACTGGCCTAACGTCCCTCTTTTGTAGGCAAAAAGAGGGTGAGTAGCGGCGCGCCGCTACCTTTGCTGTGCTGGCCACGTTTCCACTTTCACAATACACAATTTTAGAAAGCGTGTAACACTTTCAAAAATTATCATTTACCGTAATCCCCCGGATATAACACCCTATGGTGGATATGAAAATTCACTAAAAAAATGAGTGGGTGTTAACAGTGGCCCGGAAAAATATAACGCCCATGTGTTATGTAAAATGCAAAATGAATTCGAGTGTTACATGCCCTATTTGCCCATAAGGGTGCGGAGCAGCTGCTAACGAGGAAAAACAATATGTCTCCCCCACAATATCGTAACCCCCTGGCCCAACGGTTTCAGCCCCCCCCCCGAGAATTTCCCCCTTTACCGATGTTGGGCTGAGAATAGCCCTTGGGATCTTTCCAGAGACTAAGTCCCAGTTGTAAAAGACTTGAGTAGTGCAGCGGAAGTTGAGTCAGTTGAACCCTTGTACTAGTATGTGAGAACAAGTGATTGATTAAAGAAGCAAACATACAGCAATATATAGAAGATAAGAAAACAGTTGTAGAGTACAGTTATAGTAGCGGTTTATCGAGTCGTACAGCGACTCGATTGTCGCTTCGGTTACCATCCGTGCTGTTGTAACGGTCAGTCGCAACCTCCAGTTGCGACCCTTTGAGTCCCAGACCCTTCGTGTTCTTTGTCCGCCCCCTCGTGTAACCTCCGTTGACTCGCGTACCCCTTGCAATCTTCCTCGAGTGTAGTGTTACACTTCAGAAACGCTTAAGTCTTTTGATGTACTTTCAACACTCCCCTTCGTTTCTGGAGTGCTGACTTGTTCAGGTCCGGCGAAGTTTGTTTGTCCGGTCAGTAACATGCAGTAGTCGAATTTTGCTTTCGCCAATTTCTTCGTCAAATAGTCTGCGGCCATTTCTGTCGTCGGGCAGTAACTGAGTTGAAGTCTCCCCTTCGCGATTTCATCCTTGACGAAGAAGTACCGCAGGGCGATGTGCTTGGTTCGGTTGGCGAAGCCGTCCTTGTTTGCGATTTTGATCGCAGATTGGTTGTCGCAGAAGAGTGAGAAGGCGGGCAGGGTCGTGATCTTCGCTTCCTCGAGTAACTCTCGCAGGTAGAGTCCTTCCTTGGTCGCGGTACAAAGGGCGATGTACTCTGCTTCAGCCGAGGATAGTGCGATTAACTCCTGCTTGCTCGACTGCCAGGAGATAGTTCCGATGGGTTCTAGTCGGTAGATGTAGCCCGTCCTAGATCGTCGATTTTTCCTATCTCCCGCGTGGTCGGCGTCGACGTATCCGAGTAGTTGTACGGACGGTGTTGTCGCTTTGCTGTAGGTAAGTCCGATCGTCGGCGTGGAGACAAAGTAGAGTAGTGCCCGGTTGAGCTCCTCGAGATCCTCCTGTTCCGGTTGCTTCAGATGCGTCGCCAGTTGACTTGCACTATAGGACAGGTCGGGTCGGCAGGTTACTGCTGCAAATAGTAGGCAGCCGAGCTTCTGTTGATACTCCTGGATTTGCTTCGCGGGGAGTTTTGCGGAGGCGTTGTTGTTGTTTCCGTAGTGGTAGGGAGTTGGGGCGGTAGCCGGTGTTAGTCCGAATTTCTTCGCGACAGTGCCTGCGTACTTTCCAGCGTGTAGGTAGAACGCCGAGTTGTCTTCGACGATATTTAGTCCCAAGTACTGGGTCACTGAGTCGGACACCGTGAGCGTCAGGTCCCCTTTCAGCTCCCCTTCGAACCAGGTGACGATGTCGGTGGTAGAACCGATGTAGAGCAGGTCGTCGACGTAGACGATGAGCAGAATGTAATCTCTTCCCTTCTGCAGTCGGTACATGCCTTGGTCATGTGGTAACTGTAGGAATCCGATTTTTACGAGCCGGCCGTGAAGGTGCTGCTGCCAGAGCCGTGGGGCTTGCTTGATCCCGTAAAGGGATTTTTCCAGCTGGCATACTTTTGAAGGGTCGTCGATGAATCCGTGGGGTTGTTCGACGAAGATTTCGGCGTCCACAGGTGCGTACAAGAAGGCGTTTGCGACGTCGATTTGCCGTAGTGGTAGTTTCTTCGTGGCCGCGACGGCGAGTAGGATGCGCAGGGAGGTGTGACGGGAGACTGGGGCGAAGGTTTCTGTGTAGTCGGTTCCGTATCGTTGGTCGAAGCCTCGTACGACCCATCGCGCTTTAAAACGTTCGATGGAGCCGTCCGCGTTGGTCTTAATGCGGTACACCCATTTCCCCGAGAGAATGTTCCTCCCGTTGGTGTTGGTTGTCGGTACTAACTTCCATGTATTCCGGTCTTGGAGGGCTTTTAACTCTTTTTCCATTGCTTCCTTCCATTTCGCCTTATGTTCCCCCCCCAGAGCCTGCGACACGGTCGACGGCTCGCGCGGAGAAGGCGGCGGCGGGTGCTGGACGGAGACCCATAGTCCTAGGATCTGCAGTCCCGTGGCTGTGTGTCGAGGGGAATTTTCATTCTCGGGATAAGCTGCTTCATCACCGTCTTCAGGATCGGGTAAGAAGTTTGGCCCGATGCGTTCGGAAATATTCGAGTCGACGGGGTGTGGTGTAGCGTAGCCTTGGTCAGCGAAGTGGTAAAAGGTGTCGAGGTTGTTGCTATCGAGGGGATTATCTTCATCGAGTGGAACAGGTACGGAGCAGTAGGGGAGTGGTCCGGCAGCCTCCGAGGCTCCAGGGACGTCTTCTTCTGCTGCGTCAGCCTCGGCAGCATGGTCAGCGAAGGAGCGAAGGCCCGCGAAGCCGTCGGTGGGGTCGTCTGAGTTGGCAATGTTGTCCAGGTAATGCTGCAGCGTCAGTCGCTCGTAGAAGATAACATCACGTGATGCCACCGTGTTTTTGTCTTGTATGTCGAGAATCTTCCACGCGTGAAAATGTTTGGCGATGCCGAGGTGTAGTCCCCACCGAGCTCGTTGAGTGAAGCGTCCTGCTCGAGCTGTGTGGGGTCTGTATTGTACCATGCAGCCGAAAACTCGAAGTAATTTTGTGCTGCCCCTTTTTCCCGTCCACAGCAGGTGCGGTGATGCGTTGTTGGGGAGCGATGACGAGGACAACAGGTTGTGCAGGTGGACTGCATGTGTCATCGCGTCTGGCCACAGTGTGTTGGGCAGTTTCATCCCCAGGAGCAGCTTTCGCATCGTCGTCTGCAAGGTCCGGTTCATGCGTTCTGCGACCCCCTGCTGTTGGTGAGCGTATGGTAGGGACACCAGGCGCTTGATTCCTCTTTCCGCCAGATAGGTCCTGAAGCGTTGTGACTGGTATTCCAGTGCACCGTCTGACTGGAAGCTTTTGAGCTTGGTTCCTGATTCCCGTTCGGCGATGGGGAGCCATGTTGTGAAGGCGTCGAAGGCTTGATCGCGCGTCTTGAGGTTGTAATGCCAAGTGTATCTTGTTGCTGCATCGACGAAGGTGATGACGTAGTTGAAGTCGGCTTCCGTGTCGTCTCGAGGCATGTTCAAGATGTCGCTGTAGACTTTTTCCATCGTTGCAAATGCAGGCGCGCTTGGATTATGATGTGATGGGAAGGGTTGATGAGGAAGATCTGCTTCGGGGCACGTGAAGCACCGTGCGCGAGGTCGTCGAAGTTCTTGGCCGCTCGTTGTTAGGAGGGCGTTGCGTTCTAACACTTCGGCTTGGATGGTTTGTAGTATTGTACTATTTGCAGGGTGCCCGAGGCGTTGGTGCCAGATGTCGTCGGGAGCGCGATGGCCGGGTGAGCGGTGGTATATGTCGGCGTTGGAGAAGAACGCGACGACTGAGGCGGGACTTCGACAAACTTCTCGTGTGACGGGCATAAGCTGGTCTGCTTCGGTTGGCGGTCCTCGGATCGCTGGTGGTGGGACTCGGCTGGGTCCTGCTGCCGATACTGCAGGTGATGGTTTGGTTGGTATATTTGCGGGTACTTGTCTTTCTTGTCTGATAACTGCTAATGCTCGTGTTCTTTCTGCTGCAGGTATGGTGTTGGAGTGCCAGAAGCCGTCACTGTCGAAGTCGGGATCAAGATCCGGCGGGTGTGTCCAGGCGGCGAACGATACGATACCGTCGCTGTCGGCGGTACCGCGGTCGGGGACGAAGTCCAACACGAAGACACCGGACTTCAGGAGGGCACGACCGATGAAGAGGCCGCCCTTCCCGTGGTAAAGCCGAAACTCGTTGGAGAAGGAGTCGCACTCCAGGTGAATCCCCTTAGCCATTAGTTGGCTTACACTTAGTAGGTTGTATCCCAGATTGTCGACGATGAGGACCTTGTTGAGCTGGAGGATAACGTTTGTCTCCATTGATTGTAACTGAACCACGCCTTGTCTGTTTGTTTTCATGTTTTCGTTGTTGGCGACGGTGATGACGACGTCGCGGTTGAGCCGTTTCTCCTGTTGCACGAAGCGTCCCGAGGAGCACATGTGTTGACCGCAGCAGCTGTCCAAGAACCAAGTGTTTCGCCCGGTGGGTTCGGCGTTGGCGACCGCAGCATATGTTGGATTGACTTGAAGACCTTGTGAGCGCGATGGTGGGAACTCTTCTTCGTCTGGCGCGTAAGTGGGTGGTGATCCGGGTGCGCAGTTGTCGATGTGTACCATGCAGTTAATAATATTTGGTGTCTGTTGTGCAGATGTTGAAGAGCGCCTTGGGGGACTTGCTTGGGTTGAGGCGACTTGTGGGTCTGCTGGACGGTAAACGCGAGGGCGGTTGCAGTTGACCTTGGAGTGCCCGGAAGTCTGACAGTTGTGGCAGAACGGCGGCACGAAGGTAGTCCCTCTGTTGTCGCGCTCTTGCTTGCCGCGTCGATTGTAGGTGTTGTCGTTTCTTCGTTGAGTGTAGAAGACTAACTGCTGCTGCTTCCTTGGTTGCCTTTCTTCGAACAGGTCCATCTCCTGTTGTTCAGCGTGAAGCTCGGCGCAGAGATGCATCTCCGAAATTCTTCCGTGGGCGCGAAGAAGTGATCGTGTGGTTCTCCATTCTGGCCCGAGCCCGGCGAGGACAAGTGTCACGAAGCTTTCTTCAGTGATTGTTCCTCCGCACCGAAGCAGGCGGTCGCGGAGAGTCTGGCAGCGACTCATATATTGCATTGCCTTTTCCCCGGTCTTCATCTGTATTGTTGTCAGTTGTTGCATGAGTCTGCTTTGCGTCACGCTGTCGTTTGCTTGATAAAGGCACTTGAGATGATGCCATGCGAGTTCCGCGGAGTTCCCATAGCTCCGATATGTTCTGATGCTCTGCTGCTCTTGTGGTGACAGGTTCCGCAGGAGGACTGTATACGCCAGCAGCGACTGATACGTGAAGATCTCTTGCTCCTTTCCAGTGCCGTTGCTTGGAAATGGCAGGGACCCGTTGAAGTATCCCAGAAGATGCGCGGCCTCCATTAGCAGCTCGAACTCGAAGCTCCAGGTAAAGAAGTCGTGTCCGTTGAACGGTGAGGATGTTTGTAACTTGATGACGTGTGAGAATTGAGCCTGAAGACTGAGAATCTCGTTTGGTGTTTGTTGTGATGCAGCTGTTGTTGGTTGGGCGCGGGGCGGCATGAACTCGAACGTCCCCGGTGAAGAATGATAAGGCGCAAAGGTAGGCGCTTGGTTGTGTCGCCCGAAGGATGAGTTGTCGAGGCTCATCGGCGCTAATCCCATGTTTCCTCCATTGCTCTGTGTTGAATGCGCAGGTGTCCTTGTCTGCTGCTGTTGGTCGAAGTGCGACATGAAGCTGAAGAATCTTTCCATAAGGTTGGGGTCCACGCTTGACGAGGGAGATGGAGTCACCATCTCTGGTACTCTTCCCGTTGTTTCTTGAGCAGTCCCGGTCTCTGTCTGCAGTCCTGAGGTGTGCAGACCAGAGTTGCCGTGTTGAGTTTCTTGGCCGCTGGGTGAGCCCGTAGAGACTTTCTTGCACTTGCTGTCCATGTCTTGCAATCAATGAAGTCGTTGAATTGAGTTGAGTTGCAGTTTGTTGATAGAACGTAGTTGCTGGGAGTTTGGTCTCTGACCAGCTCTCATACCATGTTGGGCTGAGAATAGCCCTTGGGATCTTTCCAGAGACTAAGTCCCAGTTGTAAAAGACTTGAGTAGTGCAGCGGAAGTTGAGTCAGTTGAACCCTTGTACTAGTATGTGAGAACAAGTGATTGATTAAAGAAGCAAACATACAGCAATATATAGAAGATAAGAAAACAGTTGTAGAGTACAGTTATAGTAGCGGTTTATCGAGTCGTACAGCGACTCGATTGTCGCTTCGGTTACCATCCGTGCTGTTGTAACGGTCAGTCGCAACCTCCAGTTGCGACCCTTAGAGTCCCAGACCCTTCGTGTTCTTTGTCCGCCCCCTCGTGTAACCTCCGTTGACTCGCGTACCCCTTGCAATCTTCCTCGAGTGTAGTGTTACACTTCAGAAACGCTTAAGTCTTTTGATGTACTTTCAACAACCGACAATTTCGATTCCCCCTTCACTGACAATTTCGAATCCCCCTCCCCCTGAAAGTTTCGAATCCCCCTTCCCCCCACATTTTCGATTCCCTTCCCCCTTCCCCCCACGTTTTCGATTCCCCCTTACCCCAAAATTCGATTCCTCCTTCCCCTCAATTCGATTCCCAACAATTCATTTCTGCCCGGTTTTTCCGGTGCTAACGGTTGTTGACGCACGATTTCATCATGCTCGCTTTTTGCAACTGAGCGGACCTTGTAATACAAGAACAAATTCAGTTTTCAAACGAATAAAACGAGGAGGGTGTTATGTAAAATTCGTCATCTGAAAAGCGGGTACTCTAAAAAATGCACCATATCATAAGCTCCCCCCCGTATTAACCACCCATGGAGTGACTATTCCGGCGGGTGTTATATCCGGGGGATTACGGTATTATCATAATATACCGGTACAAGCGCCAATTTGATACATTTTTATCCTCCCTCCCTACCTTCCTGCTGGCCCTAGAAAATTTGCAACTTTAGCAAACACATCCACATGCACATTTTCGCCATAGATCAGGTCAAAGTGTGAGTACATGGGCACTTCCACATGCTCCAACCACCGACTCGTGCCGAGCTGCGACTTGAGCCGAGCCACATTGGGAGGGTCGGCAAACCAATCGTTGCTTCCGGATATAAGGAGGACCGGAATGTTGGTGGGCAGGCGGCTCGGGTAGTACTGTTGGAGAGAAAGGTGGTGGTGCGGGGGGTGGTGGTTCGGGGGGTGGGGGGGGGATGAATAATATTAATGTACCGATCCAAGTGTTGGTTTGGTGGGCAAGCCGCCCGGGAATAACTGGTGGGGGAGAAGGTGGGGGGCACAGCAAGGGGAGAGGGGGCGAGGAGAAGGGGGTGCGAGGGGGGAAAGTGACTTTTGAGTCGACTCAAAAGTCACCTCACCTTGAGAAGGGGGGGCGAGGAGAAGGGGGGGCGAGGAGAAGGGGGTGCGAGGAGCGAAATTGGAGAACGGGGGCTGCTGCTGACTTGATAAACGAAAGATAGTACGGCTTACCTACTGTGCTTACACGTGGTTTGAGTTTGCTGTGCTAATACGCACGCATTTGTGCTTATACAGCATTGTTCTCACCAGAGGGGGTGTGGAGGAGCCATAGTTGGCAATGTTGACTTCAGCTGAGAGGAAATCCCACAGCTGGAACTGCCTTGCTCGGATCTCTGGTTTTTGCAGGAAGGGAAGGGGGGAGGAGGAGGGGGGGAAGGGGGAGGGGGGGGGGAGCTACTTGATGTGCGAACATGGAGAGGGGGGGTGAAGGAGCCATAGTTACATGTTGGCTTCTGCTGAAAGGAAATCCCGCAGCTGGAACTGTCTTGCTCGGATCTCTACACGTTGAGGGAAGGAAGGACGGGGGGCGGGGAGGAAGGAGGAGGATGGGAATTCCCACAGGCGTGTGGGGAGAGAGGGGAGGAGCATAGGACACTGATTGACCAGGAAGCATTTGGCATGTATGGTTGGGTGGATGAGACTGCATGAGCGTGCATGAGAGTGCATGAGAGTGCAGACATAAGAAACGGTTTCTGGGGGTTGTGGTCTAAAGAGGGGGCAGTAGGGTTGAAGGTCTAGGGTTTAGGGTTAGGGTGTAAGGCACACTTTCACCCACCTTGCTGGTAGTGAATGAGAGCACTGTACAAAGTAGGGACCCACTAGGGGTGAAGTGGCAAGGGGGGCGCATTGGGATCCATGCAGCATGCAGAGCACTGTGAGTAACGAGGAGGCTAATAACGGGCACGGTCCAGTCCACTCACCCTGCTGGTAGTGAATGAGAGCGCAGTAGGATGTGGCGACCCACTGGGGGTTGAGGGCTAGAGGCGGGGCGTTGGGGTCCATGCAGCATGCAGAGCATTGTGAGTAACGAGGAAGCTAAAAGCGGGTACAGACAGGCCACTCACCCTGCTGGTAGTGAATCAGAGCGCGGTATGAAGTGGCGACCCACTGGGGGTTGAGGGAGAGTGGAGGGGCGTAGGGGTCCATGCAGCAGATGGGACCTGGGGAGGGGAAGGAATAGGGGATGGGATGGTGAAAGGAGGAGGAGAGCGATTCAGTGGAGGAGAGGAGTGGAGATGCATGACGGTAGGACGTAGCGACCCACTGGGGGTTGAGGGCTAAGGGTGGAGAATAGGAGTCCACGCAGCAGATGGGACCTGGGGGGCAGGGGATGGGAGGAGGAAAGGGGATGGGAGGGAGGAAGGGGTGGGAGGGGAGTGATAACCTAAACCAAGCTGTGACAACAGAGAGAATATCATGTACAGTGTAGAAGTTAGAAATATGACAAGGGAACCATACCATTGTTAATACAATGGTACCATTGTTGATTATAGAACCTCATTGTGAATAAAATGGTAACGTTGTTGACTATAGAATACGATTGTGAATACAGTGGTACGAGTATAAAATACCATCGTTTATAATACAATACCATTGGGAATCCTGCACCGGTGACATAACTGGGGATGTCAAGAACGTTTTCTGAGGGGGGGAATACACTGTGGATACTACGAGCTTATAAGATGCCAATGCAAATTCCGTACCTGTGACGTTACTGAGGATGTCCTGTACATTCCCTGAGGGAGTGAATACAGTGTAGAAGTTGAACCCCACCCGGCGAAGAGTCGAGACTAGAACCTCCGTCCTGAATGATCATGGGCAAAAGGAAATGGAAGAAAAGGAAGTCAAAGAAAAGGAAGTGAAAGAAAAGGAAATGGAAGAAAATGAAGCGAAGAATAAGATTTTCATGAGTTGTTATTGTGCAATTGGTGTGAGACGTTTTTGCAAATAGGAACACAGACTCACGCTGTGAGGTTGTAGGCTCCATTGAGCACGCGATTCTGGTAGAAAAACTGGAAAGGTAAAAAAAGCAAAAAACAAAAAAACAAAAAAAAAAACAGTAAGGATGAGATTGTGACTTGTGAGGCAGGGACCAGAAGTTGTGATAGAAACACGATAAACAATAAACCATAGGTGCAATGGCATGGATGAAATGGCATGGGTGCAATGGCATGGGTGCAATGGCAACCACGGCCAAGGGAGTTACAATGTCAGTCAGGGCTCCAGTTGTTAGCCCATGGGTCTGGCACGGGGGAGGTGATGTTGACTAGGTAGGCAATAGGTGCGATTGCAGCCACAGAAACAGCTAAGAGACACAGACAGCAGCAGAACGACTAGAGAGACAACTGGAACATGCACTTACAATGTCAGGGCTCCAGTTGTTAGCCCATGGGTCCAGCACGGGCGATGTGATGTTCACTAGGTAAGCAATTGGGGCAATGGCAGCCACAGAGGCGACTGTCTGGCGGGTGTACTCGGGGTAGGTGGATGCGAGGGCGAAGGGGAGCATGGCGCCCTGAGGGGGGAGGAGGGGGTGAAGGGGGGAGAGAGGGCGGGGCATGGGGGAACAGCAGAGAGGCGATGGTCTGGCGGTGGTACTCGGGGTAGGTGGTTGCACTTAAATGAGAGCAGCCACGGAAGCTATGGCCTGTCTGGCCGCTGGCGGGTGTATTCAGGGTAGGTGGATGCGAGGGCGAAGGGATTCATGGCACCCTGAGAGGGGTTTTGGTGAATGCGACGCGACCACAGCCTGATGGCAGCACCTAGGAGCACTTTGAAGCACCTAAAAAAAGGAATCCTCACCTGGTTGTTGTACCCCACGAGGTGCACTCCGGGCGAGTCGCTCACGGCAGTGACGTGTAGGGAGGGAGGGAGGGAGTGAGTGGGCCTGCCTACTTCCTGGTTGGTATGCAGTGACCGGTGGGGCTGCAGTGACCGGTGGGGCTGCAGTGACTGGTGGGGCTGCAGTGACCAGTGGGGCTGCAACATCGGGGCAAGCGGCCTCACCTGGTTGTGCCCCACAAGGTTCACTCTGGGGGCGCCAGACACGGCGGTGACGACCACCCTCCAAAATGCAGGGAGTAAGTCCGAGGGGCTGCCTGCTGGTGGTTCACACGTGCTCCTACTAACATGTGTCAACGGTGGTAGCTGTACTTACGCCTCACCTGGTTATATCCCACGAGGTGCACTTTAGGGGCGCCAGAGACGGCAGTGACGACTCTCAGCACTGCAGGGAGGTCGAACTGCACCAGCTGGTCGAAATCCCAGTCCCAGTATTGCTGAGGGATAGAACAAGGGGGGAGGGGGTGAGGGGAAAGTGGGAAGGAGGGGAAGAGCGAGTGCCCGTATCAGTAGCACTGGTGCAGGGAGGTCGAACTGCACCAGCTGGTCCAAGTACCAGTCCCAGTATTGCTGATGGCACAAGGGATGGCAAAAGTAAGGAAGAATGAAGAGACAGCCTGAGCACAGTGCAGCCGTGCACTCTGCTGACTCGCAGCAGTACAGCCATATCGAACTGAACCAGCTGGTCCAAGTCCCTGATTTTGCAGGGTGTTTTTGAGAATTCTCAAAAACACCCTGCAAAATCAAGTCGAAGTCCTGGTATTGCTGAGGTGCGAAGGGGGGGTCTAAAGGATTGGAGAAGAGGCGGGCATACAGGGAGGAAAGACCCCCTCAAACGACTCGCAGCAGTGCAGCCACGTCGAAGTGCACCAGCTGGTCCAAGTCGTTTAAGGGGACCAGTCTTGTATACAGGGACCTGTTCACTTTTTTGAGGCGCCTCAAAAATAGACTGTTTACTGAACCAGCTATACCTGTATAGAGTATACAGAATAGCTGAGGAGCAGGAATAGAGGAAGAGACAACGAGAAGAGAGGGAGGAAAGGGAGAGAGGCCCTGTTGGTAACCCGTTTCTGGAGGGAAGGGCAGCAGGGGGGGCGAAGGTAAGGAAGAATGAAACCCCAAAGGTAAATTCTAGTGGGCCCACAGCACGGCAGGGGGGTCGAATTTAACGAGCTGGTTAAAGCCCCAGTCTCATATCGCTGAAAAAAAGGGGCAGGGAATGGGGCTAACAGGGACAGGCAAAGAACGAGCAACCACTCACCCACGCGCTCACCCTCCCTCACTCACCCGCTCACTCCCTCACTCACCCGCTCACTCCCTCACTCACCCGCTCACTCCCTCACTCACACACTCACCCACTCACTCCCTCACTCACCCACTGGGTGGTGCTGTAGGTGACGTGGCGGGGAGAGAATTCGGTGCAGCGGTGGTTGACCACCCAAAAAGGTTAATCAACAGCAGGGACAGGTGAAGAACAGGCAACCACTCTCACTCACAACCTCACTCACTCCCTCACTCATTCCCACTGAAAGTACCGCGTCTAGAGGTCTCAACTCACCCACTGGGTGGTGCTGTAGGTGACGTGGCGGGGAGAGAACTCGGTGCAGCGGTGGTTGACCACCCACACGTCCATGCCCCTATTCGCTAGAATCACAGGCAGCCTCTTATACGCGATAGGGTCAACTGTGACATTAGCGAGGCCGAACCAGAGCTCGCCGCCCAGTATAAGCCCGTGGTCTAGAAGCACAGGGTAGGGAGGGGAGGAGGAGGAGGAGGAGGAGGAGGAGGAGGAGGAGGAGGAGGAGGAGGAGGAGGAGGAGGAGGAGGAGGAGGAGGAGGAGGAGGAGGAGGAGGAGGAGGAGGAGGAAGAGGAGGAGGAGGTGGTAGCGTTGGCGGTGGTTGGAGCAGCAGCAGATGCTGTTGCTGCAGCAGTGGACGCGTTATAAGCTGTTGCGTTACGGATGCGTTGGAAGTTGAGGACGTAACCGTCCACTGTGGTAACCTGTGAGGTTAGGTCGGGCAAAAGGTGCAGAAACGAGATATTGGGAGCAAAAAGTTAGAGAGACGGAGAAGGGAGTGAGGGAGGAAGGAATGCGAGGAGGAGGGGGGAGGGGGGGGGGGGGGGGGGGAGGGGAAGGGAAAAGAGGGAGGAGGGGGAAGGGGTTAGGTAGCAATCACTGCACCAGGGAGCTTCACTGATGCAGACAGCTCTGATATCCCCGACAGAGAGTGTACCCGATACAGGGTAGTTAGTGCAGGGCAGTGTAGTACCTGATACTCGCGGCAGGTAAGTCCGGGGTAGCGCACGTAGTGGTTGCAAAAGCTCGACTCGTACTTGACTCCGTTAACCATAATATCCCTGACACAGTGTGACCCAATACAAGGCGGTAAGCGCCAGTAACTGTACCTGGTACTCGCGGCAGGTAAGCCCGAGGTAGCGCACGTAGCGGTCACAAAAGCTGGACTCGTACTCCACTCCGTTAACCGCGGAAGCAGCGGAAAGCACGAGAAGGAGGAGGAGGGAGAGGAAAGGGAGGGAGCCGAAGGGGAGAGGGAGGGACAGCTGCAGACGAGCCGCCATCGTCACAGCGATTCGAGTCAATCTTGAGAATTCTCAATAACGAGGATCCGTAGGCGGAAGATAGCGTGCGGTAAGTCGCAGGTAGTACGGCGAAGCGAAGCGGGACAGGCTCCTCTCCCTCAGAGCAGATAGGCTGCTCTTGCTCTTTGCTGTGCAAAGAACTTCTCTGACTCCTCTCCCTGTGCTGGCAGTCGTCTTGACGTGGAGAGTTATTAGCCGGAAGAATGGGGCAAGACGGTGAATGAGGTGAGAATCCATTCTGGAGATTAAGAGATTTGTATCGATGTACGGACGCCGGAGCGCGGGGGGAATCTCAAGTCACGCTGTCGCGCGCCGCGCGCATTCCGTTCTCGAGGGATGGCTGCTGTCTCGCGTCAACCGCTAGCTGGGGATCTACGGCGCATCGCGGCCGTTGAAATTTGTGAGGAGTGAGAATGGCAAGCGGTGAGATGGGGTGACGTTAGAGGTTGCGCGAGCGCCACGTCAGCACTGGGAAGGTACTACTCAGGAGGTGACAACTGGTGTCAACGTCACGTCACACGACCACCCAGGCAAATGGCACGTGAATTTCGAAGTCGCACTGTTCAAATCAGTCAGAGAGGAAAAAAAAACATAAGAAAGTAGATATCAGAGAGTTCTGCTAGTACGTGTAGGATGCTGCGCATTAACGAAGATAAATGGATCGCATCGTGGTCGTGGCTTGATGTGTTGTTTGTGGCGGGCTTGAACTCCCGCGTTCCATCAAGGGTGCCCTGGCCGAAACGACATTTCCCGCCACCAGCCCCACCCTACGTGGCAAGTGGAGTGGACCAGCGCATCTGACCCCACCCACCCCACATACCAGCTAATTCCACCCCATTCAATCTCGCCATCATCACCACCGAACCGAACCCAACAAGACCGCCAACCTTATTGGATCCCCTCCCTCACCTCACATCTTGGCCAGATCGACGGCAAAAGCTTTCGATGATGAGGTGGCACTTCAAATGCTAGACGTGAGGGAGCATGAGGTCGCCAACACCGACTGGTGAAAATGTCACCATTACGTGGCCATGCTTGCTATTACGTCACCAGGCTTCATCAAACAATGAGGGCCTTCCTTTTGTGCACCCAAAGTTTCCTGTCGCCCGTGATCGGTCCCACATTCTGACCGCTAAGTTTCAGTACCGTAACGCGATGTATTTCGTTTTGTACGAGCGCTCAGGGCGTGGAACATACAGTTCCAAATTCCTGAAAGTTCGGACGGCCAGAGTGGTAGAGTAAGTTTCATAACGGTTTCGACGTACTATAGATAAATAACCGCGTGGTACAGTGTGGTGGAAGTTCTTATGAAGGCTGTTCGGAACTGTATGTACCACGCCCTCATTTTCACACTCAGCCGCGTCCTGCACTGTACTTTGTGCTCCTGTCTCTGTACTTTTTCACTTCTGTACTGCCCCACCCTCTTCTTTTCCCTGAAGTATCTCAGTCCACCTGTTCGATATCAGGGGCAACTGGCTTCCGCAAGTTTCAACCTTTGACAGATTTTACTCCACCCTCCAAATCCAAAACAGACACACAAACCATACCTGGTGCATGCTTTGGCAGAAGTACAGACTGCACTTAGAAGGATGTTGACCATTAGGGGCACCCCAAGTTACCCGAAGGCACCCCAACTGCTTTGGCTGATCGGTTAAAGGGCCAAGTTTCACGTGGGGGTAATCCTCCCGTCACCTAGGTATCATTGATGCACGCTCTCTGAAAGCACCACCATCTGCATGCTTCAACTTTCTTGTGGAGTACAGTAAAGAGCACGACTTCTGTTTTCAATCGCCCCTCCCGCCATCTCCGCTCCGCTCCCCTCCCCTCCCCATTCCCTCACTCCCCTTCTTCCCCCCTTCTCGCCTCGCCTCGGCTCACATCGCATCGCTCCGCCCTTGCCGCTCGCAAGCGACTAATGAGACAAGAAGAATCAGTGGCACAGCCACGGAGCCACGACTATGGCCGAAGATAGGCATTTGTGATGCAGCTGCAGTATCTTCAAAAAAAAAAAAAAAAAACGATCAAATGTTTTTCACGATGTTTTCATTCGGTGGAAGCAGGTTGCGCTTCAACGACGGGACGAGGGTTGGAAGGTCAATCCAACCTGCCTTGCACTCTGTTCTCCCCTGCTTCGTCCCCCCTGGACTACAGCACAGTAATATTTCGTTTTTCGTTTGCGGTCAGCAACGGCCGGCAATTACACCTTTCCCCCGTAAATTGTTATGTTTTGGAAGGGGCCGTCCGTATCCGCGAAGAGCCTCGGCCGGGGCAGCAGAGCAGACCGCTGTCCAATGACGAGACTTTCTTTTACGTACATGTACTCAATTTTTTGAAATGAAAGCCTTGGACAGACTGCAGAGCAGAGCAGAGTGGACACTGCACTTGTGTCGTCCAACCCACGAAAAAGAGTATCTCCCTGGCCAGACCACGAAGAGCAGAGCAGAGCAGAGCAGAGCTCGGATTGAGTGACAAATTGACTGGGTCCGGCGATCAAACCAGCGAGCATGGCTGTTGCTGTCCTTCCTGCCCCGCCGTCCCTGATGATAAAAAATCTCCGTCCTCCGTCCCTCCCGTCCCTCCCGTCCCTCCGTCCCTCCCGCCCCATGACGTGACGAGAGTCCCGTCCCGTGACCGTCCCGTGACCCCGCGCCAGGGCCAGGACGCACAGCACCCACTCTCCCACACACACACCACCGTGCTCCTCACGCGCACTCTCTGCCGCTGCGATTGGCAATCCGCAGCGCTGCGCTGTGTTTCCCCCGTGTTGCGCGTTGCGCTCTGCTGCGCTGCGCCCCTCACCCGCGCTAACTTGGCCAGCCGTCCATACGACGACTTCTCTCGGAGAGTTGGGAGGAGCAGAGGGACCAATGCTGCTTCAGACTCTGGAGAGCCAATCCGCCGTTTTCGCACGACGCTGTTCGTCCTGGTGCTTAGCTTACTCAACCGAGGCTGTCGAGAAGCTTGTTTGAACAGAGGAAACGAGACAACTTTATGGGGCACACGGCCGTGCTTTTTGAAACCCCCGCTCGCGGCGCGTACTTGCTAGTACTAGTACATTTATTTCTCTCAAAGTGCGACCCGCGTATTCCTCGAATCAACTCTCCGCGCGCTGCCGCTGCTAGCCACCTTCCCAACACCGCGCCGGGATTAAGCCTTAACATTTCTAACAGCGCCACGCCGAGCTAGCAAGAACTCGAGCGAGTGCACCGGAGTCTCTTTTCGCGCGTGAAAATGGGAACCCTTTCGCCTAGCCTCGCTGCGGAAACCGGCCTTCAGGGCGACTCGTCTGGACTTGACTTGCCGCCGTTCGCCGATGCGAGCGAACTGACTCCGAGTCGCACACCAACTGCACCGGCGACTAGCCGTGAATTTGCCAGCGGCGTCGCCGGTCCTGCCGGCGCTCGTGACAAGTCATGCGACGAATTCGATCGCCGTTCGTCGCTCGCCGTTCTTGCGACGACTACTACTATCCGCGAGGCAGCCGCGCATGGTGCTGAAGTGCCGCACTCCGAGTGCGCGTGCGCGGTGGGTCGCAATCATGGAGCCGATGCTTCCACGCTCGGCGCGCTGCGAGCTGCTACCACCAAGAAGCTCGAACCGGCCGATTTTATGGGTTCTACTCCTGCCACTGCCGCGCGCGTCGCAGACTCCCTTTCCGGAAACAAGGTGCGGCTGAGGTTAGGGGCGAGGGAGTGACGAGCGAGCGGGTGAGGATGTCGGAAGAGGGGGAAGGGGGAGAGCGGGTGTTGGTTGGGGGAGGAGCGGAGAGGGGGGGGAATGGGGGGTGAGAGGGGGGCGGTTGGGAAAGCGGGAAGGGAAAGAGGAAGAAAGTGGGTGGGGGATCTAAGCAGGGACTTGAGGTTCTTTATGTAAAAAACATCGCCACCTTCCGTGGGTGGCTCCAGTCCCCAGCTCACTAGTACCCCTGACCCCCTTTTTTCCCATCTGCCCGCTTTTCCCGTTCTGTGCCCGACCTTGCAGCGACGACACGCATCCGCGTTTGAAGGCAGTTCAACCGCGGAACACGAGAAGTCGCCGGAGAGTATGGTGGGATGTGGGAAATTTGCAAATCCACGTCAGCAGCCATGCAGCGCGCTCACAACCGTTCATGACGATTCCTCCCCATCACAAGCAGATCTCGCAGATTCTCATCCGGCCAATCTCGCAGCATTCTCCCTACAAGCAGAACCAGCTACCCGCTTGAATTTTTCAAGCAAATTTACTACACCGCTTTCAGATCCCATCACATCCGTCTTCATGCTAGAAAATTCGGCTGGATTCTCTACACCCTGCGGAGAGATGTACCGGATCCCTGTTCTGGAGCAGTGTCCGGGCGCACCTCGAAAGGTTCCATACCGCAAGTTCATTTCACGACTCAGCTGCGATCGCTGCACATTTTGCAGCAACAACAGCATTGCACATCCAAGTTGGTGTGATCGTGTGGAGATTGATAGTGGAAGGGCAGTGCTGCAGTGTGTCGGAGCTCGGGATTCAGATACTGCAGCTTGCTCTAGACCAGAAAATGACTCGATTATCCAGCCATTGCCTCTAGCCGCAATCACTTCTGTACTTACTTCAACAGTGGCTCCCACTGCAATGTTTTATCACTCAGCCGGACAGACTGTAGATGCTGCAGGCAATGCTGCTGCTGCTTCTACTGGCGCTTCTTCTACAGATGCTCCTGCACCAAGTAGTAGTGCCGTCAGAGTCACGCATATGGGGCGGTTGTCTAGAAACCTCAGAAGGCTTTTTCGTCCTTTAGACTTCAGCTCTACTAGGGTGTTGTGCTGATGCGACTTCTCAATGTGCTTTGTTTACAGTTGGTGTATTTTTCTCTAAAGCACAACACGAGGGTCAAATGCATTTTGCCTAGCTTCATGTGTGCTTTGTTTGTGTTGTGTGTATGTTTTTCCTATTGGAAAGGCTTGCCACTAGTGGGATAAGTGTGCTGAACGGACTGGTGATATGCTCGCGTCAAACGGATCGATTTTTAACAGGTACGAATGCGTGTTGATGACATGGGGATTGCTTGTCGTGCTGTAGCTGACGTGCTGGTTTCACGGAGGCGTGTGACGATGCTGTCTCACGGTTCTTGTGGCGGGAAGAAGCTCCCGCGCCTCAAGTTGGGGATGGGGGGAACAAGTTTTCCCGCCAAACAAACCGGACCTGAGTGGATGGTCCGAATTGCATCTCATCTCCACGAGGAAGCATGTTACCAAGACCACCCAAACTCTATCGGATATCGTACCCGCAAGGACAGTTCCAGGCCTTCCAGATCCTATCACACTTTTTGAGGAGCAGCAAGACAGCTCGGCTGAAAAGGTCACCAAGCTGATGTGTCACTTACAGTTCTGCCAGTGATTGGACTCGGAAAAATCACCTGACTGGTTGAAGTGTCAGCATGACGTGGCGCGGCTTACGATCGCGTTGACGACGCGGCTATCAGCCAATGAAGAACAACCTTCTATTTGTACTGTTCTGGAGCCGTGCTTCGAAGAAATCTTGGCTGTTTGTCTGGCACACTCCCTTTTTTACAGTTACAGCCAAGTTTGTCTGCCGAGCTTGCGTTTCGAAATCGTTTTGTGGCTGCCCTTTATCCCGGCTTCTACAGTCTTCGTTCCCCCCCACCTTGCCATCCAGCCTCCCACCTCCATTTCATGAGCAAATACAGCAAAAAACCACACTGAATGTGATGTGTGGTGGTGGTCAGTCGCCAATTTCTCCGCACCCAGAACAAGGTCAAACCTTCCCCTCCCCATTTGCTACGGTCGGTCACTTCAGCATCACTCGTTTCGCTCTGGTCAGAATCCCATAACGAATCGAATGATGTCTTCTGGCTAAGTACAGTCCAGCCCACACAGCAGCACTTTCTCAGCATTTCCTTCCCCCTCGCTCCTCGCCTCCCCCCCACATCCCCTTCCCTCCTCCCCTCTTCCCCCCGCCAAAGTGCTAGCTTGCAGAATTTTCCGTAGCCGTGCCTCCTACAACAGGTGTCCAGAGAGTGCCGAAAAATTAACCGGACCCACCCTCCAACCTACGCCCAACCGCCACCAATTACGGGCAACGGCTCTTTCATCTGATGGCCCTTTCACCGGGGTTTTGTGGCACCTGCGACACGGCGGCGGCGAAAGTGTCCATGCAAAGGAGCTCGCGAAAGCACAAGTGTCCACTTAACGGCCCATTCTCCCATGGAGAAGGCTGGCGGAAAAAGTGCGTGCATTACGCCCACGCGGTTTGTAAAACTTAAAGTTGTTGGGCGCGCATCCGGTGTAACCCTGTTTTTTGGCTCCTGTCCACGACGCGAAGACCAGTGATGATGAATGCATCTCGCGTTTCGTTTCGTGCCCACGGGATGAGCCACGTAGGCAGGGGCACAAACAAACCCAAACCAATGCAACACAACACAACACAATGCAACGCAACCCACAGAGCGCAAGGACAGGCAATAATGTACTGCAGAAGACCAGACCAGACGAGCCCCTCGCCGAGCCTATCCATCCAGCGAGACCTGCATGGGTTCGGTGGGACATTGTGCAAGGACAAGCCTACGGGGGGGTACTTTTTCCAAGCTTGGGAAGCCTGCGCTGGTTTGGTGATTGATGGAAATTGCACGGGAAATCATACGCTGGGTAACTCTTAATTTTCGTTTCCCCGATTCTGTCACTCTTCTCTCATCCCAGTCAATGTTTTATCGAATCGAAATCAGGAGAGTCAGAATGTTTGTTCATTTTGATGCCGCATGGCAAAATCTTCCGACACGTGTCTGAAAATGGCGAAATCTCAGAGAATCGGGAGACTATTTGTGGTGACAAAAAAAATGAAAATTTATCTGAAACCGACATTCGTTTTCACTCACATTCATGTTTCGCAGTAGAAAATTTTACGCGAGGACTGACTAGCCAAGTGTTGTCTTCTTGTGGCTAGAAACAGAGAGAACACGAAGCGCACACAAATTGCACAACTGAACGTGTGCGAATTTACTGGTTGTTACGAAAATGCCAGAATGGAAAACAGTATATCGTCGCAGAAATCTATCAAGCCATTCTTCAAGGTGTAAACTAGACTTATGTCACTATTTCTGACGTTTTGTTTTTTGGAATGCCCACAAAACTCAAACCCATCAGGAGCCCGCATGCGACTCGCGGTGGCATCAAACCTAATCTCGCGGCTTTGTGCGTCTTCAGGGTTGATGCCACCCCAAGTCGAATATCGGGCCACTGTGGGTTTTATTTTGTTTCAGGCTGCCCCAATTGACATGTCCGTATATATACGGGGTGCTGCGGGTTTTATTTTGTTTCAGGCTGCCCTAATCGACATGTCTATCTCAATAACGCGTCGCGGAGCTGTGCGCGAATGTAAACGAGGACAGAATCCTCTACTGGATATGAAGTTTTCTCTTCAAAGTTTGGCTGTTAGATATTTATCTCTCGATGTTTTGAGAAATGGCATTTCTGAGACACGTGTCGAAATATTTTGCCATGCGGCATCAAACTGAACAAAAAGTTTGACGCTGCTTATGTCGACTCGAGGAAACATTGACTGAAATGAGAAAAGAATGACTAGATCGAAAAAAATGAAGAGGAAGAGTTACCCAGCGTAAAAATTCCCAAATTGCACACCCCATTTCGCCCTGGCAGGCACCTCATTGCGACCCCACACTCGCGCGCACACAGCCACACACAGAGACACACACACGTACACTCACTCCACACTCACTCACACATACTACAGAACAGTACACGCTTCCCCCTCCCCCCCACCGCGCTTTATTTCCTTCTCAGGCTCCGTCCAGTCCGACCAAAGTATCTGCGCTTTTTGAACATCGTCAAACCCACGCAGGCTGCGAGGTGGTGCCTGCATGCACCTGTGAACCCCCCTCCCTTCCCTTCCCTCCACCCCAGGCAGCATTGCGCCCTCCCTCACCCTCACGTCAAATCACTCACACCACCATGCACGCACAGCAGAGACTCGCTCGCACGACAGCAATCGCATCACATAACCCTCGCTCGACTTGACTCCCATTCCAATTTCCGAGGGCCGCTTACTCCTGTGCTCTCAAACAATCTCCTGGTCTTTCTCAGATCAAATTTGTGTATCAGAAGCGCAAGGACGGAACACGTATCCCACCAGAGCTCGCATTAGCGCCTTATTCGAGTGCTAGAATCCATCTTTCTCTCCTCGATTTTCAGCTTTCGAGTCGGAGGAAGCAAGAAAGCCAGCCCGTCCCGTCGTCTTTCGGAGCTTCCTCAAGATAAGACTTCAGAAGAAGTTAACTTATCATCCGCATTGCTCTCGCTCCCAGCCTGAAGGAACCTGCATTTTGTCGCTGCCGGTTTCCACTTTCGCCAAGGACCGAGTCCTGCGCCTCTGCATCGCGGTTTTCGCCCGCTGCTATTTCGCGAGTCCCACCAACGCTTTCGCCGCTGCCAGCGGTGCTGCACTCCGTCTGTGTCTTACGCCTTCTCCGGCGCATAGCCTACATCCAGCCCTTTATAGCGTGGGAGCGCGAAGCCCCAGACCTCTAAACGCGGCGACATCTAAGGCTTTAATCCTCGTTATAAGGACGGGCTCGAACATGGTTATGGTCTTGCGACGCCTCACCGGGGAAAGCGCCGAGGGCGACGCATCGAGTGGAACTGAGTCGTCGCCGCAGCTCCTTTCGCCAGTCGCCATGATGGTTACCATCATGGGCGATGCTGCCAGCGACGCGGTCGCTCTTCGCGAACGCGACGAAGTCCGTCGGTCGGCGTTCACCAATCGTGCCAATAACGGGACCGCTGATACGGTGGACGCGTCTAGTCCGAGCGCGCTGGTTATCGAGAAGCATGCACCGTCCGATTCCGTGGCCGATGCTTCTGAAGCGCCCGTGGCCGTTGGATCTCGTTCTGGCACCAAGGTACGGCTGAGGGGCCTTCATTTATCCAGATTTTGCTAGATCGCACTGCAGGGATGGGAGTGGGGGCTTCGTTGTAAAGGGATGACGTGGATATTACTTGGTTCTCCATTGCACGCGCGAAGAAGTCTCACGATTTTTTCGCGCGTGTGGAAACCGGCTTCGATTTCCTCGCTCACTCGCCCCCCGTTTTTCTCATTTCCCTTGTTTCTCCATATCTCATCTCCCCTCCCCCTTCGTGCCTTCGTTTCTTCCAGCGGCCGCATGCATCCGCGTTTGAAGGCGCTTCGGAACACGAGAAGGCAGAGAAATTTGTAGCCGACAAGGGAGCGCATATTTTTTATTCTCCGCGTCGGCGAGCATGCAGCGTCGTAACAACTATTGACGGTGTCGATTCGTCTCCGTCACAAGCAGACTTCCGTCGGTGCGATCGCGCGTCATCCTCGGTGGAAGCAGAACTCGTTCACCGTTTGGAGCCGCTCTCATCTGCCGGGTTCTCTACACCAAATCCCCGTTCCGTTAATTCACTCGCTGTGACATCCGAAAATTCTGTGGAGCTTTCTACACCCCAAGGAGAGGGTTCCCGGATTCCTCCCCCAATACAGTGTCCTGGAACACCCGTAAAAGCGTCATTTACCACATTCATTTCACGTCTTGGGGGCATCAACGGCGGCAATATCACTGCGACAACCACGACCCGGTGTGACAATGTGGAGCGTGAAACAAGCGAGAGGACAGTGCTGGACAGTTCCGAGGCTCAAGATGCCGAACCTGAAGCTTGCGTCAGATCTGGAGCCGATTCCAATATTCCGCTTGCATCCCCAGCAAGAGCGACATTAGAGGATTTCAGAATGCCGTCCGCTCAAGCTCCTCGCCGCCCTTCTGGCAATCTAAGGAGGCTCTTCCGCCCACTTGACTTCGGTTCTGCAGGCATCAGATGCTGACTGGCTGCTGACATGGCCTGTCCGCTGATGTGGCGATTCTGACACCATTGACACTCACTAACGGAATGCTGGATTGTGATGTGCTTGCACCAATGGTGGTGAAGTGCAGCCTCCACCAGAGGCAACCTGCACCAGATGGTTGTGAGATGCAACCTGCACCATGGTGGTGAAATGACTGTCTGCCTGCTGATCTGCTGAGAGGTCACCGCATTGTGATCTCCTGGTGCGACAGCCTCTGCTGATTTGACCAAGATAAATAATCTGCCTAGAAGCTCTCCTGATTGGAAGCGGACAGTACTCTTGTGTTTTGTGGAGGGTTGTGCAGGCCTCTCGCGGGTGCGTAGCAGATATTGGGTTTGGGTTGGGTGGTGGTAGGGTCTCTGTTGCTTGATGCAACATGCATCAATGCTGTTGCGAATTTGATTGTAATTAGTGTTGTGGTAAATGAAGTTTTGCATTCCTGCAAGTTTCGTTTTCAGTGTAGCTAGCGGTATCGAGTTTTTCAGTAAGCATCCATGCCCGAGTGCTGATGTCAGCAAACCATCACGCGTCTCCGGATGACGTCAGCATACCGCTTCAGTTACGAGATTAGGCGTAACGAGTCGTTTCAGTCACGCGAACAGTCGCGACCCTATAGTATGACGAATAGGTCGCATAGCGCGAACAAGTACATTAGCGAACAGGTACTTTCCCTAGAGCTATAAATCCTTGTAATGCCTTTCTATTATTAACCTTGACTTTCCACATAATTATGTGCTCAAGTTATTCAACCTTCGACTACCCACAAGTTCATGTGCTCAGGTTCACTCTGATAAGACTTACGCTGTCTTACTAGTCTACCATTCCAGCAAAGATCCTTGGTTAAGTACTCGTGTTAGCAGATTCTATACTTAGTCTCCTGCAACACCTGTCAAATTATTACATGGTATGAGAGCAGTGTTAACGTAGAAACGAATGATTACTAGAGGTGGAAACCTAGAACAAATACTAGTTGGTTGTACTCACTAGAAGCATACCTCAGTCTAGCCTATAACTTCTACATAGATAATATGTATAAGTTGACACACCCCCTAGGCTAGACAAGGGGTGAAACTAAACAAGAAGCAAACAGCTCAGGGCGGCACTACTAGTCCAACCACTGAGGCAGGGGTCTGGAGACCAGTCAGCAAGAATACAACCAAAACTGAAGCAAGCCAGGGTGGCACTACTAGTCCAGCCACTGGAGGTAAGGCCACAAGGCCAGTCTGACAAGCATATATAATAGAGAGTACACAATCAGGATCCTAACAGGGGAGCAGCTATAGGAACAAGACCAAGCTGTACACAGTGCCGCTGATGATCTTTAGGCGCAAGCGCCTTAGTAAAGATATCAGCTGTGTTGGCACCTGAGGCCAAGTGAACTACGCGGGCCTGGCGGCGCTGCTGTAGCTCGCGCAGGAGGAAGTACCGCAGCTGGATATGCTTCGCTCTGCCCTCAAGCCGAGGCTCCTGACACAGGAGTATCATGGCCCTGTTGTCAGCGTACAGGACCGGGGCAGAGCTAGGCCGCTCACCTAAGTCTGTGAGCAAGAAGGTCAGCCAGCGGAGCTCCTGTGCCGCCATGGCACCAGCGTAGATCTCAGCCTCACAGCTAGACTGAGCCACAGACGACGAGCGAGTGGATCTCCAAGAGATAGCACCCGAACCAAGGCTGAAACAGTAGCCCTGCGACGACCTGAGTGTCTCAGCGTCGTCTGCCCAAGAAGCGTCTGTGTGCCCAGTAAGGACCACTGGCCTGCGTCCTCCTAGCACTAACCCCATGCCTGATGTACTAGCAAGATAACGCAAAACCCTCTTAGCGGCAGACCAGTGCTGAGGTCGGTGTCTGCCTGTAGCCACAAAGCGAGCCAGGATGCTGAGAGGGTATGCGAGATCTGGGCGAGTGCAAGTCATCAGGTACATGAGGCAACCCACCAGCTCTGCGTAGGGGCCACTGGGCTCTACTGGCTCCTCAGGAACGGGAGCAGAGAGCCCATGGTCTACGGGTAGAGGTGTGGGCTGTGCGGAGGAGAACTGAAGACCGAACCTCTGAAGGACCTGACGCACCAAGTGTGACTGGGTCAGAGTGATGGTGCGTGCTGCTCTGTCCCTAGAGATCTGCAGGCCAAGATAGCGACGCAGCTCTCCAAGGTCAGTGCAGGTGTGTCTCTTCAGCAGCTCAGCCTTCACAGAGGCCAGTGCGTCCCTGTCAGCAGTAGCAAAGACCAGGTCGTCTACGTAGACAAGGATGTAGAACGGAGTCTGGCCGGAACGCACAAACAGTGAAGGGTCAGCAGAGGACGGAAAGAACTGCAGGTCTGCTAACGTGGCACGTAGCGTGTCGTGCCACTCGCGGGGAGCCTGACGCAGGCCGTAGACCGGGCGCCTGAGAAGCCACTGGGTCCCAGGAGGGAAGGTACCAGTGAAGCCCTGTGGTCGGCGCAGGTAGACCTGCTCGTGTAGGCTGCCCTGAAGAAAGGCAGTAGAGAAGTCGAGGGAGTGAAGCTCGTAGTCACGCTTTGCTGCTACGTGTAGCAGCGCCCGAAGAGTGGTCATCTTCGGGGTCGGGGCGAAGGTCTGGAAGAAGTCAACCCCCTCGCGCTGACTGAAACCTCTGGCCACGTAGCGCGCCTTGAAGACAGGCGGCTCTCCAGGGGGGCGCTTCACCTTGAAGAGCCACCGACCATCGACTACGTTCACCCCAGGCGGGGGAACTGCGTCGACGTAAGTGCCGGTGGATCTCCAAGATGCCATCTCCTGCTCCATGGCAGCTATCCACTGAGAGGCCCAAGGTCCCGAGGTGGCCTCAGCGTAGGTGCGAGGGGTCGGGATGTCGAAGGCGTCTGGGTCACCCTCAGGGACTAACAGCATGGAGCAGAGATGGGGAGCAGCCTCGGAAAGGAAAGCCAGCTCGTACTGCCTGTCCTCTAGGACGTCACTGCCAAGGGCAGGAGCACCCCCGACGGACAGAGGACGGGCAGGGTCAGAGACCAGAGCGGTAGCGTAGTCAAGGCGGCGGGTAGAAGCGAAGTCAGCGACAGCAGCGACAAGCGCGTTAAGGCGCGAGACAGGAACAGCAGGGTCGGTAACAAGAGAGGCAAGGACCCGAGGGACAAGGGGACGAGCAGCACGGAGGTAGTCAGAGAACGGAGGAGGTGCAACAGCAAGGGACGAGGGAGGAGGGGACGGGAGGAGGGGAGGACGAGACGAGTGGGAACGGAGCAACATAGGGTGGGTGGGCAGGACAGGAGAGACGGGACGAGCACGGGAGGGACGGCGAGCCCAAACGTGAGACGGAGGGGTAGGGTCAGGGGACAGCGGAGGAGACACAGGAGGGGAACGAGGAGGAAGACGGGCCGGAGACGAGTCTGGCGGCGGGAACACAGGACCGTAGACAGGGAGGTCAGGAGGCGGTGGGGGAGACACCGGCGCGCGGTCCGGGGAGGGAAGGCCGAGCAGGCGGAGAGCGGAAACCGGCGGCGACGGCTGCTGCGGCGGCGACGACGGCTGGGCCGGAACTCTCGGACCAGCAGAGGCAGAACGACCGTCGGCAGAACACTCAACAGCAGCACCCCCAGAACCAACACCCCCAGAGCGAGAACCCCCTCCAACACCAGCGGCACCCCCAGAAGCCGCTGGACGAACACCCTCCTCCACACCAGCACCCCCAGGGGCCGAGAGCAGCGGCGGCAGTGGCGGCAACGGCTGCGGCGGCGGCGACAGCGGCGACGGCTGCGGCAGCGACAGCGGCGGCGGCGGCGACGACAGCGGCGACGGCTGCGGCGGCGACGGCGACGGCGGCGGCAGCGGGGTCGGCGACTGCGACAGTGGGGGCGGAGGCACCGGGGAAGGGGGACGCGGCAAGGACGGACCGGGGGTACCACCAGAGTCAGCAGACTCCTCAACGGGGACAACCGACGGGAGGGGAGTGACGTGGGAGACACCAGACGGGGCAGGACGAGGCGGGAGAGGGGCAGGGGCTACCGGGGGAGAGGGAGCAAGGAAAAGGGGGGGGCAACTGGGAGACCTCGGTGAGGGAAGCGGCGGTAGAAGGAGACGGACTCGTCAAAGGTGACGTCACGAGAGTGGAGGAAGCGGTGAGACGGCGGGTGGTAGAAAAGCCAGTCAGACGAGTCGAGGGGGAAACCGAGGAAGACACAGGGGACAGTGCGGGCAGTGAGCTTGTCCGTGCCAGAGGCACGAACGTGAGCAAGGCAGCCCCAGACGTGGAACGCAGACGCGTCACCGGGGGACCCGGTCCAAAGGAGGGTCGGCGAAACCTGCGGCCGCTGGGAGCGTGGCCACAGGTTAAGCTGGTGAGCCGCGTAGCGAACAGCGAACGGCCACAGAAAATGGGGGGCATCGGCATGGATCATGGAGGTACGGGCGACCTCCATGACCAAGCCGATGCGGCGCTCAGCAACCCCATTCTGCTGTGGCGAGTCCGGCAACGTGTACGACTGGGTGATGCCCTCCGCACGACAGAACTGTCCAAGCCGACCAGAGGCGAACTCGCCGCCACGGTCGGAGTGGAGACACAACACGGGGAGACCGCGGTGGAGACGCGCAGCCACAACCCACGGGAGAAGAACGTCGGGCACGTCGGCCTTCCGCTCCAGGGGAAACACCGTGGTGTAGCGCGTGTAGTCGTCGACGAGCACAAGGAAGTAGCGCTCACCGCGCGGTCCGGGGACGGGGGCAGGGCCCCAAACGTCCAAGTGCAGGGTCTGAAGGGGGGCAGTAGCAGGACGCAGCGAGGAGGAGTGAGGAGCACGGCGGAGCCGACCCTCGACGCAAGGCGTGCACGGTGGCGCAGTCGAGGGAGGAAGGGCAGGGAGCGACGCGGGGAGACCTAAGACAAGACCGTGCTGGGACATGTGACGCAGACGCGGGAGAGCAGGGTGACCTAAGCGGTGGTGCCAGAGAAGGGAGGGGTGAGTGAGGGACCGACACGAGCAAGCTGCAGCGACCTGGGAGGACGCACCAACCGGGGGGGAAGCGGTGTGTAGGGTAAACAGACCGGACACCGGGTCCCGGGGGAACGTCGCAAGGGGGGAACCTGAGACAGCCTCAGAACAGACAGCGAACCGCTCGTGCCCGGGGAACGTGGTGGTGACGCCGAGGTCCTGGAGACAGCCGACACCAACCAGGTTCCTGGAGAACGAGGGAACGTGGAGGCCAGTAAGGGAGCCCGAGGGAACTGCCGGACAGGGAAGGGACGTAGAACTGCGCGCGACGACCGGACCCGCAGAGGGGTCAGCGAGAGAGACAACAGCAGGTGCAGCAAGCGGCGTGAGCGTGGAACGGTCGCGGAAGAAGCAGGCAGAAGCACCAGAGTCGAGAGTGAAGGACAGCGACGCAGTGGCGGAGGCCGGGGACGGAGCCGGTGCAGCGACTAGACTAGGCAACCTAGGCAGTCCTACGCCTGTCGCAGCAGGGGAAGCTAAGCTACACAAGGGTGAAACACCTAAACTAGAGTACACAGGGTAGTAAGATCCAGCAACACTAGAAGCGTCAGCATACAAAGCATGCAAAGCAGCACCTATCTGATCCATGTCTAACTCAAAGATCGGCACGCCCTGGCGGAGCAGGCTGTGCCAGTCAGGGAGGTCCGGGGCCGGGCCAAAGCGACGACGAAAAAGATCGTCGAGGCGGCGGAAACAGCGGGCGGTCGGGTGCGGGCGGCGGCACAGAGTGCCGCGGAGAGGCCCAGTCTGAAGCTGGTACTGGCAGGTCACAGCACTGGAGCCGCTGGTAGACGCCAAGCTGCGCGGGCCGCCACCACGGCCATCGCCTCCGGAGGTGCCGGGCCAACCAGGAGGGAGACGAGCCCACGGCTGCGGCGGGTGCTGCTGGGACGGCGGCTGCGGCTGGGGCTGGTCCTGCTGCTGCTGGGGCTGCTGCTCCTGCCCACCGGTGGTAGTCCCCTCAGGCGGACTACCGT
Organism: Closterium sp. NIES-67; assembly: GCA_027943415.1. Lineage (NCBI taxonomy): Eukaryota > Viridiplantae > Streptophyta > Zygnematophyceae > Desmidiales > Closteriaceae > Closterium > Closterium sp. NIES-67. The sequence goes on along the minus strand of BQMB01001718.1, from coordinate 546,423 downwards.
CACCACCACCACGACCACTACCACCTGCGTCACCACCCCTACCTCCCTGGCGGCCACGGCCACCGCGACGCGAGCGCTGCTGCGGGTGGACAGCAGCAGCCGTCTCGGTAAGAGGGGTCGCCGTGGCGACCGCAGCCGAAACGTCAGTGAACGTGCACTGGGATGGGGCACAGCCGTGAAAGATAGAGACTGCCGGCGCACCGCTTGACTGAGCGATAGTGCGCTGGCGAGTCTCGATCTCAGTGAGGGTGTCGACAAAGGCGGTCAGGGTGAGGTCACCCGGGTGCTGGCTAAGAAAGTGGTCGCGAGCACTAGCGAGGCGGTCTGGCAGGCGCATAGCGATAAAATAGAGCGTCATGCAGAAAGGAGGGGGGAGCGCAGTGAGCTGGGCAGCAGTGCTGGCAGTGCGATAGCGAGTCTCTAGGGCACGCAAATGAGTGGCAAAATCTGCGACAGTAGGGAAGGCAGCCAGGTCTGGGAACAGCATCGGAAAGAGCAAGCGGCCAGCAGAAGCGGAGGCAGGGGTGGAATAGCGAGCAATAACGGCGTCTAAATAAGCTTTGGCCGTTTCAACAGTAGCAAAACGCGAGCGCTCAGACACAGGGAGGGCGTGACTAATAGCAACCTGAGCTACTGCATCGCGTGAGTCCCAGACCGCACAGGCCAGCGCAGCAGTAGAGAAAGCCTCACGGTCATCAGAGGAGGGGTCAGCAGGGAGGGGAGTAGGTGCAGGGGGACGGGGGAGCAAGCCATCAGCATGGACAACCAGAGAGTGGCCATCCTGGCGCTGACCTGTAAGCTGGCGGCGAAGATCGGAGAGCCAGGCGGCGAAGTCAACCGCGTGGCCCTCAGCGTCCAGGCGGAGCACAAAGTCAGCCATCGTGCAGGGTCAGCGGCACAGCTCCTCAGCGACACAGCGGCACAGCAGCACAGCTCCTCAGCGGCACAGGAGCACAGCGGCACGGGGACACGGCGGCAGCACTCTCCAGTAGGGCATCAGCTAGGCGTCCCAGCGCAGGCAAGCAGAAGACACAGGGCCCGAGAGGACACGGCAGGCCGAGCAGGGGAGGCGGGCAGGTGCTCTGAGGCCGGGCTGGTGCTGGGAGGGGCCAGGCTGGTGCTGCTGGGGCCGGTCGGGCACGAGGAGGGGCCGGGCAGCGCTGAGGAGAGGCCGGGCGGCGCTAGGAAGGGGCCGGGCGGCACTAGGAGGAGGCTGGGCGGCACTAGGAGGAGGCCGAGCGGCACTAGGAGGAGGCCAGGCGGGCGAGCGCTAACAGCAGGCGCGACAGGGGCCAGCGGGCGCGACGGGGCCTAAGGGGCGCGACGGGGCCCAGCGGGCACGACGGGGCCCAGGGGGGGCGCGACGGGGCCGAGGAGGCGCGACGGGGACCAGCGGGCACGACGGGGCCCAGGGGGGCCGCGACGGGGCCTAACGGGCGCGACGGGGCCCAGGGGGGGCGCGACGGGGCCTAGCAGGCGCGACGGGGCCTAGGAAGCGCGAAGGGGCCCAGCGGGCGCGACGGGGCCTAGGAGGGGCGCGACGGGGCCGAACGGGCGCGACGGGGCCCAGAGGGGGGGGACGCGACGGGGCTTAGGAGGTGCGACGATGCCTAGGAGGCACGACGGGGCTCAGCGGGCTCGACGGGGCCCATTGGGGGCGCGACGGGGCCTAGGAGGCGCAACGGGGCCCAGCGGGGGCGCGTTAGGGCCTAGGGGTCGCGACGGGACCCAGCGAGCGCGACGGGGCCCAGGGGGAGCGCGACGGAGCCTAGGAGGCGCGACGGGGCCCAGCGGGCACGACGGGGCCCAGGGGGGGCGCGACGGGGCCTTACGAGCGCGACGGGGCCCAGGGGGGGCGCGACGGGGCCTAGGGGGCGCGACGGGGCCTAGGAGGCGCGACGGGCGGAAGCGGTAGGCGGGGGGATCCTAACCTAAGCGTGATACCATGTTAACGTAGAAACGAATGATTACTAGAGGTGGAAACCTAGAACAAATACTAGTTGGTTGTACTCACTAGAAGCATACCTCAGTCTAGCCTATAACTTCTACATAGATAATATGTATAAGTTGACAAGCAGGCCCCCAGAAGTCAGGGAAATTTTCCTGATTCAGGAAAAAAAACATGAAGTTTCTCGGTACTTACCCTGATTGTGCAGGGTTTTGTAAATGACACCCTGTTTTTTCAGACTTTTTGTAAGGGTAAACTCTGATCGCTCAGCAAGGTTTCTTAGCGAACCCTGAACTTCTCAGCATTGTAGCGGGTCTTAGTCCTTTCCAAAAGCGTGTCTAGGGGGGGGCAGTCAAGAATTTCGAGGTTCTCCCCCCCCCTTTCCCCCACCCCCCGAGGCTATGTGAGGGCGCTGATTGGCCCTTGGTCAAAAAAATCTCCGCGCTGTATGTTGGAGGTCATGTGAGGGAGGTCATCGGCCCTTAGCCATGTTTTCGCCTCGATGTGTGCTGAGGACTGTGTGAGGGCAATTGCTGGCCCTTGGCCGAATTTGCTTGATGTTCGCCTGCCCTAGGGCTCTGTGAGGGAAGAGATTCCCTCCGCCCCTGCAATCTCGTCACCTCCCCCCGTATTCAGCCCGTCCCCCCTCTCCCCCCCACCAATTGTCGTTTCCTGCCCATCCCCCAACCTCGCCCCACACGCGCGAATTCGTTACGAATTCCCAGCACCCCCAACAACCAAGACTTGAACACACATAATTCATGAACTATAACATGTACAGAAAGATTGAGAAATCAGTAAAAAAACAAAAGTAATTCTGATGGCTCATAATTGTTTTTTAGGGGACCCTGAAAATTCAGGCTTTTCTGCAGGGAGAATCCTGATGGATCAGGAAGCCTCAAAACCAATCTAGGGCCCTGTATGAGAGCTATCTGGAATTAAGACTACTGTCAACAATGACTGGATCACCACCACCAGCATCTACTGGATCAAGTTCTGGAACTACTGGAGTACATCTCTCCACGACCGCCACTGGTCTTTCAGCATCTGGACCGTTTCCACCGGCTTATGCTCACATCGGTATGCAGCAGAATCCGCCTTCTGTCAGTACTTCAGGGATGTCATCAACTGCCCCTGCAACGCAACAACGACAAACACACGCAACCGCACAACATCAGACAACAGCACAACAACAAGCAACAGCACAGCAATTTTCAACACAGTCAATATCGTCAGCGTTTAGTGGAATGAGCCTTGACGGCTCGAGTTATATGCGTGGAGCTTCAGCTCCAAGTACTGGCTCATTTGCCTTCTCACCTTTTGCGCAGCAGCCACAGTCGTAGCAACAGCAACCCTTCTACATCTTCGGGCGTTCACCTGCTCAACACCAACATCAGCAACAACAGCAACAACAGCAACAACCTCAACAACAGGGCATTATTTTTCAACCGCCAATTTACTGAAGAACACACAAATCAAGACCACTATACCTTTTAATGGAGTGGATTTTTACTCCTGGAGCTTTGAGTTTGAGCTTCTTGCACAGTCCGCTGGGCTATGGCCGTTCTTCACCGGCGAATTTACGTATCCTGTTACGGGAACACAACTAGAGCAGCAAAGTTTCTTGCACGCCTCTCTCGGGGCGTATACAGTTCTTGTTCAAAACTTATCGCCAAAGGAGTAGCTCGGCGTTCGATCTTTCCATTCCAGCTTTACGCCAGCTAGAACTGCATGGAACCACTTGAAGGGGGTTTACATGGCAAAAGATACAATAACAGTGAGTAAAATGCTTTCGCAGCTGACAAGTGTGCAGATGATGACAAGTGAGTGCGGAAAAAAAGGACACCTTAACAGCCAGTGTTATCGGAGAGGAGGAGGACAAGTGGGGAGAACAACGAGAGTGCAAGAGCTGGAGCAGGAAGTAAAGAAGCTGAGGGCGCAGCTGGGGAAAGCGGAAATCAGCGAAGACCCTGAGAAAGCAATGATGGCTTGGGAGGATGATGATGCTGAGGAGGAAGAAGACCAGGAGTCCGAGTACGCCCTGGTGGCGACCCTACCGCGGGAAAGAGCGGACCTGGGACTGCGAAGCGGCGGGGTGGACGGGAGGAAGGAACTTAAGACAGAGACGCGGTGCAAGAAGCCAGGAAGGGAGCCGAAAGGAGGAGAGCGAGCAAAGCGACATCCAGAGGATAGACTGGTGTGCCACACGACTGCGCTGCTGGCTGAAGCGGGCTCCATAGCAGTACAAGGAATGAAGGTGGACAATGCTATAATTGATACCAGAGCTCAAAGTGTACTGATGGGGAGAAAGCTAGCAGAGCGATTGCGGAAGCAAGGGAAGTTGGAGACGGTGAGCAAGGGAATGCCTAGCTCCCAAGTGGATGCCTAGCACGAAGGAGCCGATAGAGGTTGTGCTGCTGCCGGGACAGAAAGAAGAAACCATGATCCGAGTCCAGTGCGGGCTCTCCGAGTCCGATGATTACGACCTGCTGGTGGGGATGGAGTTGATCTATAAGATCGGGGCGCAAATCGATGCGTGGGGAGAGAAGCTGAGCTTCATGACAGAATACTAGAAGGAGGGTGGGGCGCACGGAAAGCTGCCTGTGCGCTTCGTGAAGATGGAGCCAAGAAAGGCCCTGCGAGTTACAGAGGTGCAGGAAGCAGCGAAGGAGGAGAGATTGGCAGGGGGCAAGAAAGCAGCCGAGATAGGCGGGATGGGAACGCTGGGACAGCAGGAAGAAGTGACGCTGGGTGAAGGGCCGATTACGATAGTGGAACTCTTTGGGGGAATAGGAGCGGGATTAGCAGCTGCGCTGGAAGCCGGATTGGCGGTGCAAAGGTGGATTTTAGTGGAGATAGATCCAAGGGCTAGGCGCATGGCCTGGCATCATGCAAACCAGCTGCTGGAAAAGTATCCGGGGCAAATATGCAAGGCCGTGATTGAGGAGGCAAAGAGGGAGGGAGCTTGGGATGTACGACAGCTGAATGAAGCAACTGTCTGGGGATGGGGTCAAGTAGACCTAGTGGTGGTGGGCTGGGTGTGCCAAGGCACCTCTAGAGCTGGTAAAGGGCGAGGAATGGGAGATGCGCGGACAGCGTTGCTGGACGAGCTACTACAGGTGTTGAAGTGGATTAAGGAAGGGGGATCAAGGTGCTGCTATGTAGTGGAACATGTAGACATGGCAGGAGACCCGCGGGAACCAGTAAGAGCAACACAAGAGAAGGTAGTAGCGGAGCTGGGGGCAGGCGTAAGCTGGGATGCGGCGCTGAACGGAGCAAGAGCTCATTGAGTGAGAAGATACTGGCAAAACGGAGTGAAGCCAGAGAAGCTGAGACAAGGATTGGCTGATCTGAGGAGAGATACAAGACTCCTAGTGGATGATATACTGGAGCCAGGAAGAACATCGGCCCCTATAGAGAAAAGGGACCACCCTAAGCAGCTACAATGCAACAAGATAGGCGAGCCAAGAAGGGCGTGGCCTACCCTAGTGTCCTACGAGGGAGCCCGCGGGTTTGTGTTAGAAGGTAGCAATCCCGGGCCGGGCATGGTTGACGATAGAGAGAGAGGGCAATGGGAGGAGCCAACAGCAAACGAGCGGGAGCTGGCTATGGGATACATACCGGGGGCAACTGCAGCACGAGGAGTAAAGGAGCAAGAGCGCAGGGCCGCATTGGGCCGAGCGATGGACCAGCATGCTCTGCAGCGACTGCTGAAAGAAATAATGCAGCAGCGACAAGAAAGGGAGTCGAACCAGCAGCGGGCAGAAGAGTGCAGGAGGCGGATTCAAGCGAGCCGAGCATACCTGACACAGGAAGAAAAGCAAGGAAAGGCAACAGAAAGAAAAAAGGGGGAGGAGACAGAGAAGGAGAATGAGAAAGAGTGGGAGCTGAGCCCTGACCTTGAGAGCAAGGTAGCAGAAGCAATTCGAAAAGTTTTACAAGAGCATCACAAAACGTTCGCCTACACGCTCCAAGACCTGGGAAAGTGCATGCTGCATGAATTGGAGCTGCCGCTGGACACGGAGGTGCCAGTCTACCAGCGGAGGCAGTGGATGAGTCCAGGAGACGAGAAGATCTGCCGATGCAAATGCAAAGAACTGCTGGAAGCGAGGCTGATACGGCCTTCCAATTCACCTTACGCAGCAGCAACAGTGGTGGCAGCTCGGACCGACCTGACCGGAGAGGTGTTAGTAAGAAGAACGTGCGGAGACTACAGGGAGCTCAATCGAGTAACGAAGGCAAATCGATACAGTATGCCAACTGCAGAAGAGATCTTTGACAAGCTCGAAGGGGCGGTCATATTCTCGACCCTGGATATGCGGCAGGGGTTCAACCAGATAAGGATAAAGGAAGAAGACAAATGCAAGACCGCCTTTCACGGAGTGAACGGCCTATACGAATGGAATGTGATGCCATTCGGACTAAGGAACGCGTGAGCAGTATTCCAGAGGGTCATGGATCAAGCCTTGAAGACAGTGCCAACAGCGGCGTGCTACATTGACGACGTGGTGATCTTCAGCAAGAGTGAAGAAGAACATGCCAAGCACCTGAAAGCGACATTGGACGCCATAGCTGATGCAGGGCTCACCTGTCACCCAGAGAAGTGTAAGATAGCGAGGAAGACAGTGGCTTACCTAGGATTCGAAGTGCAAGGCGGAAGGATGGGAATTCAAGAGGCTAAGGAGGCTGTGCTAGATAAGCTGGGGGCACCAAAGGAGAAGGGAGCATTGAGAGCACTACTGGGGTTCCTGAACTACTACAGGCGATTCATTCCCAACTTCAGCAAGAGAGCATACAGGCTGAATCAGTTGCTGAGGGAGGGGTAAGCATGGAAGTGGGGACCGGAGGAGGAGCAAGCGAGAAAGGACTTGCTGGAGGCCATCAAGGCAGGGACAATACTGCTGCTGCCAAAGAAAGACGCGCCGTACATAATATACACAGACTGGAGCAGCAGGGGCATGGGAGCAGTATTGTGTCAAGAGCTGGAAGGAGAAGAACGAGTGGTGGCATACGCCAGCCGAAGGTGCACAGCAACAGAAGCAAACTACAGTTCATATGAAGGGGAAGGATTGGCAGCAGTGTGGGGAGTAACACACTTCAGGGCTTACCTGCAGGGGCGCAGATTCACACTAGTCACGGATCATCAGCAGCTCTTATGGCTGATGACCAGTCAAACTCTGACTGGATGGAATGCCCGATGGGCTATGCGATTGCAAGAGTATGACTTTGTCATTAAGCATCGTGCAGGAAAAACACTGCAGCATGCAGACAGGCTGTCTCGGAACCCGCCACCTGAGGGAGAGCAGCAGTGGGCTGCAGCAGCAATGCAGAAAGAAGAGAAGGAGCAAGAGGAGGAGGCGAAGGAGCAAAGAGCAGAGGATATCTGGCTGGATAAGGAGACCTTACACTGGGTGCAAGGCCTGACACAGGATGCGGCAGCGGTGACTGCAAGGGCGAGAAGTCGAGGAGGACATTACCGATGGTTTCAAAATCAGATGCAGCTGCATACGACAGAAGGATGGAAAGTAGTGCCAAGGCCAGAAGAGAGAGAGCGTATCGTGCAGCAAGTGCATGAGAAGCTGGGGCATTATGGGGGAGCTAGGACAAGGCAGCTATTATGCACCACCTACTGGTGGGCAAGGATGAGGAGGGATGTGGCACAGTGGGTGCAGGGGTGTGAGGCATGCCAGTAAAACAAGGCTGTGCTGGAGAAGGGCAGGGAAGAACTGGAGTCATTGCCCATACGTGGTTTAGGGTTCAGGTGGTCCTTAGACCTGGCCGGAGAATTACCATTGTCCAGGCGAGGAAATATGTATATTGTCGTGATGATCGAGCACACGACAAAATGGGTGGAGGCAAGGGCAATAGCCAGCAACAACAGTGGACTGATTCGGGAGGCGTTCCTGACAGATCAAGGCACAGAGTTCTAAGGCATCTTTGCAGAGCTCCTAAAAGAAGAAGGCATCACTCACAGAATGACATCGCGGTACCACCCTCAATCAGATGGGTTGGTAGAGCGGATGATACAGACGATCAAAAGAGGACTGCGGGTGTATGGCGAACAGAGGAAGAGAGAGTGGGATAAAGAGCTGCCATGGGTGCTGGCGGGCTACCAGTTCGCAAAGCAGTCAGCTCTGAAGGACATGTCCCCGTACCACTTGCTGTACGGAAGAGAGCCAGTGCTGCCTGTAGATGTGCCCAAACTACTCATTGAGGTAATGAAAGAGGAGTCAGCGGAAGCATGGGCGGAAGCGCCGATGCGCAGAGGAGAGTACCTGAAGGAGCTGATGCCAGCAGCGCTAGAGAATCTGCACACCACGCACTTGAGAGATGCTCGCAGATACCAGCAGTGGCGAGAACGAGAGACCGGAGGGACACCCAGTAACGTGGCAGTGGGAAAAGAAGTATATCTGAGAAAGGCGCGGAAGGACACTCTAGAACTATCAGTGGGAAGCGAGAGGTGGCGCGTGAAGGAGACACGGCCGTCTGGAGTGTTAGTAGTGGAGAATGAGAAAGGAGAGACGAGGAAAGAGCATGTTACGAATGTAGCGGCAGCCGAAGAGCGGTGGACCAAGCAGAAAGGTCCCATGGCCGAACCGAAAGAAGAATACGATTCAACAAAGGAGGGGGCAGGAGAGCTTGGTCCCAGGGCACCAGTGATAACCTACACAAGGCGGAATGGACGAGGGAGGAAGAAGGGTAAGGTGGAAGGATAGCTGAAGCGAAGGAAGACCTGGGGAGAGGCACGAAGCACGACAGCTGTCGCGTTACCCACGGGAAGAGATGGGCTTCCCTTGGTTAACATAGCAGCGAAGGGAGGAGTGGATTGAAGAAGAGAAGAATCGAAGAAGAAGACCGGTGGTGAATCGGAATGAATAACAGAAAAGTAAGGTTGTACGGAAGAAGGTACAGTACGGCACTGTACCAATTCAGCAATACAGCAAACCGAGGGTGGAGAGACAGAAATGTCGAAGGACCGAGGCGCGAACCAGAATGAGGTGGAGGGCGTCAGCAGGGGCTCAATCTGACGGAAGAGGGGGCCAACTGCAATCTCAGTTCTCAAGGGAGGAAGGAGAAAGGGGATGACTGAGCAGAGGAATCTGGACGTGTAAATAGAAGGCAAACTCAGTAGGATGATCGCTTTTCGCTTGTATGTTTTCCTTCAATACTGCAAATTCGCTCTAATCCTACTAGAGTTCAGCAGTGCGGGAATTCGATCCTAAGTAGATCTGAGCAGGCATCGTGTGGCTTGTAACAAGGAGAGCTTGGTCCCAGGGCACCAGTGATAACCTACACAAGGCGGAGTGGACTAGGGAGGAAGAAGGGTAAGGAGGAAGGATAGCTGAAGCGAAGGAAGACCTGGGGAGAGGCACGAAGCACGACAGTCGACCGACGGGAGCAAAGGTAAGCTCGTAGTTAAGGCCGAAATTCTGCTCGAACCCGTGGACGACCCATCACACCTTAAATTTCTCAAACGATCCATCTGCATTAGTCTTGACACGGAAGACCCACTTTCCGGTAAGAACCTTTCTTCCTTTTACCTCTGATATCGGTATCAGCTCCCATGTGCCGTGAATCTTAAGAGCTGCTAGCACTCTGTCCATGGCTTCGAACCATTTTTCTCGGTGAGGACTCGTAAGAGCTTGTCAAACTGTTTTCGGTTCATGTATTTTACTGTCGTTGTACTGTACTGCGACTGCGAATCCAAGAATCTGTAAACCGGTTTATGTAAAACGCTGACGGTCTTCATTTGCATCTGTGAAATTTTCTTCTGATCCTTCTCGTGAGCAGCCGGGTATCTAACCCTCGTGCTAGGCGATGACAGAAAGTACACGTTCGCTACTGTACCTGTTGACACTATCGCGCTATGCGCCCTAAATGACACTGAAGAGACGCGACTGTTCGCGTAACTGAAACGACTGTCCTCATGACGAGCGCTATTTGCTGACGTCATCCTACGGACCTATCTTCTACAGTAGAATGCGACAATTGTCAACTTATACATATTATCTATGTAGAAGTTATAGGCTAGACTGAGGTATGCTTCTAGTGAGTACAACCAACTAGTATTTGTTCTAGGTTTCCACCTCTAGTAATCATTCGTTTCTACGTTAACATGGTATCACGCTTAGGTTAGGATCCCCCCGCCTACCGCTTCCGCCCGTCGCGCCTCCTAGGCCCCGTCGCGCCCCCTAGGCCCCGTCGTGCCCCCCCTGGGCCCCGTCGCGCTCGTTAGGCCCCGTCGCGCCCCCCCTGGGCCCCGTCGTGCCCGCTGGGCCCCGTCGCGCCTCCTAGGCCCCGTCGCGCTCCCCCTAGGCCCCGTCGCGCCCGCTGGGTCCCGTCGCGACCCCTAGGCCCTAACGCGCCCCCGCTGGGCCCCGTTGCGCCTCCTAGGCCCCGTCGCGCCCCCCATGGGCCCCGTCGAGCCCGCTGAGCCCCGTCGTGCCTCCTAGGCATCGTCGCGCCTCCTAAGCCCCGTCGCGTCCCCCCCCTCTGGGCCCCGTCGCGCCCGTTCGGCCCCGTCGCGCCCCTCCTAGGCCCCGTCGCGCCCGCTGGGCCCCTTCGCGCTTCCTAGGCCCCGTCGCGCCTGCTAGGCCCCGTCGCGCCCCCCCTGGGCCCCGTCGCGCCCGTTAGGCCCCGTCGCGGCCCCCCTGGGCCCCGTCGTGCCCGCTGGTCCCCGTCGCGCCTCCTCGGCCCCGTCGCGCCCCCCCTGGGCCCCGTCGTGCCCGCTGGGCCCCGTCGCGCCCCTTAGGCCCCGTCGCGCCCGCTGGCCCCTGTCGCGCCTGCTGTTAGCGCTCGCCCGCCTGGCCTCCTCCTAGTGCCGCTCGGCCTCCTCCTAGTGCCGCCCGGCCTCCTCCTAGTGCCGCCCGGCCCCTTCCTAACGCCGCCCGGCCTCTCCTCAGCGCTGCCCGGCCCCTCCTCGTGCCCGACCGGCCCCAGCAGCACCAGCCTGGCCCCTCCCAGCACCAGCCCGGCCCCAGAGCACCTGCCCGCCTCCCCTGCTCGGCCTGCCGTGTCCTCTCGGGCCCTGTGTCTTCTGCTTGCCTGCGCTGGGACGCCTAGCTGCTGCCCTACTGGAGAGTGCTGCCGCCGTGTCCCCGCGCCGCTGTGCTCCTGTGCCGCTGAGGAGCTGTGCTGCTGTGCCGCTGTGTCGCTGAGGAGCTGTGCCGCTGACCCTGCACGATGGCTGACTTTGTGCTCCGCCTGGACGCTGAGGGCCACGCGGTTGACTTCGCCGCCTGGCTCTCCGATCTTCGCCGCCAGCTTACAGGTCAGCGCCAGGATGGCCACTCTCTGGTTGTCCATGCTGATGGCTTGCTCCCCCGTCCCCCTGCACCTACTCCCCTCCCTGCTGACCCCTCCTCTGATGACCGTGAGGCTTTCTCTACTGCTGCGCTGGCCTGTGCGATCTGGGACTCACGCGATGCAGTAGCTCAGGTTGCTATTAGTCACGCCCTCCCTGTGTCTGAGCGCTCGCGTTTTGCTACTGTTGAAACGGCCAAAGCTTATTTAGACGCCGTTATTGCTCGCTATTCCACCCCTGCCTCCGCTTCTGCTGGCCGCTTGCTCTTTCCGATGCTGTTCCCAGACCTGGCTGCCTTCCCTACTGTCGCAGATTTTGCCACTCATTTGCGTGCCCTAGAGACTCGCTATCGCACTGCCAGCACTGCTGCCCAGCTCACTGCGCTCCCCCCTCCTTTCTGCATGACGCTCTATTTTATCGCTATGCGCCTGCCAGACCGCCTCGCTAGTGCTCGCGACCACTTTCTTAGCCAGCACCCGGGTGACCTCACCCTGACCGCCTTTGTCGACACCCTCACTGAGATCAAGACTCGCCAGCGCACTATCGCTCAGTCGAGCGGTGCGCCGCCAGTCTCTATCTTTCACGGCTGTGCCCCATCCCCGTGCACGTTCACTGACGTTTCGGCTGCGGTCGCCACGGCGACCCCTCTTACCGAGACGGCTGCTGCTGTCCACCCGCAGCAGCGCTCGCGTCGCGGTGGCCGTGGCCGCCAGGGAGGTAGGGGTGGTGACGCAGGTGGTAGTGGTCGTGGTGGTGGTGACGGTAGTCCGCCTGAGGGGACTACCACCGGTGGGCAGGAGCAGCAGTCCCAGCAGCAGCAGGACCAGCCCCAGCCGCAGCCGCCGTCCCAGCAGCACCCGCCGCAGCCGTGGGCTCGTCTCCCGCCTGGTTGGCCCGGCACCTCCGGAGGCGGTGGCCGTGGTGGCGGCCCGCGCAGCTTGGCGTCTACCAGCGGCTCCAGTGCTGTGACTTGCCAGTACCAGCTTCAGACCAGGCCTCTCCGCGGCACTCTGTGCCGCCGCCCGCACCCGACCGCCCGCTGTTTCCGCCGCCTCGACGATCTTTTTCGTCGTCGCTTTGGCCCGGCCCCGGACCTCCCTGACTGGCACAGCCTGCTCCGCCAGGGCGTGCCGATCTTTGAGTTAGACATGGATCAGATAGGTGCTGCTTTGCATGCTTTGTATGCTGACGCTTCTAGTGTTGATGGATCTTACTACCCTGTGTACTCTAGTTTAGGTGGTTCACCCTTGTGTAGCTTAGCTTCCCCTGCTGCGACAGGCGTAGGACTGCCTAGGTTGCCTAGTCTAGTCGCTGCACCGGCTCCGTCCCCGGCCCCCGCCACTGCGTCGCTGTCCTTCACTCTCGACTCTGGTGCTTCTGCCTGCTTCTTCCGCGACCGTTCCACGCTCACGCCGCTTGCTGCACCTGCTGTTGTCTCTCTCGCTGACCCCTCTGCGGGTCCGGTCGTCGCGCGCAGTTCTACGTCCCTTCCCTGTCCGGCAGTTCCCTCGGGCTCCCTTACTGGCCTCCACGTTCCCTCGTTCTCCAGGAACCTGGTTGGTGTCGGCTGTCTCCAGGACCTCGGCGTCACCACCACGTTCCCCGGGCACGAGCGGTTCGCTGTCTGTTCTGAGGCTGTCTCAGGTTCCCCCCTTGCGACGTTCCCCCGGGACCCGGTGTCCGGTCTGTTTACCCTACACACCGCTTCCCCCCCGGTTGGTGCGTCCTCCCAGGTCGCTGCAGCTTGCTCGTGTCGGTCCCTCACTCACCCCTCCCTTCTCTGGCACCACCGCTTAGGTCACCCTGCTCTCCCGCGTCTGCGTCACATGTCCCAGCACGGTCTTGTCTTAGGTCTCCCCGCGTCGCTCCCTGCCCTTCCTCCCTCGACTGCGCCACCGTGCACGCCTTGCGTCGAGGGTCGGCTCCGCCGTGCTCCTCACTCCTCCTCGCTGCGTCCTGCTACTGCCCCCCTTCAGACCCTGCACTTGGACGTTTGGGGCCCTGCCCCCGTCCCCGGACCGCGCGGTGAGCGCTACTTCCTTGTGCTTGTCGACGACTACACGCGCTACACCACGGTGTTTCCCCTGGAGCGGAAGGCCGACGTGCCCGACGTTCTTCTCCCGTGGGTTGTGGCTGCGCGTCTCCACCGCGGTCTCCCCGTGTTGTGTCTCCACTCCGACCGTGGCGGCGAGTTCGCCTCTAGTCGGCTTGGACAGTTCTGTCGTGCGGAGGGCATCACCCAGTCGTACACGTTGCCGGACTCGCCACAGCAAAATGGGGTTGCTGAGCGCCGCATCGGCTTGGTCATGGAGGTCGCCCGTACCTCCATGATCCATGCCGATGCCCCCCATTTTCTGTGGCCGTTCGCTGTTCGCTACGCGGCTCACCAGCTTAACCTGTGGCCACGCTCCCAGCGGCCGCAGGTTTCGCCGACCCTCCTTTGGACCGGGTCCCCCGGTGACGCGTCTGCGTTCCACGTCTGGGGCTGCCTTGCTCACGTTCGTGCCTCTGGCACGGACAAGCTCACTGCCCGCACTGTCCCCTGTGTCTTCCTCGGTTTCCCCCTGGACTCGTCTGACTGGCTTTTCTACCACCCGCCGTCTCACCGCTTCCTCCACTCTCGTGACGTCACCTTTGATGAGTCCGTCTCCTTCTACCGCCGCTTCCCTCACCGAGGTCTCCCAGTTGCCCCCCCCTTTTCCTTGCTCCCTCTCCCCCGGTAGCCCCTGCCCCTCTCCCGCCTCGTCCTGCCCCGTCTGGTGTCTCCCACGTCACTCCCCTCCCGTCGGTTGTCCCCGTTGAGGAGTCTGCTGACTCTGGTGGTACCCCCGGTCCGTCCTTGCCGCGTCCCCCTTCCCCGGTGCCTCCGCCCCCACTGTCGCAGTCGCCGACCCCGCTGCCGCCGCCGTCGCCGTCGCCGCCGCAGCCGTCGCCGCTGTCGTCGCCGCCGCCGCCGCTGTCGCTGCCGCAGCCGTCGCCGCTGTCGCCGCCGCCGCAGCCGTTGCCGCCACTGCCGCCGCTGCTCTCGGCCCCTGGGGGTGCTGGTGTGGAGGAGGGTGTTCGTCCAGCGGCTTCTGGGGGTGCCGCTGGTGTTGGAGGGGGTTCTCGCTCTGGGGGTGTTGGTTCTGGGGGTGCTGCTGTTGAGTGTTCTGCCGACGGTCGTTCTGCCTCTGCTGGTCCGAGAGTTCCGGCCCAGCCGTCGTCGCCGCCGCAGCAGCCGTCGCCGCCGGTTTCCGCTCTCCGCCTGCTCGGCCTTCCCTCCCCGGACCGCGCGCCGGTGTCTCCCCCACCGCCTCCTGACCTCCTTGTCTACGGTCCTGTGTTCCCGCCGCCAGACTCGTCTCCGGCCCGTCTTCCTCCTCGTTCCCCTCCTGTGTCTCCTCCGCTGTCCCCTGACCCTACCCCTCCGTCTCACGTTTGGGCTCGCCGTCCCTCCCGTGCTCGTCCCGTCTCTCCTGTCCTGCCCACCCACCCTATGTTGCTCCGTTCCCACTCGTCTCGTCCTCCCCTCCTCCCGTCCCCTCCTCCCTCGTCCCTTGCTGTTGCACCTCCTCCGTTCTCTGACTACCTCCGTGTTGCTCGTCCCCTTGTCCCTCGGGTCCTTGCCTCTCTTGTTACCGACCCTGCTGTTCCTGTCTCGCGCCTTGACGCGCTTGTCGCTGCTGTCGCTGACTTCGCTTCTACCCGCCGCCTTGACTACGCTACCGCTCTGGTCTCTGACCCTGCCCGTCCTCTGTCCGTCGGGGGTGCTCCTGCCCTTGGCAGTGACGTCCTAGAGGACAGGCAGTACGAGCTGGCTTTCCTTTCCGAGGCTGCTCCCCATCTCTGCTCCATGCTGTTAGTCCCTGAGGGTGACCCAGACGCCTTCGACATCCCGACCCCTCGCACCTACGCTGAGGCCACCTCGGGACCTTGGGCCTCTCAGTGGATAGCTGCCATGGAGCAGGAGATGGCATCTTGGAGATCCACCGGCACTTACGTCGACGCAGTTCCCCCGCCTGGGGTGAACGTAGTCGATGGTCGGTGGCTCTTCAAGGTGAAGCGCCCCCCTGGAGAGCCGCCTGTCTTCAAGGCGCGCTACGTGGCCAGAGGTTTCAGTCAGCGCGAGGGGGTTGACTTCTTCCAGACCTTCGCCCCGACCCCGAAGATGACCACTCTTCGGGCGCTGCTACACGTAGCAGCACAGCGTGACTACGAGCTTCACTCCCTCGACTTCTCTACTGCCTTTCTTCAGGGCAGCCTACACGAGCAGGTCTACCTGCGCCGACCACAGGGCTTCACTGGTACCTTCCCTCCTGGGACCCAGTGGCTTCTCAGGCGCCCGGTCTACGGCCTGCGTCAGGCTCCCCGCGAGTGGCACGACACGCTACGTGCCACGTTAGCAGACCTGCAGTTCTTTCCGTCCTCTGCTGACCCTTCACTGTTTGTGCGTTCCGGCCAGACTCCGTTCTACATCCTTGTCTACGTAGACGACCTGGTCTTCGCTACTCCTGACAGGGACGCACTGGCCTCTGTGAAGGCTGAGCTGCTGAAGAGACACACCTGCACTGACCTTGGAGAGCTGCGTCGCTATCTTGGCCTGCAGATCTCTAGGGACAGAGCAGCACGCACCATCACTCTGACCCAGTCACACTTGGTGCGTCAGGTCCTTCAGAGGTTCGGTCTTCAGTTCTCCTCCGCACAGCCCACACCTCTACCCGTAGACCATGGGCTCTCTGCTCCCGTTCCTGAGGAGCCAGTAGAGCCCAGTGGCCCCTACGCAGAGCTGGTGGGTTGCCTCATGTACCTGATGACTTGCACTCGCCCAGATCTCGCATACCCTCTCAGCATCCTGGCTCGCTTTGTGGCTACAGGCAGACACCGACCTCAGCACTGGTCTGCCGCTAAGAGGGTTTTGCGTTATCTTGCTAGTACATCAGGCATGGGGTTAGTGCTAGGAGGACGCAGGCCAGTGGTCCTTACTGGGCACACAGACGCTTCTTGGGCAGACGACGCTGAGACGCTCAGGTCGTCGCAGGGCTACTGTTTCAGCCTTGGTTCGGGTGCTATCTCTTGGAGATCCACTCGCTCGTCGTCTGTGGCTCAGTCTAGCTGTGAGGCTGAGATCTACGCTGGTGCCATGGCGGCACAGGAGCTCCGCTGGCTGACCTTCTTGCTCACAGACTTAGGTGAGCGGCCTAGCTCTGCCCCGGTCCTGTACGCTGACAACAGGGCCATGATACTCCTGTGTCAGGAGCCTCGGCTTGAGGGCAGAGCGAAGCATATCCAGCTGCGGTACTTCCTCCTGCGCGAGCTACAGCAGCGCCGCCAGGCCCGCGTAGTTCACTTGGCCTCAGGTGCCAACACAGCTGATATCTTTACTAAGGCGCTTGCGCCTAAAGATCATCAGCGGCACTATGTACAGCTTGGTCTTGTTCCTATAGCTGCTCCCCTGTTAGGATCCTGATTGTGTACTCTCTATTATATATGCTTGTCAGACTGGCCTTGTGGCCTTACCTCCAGTGGCTGGACTAGTAGTGCCACCCTGGCTTGCTTCAGTTTTGGTTGTATTCTTGCTGACTGGTCTCCAGACCCCTGCCTCAGTGGTTGGACTAGTAGTGCCGCCCTGAGCTGTTTGCTTCTTGTTTAGTTTCACCCCTTGTCTAGCCTAGGGGGTGTGTCAACTTATACATATTATCTATGTAGAAGTTATAGGCTAGACTGAGGTATGCTTCTAGTGAGTACAACCAACTAGTATTTGTTCTAGGTTTCCACCTCTAGTAATCATTCGTTTCTACGTTAACAACAATATCTATCGATAATCGACTTACAGAAATGCTATTCGTATCATATCACAACATAGGAAAGTATCATGCTATTCGTACGTCTTCTTTATGAGTAGTGTACCCATGTTAGTGAAGTTTGGCCAACTCTCATGCTGTGATACTGCAGCATCTCGACTGAAGGTTAGCTGGTGAACCCTCAATGTGGAGATGCATACTTGTAACTTGTAAGCTTTGTTACCGGTTTACTAAAAAACATCGGTTTGTGAAGTTATAGCCTTTGAAGTCGTGTCACTAATCAAGCATTGCACAACGTGAAGGTCATGGAAGGCTGTATGGAGGCTCGAATCTGATGGCACGCCGTTTGTTATAGGTGTTAACGTAGAAACGAAATGATTACTAGAGGTGGAAACCTAGAACAAATACTAGTTGGTTGTACTCACTAGAAGCATACCTCAGTCTAGCCTATAACTTCTACATAGATAATATGTATAAGTTGACACACCCCCTAGGCTAGACAAGGGGTGAAACTAAACAAGAAGCAAACAGCTCAGGGCGGCACTACTAGTCCAACCACTGAGGCAGGGGTCTGGAGACCAGTCAGCAAGAATACAACCAAAACTGAAGCAAGCCAGGGTGGCACTACTAGTCCAGCCACTGGAGGTAAGGCCACAAGGCCAGTCTGACAAGCATATATAATAGAGAGTACACAATCAGGATCCTAACAGGGGAGCAGCTATAGGAACAAGACCAAGCTGTACACAGTGCCGCTGATGATCTTTAGGCGCAAGCGCCTTAGTAAAGATATCAGCTGTGTTGGCACCTGAGGCCAAGTGAACTACGCGGGCCTGGCGGCGCTGCTGTAGCTCGCGCAGGAGGAAGTACCGCAGCTGGATATGCTTCGCTCTGCCCTCAAGCCGAGGCTCCTGACACAGGAGTATCATGGCCCTGTTGTCAGCGTACAGGACCGGGGCAGAGCTAGGCCGCTCACCTAAGTCTGTGAGCAAGAAGGTCAGCCAGCGGAGCTCCTGTGCCGCCATGGCACCAGCGTAGATCTCAGCCTCACAGCTAGACTGAGCCACAGACGACGAGCG
The DNA here is from genome assembly GCA_027943415.1 of Closterium sp. NIES-67. Lineage (NCBI taxonomy): Eukaryota > Viridiplantae > Streptophyta > Zygnematophyceae > Desmidiales > Closteriaceae > Closterium > Closterium sp. NIES-67. Next base: position 528,315 of record BQMB01001718.1, on the reverse strand, counting down.
AGTGGATCTCCAAGAGATAGCACCCGAACCAAGGCTGAAACAGTAGCCCTGCGACGACCTGAGCGTCTCAGCGTCGTCTGCCCAAGAAGCGTCTGTGTGCCCAGTAAGGACCACTGGCCTGCGTCCTCCTAGCACTAACCCCATGCCTGATGTACTAGCAAGATAACGCAAAACCCTCTTAGCGGCAGACCAGTGCTGAGGTCGGTGTCTGCCTGTAGCCACAAAGCGAGCCAGGATGCTGAGAGGGTATGCGAGATCTGGGCGAGTGCAAGTCATCAGGTACATGAGGCAACCCACCAGCTCTGCGTAGGGGCCACTGGGCTCTACTGGCTCCTCAGGAACGGGAGCAGAGAGCCCATGGTCTACGGGTAGAGGTGTGGGCTGTGCGGAGGAGAACTGAAGACCGAACCTCTGAAGGACCTGACGCACCAAGTGTGACTGGGTCAGAGTGATGGTGCGTGCTGCTCTGTCCCTAGAGATCTGCAGGCCAAGATAGCGACGCAGCTCTCCAAGGTCAGTGCAGGTGTGTCTCTTCAGCAGCTCAGCCTTCACAGAGGCCAGTGCGTCCCTGTCAGGAGTAGCGAAGACCAGGTCGTCTACGTAGACAAGGATGTAGAACGGAGTCTGGCCGGAACGCACAAACAGTGAAGGGTCAGCAGAGGACGGAAAGAACTGCAGGTCTGCTAACGTGGCACGTAGCGTGTCGTGCCACTCGCGGGGAGCCTGACGCAGGCCGTAGACCGGGCGCCTGAGAAGCCACTGGGTCCCAGGAGGGAAGGTACCAGTGAAGCCCTGTGGTCGGCGCAGGTAGACCTGCTCGTGTAGGCTGCCCTGAAGAAAGGCAGTAGAGAAGTCGAGGGAGTGAAGCTCGTAGTCACGCTGTGCTGCTACGTGTAGCAGCGCCCGAAGAGTGGTCATCTTCGGGGTCGGGGCGAAGGTCTGGAAGAAGTCAACCCCCTCGCGCTGACTGAAACCTCTGGCCACGTAGCGCGCCTTGAAGACAGGCGGCTCTCCAGGGGGGCGCTTCACCTTGAAGAGCCACCGACCATCGACTACGTTCACCCCAGGCGGGGGAACTGCGTCGACGTAAGTGCCGGTGGATCTCCAAGATGCCATCTCCTGCTCCATGGCAGCTATCCACTGAGAGGCCCAAGGTCCCGAGGTGGCCTCAGCGTAGGTGCGAGGGGTCGGGATGTCGAAGGCGTCTGGGTCACCCTCAGGGACTAACAGCATGGAGCAGAGATGGGGAGCAGCCTCGGAAAGGAAAGCCAGCTCGTACTGCCTGTCCTCTAGGACGTCACTGCCAAGGGCAGGAGCACCCCCGACGGACAGAGGACGGGCAGGGTCAGAGACCAGAGCGGTAGCGTAGTCAAGGCGGCGGGTAGAAGCGAAGTCAGCGACAGCAGCGACAAGCGCGTCAAGGCGCGAGACAGGAACAGCAGGGTCGGTAACAAGAGAGGCAAGGACCCGAGGGACAAGGGGACGAGCAGCACGGAGGTAGTCAGAGAACGGAGGAGGTGCAACAGCAAGGGACGAGGGAGGAGGGGACGGGAGGAGGGGAGGACGAGACGAGTGGGAACGGAGCAACATAGGGTGGGTGGGCAGGACAGGAGAGACGGGACGAGCACGGGAGGGACGGCGAGCCCAAACGTGAGACGGAGGGGTAGGGTCAGGGGACAGCGGAGGAGACACAGGAGGGGAACGAGGAGGAAGACGGGCCGGAGACGAGTCTGGCGGCGGGAACACAGGACCGTAGACAGGGAGGTCAGGAGGCGGTGGGGGAGACACCGGCGCGCGGTCCGGGGAGGGAAGGCCGAGCAGGCGGAGAGCGGAAACCGGCGGCGACGGCTGCTGCGGCGGCGACGACGGCTGGGCCGGAACTCTCGGACCAGCAGAGGCAGAACGACCGTCGGCAGAACACTCAACAGCAGCACCCCCAGAACCAACACCCCCAGAGCGAGAACCCCCTCCAACACCAGCGGCACCCCCAGAAGCCGCAGGACGAACACCCTCCTCCACACCAGCACCCCCAGGGGCCGAGAGCAGCGGCGGCAGTGGCGGCAACGGCTGCGGCGGCGGCGACAGCGGCGACGGCTGCGGCGACGAAAGCGGCGACGGCTGCGGCGGCGACGGCGACGGCGGCGGCAGCGGGGTCGGCGACTGCGACAGTGGGGGCGGAGGCACCGGGGAAGGGGGACGCGGCAAGGACGGACCGGGGGTACCACCAGAGTCAGCAGACTCCTCAACGGGGACAACCGACGGGAGGGGAGTGACGTGGGAGACACCAGACGGGGCAGGACGAGGCGGGAGAGGGGCAGGGGCTACCGGGGGAGAGGGAGCAAGGAAAAGGGGGGGGGCAACTGGGAGACCTCGGTGAGGGAAGCGGCGGTAGAAGGAGACGGACTCATCAAAGGTGACGTCACGAGAGTGGAGGAAGCGGTGAGACGGCGGGTGGTAGAAAAGCCAGTCAGACGAGTCCAGGGGGAAACCGAGGAAGACACAGGGGACAGTGCGGGCAGTGAGCTTGTCCGTGCCAGAGGCACGAACGTGAGCAAGGCAGCCCCAGACGTGGAACGCAGACGCGTCACCGGGGGACCCGGTCCAAAGGAGGGTCGGCGAAACTTGCGGCCGCTGGGAGCGTGGCCACAGGTTAAGCTGGTGAGCCGCGTAGCGAACAGCGAACGGCCACAGAAAATGGGGGGCATCAGCATGGATCATGGAGGTACGGGCGACCTCCATGACCAAGCCGATGCGGCGCTCAGCAACCCCATTCTGCTGTGGCGAGTCCGGCAAGGTGTACGACTGGGTGATGCCCTCCGCACGACAGAACTGTCCAAGCCGACCAGAGGCGAACTCGCCGCCACGGTCGGAGTGGAGACACAACACGGGGAGACCGCGGTGGAGACGCGCAGCCACAACCCACGGGAGAAGAACGTCGGGCACGTCGGCCTTCCGCTCCAGGGGAAACACCGTGGTGTAGCGCGTGTAGTCGTCGACAAGCACAAGGAAGTAGCGCTCACCGCGCGGTCCGGGGACGGGGGCAGGGCCCCAAACGTCCAAGTGCAGGGTCTGAAGGGGGGCAGTAGCAGGACGCAGCGAGGAGGAGTGAGGAGCACGGCGGAGCCGACCCTCGACGCAAGGCGTGCACGGTGGCGCAGTCGAGGGAGGAAGGGCAGGGAGCGACGCGGGGAGACCTAAGACAAGACCGTGCTGGGACATGTGACGCAGACGCGGGAGAGCAGGGTGACCTAAGCGGTGGTGCCAGAGAAGGGAGGGGTGAGTGAGGGACCGACACGAGCAAGCTGCAGCGACCTGGGAGGACGCACCAACCGGGGGGGAAGCGGTGTGTAGGGTAAACAGACCGGACACCGGGTCCCGGGGGAACGTCGCAAGGGGGGAACCTGAGACAGCCTCAGAACAGACAGCGAACCGCTCGTGCCCGGGGAACGTGGTGGTGACGCCGAGGTCCTGGAGACAGCCGACACCAACCAGGTTCCTGGAGAACGAGGGAACGTGGAGGCCAGTAAGGGAGCCCGAGGGAACTGCCGGACAGGGAAGGGACGTAGAACTGCGCGCGACGACCGGACCCGCAGAGGGGTCAGCGAGAGAGACAACAGCAGGTGCAGCAAGCGGCGTGAGCGTGGAACGGTCGCGGAAGAAGCAGGCAGAAGCACCAGAGTCGAGAGTGAAGGACAGCGACGCAGTGGCGGGGGCCGGGGACGGAGCCGGTGCAGCGACTAGACTAGGCAACCTAGGCAGTCCTACGCCTGTCGCAGCAGGGGAAGCTAAGCTACACAAGGGTGAAACACCTAAACTAGAGTACACAGGGTAGTAAGATCCATCAACACTAGAAGCGTCAGCATACAAAGCATGCAAAGCAGCACCTATCTGATCCATGTCTAACTCAAAGATCGGCACGCCCTGGCGGAGCAGGCTGTGCCAGTCAGGGAGGTCCGGGGCCGGGCCAAAGCGACGACGAAAAAGATCGTCGAGGCGGCGGAAACAGCGGGCGGTCGGGTGCGGGCGGCGGCACAGAGTGCCGCGGAGAGGCCCGGTCTGAAGCTGGTACTGGCAGGTCACAGCACTGGAGCCGCTGGTAGACGCCAAGCTGCGCGGGCCGCCACCACGGCCACCGCCTCCGGAGGTGCCGGGCCAACCAGGCGAGAGACGAGCCCACGGCTGCGGCGGGTGCTGCTGGGACGGCGGCTGTGGCTGGGGCTGGTCCTGCTGCTGCTGGGACTGCTGCTCCTGCCCACCGGTGGTAGTCCCCTCAGGCGGACTACCGTCACCACCACCACGACCACTACCACCTGCGTCACCACCCCTACATCCCTGGCGGCCACGGCCACCGCGACGCGAGCGCTGCTGCGGGTGGACAGCAGCAGCCGTCTCGTTAAGAGGGGTCGCCGTGGCGACCGCAGCCGAAACGTCAGTGAACGTGCACGGGGATGGGGCACAGCCGTGAAAGATAGAGACTGGCGGCGCACCGCTCGACTGAGCGATAGTGCGCTGGCGAGTCTCGATCTCAGTGAGGGTGTCGACAAAGGCGGTCAGGGTGAGGTCACCCGGGTGCTGGCTAAGAAAGTGGTCGCGAGCACTAGCGAGGCGGTCTGGCAGGCGCATAGCGATAAAATAGAGCGTCATGCAGAAAGGAGGGGGGAGCGCAGTGAGCTGGGCAGCAGTGCTGGCAGTGCGATAGCGAGTCTCTAGGGCACGCAAATGAGTGGCAAAATCTGCGACAGTAGGGAAGGCAGCCAGGTCTGGGAACAGCATCGGAAAGAGCAAGCGGCCAGCAGAAGCGGAGGCAGGGGTGGAATAGCGAGCAATAACGGCGTCTAAATAAGCTTTGGCCGTTTCAACAGTAGCAAAACGCGAGCGCTCAGACACAGGGAGGGCGTGACTAATAGCAACCTGAGCTACTGCATCGCGTGAGTCCCAGATCGCACAGGCCAGCGCAGCAGTAGAGAAAGCCTCACGGTCATCAGAGGAGGGGTCAGCAGGGAGGGGAGTAGGTGCAGGGGGACGGGGGAGCAAGCCATCAGCATGGACAACCAGAGAGTGGCCATCCTGGCGCTGACCTGTAAGCTGGCGGCGAAGATCGGAGAGCCAGGCGGCGAAGTCAACCGCGTGGCCCTCAGCGTCCAGGCGGAGCACAAAGTCAGCCATCGTGCAGGGTCAGCGGCACAGCTCCTCAGCGACACAGCGGCACAGCAGCACAGCTCCTCAGCGGCACAGGAGCACAGCGGCGCGGGGACACGGCGGCAGCACTCTCCAGTAGGGCAGCAGCTAGGCGTCCCAGCGCAGGCGAGCAGAAGACACAGGGCCCGAGAGGACACGGCAGGCCGAGCAGGGGAGGCGGGCAGGTGCTCTGGGGCCGGGCTGGTGCTGGGAGGGGCCAGGCTGGTGCTGCTGGGGCCGGTCGGGCACGAGGAGGGGCCGGGCAGCGCTGAGGAGAGGCCGGGCGGCGCTAGGAAGGGGCCGGGCGGCACTAGGAGGAGGCCGGGCGGCACTAGGAGGAGGCCGAGCGGCACTAGGAGGAGGCCAGGCGGGCGAGCGCTAACAGCAGGCGCGACAGGGGCCAGCGGGCGCGACGGGGCCTAAGGGGCGCGACGGGGCCCAGCGGGCACGACGGGGCCCAGGGGGGGCGCGACGGGGCCGAGGAGGCGCGACGGGGACCAGCGGGCACGACGGGGCCCAGGGGGGCCGCGACGGGGCCTAACGGGCGCGACGGGGCCCAGGGGGGGCGCGACGGGGCCTAGCAGGCGCGACGGGGCCTAGGAAGCGCGAAGGGGCCCAGCGGGCGCGACGGGGCCTAGGAGAGGCGCGACGGGGCCGAACGGGCGCGACGGGGCCCAGAGGGGGGGGACGCGACGGGGCTTAGGAGGCGCGACGATGCCTAGGAGGCACGACGGGGCTCAGCGGGCTCGACGGGGCCCATGGGGGGCGCGACGGGGCCTAGGAGGCGCAACGGGGCCCAGCGGGGGCGCGTTAGGGCCTAGGGGTCGCGACGGGACCCAGCGGGCGTGACGGGGCCTAGGGGGAGCGCGACGGGGCCTAGGAGGCGCGACGGGGCCCAGCGGGCACGACGGGGCCCAGGGGGGGCGCGACGGGGCCTAACGAGCGCGACGGGGCCCAGGGGGGGCGCGACGGGGCCTAGGGGGCGCGACGGGGCCTAGGAGGCGCGACGGGCGGAAGCGGTAGGCGGGGGGATCCTAACCTAAGCGTGATACCATGTTAACGTAGAAACGAAATGATTACTAGAGGTGGAAACCTAGAACAAATACTAGTTGGTTGTACTCACTAGAAGCATACCTCAGTCTAGCCTATAACTTCTACATAGATAATATGTATAAGTTGACAATAGGAGCTTATATTGATGTCCCAGCATCTTTTTGTGTGATGGTCTTCGGCTCACATTGGTGCCCTCGCTCCTCCTGTTACAGCCATTGCTGCTTCTAAACAAAATCTCGTCAGCTCCTCCCATTCGTCTCTTTCTGCTGACCTACAGAAGTGCAGGGTCAGACAACTCACTGAACCCAACTCAGTCCGCTATTGCCTCACACAACTCACTCCCTCCTGTTGCTGCTGCTGCTGCTGTCACTGCTGTTGCAGCTCCTTGCCTTTTCTCTTTCTGCTGGGAAATGACTGCTGCTGCAGGCCTGCAGCAGAAGAGAGGGTCAGGCAGCTCACAGAACTCACACTATTACTCACTGCTCCACCTTGCACCCCTGTGACAACATTGAGGGGTGAGAACAAGGACTGCAACCGTGCCTCTGCCACTGCCCCTGCCCCTGCCGCACCGAGCGACCCTGTGACAGTACTGAGGGGTGAGAACATCGAGTGCAGCGGAGCCTCCACGTCTGTGCCTATCCCTGCCGCTGACCCTACCATTCTCCCTCTGTCTACTGTTCTACCAGCCGCCAAATCCCGCCCTTCACCCTGATTCAACTCAGCATCACCCCAATCTCGCACGCCTGCCTGCACACCGAAACAGGCAGGCCCGAGGGTCCCACACTCCGGCTGACCCTCTCTTCTTTGAGTCGACTGCACAGCTGTCACCCCTGCCAGCTGCCCCGTCCTCCGGACTGTGTGTTTACCAGCAGAGTGTGAAATTTCAACTCCTTTCCCCTCAGTCCTCCCCAGTATCGCCTCAGATTCTTCCTCTCCAGTCTGCTTCAACGACTTTCCATTTGGAAGTATCTCCTCTCCTTCCATTCCCCCGCGCAAGCCTCCTGCATCTGCCAACACAGAACGACCAGCGCCCAGAGCCTTTCTCTGTGCCGTTGCTGCTGCTGCTGCTGCTGCTGCTGCTGCTGCCACTGCTGCTGCTGCCGCAGCTGCTGCTGCCATCTCAACCCCCATGCCTCCTCTATCTGCCAACACAGAAAGACCAGCGCTCACGCCATTTCCCTGAGCCGTTGCTGCTGCCTCCGCCCAAACGCTGGCGATCGTGGGGAGGGCAGTTGGCGGCCGGGCGGGAAAAAGAAGGGCCGGAGAGTTGGACCTTTGAGTGGGGAGAAGGTTGGGGTGGGAGGGGAACACAGCAGGTGATAAGGGGCGTCTGGGTGCTCCTGCTTGCATTGGCTCTTTCAGGAAGTGAGACTGCAAAGCCAGCCTTGTCTTCTTTGGCTCTGTTAGATTCGGTTGGTTCTGTTGCTCCTGCTGGTTCCGCTGGTTTTGTCTGGAGCGAGAGATTTCTGATAAGTCAGAAACCTGGGAGGGTTCGGATGGGAAAACCGGTCTCGCGGCTGTGCCTGCCGCTGCTGCTGCTGCTGTGCCTGCTGCTGCTGTGCCTGCTGCTGCTGCTGCTGCTGCTGGTGCCGGTGCCGGTGCTGCCATCAACAGTTCTCTTCCCGTTACTGCTGAAAATGCAACTGCTGGTGGAATCAGTACAGGAGGAACAACAGGAGCCGCAAGAGGGGCAGTGGGCACGTCAGGCTCAGTGATCTGGCCTTTCTTCATGGCTGCATGAGGAGTGTGTAACGCAAATCGTAACGGGCTGGGTGCCTTTTGAGTCGACTCAAAAGTGATCTGGCCTTTCTTCATGGCTGTATGAGGAGCCGCGAATCGTAACGGGCTGGGTGCATGGGCGACAGCAACTTCTGCCCCTCCTGGCCCTCGCGGCCCTCCTGCCCCTCCTGCCCCTCCTGCCCCTCCTGCCCCTCGGACCATCTCAGCCCCTGCCACCCCTCCTGCTACCACTCCTCTGCCAGAAATTTGGTTGCTCAGCACCTCACTGCCACATTCGCCTCGGCCAAACAGGTCCTGCTCAGCAGCAGCCGCAGCGGGTGTTATCTGGCACTGTTCACCGGCAGCGGGTGCAGGTGTTATCTGGGGAACGTGCAGCTGCTGCAGCCACTTCTTCATTTTCAACTGCGCTCCTTCCCACCCTGACTGTGCCTGCCCCCCCTCCTCCTCCTCGTGTGACAAGCCTTTACCATCAAGCCCCTCACGCACACTCCAGTTGTTACCCACCTCGATCCCAAGGGGTTCCTGATGTTCCTGGTGACTCGGTTGGCTGGCCAAATCAGTTGCAGAGAACGCTTGCTTCTTGCCTCGCCCTGTGAGTCGGTCCAGCCATGCTTGGCTGGCAGAAAGCGCTTCCTTTCTGTCACTCTCTAGCTGCTTCCTCTTCCCCATCCCCCTACTCGCCTTGCTTAACGGGTCTCCTCTAAGCTCCAGGCTGTTGCTCCCAGTCCCAAAAGCCCCGTTGCCGAGCCCCTCTATGCCTGCATCCCCGCTGGCGCTTAGCCCTGCCTTTCCACTGGCGCTTAGCCCTTCCCCACTAGGTCCCTTCTTGGCCTGTATGGAACCCCCCTTAGGGCTTATTCTTGCACTTACTTTCCTGCCATCCGCCCCCCATTTAGTCACACGCCACTCAGTCGGCCCTGCTGTCGTTTTCTCCTTCCCAGATGCCTCCCTCTCGCCGTGTGCCTTCTCCTTCGCACCCCCATTCCCTTCGCCCCTTTCCCTCCCTTCTGCACTACCCTCCCTTTCGTCTTCCCTGCTTCTTTGAGCTGCCCCTTCAGATGCCCCTTCAGCTGCCCCTTCAGCTGCCCCTTCAAGAGCTGTAGAAAGCACCTCTCCCCCCCCCTGCTGCCTCTTCTCCCTCTCTAACTTTTCCAACCTATGTAGTTCCAGCAGCTGCTGCTGTAGCAGCTTCTCACAAGACCCTACCTGCCCCCACTGCTCTTTCTCTATCTGCTCCCCTTCCTCCCTTCCTCCCTGCTGCCCCCTCTCCCTCTCTATTTGCTCCAGCCTGTGTAACTCCAGCAGCTGCTGCTGCAGCTTGTGAAAAGCCCCTAGCTGTCGCCTCTGTCCTTCCTCTAGCTGCTGCTGCTGCTGCTTTTGCAGCTGCTGCTCCTGCTGCTGCTTTTGCTGTTGCTGCTCCTGCTGCTGCTTTTGCTGTTGCTGCTCCTGCTGCTGCTGCTGCTTCTGCCCCCGCTCCTCGTTTCCTCTCTCCTCCTGACGTCCTGGCTTCACCTGCCCCCCCGCCTCGTTTCCTTCAGGCTGCCACGGCATACGCTGCTCCTCTTGCTCCGTACCCTCCTCTTCCTGCTTCTCATCCTCTTTCTGACCATTTCCCTCCTTCCCTTTCCCCTCCTCCACCTCCTCCCCCTCCCCTCGTTTCTCCTCCTCCTCCTCCCCCTTCCCTCGAATCTTCAGCCCGCCAGCAGCCCACTGAGGTCCTGATGACTCACCAGTAAACAGAGACTGCTTTTGAGTGGACACAAAAACCTTCCCTCCTATATTCTGCCCACCACCGACCCTCCCAGGTCCTGACGACTCACCAGTAAACAGAGACTGCTTTTGAGTGGACTCAAAAACCTTCCCTCCTATATTCTGCCCACCACCGACCCTCCCAGGTCCTGACGACTCACCAGTAAACAGAGATGGCATCCATGCCACCCGAGCCCTCTTCCGCTCCCTCCTTTTCCCACCACTCTTCCCATCACTACCCTCACTACCCTCACTACCCTCACTACCCTCTGCTGCATTACCAGCCTCTCTTGGTAGATCCGGCCACGCTTGGACCAACCCCGCCCCCCCCTGCCCCATGACCACACGCCCCTGTGCACAGTGGCAACTGCTGCTGCTGCTGCTGCTGCTGCTGCTGCTGTGGCTGCTGCTTCCGCTCCTTGTTGCTGCTGCTGGGCCGTCTGCTGGTTCTCCTGGTACTGCTGGTTCGGCCTGGACGCCCCTCCCCCATGCACCGTTGGAGTGTCGTTCGCATCAGCAGCAGCATAGAAGCTGCCACCGCATCCCACGGACAGGGAAAGGCTAAGATTAATTACTTCCGAAATAGGAACAGGGGAGGGGCTGGGGAAGAGGTTAGAGAGAGGTAACGGGCTGGGAGGGTTGGAGGCAGGAGGAAGGGCCTGGAACGGCCGGTACCCCCGCTGCCAGAGACGTGCAGGCACATCTGGTGCAGGTACATCTGGTGTAGGAGGGTCAGGTACCAGTACATCTGGTATTGGTACGTATGCAGATACATCCGCCACAAGTGAACTGCCAAAGATTAGAGGGATGTCGACATCTGGAGCAGGCCTCTCTTCACGCCGCCAAGCAATCTCCATTCTGCAGTCAACGCCTCTCTCTCTGCTGCTTCTAGACTTGCTCCTCAGTCGCCCACCCAGCACAGCCCTCCCCTCGTCCTGCTGCCAAGCAATCTCTCTGCTGTAACCAGTGCCTCCTCCCTCTCTGCTGCAACCAGTGCCTTCTCCCTCTCTGCTGTAACCAGTGCCTTCTCCCTCTCTGCTGTAACCAGTGCATCCTCTCTCACTGCTGTAACCAGTGCCTTTCCCTCTGCTGCTCCTAGACTTACTTCTCAGTCGCCCACCCCTTGCCATGTCCAGAGAAAACAGCGGCAAAAGCAACCTCTCCTCCCTTGCCTGCTTCCCTGGTAGAATCTGTTCTCTCGCTTCTCTCTTCTCCCCCAACAAGGCACCTGCTGCAGTTGCCGCACCCCTCTCCCCCCTCCCAATCCCCACTCCTCCCTTTTGAGCCGACTCAAAATCCCTCTCAACACTCATTCCTCCTTTTCCTCTCGACTCAAAAACCCTCCCCACACTCACTCCTCCCTCCCCAGTCTCCTCTGTTTCTCCTGACGAGGACGGCCCGCTTTCCAGATCCATCCCCCCTCCGCCTTCCACGTCATCACAGCTGGAGCATCTCAGCCGTTGATTCTTCCGCCCTCCCTGCCCGTGCTGCTGCCGCCCTCCCTGCTCATGCTGCTGCTGCTCCTCCTGCTGCTGCTGCAGCTGCAGCTGCTCTTGGTGCAGGAGTAAAAACTGCTGCCGCAAATATTGCTGTCTGTCTAGGAGTAGACGCTGTGCTTCGGCTTCGATTGCCGCGTATGCTTGCAGCTGCTGCTGCTGCTGGTGCAAGATCTGCTGCCGCTGCTGCAGGTGCTGCTGCTGCTCGTGCTCCTGCTGCTGTATTGGGAAGAGTTGACGGCGGTGTTGGTGCTGCTGCTGCTGCTCGTGCTGCTGCTGCTGCTGCTCATACTGGTGATGGTGATACGGGTGGTGCTGCTGCTGCAAAGCCAGTCGCTCTTGTTTTCGTTGCTGCTGCTGCGCCAGTTGCAAAGCCACCAGCTCCTTTTCTCGTCGCTCCAGTCGCTGCTGCTGCTCCAGTTGCTGCTGCTGCTGCTCCCGTTGTTGCTGCTGCTGCTGCTCCAGCAGCATTTCCTGCTGAGCAATACATTCCTCCTTAATTAACAGATCCAACCTCGGATCCTCCAACCCTAAAATAGACCGTTCGAGATCGCCCATACCCTCAATCCTCCACTTGCCATCAACCCCCCAACCATCAATCCCGATACCATCAAACGCCAGCAAACCACCACGGTCAACCAAGCCTTTCCCCAGACCCACTGAATGATCCTCAGACTCTAACGACAACCAGGGGTGAGCGAGAATCTGCTGGGCGGTGGGGCGAGCAGCCGCGTCTAGAGAGAGCATGGAGCGCAGGAGGGCCTTGGCGGGTGGGGAGAGCGCGAGGCAGGCGGGGGAGGAGAGGTCCAGGCGGCCGGAGCAGATGGCCTCGAAGGTCTGCACTGACGTGGCTCCCCAGAAGGGCACGAAGCCTGGGGGTAGGGTGGGGGAGGGGAGACAGGCAGAAAAGAGGCAGTGTTTGAGCGCATGTGGATGGGCAAAAGAGGGCGGCAGAGGCTGGGAACTGCTGGGCGGAGGGGCGAGTAGCCGCGTGTAGAGAGAGCATGGAGCGCAGCAGGGCCTTGGCGGGGGAAGAGAGCGCGAGGCAGGCGGGCGAGGAGAGATCGAGACGCCCCGAGCAGATGGCCTTGAACGTCTGCACTGACGTGGCTCCCCAGAAGGGCACGAAGCCTGGGGAAGAGTGGGGAGGGGGGTAAAGGGTGGGGTACGCAAGGGCGGGATCAAGGGGTGAGTTTGGAGGCAGGCGGGCGAGGAGAGGTGAGGTCGAGGCGGCCAGAGCAAATGGCCTCGAAGGTCTGTGCTGAGGTGGCTCTCCAGAAGGGCACGAAGCCTGGAGGGGGAAAGGGGAGAACAACGGAGAGGGAACAGGCAGAGGGACTGTTGAGGGCGTGAAGATGGCGAGGAGAGGTCCAGGCGGCCAGAGCAGATGGCCTCGAAGGTCTGCACTGACGGGCACGAAGGGCCCCCAGAAGGGCACGAAGCCTGGGGGTTGGGTAAAGGGTGGGGGTACGCGAGGGCGGGATCAAGGGGTGAGTTTCGAGGCAGGCGGGCGAGGAGAGGTCGAGACGACCAGAGCAGATGGCCTCGAAGGTCTGCGCTGACGTGGCTCCCCAGAAGGGCACGAAGCCTGGGGGTCGAAGGGGAAATAGGTGGGGGAGGGGGATTTGAGGTTTATGAGTGAGAAGGTCTGATCAACCTCAAGCTTTTGAGCAGTAATAATCTAGACTTGACACGAGGTTAAGTAGGTTGCTTTTGAGACGTCTCAAAAATAATCTAGCTGCTAGACGCCTCAAAACTAGATTATCATCACACGGTAAGGGGGGGGAGGGGAAATTGAGGTTTATAAATGAGCAGGTCCGATCAAAACCCACCTGAGAGCATGATGTAGAGAATCACTCCGAGGCTCCAGATGTCAGCTGGCAGCCCGTACCTGCCGCCCCGAACCACCTCCGGAGCCATGTAGTACGAGCTGCCGACCCTGCCCCGAGCCTCGGCCCCAGGCTGGGTGTGCAGGAAGAGGGCCAGGCCGAAGTCCCCCAGCTTCATAAGGAGACTGGTGGGCGGCACAGGCGGGGAGGCAGGAGCAGTAACAGAAGAACCACCAGCAGCAGCAGCAGCAGTACTGGTGTTGACGCAGGTGTTGGGAGAGGTTGCAGCAGGTTCGGCGGGGTTGAGGGAGAGGAAGATGTTTTCTGGCTTGATGTCTCGGTGGATGATCCCTAGGCTGTGGCACCCCGCCACTCCCAGCACCACCTGCCTGCACGCGAGCAGCAGCAAGAAACAGGGAAGAGGGGAGTGGAGGCAGGGAAGAGGCAGAAGAAGCAGGGTATTAGAAACATGGGTTGAGGGGGAGGAAGATGTGACCTTGGCTGATGTCTCAGTGGATGATGCCTAGGCTGTGGCACCCCGCCAATCCCACCACCACCTGCCTGCACGTGAGCAGCAGCAAACAGCAGGGAAGGGGAGAGTCGAGGCAGGAAAGAGGCAGAAGAAGCAGGGTATTACAAACATGGGTTGAGGGAGAGGGAAATGTGAGCTTGGCTGATGTCTCGGTGGATGATGCCACGGCTGTGGCACCCCGCCACTCCCACCTCCACCTGCCTGCGCAGAGCAGAGAGACCAAACAGGGAAGAGGCAGAAGGAGCGGGGTATTTTGAGTCGACTCAAAATACAGCGGGGTATTAGAAACATGGGTTGAGAGAGGAAGATGTCCACTCCCACCACCACCTGCCTGCACGCGAGCAGAGAGACAAAACAGGGAAGAGGCAGAAGGAGCAGCAGGGTCAGTCAGGCGCTCGTTGGTCGGTCAGGCGCTCGTTGGTCGGTCAGACGCTCGTTGGTCGGTCAGGCGCTCGTTGGTCAGTCAGGCGCTCGTTGGTCGGTCAGGCGATCGTTGGTCAGTCAGGCGCTCGTTGGTCAGTCAGACGCTCGTTGGTCGGTCAGGCGCTCGTTGGTCGGTCAGGCGCTCGTTGGTCGGTCAGGCGCTCGTTGGTCAGTCAGGCGCTCGTTGGTCAGTCAGACGCTCGTTGGTCGGTCAGGCGCTCGTTGGTCGGCCAGGCGCTCGTTGGTCGGTCAGGCGCTCGTTGGTCGGTCAGACGCTCGTTGGTCCGTCAGGCGCTCGTTGGTCGGTCAGGCGCTCGTTGGTCGGCAGGCGCTCGTTGGTCGGTCAGGCGCTCGTTGGTCGGTCTAGAGCGGGCGGGGGATAAGAGGACGATGTGAGCTTGGCTGATGTCTCGGTGGATGATCCCTAGGCTGTGACACCCCACCACTCCCACCACCACCTGCCTGCAAGCGAGTCAGCCTAGAGAAGAAGAGGCAGAGGGGACAGGAAGGAGGAAGCAGGCAACGCAGATGACACAGGGACGTGGACCCATGGGCGAGGGAGAGGACGACACGATACGCGATGCGATGTAGTCAAACAGGTCGCCCTGGCCGCATGCACGCCTCCATCACCACGTGCACCACGTGGGGCTCCTCTACCACCTCCTCCACGTGCACCACGTGGGCCACGTGGGCCGCATGGGGTTCCTCTATCACCTCTCGTACCTCTCAAGGCGGAAGGAAATGCACCAAACACTCTAGGGTCGCATCGCACCTGAGCAGGCTGCACTCAGTGCAGGTCGTACCTGAACAGATATCGCACGGCTGGCTCAGGCATCGCATTGAAATGCGCGATGTAGTCAAACAGGTCGCCCTGCCCGCAAGCCTCCATGACCACCTCTTGCACCTGGGCAGGCCGCACTTAGTGCAGGTCGTACCTGGAAAGGCAGCCCTCAGTGTAGGTCGTACCTGAAGAGGTATCGCACGGCTGGCTCGGGCATCCCGTTGAAATGAGCGATGTAGTCAAACAGGTCGCCCTGCCCGCACGCCTCCATCACCACGTGCACGGCGTGGGGCTCCTCTATTACTTCCTCCACGTGCACCACGCTGGGTAGCCCGCGCACTGCCAAGAGGACGTCTACCTCGGAACGTAAAGAGTCGATGTGCTGCGCAGACTGTTGGGGGGGGGGGGACCAAGGGAGCATGGGAAAGTGGGGAGGTTTGGCGCCTCCATCACCACGTGCACGGCGTGGGGCTCCTCTATTACTTCCTCCACGCGCACCACGCTGGGTAGCCCGCGCGCTGCTAGAAGAACGCCTACTTCCGATCGCAGCGAGTCGATGTGCTGTGCAGTCTGTTAGAGAGGAGAGGGGGGGGGGGGGGGGGGGGGTGGAGGCGGGAGACAGAGTTGCAGATGAAGTGAGAACGGGCGAGAACAGGGAGTGAGTGGGTGCCTTTTGAGTCGACTGAAAAGTCAACAGGGAGTGAGTGGGTGCAAGCGAGCCCGTGGGAAGGACGGGAATTGACGCGCCTCCATGACCACGTGCACCGTGTGGGGCTCCTCCACCACCTCCTCCACGTGCACCACGCTGGGCAGCCCGCGCACTGAAAGCAGGACGTCAGCCGCTGACCGCAGGGAGCAGACGTGCTGCGCGGACTGACGCGGGGGGTGGGCGGGAGGGGGGCGGGGGGGGGGGGGGGGGGTAGTGCGGGGGAGCAGGCTAGGGAGAAAATAGCGGAAGGAGGAAGAAGAGGGGCTCCTGTACCACCGCTTCTGCGTGCGCCACTCTTGGAAGGAGTTTTTGAGATTTCTCAAAAACATCCTACAGGGGAGCGGCAAGGGAGAGAACAACGGAAGGAGGAAGAAGTAAGAAGAAGAAGTGGGGCTCCTGTACCACCGCTTCTGCATGCGCCACTCTTGGCAATCCGCGGACGGCTAAAAGGACGTCTACCTCCAATGGGATGTGACTAGTTTCGAGTTCACTTTTGAATCGACTTAAAAGTCATCTCTTGGCAATCCGCGGACGGCTAAGAGGACGTCTACCTCCGATGGGACTAGATTCGACTTCGAAAACATGGGCGTCGAGGGAGGAGGACGAGTCGAGTCGAAACCCCAAGGGTCTTCGTCACTCGCCTAGACAATGCACCGCTTTTTTAGAAGACCCGCTTTTTGAGACGTCTCAGAACTCGACAAAGAAGACCCGCTTTTCGTCCTGCGTGACAGAGTTGACCCGCGCCGGTGAGTGACCAACTCTTCGGATTTTGAAAAGCAGGCTGTCGGGCGGCGTGGACGCGTGCGGGGATTGAAGTAGACGACGTGCGGGGAGGGGCGCGTGAGGGGATTGAAGTAGACGACGTGCGGGGAGGGGCGCGTGCGGGGATTGAAGTAGACGACGTGCGGGGAGGGGCGCGTGCGGGGATTGAAGTAGACGAAGACGCCACGCCCGTTATGAGACGGGTAGATGAGACGGGGTACTGACACGGGGTTAGAGTGCGTCTAGAAACGCGTGGTACGAAGAACGCGAGGACGAACGCAGACGAGTAGACAAAAGAGAGCCCAAGAGGCGAATTGCGCAGAACGCGCGCGCAGACGCACCTGCAGCGAGGACTTGCTTATGGACTTGCACACGAAGGGACGGTTGGACGCTCTGTGTCTACACCTCCGCACCACGCCGAACCGACCCCTTCCTATTTCCTCATCTTCCAGGACGAATTTATGGCCGAGGGATCCGGAGAACCGAGGCGGAAGCAGGCGCGCGGAGGGTAATGACCCTCCTGGGAATCCCTGCAGGCTGCTCAGTGCTCCTAACGCGTGCTGTACAAGTAATGCTGGAGCAGCAGAACCCATGCTGGTCTGCCTGAACTAATTGTCAAAAAAAAAAAAAAAAAAACAATAAACTACAATAAATCGAAAGTACCAATAAAGCCGGTCTAGGAGCCAGCGTTGCGAGGGTGAACCTCCATCGTTTTTTAATAATTGTGTAGGTATGAGAAAACAGAAATCCGTAATTTCGAAGGAATGGTCCGTACTTGACGAGCTCTGGCTCAGGTGTTTGGAATGGATAAACCTGCTTGATAGATAATTCTAGCTTATGGTTCACTGACTGCCTTCGTTCTGGCCTTCGCTCCAGCGTACGGTACTGGGAGGTTGATGAGATAAAGACCATGAGATAACGATGATTCTGGACCGAGTCGAGGGAACTGTACATAAAGCGTAAGGAAGGATGATCTGATCATGGGATGCGATGTGAATGCGAAAGTGAGATGATCCCTCTCCCCATGGCCAAAAGGACGATGGGAATTCTCCCATATACTTGTCGGCAAGATCAAGGACAAATGATCTTCAAGCCACCATCGTGCGGTGGAGAGTTTATCTTGGGAAGCTCGAGAGAGCCACGGGGACAGAAGCAGGAATGAGGTGAGGTGAGGGCAGAGCAGCTGTCAAGGCGTAGTGCTTGCATCGCATGGCAGGAAACAGGTTCATCAACCATGGTGTACCGCATACGGCCGTTCTGATAACATCTACACCGCTGTGTCCGGCCAGATCAAATGATTGCCACCATCCCAAGTTCGAACAAGCTCCAGGGCGGGCTGACCGACTGACACGACAACCATAGGGTTTCGTATTTTTAGGCTACACTTGATGCTCAGGAAACTGTCTATCCATCCAAGAACTTTGAACTATATTTAGTCCCACTGAGCAGGTTTTACGCGCAACGGCCCGATGTGTACAGGCCTCAGAATCAGGCGCAATCTGAAGATTGCGCCTCGGAAAAACGTGCGCAGTAGTAAAAGAAATGACGCCCAGAATTTGCTGGCGCAGTGCATGCTGTTACTGATATTCACAAACAACAGCTCAGACCATCTTTTTTTACAGCGTCGCTGCCAGGGTGGTACTGTAACCCTGGTCTAATGTACAAACCCAGCTGTGGGGAGAGTTGTTTGTGTCCGACACAGGAGCACTCAATTGAACAACAAATAAGAATCAAAAAGACATCCGGTGTAGACAAGACGCTTTGTGCAGGGCAACACAGGACTATGGGAAATTTATGTTCCCGGGCAGCACTCCACCGCGTTGTGAACAAAACATGGTTGCTACAGTGGTGTTGATCGTGTCTGCTACGGTGACGTGGCTCATCAAGGACGATTCGTTCATGATGCAGAGCAGACTGTTCCAGGATCGAACGGCCAACACAAGCCTAAAATTCTCACGCTTTTGTAAAAAAAAAAAGTTGCACCATGATGTGTAAATGACCCTCCCTGACAGAGCTGTAAACTTTTCCAACGAACTTTACTGTTTCTGACCAGCTCCAGGTGGGAGCTGTCACAGATATTATGTCCTTATCGTACTCGCTGAGAGGCCTGCTGCGTAACTAGCTTGGTCCTCACTCCCTGGTAAACAAGCATCATACGATGTCACGTATAACTCATGCCCTTGTAGAACTAGGATCAAACTCCATATTTTGCATCCAGATTTTTTTTAATCTCTGCAATGCGATTTATGTTTTATTTCACATCAACTAGTGAGCTGCATGTACTTCGAAAGTAGTAATCGTAATCCTAACCTACATACAATGGGACCATGTTTAGAGCGTGTGAACTTTCCACAAGGTCTGCAACCGGATGCGACTATGCCGATACTGGGCCTCCTCGGGCCTGATTGAGAGGCGGTGAAGGTGGACACGTCAAATCCAATACAGTCAGGGTGTCTCCAGCGGCCACCTCTCACTCCTCAATTCTGGCCAATCATAGCCCCTCGAAACTTCACGTCAAATCTTCCTCAGGCTACTGTACGGAAACCTTGGTGGTGTCCTGTCGGAGAGGAAGAGGTGGTAGGAAACGGAATTCGGGAGATTGGTTCGGTACGAAAGATTTCATCGAAGAGAAAGGGCAGCCCAAGAAATATTTGGAAAACAAGTAACCCACTTGTCAACGGTTGCAATCGTTCGCCAATGAGGGTGGGTCCGCAGCGAGGGGTACCCGAGGGTTTAGCGGGAGATCCGAGGCTGGAAATAAATGGCCTCGGGTCTTGCGAGATACTGACGGCTCCAGCCATTCAGCTGTCAAGCCGAACACTTAACAACGTCGCGCAATTGAACTTTCACCAATCATAACTTCGAAAATTTCTGGTGGACTCTCAAAGTTCCGTAAGTATAGTCGCAACCCTCCCCTTGCGACAGTCCGCGACTATACAGCCGCTGCTCCGTCAAGAAAACTAAACCCGCAGTTAGGTCGTGACAACCCGCGGCTCCTTCGGCCGCGGGTCGACCTCGGGTCTGACACTCGCTGCGGAAATACCCTGAGGATTCTGCGAGCTCAACTCGGAATTCCGAATGTTGCATCTGATTGCTTAGGCGGAATTTTTTGTGTCGGGCAGTTTGGTCAGTATTGTCATAGTGCTGTTTTGCACCAAAATGACCTCGCACCAACTTCGGGAGTTTTCGGGGGACGGACGTCAGAGCAGCTTACTTTGACATCCGACGCAAATACTATGGTTTCGGTACAATCAATCACGGCTCTGTACGGTACAGTAGGTTGCACTACGATAATTTTTCAAATTTCGCAACTCAGGACACGCCCTTACAAATCGCATGACAGAAATGCAGACCTTTGAGAACGCAAGACTTCCTCGCAAGACGCTCTCGCGGTGACGCTGGATGGAGAGTTACTAACCGCCGCGTCGCAGCGACGATTGTATGTACAGTATTAGTTATTATCCTGAAGAGCTTACTACTATGGTTCGTTTGAGATTGCGACCAGTGCATAGGAGACTGGACGAAACGCTCTGGTGCATAGTCGGTGTCTTCTCAAGGTAGCGTATCTTCCGTGTTCGTTGGAGATAAGAATCGTTCCGCATAAGCCCCGGCTTGATTTCAGATGTATTTTGAGTCGACTTAAAACAAACCCGCACAAGCCAGGTAAACTTTGAGTAGTCGAGTCGACCTTTGAGGCGCCTCGGACCTGCACTAAGCAGCATTGTTTGGCGCTTAGGACTCCACCTAGCAGAATCGACTCGGATCCACGTACTTAACTAAGACTCGCAACCCCGAACTTGACGAAGACTCGCATCCCCGAACTTAGCTAAGAGGAGTCGATGAAGATGGCGTCGGAGAACCCCACAACTGCCCGAGCAGCTGCTGCGTTGAGAGGAACAGGTACATTTCCTTACATGTGTTTGGGTGTATGGGGGTGTGCGGGTGTGTGCGGGTGTGTGCGGGTGTGTGCGGGTGTGTGCGGGTGTGTGCGGGTGTGTGCGGGTGTGTGCGTCGGCCTAGTCGAAAATCCCCCCCCCTCCCCCGCTTGTCTGTTTTCTTTCCCCCCTTTCCCCCCTTTCCCCCAACCTCTCTTCCCTTGATCACTCAGACCAAGACGCAGACGCGCAGGTGCCTCGGCTTAGACGAAACCACGACACTGCCGCCGCGACTGGCGCTGCTGCTGCCACGCAGGCGCAGACACAAGGACAAGCGCAGCAGGCGCAGTCTCGGGCTCGGGCCCAGGCTCGGGCTCAAGGCCAGGCGCAGGACCGGGCGCAGGGGCAGGCGCTACCAGTGCGCCAGCAGCAGGGGGGAGGGGGAGGGGCAAGAGGAGCGGACGGAAGCGGCGGGCAGGCTGAATTGCTGACACCTTTGGGCGATTTACCCTCCGAAAATGCCGCTTCTGGTGGCGCGATATCTTATGGGAACGAGGAGGAGGGGGGAGACGGGGGAGGGGGCGGGGGAGAGGGGGGAGACGGGGGAGAAGGGGGGGAGGATGAGTATTATGATGAGGATGAGGAGGAGGAAGACGATGAGGGGGAGGAGGGGGGGCAGGCGGGGGGGAGGGGAGGGGGAGGAGGAAGGTCGGGAGAAGGTGGTGGGGGAGGGGGAGGTGGTACTGGGGGAGTGAGGCGGAGAGGGGGAAGCACGGCTGAAAGGGAGCATAAGAGACTAAGGAGGTAGGGAGACTTATAGACTAGGGTGAGAGGGAGCATAAGAGACTAAGGAGGTAGGGAGACTTAAAGACTAGGGTGAGAGGGAGCATAAGAGACTGAGGAGGTAGGGAGACTTATAGACTAGGGATGTATGGAAGGTCCATAGGTATGAGGCAGGAGCGGCAGGGCGTACTGGGGAAAGGGGAGGGGGGGGAAGGGGGGGAGGGGGGGGGGGCGGAGGGCATGAGAGATTAAGATGCATGTAGATTAAGGTGGTAGGTAGGTGTAGCAGCAAAAAGTCTACTCTCTTCGAGATCTTGCCCTTCAGCAAAGGAGATAGAGGTCGTCTCTGCGCCACTTCCTTTGCTGCTATGTCCCTGTGAATCCGTCATCCCCTTTACAGGCTGCTCCGCAACAGGGCGTCAGCGCAGCAGGTCGGGCTGTGGCACCGACCTGACAGTCACTAGGATTCATTTTCCCAGCTAGTGTTTACCTTGGCCGTCTCCCTTCTTCTGATGTGTCCTGAATGCGTCCCCTTTACAGGCTGCCTGCAACAGAGTGCCAGCTCAGCAGGCCAGGGAGCGGATAAGAATAGTGTGAGGACCTTCACCTATTTAAAAGTACCCCACCCTGGTTGTCCTCTTTACAGGCTGCTCCGCAACAGGGTGTCAGCGCAGCAGGCCAGAGAGCGGCGCAAAGTGTACCTTTCAGAGTTGGAGGGGCGGGTCTCGCAGCTGGACCAGCGGAACGCTGAGCTAAAAGAAACACTTAGCACCTTGCAACGAGAGAACTTCATGCTAAGACAGGTACGGAGGGAGGGAGGGGTGACTGGTCACTTAGTGTACTTGGGGAGTTAGAGCAGGGGTGTGTTAGCAGCAGTGGACCAGCAAAACGCTGAGCTAAAAGAAACAATTAGCACTTTGCAGCGGGTGAACCTCATGTTGAGAGAGGTACAAACACAATAGGGGGGGGGGGGGGGGGGGTATGGGTGGGTTGCTTTGGGGTTGATTAGTGTACTTCGGGACTTAATGTACTCTTGCTCTGGATGTCGTACCATCTCTTGGTGCCTCCCAGGTTTCTCCTTTGGTCGCGTTTGTTCCTGCTGTGTTTGCTTGTGTTGAAGTATACTCGATTTACTTCAATAGCTTGTTCGTTACTATTGGTAAGGAGTCGTCTATTTTTTAGGTGCCTCAAAATAGTCGCTTGGCGCTCCCCTGGTTTCTCCACTCCCTTGGTCTCATTTGTTCCTGCTGTGGTCGCTTGTTCGTTTCTGCTCCCCCTTCGATTCTTGTCTCTCAGGTGGCCCGCAACACAGCTCACGCAACCGAAGCTAACCAATTTGACATGGCCTGAGGAACCTACAGCCTGGCTCGTATTTCTTTCCCACACATGTACATGTAACCCGTGCATGCTCCAGAAGGGTGTCCTCTTATTTACACGAAATCGACGTTTTGATTAGCGTTTAGGGGGATTAGTGTAGGCTCATCTTTTGATTCATTGACGGGGTTGGAAAGGTCTAGAAAGTGCATTGCCTCTCCCACGGAGGGCCGAGCCACCACCCATCACCCCTCAGCAGAAATGGTTACAGTGACTAATCCAGGAAAGTTGACACATCTACTACAAAATATATTGGGCTGTCACACATACACATCTTTGTGACGATCTTCTACTTATGACCATACACCCATATGCACCACGAAGTGTGCTTGGGTGCGCTCATATAGAAAGCAGTTGGTAGACACAGGTGGACCATGAGGGCAGGGTTTGCATTCGCGTCGACTAAAAAACAAAGAGGGTAGGGGCACAAACCCCACATGCAGAGCCGCACCGAAGGGAGGAGCGACTCACAAGCCTCCCTCTACGTCTGCGCCTGTCCCTGTCCCTGCCCCTGCGCTTGCATCTCTAAGCCCGAAAAGACCTCCCCAGCCATCCACTGATCTACCTCCAGGAACCAGCACACGTCCCTATGCCTGTGCCCTCTTCATGTGTAATGCCTGTGCCCTCTTCGTGTGTAATGCCTGTGCCCTCTTTGTGTGTAATGAGTCAATTTTTGAGTCGACTAAAAGATCGGCTCACTACCCACTGATCTACCTCCAGGAACCAGCACATGTCCCTATGCCTGTGCCCTCTTCTCCAGAAAAAAGCCCTCCACGAACCCCACGTGCAGCGCCACACCGATGGGAAGGGCATCCTCATTGATGGTGAACACGGGGGAATGGAGGGGAGGGCTGCTGCTGCTGGTGGTGTTATTATCACCAGACTTATTCTCACCAGACGCCCCCACTCCTAGAAAGAACATGGCGCCTGGAACAGCCTCCTGGTAGAACGAGAAGTCCTCCCCAGCCATCCACGGGTCAACCTCCAGGTACGCGGAGCTTCCCAGAAGCTTCCGGACCACGGCACGGCCGAGGGCGTGCATGCTGACGTCATTGACGGTGGGGGGGTAGGCTGGGATGCGCGTGGGCGGCCAGTCGTATCCGAGAGGGTCGGCAAGAGGTTCGGCAGGAGGTTCGGAAAGAGGTGGAACCTCAGCTGCTGACGATTCAATGTGACCACTGCTGCTGCTGCTGCTGCTGCTGCTGCTGCTGCTGCTGCTGCCGGTACTGCCAGTGCTGCTAGCACTGCAAGTGCCTTCAGCCGTCCCGCCACCAGCGCTTGAACAGAAACCTCCTGCTTCTGCTGCTTCTGCTGCAGCAGAGCTTTCCGACACCCCAGCATCACCACTAGCAGCACCACCACTAGCACCACCATCACTAGCAGCAGCACCAGTATCAGTATCATCAGCAGCAGCAGCTTGCACAGTATCCATCATGCCATAATCCACGCTTCCCCTACATCCAAACACACGCGCCTGCGCGTCGATGATGTCAGCAATGCGCCGTTCCAGGTCAGCGAGCCCCTCCTTAGTGGTGGCTCTGTAGGTGCCTCGGAGCGTGACTGTATCCGGGATGACATTGTCGGCCGAGCCGCCGTGGAATTGAGTCACGGAGACAACCCGAGAAGCGAAAGGGTCAGTTTCCCGCGATACTATGGCCTGGAGGCTGGGAAGGGGGGGCAGGGGGGGGGAAGGGGGGATGTGGGGGGGTGGGGAAAGCGGGGGGAAATGGATGGGGGTGAAAAAAACAGGTACTTTACAGGTCTGCAAGTCCGTCCTTAGTGGTGGCTCTATATAGGTGCCTCGGAGCGTGAATGTATTGAGGATGATATTGTCAGAGGAGCCGCCGTGGAATTGAGTCACTGAGACAACCCGCGAGGCAAGGGGTCGGTCTTCCTCGATACTGGGTGGGGGAGGGGGGGGGGGCAGGTTATGGGAGGAGAGGAAAAGATGGGATGGGGATGATGGGGATGATGGGGATGATGGGGAAAATAAGGGAGATTGAATCACACAAACAACCATATGGTTACGGGGACATGGACGGGGTGAAGGACAAGACAAGCGATGTCGTGGACAAGAGCAAATGGTTACAACTTGTCTGTTACGACATACTCCAGCAAGACAACTCGTGAGAGGATGTGGAGACATGCTCCGATTTCACCCAATGGTGTAACGGCCCGGTTTCAGTGTTGTTGCAAGCCCGTTATACTATTGGCTGCCAGAACAAGTACAGGTACAAGTACAGGTACAAGTACAGGTACACCCGCTGTCGAAACTCCTCCCCAAGAATGGCCTGGGACAACAGCCGAAGCTCCACATCCTCTCGCGAGTTGTCGAGCTGAGGTATGTCTTCGAAAACTAGCCGTAACCATTTTTGAGTCGACTCACAAGTCACCTTGCTGGGGTATGTCTTAGGAAAGTAGCCGTAACCATTTGCTTGTGCCCACGACATCGCCCGTCTAATTCTATACCTCGTCCGCGTAAAAGTGTGCGTTGCTAACTAGAGACAGAGCAACAAAAGTGACTTTTGAGTCGACTCAAAAGTCACCTCGTTAAAAGCATGCGTTGCTAAATAGAGACAGGGCAACAAAAGAACAGAGGACTAAGGGGAATGGAATTTGTTAAAGACAAAACGACATGCACAGCAGCGAGGATGGGATCAGCTGTGAACCTGAGGCATGGCGGCATGCCCCCCTTTGCCCCACACGGTGGCGTTGAACCGACCCGACCCCGCTAGCAGCACGTCACAGAGTTACAGTGTCACCCGGTTACCATGCTTACCTCGAGTCGATGTGAGCAGCAGCGAGGATGGGCTCTGCTGTGAACCTGAGGCATGGAGGCATGCCCCCCTTTGCCCCACACGGTGGCGTTGAACCGACCCGACCCCGCTAGCAGCACGTCACAGAGTTACAGTGTCACCCGGTTACCATGCTTACCTCGAGTCGATGTGAGCAGCAGCGAGGATGGGCTCTGCTGTGAACCTGAGGCATGGCGGCATGCCCCCCTTTGCCCCACACGGTGGCGTTGAACCGACCCGACCCCGCTAGCAGCACGTCACAGAGTTACAGTGTCACCCGGTTACCATGCTTACCTCGAGTCGATGTGAGCAGCAGCGAGGATGGGCTCTGCTGTGAACCTGAGGCATGGAGGCATGCCCCCCTTTGCCCCACACGGTGGCGTTGAACCGACCCGACCCCGCTAGCAGCACGTCACAGAGTTACAGTGTCACCCGGTTACCATGCTTACCTCGAGTCGATGTGAGCAGCAGCGAGGATGGGCTCTGCTGTGAACCTGAGGCATGGCGGCATGCCCCCCTTTGCTACCCCAGATAGTGGCATTGCATTGGCATTGACAAGCCATGCAATAGGGCTTGGTACCTTGAGACGATATGAGCAGCAGAAAGGATAGGGTCGGCTGTGAACTGAGGCATGGCGGCATGCCCCCCTTTGCCCCACACGGTGGCGTTGTACCGGCCGTGTGAGCAACCAGTGTAATGGTGTCACCTCGACAGCATATGCGGTGTTACCTCGAAACAACATGCGCGGCAGCAAGGATAGGATCTGCTGTGAATTGAGGCATGGCGGCATGCCCCCCTTTGCCCCACACCGTGGCGTTGAACCGACCCGACCCCGCTAGCAGCATGCCGGGGCGACTGCCTACATAGCCCGCTGGGATCTGAAAGGGGGAGGGAGGGGGGCGGGGAGAGGGGGCGAAGAAGAGTAAACCTGGCCATGTAGATGGTTCAAAGACGTCTGGAAAAAGGCCAGGTTAACCTCAAGGCCTGACCCCGCCAGCAGCACATAGCCCACAGAGCCCGCTGGGATGTGGGGTGAGGAGAGCAGAAGGGGAGGACAGAAAGAGAGAAAGTGAGGGAGACAGGGAGATGGGGAGATAGGGAGAAGCCAACTGGAAAGAGGCCTGACCCTCCCTGCAACACGCCCGGGCGACTGCCCACATAGCCCGCTGGGATGTGAGGGGGAGGAGAGGGAGGGGGGCGGGTAGAGGGACGGAAGAGGAGTAACCCTGGGCTTGTAGATGGTTCTAAGGCGTCTAGAAAAAGGCCTGAGCCTGCCTGCAGCACGTCCGGGCGACTGCCCACACAGCCTGCTGGGATGTGAGGGGGAGGAGAGGGAGGGGGGCGGGTAGAGGCCCCCCGGATCTGAGACAAGGCGCGGGCGATAGGGAGAACAGTTTTGAGGCGCCTCAAAACTAGGCCCCTCTGAGACAAGGCACGGGCGATAGGGAGAAACGGAAGAAAGGAAGAAAGGGGAGAGGGAGAGAGGGAGGAAAAGGAAGAAAGGGTGAGACACAGGGAGATGGAGAGCGAAAGAGAAGCCTGTACCCGCTAGCAGCATGCTGGGCCGACTGCCCACAAAGGCCGCTGGTAGCTCAGAGGAGGAGAGCAGACAGAGCAGACAGAGCAGACAGAGCAGACAGAGCAGACAGAGCAGACAGAGCAGACAGAGCAGACAGAGCAGACAGAGCAGACAGAGGGCAAAGGCAGCACACACGCCCCTGAGAGGCCTAATTTTGAGGCGCCTCAAAAATAGACTCCTCACGCTGGAAGCTCAGAGGAGGAGAGCAGCAGAACAGACAGACGGCAAAGGGAGCACACACGCCCCTGCAACACCCCCGTCCACAATCCTTTCTCTTGTCTCGACCCACGCACAGGCACTCCCAAGTATACTTGCCTCTCGTTGCTCTCAATCGCCTTAATTAACACACCTTGGGCGATACATGCAGCGCAAAGGCAGCAGACACGCCCCTTAAAGCCCCCCCATCCACCATCCTCTTTCCCCCTGCTCCCCCCTCCTCTGCTGGCTGGAAAATAAGACGAACCGTGCCGGCCAAGGTGCCTGGGGAAGGGCGGCAACGATGACAGCGGGAAAAAAAAGCATTACGGAAGGAAGGTAGGATAAGAGAAGAAAAGGTTTTACTGGGGTAGGAAAGACAAAAATCATCTGCC
The DNA here is from genome assembly GCA_027943415.1 of Closterium sp. NIES-67. Taxonomy (NCBI): domain Eukaryota; kingdom Viridiplantae; phylum Streptophyta; class Zygnematophyceae; order Desmidiales; family Closteriaceae; genus Closterium; species Closterium sp. NIES-67. The sequence goes on along the minus strand of BQMB01001718.1, from coordinate 501,067 downwards.
AATATGCATACCGACCTGGTTGGAAATTTCCTGCCTGCCCGAGCACGAGCCCGCCGAATGTGGGCTGAGCTGAGATTGCTCCGAGTGAAAGCATTTCTCACCTGCCCGAGCGCGCTCCTGCAGGATCCGGGCAGCAGCGAGCAGCATGGCGGTGTGGGCGTCATGGCCGCATGCATGCATCTTGCCAGGATGGCGCGACTTGAACGGCACATCCGTCTCCTCCATAATGGGTAGAGCGTCCATATCCGCCCTTAGAGCCACTATAGGTTCTGCCCCCGTTCCAATCGTTGCCACAACACCTAGATAAAGAAGGGGGGCCGCGAACGAGAGTAGGGGAGTTGGGGAGGGAAGGAAGGGGAGGAAGTGGAAAGGGTTGAGGAGGGGAGGCATGGCAGTGTGGGCGTCATGGCCGCATGCATGCATCTTGCCGGGATGGCGCGACTTGAACGGCACATCCGTTCCTTCCGTAATGGGAAGAGCGTCCATATCCGCACGGAGCGCCATGTCGGTTCTGCGCCCGTGCCTATGGTTGCCACCATGCCTGCGATGCGATCAGCAGAAAGGGTGGAGAGCAGAGGGTAGGGAGTGTGGGGACTTGATTTTTGAGTCGACTAAATAATCACCTTTTGAGTCGACTCGAAAAAGGTTGGAGGGCAGAGGGTAGGGAGTGTGGGGACTTGAACGGCACATCTGTTTCTTTTGTAACAACAGGCCTTTTGAGCGTCCTTGTCCGCACAGACCGCCATCACTGGTCTGGAATCAGTGCCGATAGTTGGCACAACACCTTGTCGGAAATCAGGGCTGCAAACGAGAAAAGGGAGGTTTGAGGCAAGGGGGGGAGGGGGAAGGGGGATGCAATGGGAGTGAGAAAGAGTAGGGAGGAGAGCAGTAACTTAGATGCCATGGCGCTCGCCCTAGGTGACTTTTGAGTCAACTCATAAGTCATCTTTTGAGTCGACTCAAAAGTCAATGGGAGTGAGAAAGAGTAGGGAGGAGAGCAGTAAGTTAGATGCCATGGCGCTCGCCCTGTCTCCCCCGTGGTTCCTCTTGAGTTGGGCTGGAACGGTATTCTCAAGGATGCCGGCATCTCCAGCACCATGGCGCTCAGCCTGACCTCAAACATACCCGCTATAAGCCTCATAACATACCTGCTACAAGCCTCAGATCGTACCCTATAAGCCCTCTCACCCGTGATGCCTGCTAAGTTGGCCTGGAACAGTATTCCCAAGGATGCCAGATTCTCCTGCATGATGGCACTCGTCCTGACCTAAAAAATCTCAGCCATAAGATTCAGAGCATACCCGTTACAAGACTCAGAAGATACCCGTTACAAGACTCAGAAGATACCCCGTTACAAGCATCAGAACATTCCCGTTATAAGCCCTCTCACCCGTGGTGCCTGCGAAATTGGGCTGGAACGGTATTCCCAAGAACGCCAGCGTCTCCTGCACCATGGCGCTCGTCCTGAACTCAAAATCCCCGCTATAAGCCTCATAACTTACCCGTTTTTAATTACAAATGTACTCGTAACTTCTTAAGCTCTCTCACCTGTGGTTCCTGCAAAGTTGGGCTGGAACGGTATTCCCAAGGACGCCAGCGTCTCCTGCACCATGGCGCTCAGCCTTACCCCAAATATACCCGCTATAAGCCTCAGAATATACCCGTTATAAGCCTCAGAACATACCCGTTATAAGCCCTCTCACCAGTAGTTCCTGCAAAGTTGGGCTAAAACGGTATTCTTAAGGACGCCAGCGTCTCCTGCACCATGGCGCTCGTCCTGACCTCAAACATACCCGCTGTAAGCCTCGCAATATACCCGTTATGAGACCTCTTACCCTTGGTTCCTGCGAAGTTGAGCTGGAACGGCATTCCCAAACACGCCAGCGTCTCCTGCACCATGGCGCTCGTCCGGAATTTCAACATACACCCCTTAAGCTTCAGAATATATGCGGTATAGGCCTCAGAATATACCCGTTTTAAGCCCTCTCACCCGTGGTTCCTGCGAAGTTGGGCTGGAACGGTATTCCCAACGACGCCAGCGTCTCCTGCACCATGGCGCTCGTCCGGAATTCGCGGAACATGAGCTCGGGAATTTCATGCAAGGCTCGCCTTAACCCAAGAACCATGGCCAATCCGTTGCTGCCACGTGCCTCCTCCAGAATCGCCTGGAACGTCACTCCGCCGCTGGCTGCCACGTGCGCAGGGGTGAGCAGGAGGAGGAGGAGGTGGAGGAGGAGGAGGAGGAGGTGGCGGTGGTAAAGAAACGCCATTACGATTTGCCTGCAAGGAAAAAAATAAACAAAAGAAGTCACAGAAACGCATGGAGGTAAACGAGGTGGAATTCGGAAGCAACAGGAAAGATTTAGAAGAAATAAAATCCGCGACCATCACCCTAACAGCCGCTCAAAATCTGACTGGATTCGGCTTTTGTAGCTCCGAAAACGGACAGCCAGACTCGGTTGCAAAGGATTTGGCCCTGAATCGGGATTGTTCCAGAAAAACGGAGTCTCTTTATTCTGACTCGGTCCAGCAATCCCAGCTCCAACGGTCAACTACACTGTGATCTGAGGAGGTGAACCATGGCTCCGACCCAGACGAACTGGTTGCAAGCCTAAACGTTGAATTTGAAGCCAGAGAACGAATACCAACCTCTAATTTCCTCAGATATCCACGATCAACAGAAACGGGCGTCAGATTCCTCCCAGGAAGGAAGGCGAGTCAGAAAATCTCGAGGCCGTGAGACAATGATGTCGGAAAGAAAGCGAAGTCGAAGAGGGGAAATTCAGCAGCTGAAGGGAGCAACCTGGCCCCTGTGATGAAGCGATGTGGGCTCGCGTGACGTGATATCGAACATGACCTGTATCGAAGCGTATTTCTCTCACGAGCTCTTGATCCGGGTTCACCAAGGGTCCAGGAAACCAACTACGAGCAAAACCGCCGATGCCGGGGATCGAACCCGGATCTTCCGCGTGACAGGCGGAGATACTGACCATTATACTACATCGACACGTCTAGTATGATGCAAATATTTATTTTAAAATCTTCAATTTTTCAGCTCGCACCTTTCTCTGTTCGCCGCCGCACGTGCGTCGTGTCACAGCCGCACAATCGTGGGGGAGGTCCATCGCAGCCGCAGAATTGAACAAAATGGGGCAGAAGGATAAAACGAAGTTGACGACTGCCAGTGTCGGCAGTCAGACACCAAGCGGCTCTGAAACTGCCCTGAAACTGCCCACCGTCGGTGTTTCTGGGGAGTGTACCGTCGACTCGACACACCTTCACATTTTCCTTCCCTTCCCCTTTCCTCTTCCCCGTTCTCTTCCGCGTGCGCTTCTTGAGGCGTAAGGGCGTGTCTGGGCGTGCGTTTTATTGCGGTTGAGTAAGATGCTCTGCGAAACAGAACATTATCATAACGATCCAAAACGGTTGGTTAAGGTTTCGAGAGAGATACGTACGCGGGGGACACGCCCTACTGTAGGTCTTGCTGTTCAAGGTGTTCTTGCTTCTTTCATGGGTCGTGAATCGTGATTCGTGAATCGTGATTCGTGAATCTAGCCTTCCTGTCCCAAAGCTTTCCCCCTAACCACACTCTCTAGGTTCTTGCAACAGTAGCAATTGCTGCCCAGGCTCACCTCAGGGCGTGTCCCAAAGAATCCTTCAGGGAGAAAACATACTAAACCGTTTATTGTTTTTATTTAACCGTTCTAGAACGTGGAATATCTTTACGAACCGCAATGCGGCGTACTTCTATGTCACGCCCTCAGGGCGTGTCCCAAGAGTACCTCCGCCATTCAGTCTGTGCAGGTCCAATACGGTGTCCCAAGGTTCGAGGCGGTGAAGTAGAAAAACCGTATTCCAACGTTCTGAAACGCACATCACCGTAGTCAGTGTATGCGGGACGTACTCTTGGGCAGGCCTTCAGGTTGGGGAGTCGGGGGGGAGGAAAAGGGGGGAAGGACGTGTGCCTTGTCACAACAGCGGCAGGTGGGAGAATTCACGGAGAATCACCGACTGACCGACCGAGCAACACCCACACAACAACCCGCATACCCACCCATCCCACGGCTCACGAATCGCCACCACCCTTGTTGCGCACACATTCGGCTCGAGTCGTGAATGGAACACTACCAACCAGTAGGGAGGATTCACCCGAAGCGAATTTCGCCATGCCTACCGAACTCGGCCCAACCACATCACCATAGAATCATGGCCATGGATGGATGGACTTTTGAGGCGCCTCAAAACTCGGCCCACCCAGATCACCATAGAATCATGGTCATGGATGGATGGAGGAGGTGTTGCGTGTGAGATACCACCTCGTGAACAGTCTCTGGCCCGGACCAGAGTCCTCGACCCTTCGCTCGGTGTGGCTTGGCAAGAGTGCGTACAGAACAACAGTTTCCTCCACGCATCCAACCCCGCTCCCTTCCATTGAACCGTACCGTACCGCATCCCTCCCCGTCCCACCCCTCCCACAAACAGCCAACTACTCGTCGCGAATTGGTGATGCCTGCCAGAGAACTTGCTCCCCGCGGCACGAGTAGCGATAGTTATGTACAGTACGTAGCAATACAGTGCGGCGGGTTAGGTGTACATAATCCTCGCTAGTCGCGCCACGTCCCAGCCTCGGCTCCTGTAATATTCTTGAAAATCCATAGCCGCTCGTTACCATTCTCCGGCCGTCCGCTTGGCCCCATCGCGCCAGTTCCGCCAGCTTTTGAGTCGACTCAAAAGCAGACTCAAAAGCAAACTCGTAGACTGCTCGTCTCGCCTCGTCTCCTCCATATCCGGTCGTCGCCGTTCTCCCGGCCGTCCGCTCGTCCCCACGGCGTCAGCTCCGCCAGCTCCGCCATTCCCGCCAGTTCCGTTTGTTCCGCCAGACCATCTTCCATCGCGCAACTGCCGTTACTAGCCCGTCCGCTATTAGCCCGTCCACCGCTCTCCCTCCCGTTCCGCACCGGCGATCCGCTACTCGCCCATCCGCTATTAGCCCGTCCACCGCTCGCCTCACCCATCCGTAGCTGGTCGGTACGCTGCCACTACTCGCTCGCCAGTCCCCCAGCGGCAATCCGATCCTCCCATTGCGGACGGCTATCCGCCGCCACCGCGCGCAAATTCCGCCAGGCTATCCGCCATCGCGTTAGTTCCGCTACTGCGCAAGTTCCGCCAAAGGCCCGCACCATGCGCGCGCGGCTAGTGGTACACCGTCGCGACTGGCGGTCGCGACACGTCGTCATCCCGGCTACGCTCCTGTCGCTCGTTTTAGTCGCGTCCTTCGGTGGGTTCGGATCGGTGCAAGTCGGTGCGGCGCCGTTCAGCGTGCTCGACTCGTACCAGCCGCCATGCCCCTTTCTGCCGGACCCTCCCCCAGAAGGTACGGCTCCTCGCCACGCGTGCAAGGAGCATGGCTCCCCCACACCCCCCCACACACCCCCCCATTCCCCCCACTCCCCCTTCCGCGGTGCGCGCGCCGCAGGGCACACACACAATGCGCATGTGCGCCCGCACGGTGCCTAATGCGCCGGCAACGCTTTTGAGTCGACTCAAATGCGCCGGCAACGCGCGCATCTCACGCGGCGCGCGGAAGGTACGCAGAAGTCCGCGTGGCCTCCGTAGGGATGGAATCCAGATCGGTGAAAGCAGGTGCGAATCGGTGTATGGCCCTCCAGCGAGCTGGCCTTGTAGCAGCCAACCTTTCCCCTTCCCGGTCGCCCTTCCCCCGGCGACCCTTCCCCCCATCCCTTCCCCCCATCCCTTCCCCCCGTCCCTTTCCCCCCGTCGCTCCCCCCAACCCCGCCTCCCCCCTCCTCCTCCCCTCCCTTTGGTGCAAGAAGGTGCGAATCGGTGCATCGCCGTCCACCGACCTGGTCTTGTAGCAGCCGCCGCCCTTCCCCTTCCCCTTCCCCTTCCCCTTCCCCTTCCGCTTACCTTCCCGTCGCTTCCTTACCCGTCTTCAGATCTATCTCTGCCCCACCCTTTTCCGCGTGGTTCCTTTCCCTTTTCCCCTCTCTCCCCTCCCCTTCCCCTCTCTCTCTGTCCCTGGCCCTGCCGCTGCCCCTACGCCTGTCCCTTTCCTTCTGTTTCCTAATCGTCTCAAAACTCCATTTCATTCCTCCTTGCCCCTATCCCTGTCCCTGTCCCTGTCCCTATCCCTGTCCCTGTCCCTATCCCTGTCCCTATCCCTATCCCTATCCCTGTCCCTGTCCCTTCCCACCCTTCCCTATTCCTTCTTACCTTTTCCTTTCTAACTTCGCCAGGTTGGAAGCTGTGGAGCGACCCTGCCACGTGGGCCAGTACCGGCAGCTCCGTGGTTCCAGGAGTGAAGGCAGCTGGGAGCGAGTGGGCGGATGTGACTATACCGTGTGGGACGGCCGTGCTGCTGGATGTGCCTCTAGTGAGCCTCAGCAAGCTCGTCATAAAAGGATGGCTCAGGTGTGTACGGTTGCTTCTCTGTGTTAGTGTGTGTGTGAGTGTGAGAGTGTGTGAGTGTGTGTGTGTGTGAGTGTGTGAGTGAGAGTGTGAGTCGAGGTGCAAGCACCCTACATCGTCGTTCAGGGCCGTCTTGCCGTCTTGTTCCTCGGACAATCCCTTCCGCCTTCACCCTGTGGTGAACTGAGAGTGCTTTTGAGGCACTCTCAGTTCAGGGCCGTCGGTTCCGCCTTCACCCTGTGGTGAACTGAGAGTGCTTTTGAGGCACTCTCAGTTCAGGGCCGTCGGTTCCGCCTTCACCCTGTGGTGAACTGAGAGTGCTTTTGAGGCACTCTCAGTTCAGGGCCGTCGGTTCCGCCTTCACCCTGTGGTGAACTGAGAGTGCTTTTGAGGCACTCTCAGTTCAGGGCCGTCGGTTCCGCCTTCACCCTGTGGTGAACTGAGAGTGCTTTTGAGGCACTCTCAGTTCAGGGCCGTCGGTTCCGCCTTCACCCTGTGGTGAACTGAGAGTGCTTTTGAGGCACTCTCAGTTCAGGGCCGTCGGTTCCGCCTTCACCCTGTGGTGAACTGAGAGTGCTTTTGAGGCACTCTCAGTTCAGGGCCGTCGGTTCCGCCTTCACCCTGTGGTGAACTGAGAGTGCTTTTGAGGCACTCTCAGTTCAGGGCCGTCGGTTCCGCCTTCACCCTGTGGTGAACTGAGAGTGCTTTTGAGGCACTCTCAGTTCAGGGCCGTCGGTTCCGCCTTCACCCTGTGGTGAACTGAGAGTGCTTTTGAGGCACTCTCAGTTCAGGGCCGTCGGTTCCGCCTTCACCCTGTGGTGAACTGAGAGTGCTTTTGAGGCACTCTCAGTTCAGGGCCGTCGGTTCCGCCTTCACCCTGTGGTGAACTGAGAGTGCTTCCGTCGGTTCCTCGGACAATCCCTTCCGCCTTCACCCTCTCTTCACCCTCCTCCCCTCCCCCCTTTTCGTGTGTGCATCTGTGTCGCGTTGGTTGGCGTGCATTCTTCCGCCTTCCCCCTGCCACAGGGTGCAGGACTCCCCATCCCTCCCTCGGGTTGAGGTGCAAGCAACCTTCATCATAGTCCAAGGACGCCTCTCCGTTGGTTCCTCCGACGCTCCCTTCCGCCGCCTTGCTCTCTTCACCCTCCTCCCCTCACCCGGGCGCCGCAACTTCTCTCTCACGGACCTACCCCCAGCCGATCCTCAGAACCCCCGCAATCTCGGGCACAAGGCCTTTATTGTGGTGAGTTGCTGTCTTTCTTTCGAGTCAACTCAAAGCCTGGCCTCCCCCCTCCTTCTTGAGTCGACGTGGTCTTTGGTGTGGTTGGTAGGTTCCTCTCCCTTCCCCCGCCTCGCGCTCTTCACCCTCCTCCCCTCCCCCGGGCGCCGCAACTTCTCTCTCACCGACCTCCTGCCAGCCGACCCCCAGAATCCTCGCACCCTGGGACATAAGGCTTTTATTGTGGTGCGTTGCTGTCATCTCCCCTAAACCCTAAAACCTGGGACATAAGGCCTTTATTGTGGTGCGTTGCTGTCTCCCCCCTGTGCTGTGCTAGGCCGCTCCCTCTTACCCTTCTTCCGCCGCCTCGCTCTCTCTTCACCCTCCTCCCCTCCCCCGGACGCCGCAACTTCTCTCTCACCGAGCTTCCTCCTGCCGACCCTCAGAGCCCCGGTAACCTGGGGCACTAGACCTTTGCCATGGTGACTTCCCTGGTTTCTGTGCTCCCCCCTCTGTTGTGATACGTTGAACCTTCACTTCTTGCCATGGGCTTCTGTTCCCTTTGTGGTGCCCCTTCCTTTGCTTCTCTCCTCGCTTCGCTTCTCTCCTCCCTTTGCTGCTCTCCTCCCTTTGCTGCTCTTCCTCCGCTCCCTCCTGGGTGCGGCTGGTGCACACAGTGGTGCCAGGGAGGGAACAACTACCTGGTTGGTTGTGGACGGCGATGCCACTCACTGGCCTCTTCTCTCTGGGCGTTTCTTCCTCTTTCACTTGAGAACAGTCGGGAGGAGCGCTTGATCTGCACGGCATGCCCGGGTCGTCCTCTGCCCACACAGTGGGTGCGCTAGTGCGCACAGTGGTGCTGGGGACTTTTGAGTCGACTCAAAAGTGATCTGCACGGCTTGCCCTGCTCTTCCTCCACCCTGGCATGGGTGCTGCTGGTGCGCACAGTGGTGCTGGGAACTTATGAGTCGACTCAAAAGTCACCGGCTGGTGCGCACAGTGGTGCTGGGAACTTTTGAGTCGACTCAAAAGTCACCGGCTGGTGCGCACAGTGGTGCCGGGAACAACCATCCCCTCTCCTTGCGCTCCCCTTCCCCTCCCACTCCCTCTTTAGACACCAGGTTGGGGGAGCCGTCGATCTATTTGGCATGCCCCGCTCTTCCTCTTGAGTCGACTCAAAAGCCGTCGAGCTACATGGCATGCCCTGCTCTTCCTCCGCCCTGGCATGGGTGCACCTGGTGCGCACAGTGGTGCTGGGAGATAAGTTCGTGGTTACAGACGGAGATATCACAGACTGGCTCACTGGCCCATTGCTCTTCTCCCCTCTTCCACATCCTTCTTTCATGCCTGTCTGCATGACAGGTGGGAGGGGCAGTGGATCTACACGGCATGCCCGGCTCTGCCTCTGCCCCTGCGTGGGTGCGGCTGGTGCGCACAGTGGTGCCGGGAGATAAGTTCGTGGTTGTGGACGGCGATATCACGAACTGGCCGGTCGGCGGCACTGTAGCGGTTGCGTCCACTAGTGCGAACATGAATGAGGCGGAGACGGGGGTGATTACTTATGGTGAGTGTGACTGTAGCGAATTGGTGGTGGCTGTGACAGTATGAATGCGCCGGAGATATGACTGTAATCATTACGTTTTTTTTACTGTAGTCAGTAAGCTTTTCAACTGTAATCATTACGTTTTTTTACTGTAATCATTACGCCTTTGGATTTGATCTCAGGCGGATTACCTCTTTCACAGACATAATCCCTCCATCTGCCCTTCCTTTCTTCCCCCCACTCTCTCCCCCCCCCCCCACCCCACTTCCCCCACATCTCGTACACCTCAGTCGCCCCTATGCCCTGTGGTCCTTGTGACTATATCGGATTGGCCAAGCCCCTGGTTCTCTCCTTCTGTCTCCTCCTTTTCCCCCCACTTCCTTCTTCCCCACCCCCTCCCCCTCCCCCCATACAATCACAGTCGCCCCTATGCCCTCTGGTCCTGGTTACTATATCGGATTGGCCAAGCCCCTCAAGTTCCGCCACGAGGGTAGTCTCCAGGGTATCCCTGATGGAGTGGGGGGCACGGTGGATATTCGAGGGGAAGTTGCCCTTTTGGACCGGAACGTCATCATTCGGGGGTACAAGGAAAAGCCACCCTTCGACACAGATGGTAAGTACTCTTCGAAAGTTAAGTCATCTGGTTTTCAACCCATGTACTGTAAACAAATAATTTTAATAGAAATACGAGTGTGGTGGATTTTTCCTTCCCAATCCCATTCCCTGGTCTCCCCCCTTCACTGCTCCCCAATTCCCTTTCTCACCCCGCCTCGGTCCCTCCGCCTATTCGGGTGTAATGAGTCGATTGTTGAGTCGACTCAAGAGTCGACTCATTACACACTTTCTCACCCCGCCTCGTTTCCTCCGCCCATTCGGGGGCGATTTTCTCCCTTCCCTGGTCCTGGAACCAAAGGGAAGTTGGGGATTGCTATGTTTATCCTATGTTCTATGCTACGTTTTATGCTATGTTTCATGTTGTGTTTTATGCTACGGTTATTCTACACTTGTTCTACGTTGTACGATACGTTTATACTACGATTATGCCGGATCATGTTCATTCTATGCTTATGCCATGTTCTATGCTTTGTTTATTCTACACTTATGCCGTGTTTTATGCAATGTTCATAACTTGCACACGGCAAGTCATACAAGGAATACAGTTCCTTCATTGGGCTGGGGAACGAATTATGGCAAGTGTGGTATCTTCTTACCTTGTCGTCCCCTTTGTCTCTCCTCCTCTCTATCCCCAACCCACAATCCCCTTTATAGGCGGTCACTTCATGGTGTTTATGACTCACACGCTGCAAGTCATACAAGGGGTGCATTTTCTTGGTTTAGGGAACCAGGGTGTGCTGGGAGCCTGGGGCGATATCCTCTTACATAGTCGTCCTCCTCTCTATCCCTCCTGCCCCCTCTACAGGCGGTCACTTCATGCTCTTTATGACTCGCATGCCGCAAGTCATAGAGGGGATGCAGTTCCTTGGGCTGGGGAGCGAGGGCGTGCTGGGGCGTTGCCACTCCCTCATTCTCTCTCTCTTCTCACCCGTTGTCCTCCTTCCCCCATCCCCTTTCTCCCCTCTGCGCCCTCTACAGGCGGTCACTTCATGGTGTTTATGACTCGCACGCCGCAAGTCATAGAGGGGGTGCAGTTCCTTGGCTTAGGGAACCAAGGCGTGTTGGGGCGGTATCCCGTGCACTTCCACATCTGCGGGAATGGCAACCAGGCTCACATCGTGCGCAAGAACGTCATTGCTGCGAGCCAGCAGGTATGCTGATGTAGGGTCTAGAGTTGAAGGTTCAGGGCCTAGGGTTTAGCACCTCACGGAGTGCTGGGGTGGGGCGCTACCCCGTGCATTTCCACATCTGTGGGAACGGCAACCAGGGGCACGTCGTGCGCGAGAACGTCATCGCTGCGAGCCAACAGGTACGGGGTACCGAGGAGGAGCAGTAGGTGTACATATGCTGGTGCTGGGGCGCTACCCCGTGCATTTGTGCGCAAGAACGTCATCGCTGCCAGCCACAAGGTATGCGAAATCAGGGTGCAGGGTTCGTGGTCGGGGGTAGGATTCAGTTCAGCACCTCCAGGTATTCTGGGGCGCTACCCCCTGGCCTTTTGCACGGGGAGTCTATTTTTGAGGCGCCTCAAAAATAGACTCCTCACGCTGGGATGCTACCCCCTGGTTTTTTGCACGGGCCGTGCACTTGCACATCTGCGGGGAGGGACAGCAATCAGGGGCATGAAACCAAGGGGCGCTGCTTCGTGGCTCCTTCGCACCCCATCTTCCTGGCCTCTCATCCCCCTTCCTTCTCCTCCATTCTCTCTCTGTGCAGCGCTGTGTGGTCATCCACGCTACATCAGATATGACCATAGAGGAAAATGTGGCTTATGAAACCAAGGGGCACTGCTTCTTGACGGAGGAGGGCAGCGAGTACAACAACGTGTTTAAGCGGAACCTGGGGATCAACATCCGAGGAGGTGAGTTGGGCGGGCTTATAACGAGTACAGAGAGGCATGAGAGGGGGAGAGAGGGTGAGCAGAGGGGACGGTGGGCGTGTGAGAGCAAGGGGCACTGCTTATACTTGCAGGAACCGGGGTGCATACGAGATGACTTTTTAGTCGACTCAAAATAAAACAGAAACCAGGGTACATACCAGGCAATATGCTCTCTCTCCCTTTTTTCTTTTGTCTCTCCCTCCCCTCCTGTCGCCCCTCCAGTGCGCAAGGTCCTCCCCCCCGAGTCCTCGGACAGATTGGACAGGCAGACGGGCAACCAGGCCACCACATTCTGGATGGCAATTCCTTGTACTCTCCTGTCTCTAAGCCATGTAACTTCGCTTGCCCTTGCCCTCCCCCCTCCAGTGCGCAAGGTGATCCCCCCCGAGTCCTCGGACCGCCTGGACAGGCAGACGGACAACCAGGCCACCACGTTCTGGATGGCGAGCCCAAGGAATGATCTGATTGGCAACGTGGCGGCTGGATGTGACAATACAGGGTGGGTGTGACAATGCAGGGTGGGTGTGACAATGCAGGGTGGGTGTGACAATGCAGGGTGGGTGTGACAATGCAGGGTGGGTGTGACAATGCAGGGTGGGTGTGACAATGCAGGGTGGGTGTGACAATGCAGGGTGGGTGTGACAATGCAGGGTGGGTGTGACAATGCAGGGTGGGTGTGACAATGCAGGGTGGGTGTGACAATGCAGGGTGGGTGTGACAATGCAGGGTGGGTGTGACAATGCAGGGTGGGTGTGACAATGCAGGGTGGGTGTGACAATGCAGGGTGGGTGTGACAATGCAGGGTGGGTGTGACAATACAGGGTGGGTACGACGATACAGGTGGTGGATGGGGCAATACGGATTGGGTGGGTGGATTTGTGATTGTATGTAGGGTGGATGTGGAAAAAGTGGGATGTGACTATTAAGACAGACAGACAGGCAGGCAGACGGACATCCAGGCCACTGAGCTCTGGAAGGTGTGAGTCTGCATGCCTGGCTGCCTATCTGTCTGTATTGTCACACCAGCAACAATTTGATAGGCAACACGGCAGTTGCATGTGACAATACAGGGTGGGTGGATGGCATGTGACAATACAGGGAGGGTGTGACAATCGGATGCGTGCGATTATTAAGACAGACAGGCAGGCAGGCAGACGGGCATCCAGGCCACCGTGCTCTGGAAGGTGTGAGCACCAGCAACGATTTGACAGTCAACACGGCAGCTGCATGTGACAATACAGGGCGGGTGGATGGCATGTGACGATATAGGGTGGGTGTGATAATCGGATGCATGCGATTATTAAGACAGACAGGCAGGCAGGCAGGCAGACGGGCATCCAGGCCACCGTGCTCTGGAAGGAAGGTGTGAGCACCAGCAAGGATCTGATAGGCAACACGGCAGCTGCATGTGACAATACAGGGTGGGTGGATGGCATGTGACAATACAGGGTGGGTGTGGATGGCATGTGACAATGTATGTGTGGGTGTGGATGGCATGTGAGAATACACGGTGGGTCACATATGGCGATGCATGACGGGTGGTATCGCTCAATAAAGGGTAAAATTTTTAAGCTCTAAAAGAGATATTAAGGTCCCTCGCTTCATTTTGTGCAGGTACTGGTATGAGATACTGATGTTTTTTTTCTCTCTCTCTCTCAAGCAGTCCTTTGTATTCATTAGGAGCCTGTGTACAGAGCTAGGCAAATGGGTCGGGAACGGGCATGCATCCTAAACCTCTCTCCCTCCCCTGGCTAGCCTGCGTTAGCTCCCCAGTGGGCTCCAAAATGACGAAGCAGTCCCCGAGGGACATGCCTTCGTCTGGAGCCCCAAGGACGGGCCCCTCGAGCGGGGAGGCTTCATTCACCTTGCCGAGGTACGAGAGGGCCTGCCCACGCTGGAGGGTGACCGACCACCGCTGCTGAAACTGGTTGAGCAGCTTGGCGGCTTGGTACGAGCTCGGGTTCGCATTGAAGAGGCGGCGGGCGCCGGTATTGGCCAAGAGCTGTAGGAAAGCGGGCACCTCGGCACCGGGACACCTAGGCTTGAGCATGAACCCGATCCGACCCGACCCGACCCGACTTTGCCCTACCCGATGTCGGGTTCGGGTCGGGTCGGGTCGGGTCAAGTCGGGTCGGAGTTCAGGAAATGTCAACCCGACCCGTGTTTAATAGGTCGGGTTCTACCTAACCCGATTTCGGGTCGGGTCGGGTCGGGTTGGCATAGGGGCAGGGACGGGTAATAAGCCGACCCGACGGGTCGGGTTTTATCGGTCGGGTCGGGTCGGGTCGGGTCGGGTACCCGAGGGTCGGGTCAACCTTCCGCAAATGTCGACCCGACCCGTCAAAAAGTCGGGTTCGGGTCGGGTTACCCGACCCGACCCGACCCGTTGCTCAAGCCTAGGGACACCCGTAGGTCTCCACGGCGAGGGGGAAGAAACCGACGTACGGCGCGCGGTTGCGATAGTGGTCCATCTTCTTGTCTGCTTGCTCCCGTGCCATGTACCCACTCCCTTTCCGTGCCAGGGGGTCGCGGCTGCTGATCGGGTCGGTGACGGTGACGTCACAGATCCATACAGCACCCGAGTCTCGGTCCCGGATTGCCAGGTCGGCAGTCTGGTCGCCAATAGGGGTATAGGTGGCATTTTCTTTCTCAACGATGAACTGTGCATCTCGCGCCATGCAGATGCACTCGTCCCGAAGAGCATTATGCGTGTCAGTGCGCCCGTGGCCCGTCCCACAGCGGAGCAGGTGGCTCTCTCTCTCTCTCTCTCTCTCTCTGTGATATTTTAGAATTCTATATCACCTGCAACACAAAGATCCCTTGCTCCCTTCCTTTAGTGCAGCTACTGGTACGAGATGCTGGTTTGCATATGAGGAGCGTCCAAGAAGCTTGACCTGGGCGACACCCCGCTGCTGTTCTTCAACTCGTGCCATGCCCTCAACTCCCTGTCTCTCCCCCTCCTCCCCACCCCCCCCCTTCCTCCCCCTTCCCCCCTCTCCCCCCTTCCCCTCCTTCCCCCCTTTTCCCTCCCCCCCTCTCTCCAACAGCTACTGGTATGAGATGCTGGCTCGCACGCGGGGAGCGTCCAAGAAGCTGGACCTGGGCGACTCACCCTTATCCATGGTTTATCTCCCTCTTTCTTCCCATCTCCCCTCTTATCTCTCCCCTCTCGCCCACCCTCAGCTACTGGTACGAGATGCTGGCTCGCATGCGGGGAGCTTCCAAGAAGCTGGACTTGGGCGACACCCCAATGCCGTTCTTCGACTCGTTTGGCCGGTTCGACGGCAACGTGGCTCACTCGTGCAAGGCCGGCATTCGCATGTACCCACATGGGAACAGACCCCCGAAAGAGGTGAGTGGGATGCGGTGCAGTGCGGTGCAGGCTACCATTCCATGTGTACTTATGGGCAACACCCCAATGCCATTCTTCAGCTCACTTGGCCGGTTTGATGGCAACGGGGCTCACTCCTGTAAGGCCAGCATTCGCATGTATCCCCAGGGCAACCGCCCACCCAAGGAGGTGAGTGATACAGTCAAATGCAGTTGGATGCGGTACCTATGCCACGTTGTTTGACTCTTGCCGAAGGGGCCTTTGCATGTTTTCTCATCCGAAGCGACCCTCGAAAGTGGTGAGATGCTCTGAAGTGCGGTTAAATACGGTTGTTCCAGCTGATTAGGCAGCAACGTAGCCTGCTCTTGACATGACATGGCATGACATGACATGACATAGCATGACATGACATAGCATGCCATGCCATGACATGACACCCTGTCGAGACGCATTTACACTATAAGACCCAATCACACAACCACCCGAGTCCTCTCTTTCTCCCCCTCCTCCCAACCACCAGAGGTTATTTCTCCGACTTCAACCCTGGTCTTCTCTGGTTATGCCCCCCTCCTCCTTCAACTATTCCTGCTCCACCTCCCTCCACTGCCCGCTTCCCCCTGCCTGCCCCCCAACCCCCCCCACTGCCTTCCTTCCCCCCCCTCCCCCCCTTCTTTCTAACTGCAGGCTGTTTTCACCAATCTGCTTGTGTACCAGAGCAGACTCGGGTATGTCTATTACTCTCTCCCTCCTCTTCTGCTTCCCCCTATCATCTCAACGTGCGCCTCGCTGCTTCAATTTCAACGCCCCTTGTTCCATTCGGCTCCACTTGTTCCATTCGGCTCCACTTGCTCCATTCGGCTCCACTTGTTCCATTCGGCTCCACTTGTTCCATTCGGCTCCACTTGCTCCATTCGGCTCCACTTGTTCCATTCGGCTCCACTTGCTCCATTCGGCTCCACTTGTTCCATTCGGCTCCACTTGTTCCATTCGTCTCAACTTGCTCCATTCGGCTCCACTCGCTCCATTTACTTTCCTATATCCCTTCGTCTCTGCTGCCCTGCACCTCACATCTTCCCTTTCAACTCCCCTCATCACCTTGTGCGCCCCCCCCATCTCACCCCCTTGTGTGCCCATCTCTTCTCACTTACACACACCATTGCCTCCTCCCCCTTGTGTGCCCATCGCACGTTGCAAGGGGGGGCATTCTCTTCCATCTCACCTCTGCAGCATTCTATCGCCCATCGCAACAGAGGCGCTGCCACAAAAGACTCAGTATTCGTGGATGTATCAGTCGGCATCTCCAAGACCTATCCCACCCCACCCCACACCACCCCACCCCACCCTACCCCACCCCACCTCACCCCACCCCACCCCACCTTACTGTATCCCATCCATCTCGCAGCATTCTCTTCCATCGCAGCCGGGATACCACCATCAGGGACTCTGCGTTCGTGGACGTGGCGGTGGGCATCGGCAGCGATGTGAATGTGGATATCAAAGTGCAGAACACCCGCTTCGTTGGCCGCACGCAGCCCTGCGTGTAAGTGTTTCACCAACTGACGACAGTTTCCCCCAGCTGACTGTTCTCACCTGCAGTCAGCACCGTCGCTGTTAGCGCGTCGGTGGGCATCGGGAGCAGCGATGTGAATGTGGATATCAAAGTGCAGAACACCCGCTTCGCTGGCCGCACCCAGCCCTGCGTGTGAGATGATGCATCAAAGCATCATGAAGAGTTTCAGTGGGCACAAGCAGCGATGTGATCATGGACATCAAAGTGCAGATGTATTTTGAGTGCAGATGTGCAGATCATCGACTCAAAATACACCTGAAAATGGACATCAAAGTGCAGAACACCCGTTTGACAGCCGCACCCACCCAGCTCTGCATGTGTGTGTGCGGTGTTGCTTCCTTGGTTGGTGCATGTGTGCGCAGCAAGCCTTGTCACCGGTGGTGCTATCAGCAGCGATGTGAATGTGAGCATCAAAGTGCACGCTGCTGCTAATGCAACCAGCGCAATTCACATTCTTTCCCTGCCTTTGTCTCTCCTCCCCCCTGCCTAAACAGAGCATCAGCCAAACGGGCCTCTGTCCAAGCTCAAGAATTGAACACCAAAACTGCTGCTGCTGCTGCCAATGTAAACACAATCTAATCCCTCCCCTGCCTTCCGCTCTCTCTCCCCTCCCCCTCCCCCCCCACCCCTTGCGCCTACAGATCATCAGCCAAACGGGCCTCGGCCCAAGCGCAAGGAGCAAACACCAAAACTGTTGCTGCTTTTACTGCTGCCTTTGTTACTGCTGCCTCTGCAACAAGCACCAGCGCAAGCAGCCTTTTCCCCAACCAGCCGACAGCCTCGGTTCAGGAGTCTCTCTCATCCAAGCTGCTCAAGTTCTATCTCAGCAAGCACATTTCAAATCCGTCTTTTGCATCCTCTCTCCCCCCCTCTCCCCCCTCTCCTGTGTCTACAGATCATCAGCCAAACGGGCCTCTGCCCAAGCGCAAGGAGTAAACACCAAAACTGCCACTGCTGCTGCTGCTTTCACTGCTGCCTCTGCAACAAGTACCAGCGCAAGCAGCCTTTTCCCCAACCAGCCGACGGCCTCGGTTCAGGAGTCTCTCTCATCCAAGCTCCTCCGATCGTATCTCAACTAGCACCTTTCAAATCCGTCTCTTGCCACCTCCTCCCCCCCCCCCCCACCCCTTGCGCCTACAGATCATCAGCCAAACGAGCCTCTGCCCAAGCTCAAGCAATGGACTTCAAAACTGCGGCTGCTGCTGCTGCAACAAGCACCGGCGCAAGCGGCCTCTTCCCCAACCAGCCGACGGCCTTGGTTCAGGAGTCTCTCTCGTCCACGCTCCTCCGATCGTACCTCAACTCAGAAGGCCCTGTAACAGCCAGCGCAGCGTCTACTAACGAGGATGGTTTTATCCAGGGGAACAGCATCAAGGGTGTCACCAGCACCACCACAGCCACCACCACCACCACTGCCAGCACTGCTAGCACTGCCAGCACCACTTTCACCATCCAAAGCCTTCCCACTGAAAGCAGCTCTCCAACCGAAAGCACCTCACCAGCCCAAGGCAATCCCCCTACCGACGGCTACCCTAATCCCATCACCCCCCCCTCGTCAGGCCCACCGGTTACCGACAACCCCAAACCCCTGCCGACCCTTCCCTAGGTCCATTTTTCGAAAAAGAACTGAATTACTGGCAAGATGAGGAGGTAGCGACCCTGTTCTCCTCTCTTGCTAAAGCTTCCCTCCCCCGCCTTCCCAAGGCGACCCTCTCGCGGATCGCCCAGCTTCGGAACAGGCTCGGGCTCTCCCGGTTCGGGCAGAGGCTCGGGAAGAACCTCAGGGGCAGGCTCGGGAAGTGGCTGAGAGGTTCCGCAGGGGGTGGTAACCAGAATGGTAACAGCAGTGTTGCCGAGTTGAACAGTGTTGCGAGCGTGCGGGCGGCGGTGGTGTCTTTTAGGTTCGGGACGTTTGAGTCTCCGGTCGGCATTGCGCTGAGTCAGCAGCATTGGATGGACCCTTCTGGGAGTGTGAAGATCTCTGGATGCTCGTAAGTCACATTTATACAAGCGTATATATACATACCTTTATGTATATTTATATAGAGCCAGCAGCATTGGATGGATCCTTCTGGGAGTGTGAAGACTCCAGGCCCCCCCTTCCTGCTTCGCCCCCCTCTCCCATAACCAATCCTGATCCCTCTCTCCAGCTTTACTCAGTACGCAACATGCAACCCTGCCAGTCCAGCCATCGTGTGCCAAGCAACAGTCTTCGGAGGCTTTTGGGACTCTTCAACAGCCACTCAGGTTGCTCTTCGAGAACTCCACCTGAAAATCCACTTGAGAATTCTAGAGCAAAAGCAGCTTTTTTTAAGTTGTCCACTTCCACCTCTACAATCGCCTTCTTGTTGTTTTCCCCCCTTTTATAACTTCTGTTAAAAGCTTCGTTTCTGTACAGCTACGAACAGATATTCCTTCCTGAATGATACAGGAATTCTAGAATTCCCACAAATATTCAATTATCATAATTCATAACTCTCTTCTTCGTCGTTACCCTTTCCTTCTCTCTTCCCTTCCCTTTCCCCCCTCTTTGCTCCCTTACCCTCCTGCCCGTTTCCCTTGCCAACGCCCAGTCCCTCCCTCTTTGCTCTCTTCCCTTCCCTGCCCTCTTTGCTTCCCGCTAGAGTGGAGTAATTTTTTAGAATTCAAAAAATGACTTTCCCCCCTCTTTCCCTCACCCTCCTGCCCTTTTCCCTTGCCAACGCACGGTCCCTTCTCAAGTTTGAAGCAGCCACACACCCTGAATTTCTCCAAGACTCAAGTTTATCATCATTTGCTGCTATTACGCGTTACCCTGCCGCTCTTGTTCCCCCCTCTTTTGCTCCCTCACCCTCGCCAATCCAGGATCCCTAGATTGATGCAACCAGAAACCGGGTCATCCCTCAACAAGACTTCACCATCATTCACTAGTCCATTACCCATTTTGTGTTCTCTTTCCCCTCTCGTTTTCTGCCGTGCCCTAGTTACCTTTGTCGCCAATTCAGGATCTCAAGCTGGATGCAATGCAACCGCTAGCCGGGTCTCTTGTCAGCAGATTTCAACATCTACTCCTTGTCTTCGTTCCCCCTTTTTTTCTCCATTCCCTCTCTCCTCTTTTGCGCCCTTTCCCTTCACCCTCGCCAATCCAGGATCTCAAGTTCGATGCAACCACTAGCCGGGTCTATCTACAACAGGAAGCAGTGAGTACAGTGAAGTGAACAAATGAGCTTGTGAACAAGTAACATGTGAATAAATCAACAGTTCGATTAACATGCAAAGCTTATTTCTAGGCGCCCCACAATATAACAAGGGGGTCTTATGATGTCCAAATACAGTGAACTAATTGATGTCTTCATGCTCAGCTGAATAGTAAAAATACCACAGGGGTCTGCCTAGAAAATTCCCTAATCATAATGCCAACTCTTCTCTTTCTTTAATCACTTTCTTTCACTCAATTTCCTCTCTCTCCAACGACACCGTCCTCTTCTCCTTACCTTTTTTTCTCTGTTTTTTTCCCCCCCCCCCAGAACCCCACAAAGTCTACGTCGCTAATCTCCCGCTTCTTCGCCATTCAAGACCAAGACGGCACTCTCGTTGGCGGCTCTGGGGGGTTCGCCATCTCGCCTTATCTCGCCAAGGTAACGGCACTCTTGTTCAAGGTAAGGTGATGCGTGTTGGATTGAAGAGAGCTTGAAATTTTAAGAGAGAAGAGACTGGTACTAGAAAGGGCCGCACGAGAGGAGGCCACAGGGTCGGTGAGCCTAGAGCGTGGGGCAATGCGTGACCGAGACAGCACAGCTTCATCATGCGGGACGCATCATCATGCGTCTTGGAGCCTAGAGCGTGGGGCAATGCGTCTTCAGAATTCTCATCATGGGGGCGGGACCGAGACAGCACAGCACTGTCTCATCACGGGACCGAGACAGCACAGCACTCTCTCATCACGGGACCGAGACAGCACAGCACTCTCTCATCACGGGACCGAGACAGCACAGCACTCTCTCATCACGGGGCCGAGACAGCACAGCACTCTCTCATCACGGGGCCGAGACAGCACAGCACTCTCTCATCACGGGACCGAGGCAGCACAGCACAGCACAGCACAGCACAGCACAGCACAGCACAGCACAGCACAGCACAGCACAGCACAGCACAGCACAGCAAAATACAGCACAGCACAGCACAGCACAGCACAGCACAGCAAAATACAGCACAGCACAGCACAGCACAGCAAAATACAGCACAGCACAGCACAGCACAGCACAGCAAAATACAGCACAGCACAGCACAGCACAGCACAGCAAAATACAGCACAGCACAGCACAGCACAGCAAAATACAGCACAGCACAGCACAGCACAGCACAGCACAGCAAAATACAGCACAGCACAGCACAGCACAGCAAAATACAGCACAGCACAGCACAGCACAGCACAGCAAAATACAGCACAGCACAGCACAGCACAGCACAGCAAAATACAGCACAGCACAGCACAGCACAGCAAAATACAGCACAGCACAGCACAGCACAGCACAGCAAAATACAGCACAGCACAGCACAGCACAGCACAGCAAAACAGCACAGCACAGCACAGCACAGCACAGCACAGCACAGCAAAATACAGCACAGCACAGCACAGCACAGCACAGCAAAATACAGCACAGCACAGCACAGCACAGCACAGCCACAGCAAAATACAGCACAGCACAGCACAGCACAGCACAGCACAGCACAGCAAAAATACAGCACAGCACAGCACAGCACAGCAAAAAATACAGCACAGCACAGCACAGCACAGCAAAATACAGCACAGCACAGCACAGCACAGCACAGCAAAATACAGCACAGCACAGCACAGCACAGCACAGCAAAATACAGCACAGCACAGCACAGCACAGCAAAATACAGCACAGCACAGCACAGCACAGCACAGCAAAATACAGCACAGCACAGCACAGCACAGCACAGCAAAATACAGCACAGCACAGCACAGCACAGCAAAATACAGCACAGCACAGCACAGCACAGCACAGCAAAATACAGCACAGCACAGCACAGCACAGCACAGCAAAATACAGCACAGCACAGCACAGCACAGCACAGCAAAATACAGCACAGCACAGCACAGCACAGCAAAATACAGCACAGCACAGCACAGCACAGCACAGCACAGCAAAATACAGCACAGCACAGCACAGCACAGCAAAATACAGCACAGCACAGCACAGCACAGCACAGCAAAATACAGCACAGCACAGCACAGCACAGCACAGCAAAATACAGCACAGCACAGCACAGCACAGCAAAATACAGCACAGCACAGCACAGCACAGCACAGCACAGCAAAATACAGCACAGCACAGCACAGCACAGCACAGCAAAATACAGCACAGCACAGCACAGCACAGCACAGCAAAATACAGCACAGCACAGCACAGCACAGCAAAATACAGCACAGCACAGCACACCACAGCACAGCAAAATACAGCACAGCACAGCACAGCACAGCACAGCAAAATACAGCACAGCACAGCACAGCACAGCACAGCAAAATACAGCACAGCACAGCACAGCAAAATACAGCACAGCACAGCACAGCACAGCAAAATACAGCACAGCACAGCACAGCACAGCAAAATACAGCACAGCACAGCACAGCACAGCAAAATACAGCACAGCACAGCACAGCACAGCAAAATACAGCACAGCACAGCACAGCACAGCAAAATACAGCACAGCACAGCACAGCACAGCAAAATACAGCACAGCACAGCACAGCACAGCAAAATACAGCACAGCACAGCACAGCACAGCACAGCAAAATACAGCACAGCACAGCACAGCACAGCACAGCAAAATACAGCACAGCACAGCACAGCACAGCAAAATACAGCACAGCACAGCACAGCACAGCACAGCAAAATACAGCACAGCACAGCACAGCACAGCACAGCACAGCAAAATACAGCACAGCACAGCACAGCACAGCAAAATACAGCACAGCACAGCACAGCACAGCACAGCAAAATACAGCACAGCACAGCACAGCACAGCACAGCAAAATACAGCACAGCACAGCACAGCACAGCAAAATACAGCACAGCACAGCACAGCACAGCACAGCACAGCAAAATACAGCACAGCACAGCACAGCACAGCACAGCAAAATACAGCACAGCACAGCACAGCACAGCACAGCAAAATACAGCACAGCACAGCACAGCACAGCACAGCACAGCAAAATACAGCACAGCACAGCACAGCACAGCACAGCACAGCAAAATACAGCACAGCACAGCACAGCACAGCACAGCAAAATACAGCACAGCACAGCACAGCACAGCACAGCAAAATACAGCACAGCACAGCACAGCACAGCACAGCAAAATACAGCACAGCACAGCACAGCACAGCACAGCAAAATACAGCACAGCACAGCACAGCACAGCACAGCAAAATACAGCACAGCACAGCACAGCACAGCACAGCAAAATACAGCACAGCACAGCACAGCACAGCACAGCAAAATACAGCACAGCACAGCACAGCACAGCACAGCACAGCACAGCAAATACAGCACAGCACAGCACAGCACAGCAAAATACAGCACAGCACAGCACAGCACAGCACAGCAAAATACAGCACAGCACAGCACAGCACAGCAAAATACAGCACAGCACAGCACAGCACAGCAAAATACAGCACAGCACAGCACAGCACAGCAAAATACAGCACAGCACAGCACAGCACAGCAAAATACAGCACAGCACAGCACAGCACAGCAAAATACAGCACAGCACAGCACAGCACAGCAAAATACAGCACAGCACAGCACAGCACAGCACAGCAAAATACAGCACAGCACAGCACAGCACAGCAAAATACAGCACAGCACAGCACAGCACAGCACAGCAAAATACAGCACAGCACAGCACAGCACAGCAAAATACAGCACAGCACAGCACAGCACAGCACAGCAAAATACAGCACAGCACAGCACAGCACAGCAAAATACAGCACAGCACAGCACAGCACAGCAAAATACAGCACAGCACAGCACAGCACAGCAAAATACAGCACAGCACAGCACAGCACAGCACAGCAAAATACAGCACAGCACAGCACAGCACAGCACAGCAAAATACAGCACAGCACAGCACAGCACAGCAAAATACAGCACAGCACAGCACAGCACAGCAAAATACAGCACAGCACAGCACAGCACAGCAAAATACAGCACAGCACAGCACAGCACAGCAAAATACAGCACAGCACAGCACAGCACAGCAAAATACAGCACAGCACAGCACAGCACAGCACAGCAAAATACAGCACAGCACAGCACAGCACAGCACAGCAAAATACAGCACAGCACAGCACAGCACAGCACAGCAAAATACAGCACAGCACAGCACAGCACAGCACAGCAAAAATACAGCACAGCACAGCACAGCACAGCACAGCAAAATACAGCACAGCACAGCACAGCACAGCAAAATACAGCACAGCACAGCACAGCACAGCAAAATACAGCACAGCACAGCAGCACAGCACAGCAAAATACAGCACAGCACAGCACAGCACAGCAAAATACAGCACAGCACAGCACAGCACAGCAAAATACAGCACAGCACAGCACAGCACAGCAAAATACAGCACAGCACAGCACAGCACAGCAAAATACAGCACAGCACAGCACAGCACAGCAAAATACAGCCACAGCACAGCACAGCACAGCAAAATACAGCACAGCCACAGCACAGCACAGCACAGCAAAAAATACAGCACAGCACAGCACAGCACAGCAAAATACAGCACAGCACAGCACAGCACAGCAAAATACAGCACAGCACAGCACAGCACAGCAAAATACAGCACAGCACAGCACAGCACAGCACAGCAAAATACAGCACAGCAACAAGCACAGCACAGCACAGCAAAAATACAGCACAGCACAGCACAGCACAGCAAAATACAGCACAGCACAGCACAGCACAGCAAAAAATACAGCACAGCACAGCACAGCACAGCAAAATACAGCACAGCACAGCACAGCACAAGCACAGCAAAATACAGCACAGCACAGCACAGCACAGCCAGCAAATACAGCACAGCACAGCACAGCACAGCAAAATACAGCACAGCACAGCACAGCACAGCACAGCAAAATACAGCACAGCACAGCACAGCACAGCACAGCAAAATACAGCACAGCACAGCACAGCACAGCAAAATACAGCACAGCACAGCACAGCACAGCACAGCAAAATACAGCACAGCACAGCACAGCACAGCAAAATACAGCACAGCACAGCACAGCACAGCAAAATACAGCACAGCACAGCACAGCACAGCAAAATACAGCACAGCACAGCACAGCACAGCAAAATACAGCACAGCACAGCACAGCACAGCAAAAATACAGCACAGCACAGCACAGCACAGCAAAATACAGCACACCAGCACAGCACAGCACAGCAAAAATACAGCACAGCACAGCACAGCACAGCAAAATACAGCACAGCACAGCACAGCACAGCAAAATACAGCACAGCACAGCACAGCACAGCAAAATACAGCACAGCACAGCACAGCACAGCAAAATACAGCACAGCACAGCACAGCACAGCACAGCACAGCAAAATACAGCACAGCACAGCACAGCACAGCACAGCAAAATACAGCACAGCACAGCACAGCACAGCAAAATACAGCACAGCACAGCACAGCACAGCAAAATACAGCACAGCACAGCACAGCACAGCACAGCAAAATACAGCACAGCACAGCACAGCACAGCAAAATACAGCACAGCACAGCACAGCACAGCAAAATACAGCACAGCACAGCACAGCACAGCAAAAATACAGCACAGCACAGCACAGCACAGCAAAATACAGCACAGCACAGCACAGCACAGCAAAATACAGCACAGCACAGCACAGCACAGCAAAATACAGCACAGCACAGCACAGCACAGCAAAATACAGCACAGCACAGCACAGCACAGCAAAATACAGCACAGCACAGCACAGCACAGCAAAATACAGCACAGCACAGCACAGCACAGCAAAATACAGCACAGCACAGCACAGCACAGCACAGCAAAATACAGCACAGCACAGCACAGCACAGCAAAATACAGCACAGCACAGCACAGCACAGCAAAATACAGCACAGCACAGCACAGCACAGCAAAATACAGCACAGCACAGCACAGCACAGCAAAATACAGCACAGCACAGCACAGCACAGCAAAATACAGCACAGCACAGCACAGCACAGCACAGCAAAATACAGCACAGCACAGCACAGCACAGCAAAATACAGCACAGCACAGCACAGCACAGCAAAATACAGCACAGCACAGCACAGCACAGCAAAATACAGCACAGCACAGCACAGCACAGCAAAAATACAGCACAGCACAGCACAGCACAGCAAAATACAGCACAGCACAGCACAGCACAGCAAAATACAGCACAGCACAGCACAGCACAGCAAAATACAGCACAGCACAGCACAAGCACAGCACAGCAAAATACAGCACAGCACAGCACAGCACAGCACAGCAAAATACAGCACAGCACAGCACAGCACAGCACAGCAAAATACAGCACAGCACAGCACAGCACAGCACAGCAAAATACAGCACAGCACAGCACAGCACAGCAAAATACAGCACAGCACAGCACAGCACAGCAAAATACAGCACAGCACAGCACAGCACAGCAAAATACAGCACAGCACAGCACAGCACAGCAAAATACAGCACAGCACAGCACAGCACAGCAAAATACAGCACAGCACAGCACAGCACAGCAAAATACAGCACAGCACAGCACAGCACAGCAAAATACAGCACAGCACAGCACAGCACAGCAAAATACAGCACAGCACAGCACAGCACAGCAAAATACAGCACAGCACAGCACAGCACAGCAAAATACAGCACAGCACAGCACAGCACAGCAAAATACAGCACAGCACAGCACAGCACAGCACAGCAAAATACAGCACAGCACAGCACAGCACAGCAAAATACAGCACAGCACAGCACAGCACAGCAAAATACAGCACAGCACAGCACAGCACAGCAAAATACAGCACAGCACAGCACAGCACAGCAAAATACAGCACAGCACAGCACAGCACAGCAAAATACAGCACAGCACAGCACAGCACAGCAAAATACAGCACAGCACAGCACAGCACAGCAAAAAACAGCACAGCACAGCACAGCACAGCAAAATACAGCACAGCACAGCACAGCACAGCAAAATACAGCACAGCACAGCACAGCACAGCAAAATACAGCACAGCACAGCACAGCACAGCACAGCAAAATACAGCACAGCACAGCACAGCACAGCAAAATACAGCACAGCACAGCACAGCACAGCACAGCAAATACAGCACAGCACAGCACAGCACAGCACAGCAAAATACAGCACAGCACAGCACAGCACAGCACAGCAAAATACAGCACAGCACAGCACAGCACAGCAAAAACAGCACAGCACAGCACAGCACAGCAAAATACAGCACAGCACAGCACAGCACAGCAAAATACAGCACAGCACAGCACAGCACAGCAAAATACAGCACAGCACAGCACAGCACAGCAAAAAACACAGCACAGCACAGCACAGCACAGCAAAATACAGCACAGCACAGCACAGCACAGCAAAATACAGCACAGCACAGCACAGCACAGCACAGCAAAATACAGCACAGCACAGCACAGCACAGCAAAATACAGCACAGCACAGCACAGCACAGCAAAATACAGCACAGCACAGCACAGCACAGCAAAATACAGCACAGCACAGCACAGCACAGCACAGCAAAATACAGCACAGCACAGCACAGCACAGCAAAATACAGCACAGCACAGCACAGCACAGCACAGCAAAATACAGCACAGCACAGCACAGCACAGCAAAATACAGCACAGCACAGCACAGCACAGCAAAATACAGCACAGCACAGCACAGCACAGCAAAATACAGCACAGCACAGCACAGCACAGCAAAATACAGCACAGCACAGCACAGCACAGCACAGCAAAATACAGCACAGCACAGCACAGCACAGCACAGCAAAATACAGCACAGCACAGCACAGCACAGCACAGCAAAATACAGCACAGCACAGCACAGCACAGCACAGCAAAATACAGCACAGCACAGCACAGCACAGCACAGCAAAATACAGCACAGCACAGCACAGCACAGCAAAATACAGCACAGCACAGCACAGCACAGCACAGCAAAATACAGCACAGCACAGCACAGCACAGCAAAATACAGCACAGCACAGCACAGCACAGCACAGCAAAATACAGCACAGCACAGCACAGCACAGCAAAATACAGCACAGCACAGCACAGCACAGCACAGCAAAATACAGCACAGCACAGCACAGCACAGCACAGCAAAATACAGCACAGCACAGCACAGCACAGCACAGCAAAATACAGCACAGCACAGCACAGCACAGCAAAATACAGCACAGCACAGCACAGCACAGCAAAATACAGCACAGCACAGCACAGCACAGCAAAATACAGCACAGCACAGCACAGCACAGCACAGCAAAATACAGCACAGCACAGCACAGCACAGCAAAATACAGCACAGCACAGCACAGCACAGCAAAAATACAGCACAGCACAGCACAGCACAGCAAAATACAGCACAGCACAGCACAGCACAGCAAAATACAGCACAGCACAGCACAGCACAGCAAAATACAGCACAGCACAGCACAGCACAGCAAAATACAGCACAGCACAGCACAGCACAGCAAAATACAGCACAGCACAGCACAGCACAGCAAAATACAGCACAGCACAGCACAGCACAGCAAAATACAGCACAGCACAGCACAGCACAGCACAGCAAAATACAGCACAGCACAGCACAGCACAGCACAGCAAAATACAGCACAGCACAGCACAGCACAGCACAGCACAGCACAGCAAAATACAGCACAGCACAGCACAGCACAGCACAGCAAAACACAGCACAGCACAGCACAGCACAGCACAGCACAGCACAGCACAGCACAGCACAGCACAGCACAGCACAGCACAGCACAGCACAGCACAGCACAGCACAGCACAGCACAGCACAGCACAGCACAGCACAGCACAGCACAGCACAGCACAGCACAGCACAGCACAGCACAGCACAGCACAGCACAGCACAGCACAGCACAGCACAGCACAGCACAGCACAGCACAGCACAGCACAGCACAGCACAGCACAGCACACACAGCACAGCACAGCACAGCACAGCACAGCACAGCACAGCACAGCACAGCACAGCACAGCACAGCACAGCACAGCACAGCACAGCACAGCACAGCACAGCACAGCACAGCACAGCACAGCACAGCACAGCACAGCACAGCACAGCACAGCACAGCACAGCACAGCACAGCACAGCACAGCACAGCACAGCACAGCACTCTCTCATCAGTGGCTTCCGAGGGAATCCACTGATCTGCCATCTCGCCTTACCCCTCACCAAGGTGAGACGGCTTATCATGGATAATAGACAAACCTCACATGTTCTGTTTGGTGATGAATCATGTCACCATGTCACCATGTCACCATGTCACCATGTCACCATGTCACCATGTCACCATGTCACCATGTCACCATGTCACCATGTCACCAGGGTATAAATTTATATAATACCTTCCACCCACCCACCCCCCTCCCCGCCCTTCTTTCCCACCTTCCCTTTCCCCATCCGCACACCAACTACAACTTGCAGGCAAAAGGGCCTTCCATCTAGGAGAAAGCAAAAAGGGCCTTTTCTTGGGGGATTTTGAGACGAATCAAAACCAGCAAGAGGACCTTTTCCTGGGGGTTCTCCCACTCTTCCTTCATTCCTCTCTCCCTTCCCTTCTCTCCATTCTCCCCCCAACCAGCCTCCTGCCACTGTGGCTTGCAAGCAGAGTGGCTCGCAAGCAGGTCAGCCCCAACACAGGAAGAAAGCCAGCAAGCGACTTTTTAGAATTCTAAAAAATCGCTCGCCAGCAGAGCAGCCCCGATGCGGGACGAAAGCCAGCAAGCCCTCTATCCAGACGCCAGTACGGGATCCTCTCCTGGGGATTCATCCTTCCCCCATGAGGTGACCTTTGAGTCGACTCAAAAGTCTCCTGGGGAGTCATCCACTCGCCCTTCACACATATCCCGCTCTTTTTTCCCTTCTCCCTCGCCCTTCCTTCCCCCATGCAGCCTCCTCCTACAGTAGCTCGTACCCAGAAGAGCCTCGGGGGGGGGGGGGGACTAGCCAGCCCTCTAGCCGGCTGCCGTTACCAGGACCTCTCCCGGGGTTCACCCACTGTCGCTCCCGCCTTTTCCCCTCCTTCCCCCCCACCCCCTCTCCCCCTTTCCTTCCCATCCAGCCTCCTGCCACAGTGGCTAGCAAGCAGAACAGCCTTAGTGGGAGTAAGAGAAAACCGGCCAGCTCTCTATCCGGCTGCCAGTACAAGGACCTCTCCTGGGGGTACACGTGCCCCCCTGCACGGCACTTGCTTCCACTCCTTCTCACCCACCTTCCATCCACTCACACCTCCCCTCACTCACTCCCTCTCCCCATTTTCCCCATTCGCCTCCCACCATCCCCCTGTTTTCCGCCCCCCTGTTTCCCTCGCCCAGCCTCCTGCCACTGTGGCTAGCTAGCAGGCAAAAGAGCCTCCCATCTGGTCGGAAATCAGCCAGCTCCCTCTCTGGCTGCCAGTACAAGGACCTCTCCTGGGGGTACACGTGCCCCGGGACCTGCTTCCACTCCTTCTCACCCACCTTCCATTCACACCTCCCCTCACTTCTTCTCCCTATTCTTCCCCCATCCAGCCTCCTGCCACGGTGGCGGCTCGCAAGCGGAGCAGTCTCCAGGCGGGGAGCAAAAAACCAGCCAGCTCCCTTGCTGGCTGCCAGTACAAGGACCTCTCGTGGGGGTACACGTGCCCCGGGACCTGCTTCCACTCCTTCTCGGCCACCTTCTATGAAACTACCGGCCCCGCCGCTGTGAGGGGCAGCTCCCAGCGGCCCTACAGCTACCTGGTGATCACGAGGGACGAGGATGGGGCGCAGTTCGTGGCACACGGGTTCCAGAACGATCCCATCGCAGTGATCCCTGCCAAGTCCACTGTGCGCAGGTGGGTGATCCGTTGGTTAGTGTTCAGGTATGTTGCTGGTGCTGCTACAGCACTCCCCAGCGGCCCTACAGCTACCTGGTGATCACGAGGGACGAGGATGGGGCGCAGTTCGTGGCACACGGGTTCCAGAACGATCCCATCGCAGTGATCCCTGCCAAGTCCACTGTCCACTGGTCGTCACCCCCCTCTCCAACCCACCCAGGCATCTTCCCCCCATGCAGGACTGTTACTTCTACCCTCCCTGTCTTACCCCTACAGGTGGATCTCAGCCACCCTTGAAGCCCGGTTCACCTACCGCGTGCGCCTCGTGGCTCACCTCTCCAACCCACCCACCCACCCAGGCATCTTCCCCCCATGCATGACTCTCACTTGCTCCCACCCGTCCTGCCTCCCCCCCACAGGTGGATTTCAGCCACCCTGGAAGCTGGGTTCACCTACAGCGTGCGTGTCGTCGCTCCCCCTTCCAACCCGAGCTTCTATCCGGATCGCATCGCCGTGCAGCTGAGGGACGTGGGGGGGTGTGAGGGGCGGGTCAAGGTGCTGATGGAGCCAAAGGACACCACTACCAACTGGGTCGCTACGTACAGCCCTCCCACCAGGTAAGCCACCAGTCGCCCCAGCCGCCTCTCCCCTCTCGCCTTTCCCCTCCCGTCGCTCCCCCCTCCAACCCTAGCTTCTATCCAGATGGGATTGCCGTGCGGCTGAGGGACGTGGGGTGGGCTGGTGTGAGGGGCGGGTGAAGGTCTTGATGGAGCCAGAGGACACCACTACCAACTGGGTGGCTACATACAGCCCTCCCACCAGGTAAGGCAAAGGATGCTGCTGGCTGGTGATTGACTAACAGTGCTGCTGCTGAGCTGCTGAGGGGCGTGGGGGGTGTGTGTGAGGGGCGAGTGAAGGTCTCGATGGAGCCAAAGGATACTGCAACCAACTGGGTCGCCACCTACAGCCCTCCCACCAGGTAAGGCAAAGGATGCTGCTGGCCGGTGGTTGACTGGCTTTGCTGTGGCTGAGGGACGTGGGGGGGTGTGTGAGGGGCGAGTCACGGTCCTGATGAAACCCAAGGACAGTGCCACTCAGTGGGTCGCCACCTACAGCCCTTCCATCAACGGTGCTTTCCCCATTCACCACCTACCAGAGTTACCTCTGCTCCAACAATCATCGATTCCTGCACTGAAACTTCTCTATTCATGTGCGCCCATTACTCCCCACTGTTGCTTCCCCTCCTTCCCAGGTGCTCGTCGACGGTGCTGTCCCCGACCACCACCTAACCAGAGTTACACTTGCTCCAAACAATCGTGGAATACCACACCCAGAATTCTCTATTCTTGTGTCCCTGTTGCCTTCCTCTAATGCTTCCCCCTCCTACCCAGGTGCTCATCAACGGTGCTGTCCCCAACCACCACCTACCAGAGTTACATTTGCTCCAACAATCAATCGTCGACTCCTACACCCAGAATTGTCTAATCATGTGTCCCCGTTGCTTTCCTCTGTTGCTTCCCCTCCTACCCAGGTGCTCATCAACAGTGCTGTCCCCAACCACCACCTACCAGAGTTACGTTTTCTCCAACAATCATCGACTCCTACACCCAGAATTCTCTATTCATGTGTCCCCACTGCTTTCCTCTGTTGCTTCCCCTCCGTCTCAGGTGCTCATCAGCGGTGCTGTCCCCATCCACCACCTACCAGATTTTCACTTGCTCCAACAATCGTCAACTCCTACACCCAGAATTCTCGATTCATGGTGCCCCTATTGCTTCCCCTCTTTCCCAGGTGCTCGTCAACGGTGCTTTCCCCGTCCACCACCTACCAGAGTTACCTTTGCTCCAACAGTCGCCGTCTCCTGGTCCTCGATCTCGGCGCCCCGGCACAGTCCTACCAGATGCTTGCTATTGCTCGCTCCACCTCCTGCTCCTCCACCTCTTGCTGAGCAGCCGAAACCCTAGCTGTCGACCCTCGTCCTCGTCCTAGCTTTGGCTCGTCTCCTAGTCTCGATTTCAGCGCCCTGGCACAATCCTACCAGGCGCTCGCGCTACCTCCTCCACCCCTTGCTGAGTGGCCGAAACCCTAGCTGTCAACATTTACCATTCGTCCCACCTGTCGACAACAACTCGATCTCGGTGCACTTTCACAATCGTACCAGACCAGATGCTTGCTATCGCTCGCTCCACCTCATTCTCCACCCCCTGATGTTTGGTGTCTAATCGCTTTATAGGGATCAAGCGAAACCAGTTTATTTATTCTTCATGCCTTCGAGAGACACATTAGTTTATTCATTTGTAGAATCACATGTTTCAGAAGTGCCATTTTTGCATTTTTTATGTGGAGTATGTTAAATATATTTGTGTATGTTTAGTAGACTACATAGGATTTTTCCATAGAAAGTACAACCCATTACCTATATGTTCAATTATATATTGTGTTATATGATTTGTAGGCATGGTAGGTTATCGAACTCTACTGTGTTGTGATATGATTGATACTTAGCATTTCTGTAAGTCAATTAAGTGTAGTTAGTGTCGAATCATACTGTAGAAGATAAGTCCGTATGATGACGTCAGCAAATAGCGCTCGTCATAGGACAGTCGTTTCTGTCAAACATGTGTATTTGTCATGTTTGTATAGACTGTATAGGGTCGCCTCTTAGAGAGTACAACACTTAGGTATATCTCTGTGTACTCTCATTCTATCCATAATTCACTTCTCAATTCTGTTATGGTATCACGCGTAGGTAGGATCCCCCCCCCCCACCTACCGCTTCCGCTCACCCCTGTAGCCCCGTCGCGACCCCCCTAGCCACGTCGCGCCCCTTCCAGGCCCCGTCGCGCCCCTCCTCGGCCCTGTAGCGCCCCTCCTGGGCCTCGTTGCGCCCCTCCTGGGCTCCGTAGCGCCCCTCCTGGGCCCCGTCGCGCCCCTCCTGGGCCCCGTAGCGCCCCTCCTGGGCCCCGTCGCGCCCTTCCTGGGCCCCGTAGCGCCCCTCCTGGGCCCCGTCGCGCCCTTCCTGGGCCCTGTAGCGCCCCTCCTGGGCCCCGTCGCGCCCCTCCCAGGCCCCGTCGCGCCCCTCCTGGGCTCCGTAGCGCCCCTCCTGGGCCCCGTCGCGCGCCTCCTGGGCCCCGTAGCGCCCCTCCTGGGCCCCGTCGCGCCCTCCCTGGGCCCTGTAGCTCCCCTTCTGGGCCCCGTCACGCCCCCCCTGGGCCCCGTAGCGCCCCTCCTGGGCCCCGTCGCGCCCCTCCCAGGCCCCGTCGCGCCCCTCCTAGGCCCCGTAGCGCCCCTCCTGGGCCTTGTTGCGCCCCTCCTGGGCTTCTTAGCGCCCCTCCTGGGCCCCGTCGCGCCCCTCCTGGGCCCCTGTAGCGCCCCTCCTGGGCCTCCGTCGTGCCCCTCCTGGGCCCCGTAGCGCCCCTCCTGGGCCGCGTCGAGCCCCCCCCTCCGGGGCCCCGTCACGCCTTCAGGCCCCGTCGCGCTCGCCCGGCCCCGTCGCCCCAGCCCGGCCTCGTCGCACCAGCCCGGCCTCGTCGTAACAGCCCGGCCCTGTCGCACCAGCCCGGCCCCGTCACGCCCGCCCGGCCCCGTCGCCCCCTGCCCGGCCCCGTCGCAGCCGCCCGGCCCCGTCGCAGCCGCCCGGCCCCGTCGCACCCGTCCGGCCCCGTTGCGCCCGCCCAGCCTCGGTGCGCCCCTCCTGGGCCACCGTCCTGCTCGCCCGGCCCCGTCGCACCGGCCCGGCACCGTCGCACCAGCCCGGCCCCGACACACCCGCCCGGCCCCGTCGCACCAGCCCGGCCCCGTCGCGCCCGCCCGGCCCCGTTGCACCGGCCCGGCCCCTGCGCTCGTCCCTGCCCCGGCCCCGGTCCTCCTCACTGGTACGGTTTCCCCCCCCTCCCCCCCCCCCCCCCGCCCTGCACTGCCCTGCACCGTACTGCCCCGCACTGCACCGCCCCGCACCACCCTGTACTGCCTGGCACCGCACTGCATCGCACTGTACCGCACGGCACCGCACTCCACCTTGCTGCACTGCCCTGCACCGCACTGCACTGTTCCTGATGGCGGCGAAGCTTCGCTTCGACGCTGAAGGCCAGCCTCTGGAGTTCGAGGCGTGGCTTGCCGACCTCCGTCGCCAACTCACTGGCCAGCGGCAGGATGGTGAACCGCTCTCCGCACACCTTGACGGTACGCTCCCCTGCCCAGGCCCCCCTGCTATTCTGCCCGCTGACTCCACACCCACTGAGCGCGAGTCCACTGCTGCCACTGCCCGTGCGCGCTCTGTCTGGCTTTCTCGCGATGCTGTCGCCCAGCTTGCCATCAGCAACGCCCTTCCCCCGTCCGAGCGCCCTCGCTTTAGGTCTCTCACCACTGCTCAGGCATACTTAGATGCTGTCATCCAGCGCTATTCCACCCCTCCGGCTGCCTCGGTGGGTCGCCTGATCCTCCCGATGCTCTTTCCTGACCTTGCATCTTTCCCCACTGTCTCTGACCTCGCTGCCCACCTGCGCTCGATAGATGAGACCTGGCGTGCAGCCTGCACTGATGCACAGCTTAGAGCCCACCAGCCGCCCATTACCTCTACCCTCTACCTGCTTGCCACCCGCCTCCCTGACCGCCTTGCTGTCGCCCGCGACCGCTTCCTTAGCATTCACCCCGCAGACCTCACCCTCACTGACTTTGTAGACACCCTGACTGTGATAGAGACCCGTCACCGCTCCATCGCCCAGGCGAGCGGTGTCGTGCCGGTCCCTATCTTTCAGGGTTGTGCCCCCGCCCAGTGTACCTTCTCCGACGGCTCTGCCGTAGTGGCTGAGACTGCTGCTGCAGCGCAGTTTCGTTCGGGGAAGGGCCGCCGCCCCAAGGTTGGGCGCGGCGGCGGCGGCGGCGGGGGTGCGGGAGGGGGTAGTGGTGGGGTCGGGTCGTCTGGTGTTGGAGCGGACGAGGGGGCCCTGCCCAGTCCAGCTGAGCCGCCGCCCCTGCAGTTGCAGCAGCCGCCGCAGTCGCAGCCTTCGCAGCAGCCGCAGCAGCCGTCGCAGACGCGGCAGACGAGTGTCCTCCCGCCCGGGTGGCCCGGCGCTGGCGGTGGCCGGGCGCGTGGTGGTGTGCCGAGTGGTGGCTCTGGCGGCGGGCGCTGTCAGTACCAGATCCAGACCGGTCCTCGCCGCGGCTTCGTTTGCGGTAAGATCGGTCACTCCACTCCCCGCTGTTTTGTCGCCTGGACGACCTCTTTCGTCAGCGCTTCGGCCCGTCGCCAGACCTCCCGGACTGGCACAGTTTGCTTAGTCGTAAGATTCAGATTTTTGATATGGACATGGATGCCATTGTTGCTGCTCTGCATGTGATGTATGCTGATGACTCTAGTGTGCTTCCCGCTTATTACTCACTGTTGCCTAGTGTAGGTGTGCCTAGCTTAGCCTCCCCTGCTGCGTCAGGCGTAGGATCCCCTGCTTTGTGTAGTCTTGGTGCTTCCGCCGTCGTTCCGTTGCCAGACGCCTCTGCTTCGCTTTCCTTCACCTTGGACTCTGGCGCTTCTCGGTGTTTCTTCCGCGACTCCACCACCCTGACGCCGCTTCCTGTCCCAGCTGCTGTCTCTCTTGCTGACCCCTCCGGCGGTCCGGTCGTCGCCCGCAGTTCCACCACCCTTCCCTGTCCGGCGGTTCCTTCGGGCTCTCTCACAGGTCTGCAATATCCCCTCGTTCTCCAGGAACCTAGTTGGTGTCGGCTGCCTCCAGGACCTTGGCGTCGCCACTACGTTCCCTGGTCACGAGCGGTATGCTGTCTGTACCGAGGCCGCCACTGGTGCCCCCCTTACCACGTTCCCCCGGGACCCGGTGTCCGGCCTGTTCACTCTGGACACCGTGACCCCCCCGGCTGGGGCGCCTCCCCAGGTTGCTGCTGCCTGCTCCTGTCGGTCCCTCACTCACCCGACTCTCCTTTGGCACCACCGCCTAGGTCACCCTGCGCTCCCGCGTCTGCGTCACATGTCCCAGCATGGTCTTGTCCATGGTCTCCCAGGTTCCCCCCCCCCGTTTCCCTCCTCCCCAGCCCCACCTTGCACGCCTTGTGTTGAGGGTCGGCTTCGCCGTGCCCCGCACTCCTCCTCGTTTCCCCCTACCGCCGCGCCGCTGCAGACCCTGCACCTGGACGTCTGGGGCCCCGCCCCCGTCCCTGGGCCGCGTCAAGAGCGCTACTTCCTTGTGCTTGTCGACGACTTCACTCGTTACACCACAGTCTTTCCCCTGGAGCGCAAGGCCGACGTGCCTGGCGCTCTCATCCCCTGGCTTGTCTCTGCGCGTGTCCACCGCGGTCTCCCTGTCTTGCGTCTTCACTCCGACCGTGGTGGCGAGTTTGCCTCAGGTGCCCTTGGTCGCTTTTGTCGTGCGGAGGGCATCACCCAGACGTTCACCCTACCGGACTCCCCACAGCAGAATGGGGTCGCTGAGCGACGCATCGGTTTGGTCATGGAGGTGGCTCGCACCTCCATGATCCATGCCGGTGCACCCCATTTTCTGTGGCCGTTCGCTGTGCGCTACGCTGCTCACCAGCTTAACTTGTGGCCGCACCCTCAGCAGCCGCAGGTTTCGCCGACTCGTCTTTGGACTGGGTCTCCTGGTGACGCGTCTGCGTTCCACGTCTGGGGCTGCCTTGCTCACGTCCGTGCCTCCGGCACGGACAAGCTCACTGCCCGCACCCTTCCCTGCGTCTTCCTCGGTTTTCCCCTTGACGTGTCCGACTGGCACTTTTACCACCCGTCGTCTCACCGCTTCTTTCACTCTCGTGACGTCACCTTTGACGAGTCCGTCTCCTACTACTGTCGCTTCCCTCACCGTGGTCCCCCGGTAACACCCCCCCTGTTCCTGGTCACTCCTTCCCCGGTAGTCCCTGCCCCTCCTCCTCCTCCTCCCCATCCCGCCCCCTCTGGTGTGTCCCACGTCACCCCCCTTCCGTCGGTGGACCCGGTTGAGGAGTCTTCTGACTCTGGTGGCCCTCCTGTTCAGTCCTCGCCGGCCGCCCCTCCCCAGTCCCCCCCTCCACCGCCTCTGCCGCCGCTGCAGCCGTCGTTGTCGCTGCCGCCGCCGCCGCCGTCGCAGCACCCGTTCGCTGACTCTGGGGGTGGTCCCTCTGGGGGTGCTGGTGTGGAGAGTGTCGGTGGTAGCCGAGGAGCAGCTTGCGGTCCCGGTATCGCCGTTGTGCCGCCGCAGCAGCAGTCCCCGCCGGTGTCCGCTCTTCGCCTGCTCGGCCTTCCGTCCCCCGACCCTGCGCCGGTTCCTCCCCGGCCGTCTCCTCCTCTTCCTGTCTACGGCCCTGTCTTCCCTCCGCCGGACTCGTCCCCGGCCCGTCTCCCCCCTCGTTCCCCTCCTGTGTCCCCTCCTCTGTCTCCTGGCCCGACTCCTCCGTCGCACGTCTGGTCTCACCGTCCCTCCCGCGCTCGTCCTGCCTCGCCTGTCTTGCGCTCCCACCCTATGTTGCTTCCTTCCCACGCGTCTCGTCCTCCCCTTCTGCCGTCGCCTCCTCCGTCCTCCCTTGTTCTTGCACCCCCCCCGCTGTCTGACTACCTTCGTGCCGCTCGTCCCCTTGTTCCTCGGGTCCTTGCCTCTCTCGTTACCGACCCGTCTGTTCCGACCTCGTGCCTTGACGCTCTTGTCGCTGCTGTCGCTGACTTTGCCTCTACCCGCCGCCTTGACTACGCCTCCGCTCTGGTCTCTGACCCTGCCTGTCCTCCGTCTGTCGGGGGTGCTCCTGCCCTTGGCAGTGACGTCCTGGAGGACCGCCAGTTCGAGCTTGCTTTCCTGTCCGAGGCTGCTCCCCATCTCTGTTCCATGCTGCTAGTCCCTGAGGGTGACCCAGACGCTTTCGACATCCCGACCCCTCGCACTTACGCTGAGGCGGTTTCGGGACCCTGGGCCTCTCAGTGGATAGCTGCCATGGAGCAGGAGATGGCATCTTGGAGATCCACCGGCACCTTCGTCGACGCAGTTCCCCCACCTGGGGTGAACGTAGTCGATGGCCGCTGGCTCTTCAAGGTGAAGCGCCCTCCTGGAGAGCCGCCTGTCTTCAAGGCGCGCTATGTCGCTAGAGGCTTCAGTCAGCGCGAGGGGGTGGACTTCTTCCAGACCTTCGCTCCGACCTCGAAGATGACTACTCTTCGGGTTCTGTTACACCTAGCTGCTCAGCGTGACTACGAGCTTCACTCCCTCGACTTCTCCCCTGCCTTCCTTCAGGGCAGCCTACACGAGCAAGTCTACCTGCGGCGCCCTCAGGGCTTCAGTGGCACCTTCCCTCCTGGGACCCAGTGGCTCCTGCGGCGTCCCATCTACGGCCTGCGCCAGGCTCCCCGTGAGTGGCACGACACTCTCCGTGCTACGCTTGCTGACCTGCAGTTCTTTCCGTCTTCCGCAGACCCTTCCCTCTTCGTTCGTGCTGGCCAGACTCCGTTCTACATCCTTGTTTACGTCGACGACCTGGTCTTTGCCACAGTTGACAGGGACGCACTGGCCTCCGTGAAGGCAGAGCTGCTGAA
This sequence comes from Closterium sp. NIES-67, assembly GCA_027943415.1. Classification (NCBI taxonomy): domain Eukaryota; kingdom Viridiplantae; phylum Streptophyta; class Zygnematophyceae; order Desmidiales; family Closteriaceae; genus Closterium; species Closterium sp. NIES-67. Next base: position 461,826 of record BQMB01001718.1, on the reverse strand, counting down.
GAGACACACGTGCCCTGACCTTGGTGAACTGCGCCGTTACCTTGGCTTGCAGATCTCCAGGGACAGAGCTGCGCGCACCATCACCCTGACTCAGTCACACTTGGTGCGCCAGGTTCTTCAGAGGTTCAGCCTTCAGTTCTCCTCTGCACAGCCCACCCCTCTGCCTGTAGACCACAGACTCTCCGCTCCAGTGTCTGAGGAGTTGGTAGAGCCCAGCGGCCCCTACGCAGAGCTGGTGGATTGCCTCATGTACCTGATGACTTGCACTCGCCCAGATCTCGCATACCCTCTCAGCATCCTGGCTCGCTTTGTGGCCACAGGCAGACACCGACCGCAGCACTGGTCTGCCGCTAAGAGGGTTCTGCGTTATCTTGCTAGTACATCAGGCATGGGGTTAGTGCTAGGAGGACGCAGGCCAGTGGTCCTTACTGGACACACAGACGCTTCGTGGGCAGACGACGCTGAGACACTCAGGTCTACCCAGGGCTACTGCTTCAGCCTTGGCTCAGGTGCCGTCTCGTGGAGAGGTACCCGCTCCTCGTCTGTTGCGCTGTCCAGCTGTGAGGCTGAGATCTACGCTGGTGCCATGGCGGCATAGGAGCTCCGCTGGCTGACCTTCTTGCTCACTGACTTAGGTGAGCGGCCTAGCTCTGCCCCGGTCCTGTTCGCTGACAACAGGGCCATGATCCTCCTGTGTCAGGAGCCTCGACTCGAGGGCAGAGCAAAGCACATTCAGCTGCGGTACTTCCTCCTGCGTGAGCTACAGCAGCGACGTCAGGCTCGCGTAGTACACTTGGCCTCAGGTGCCAACACAGCTGATATCTTTACGAAGGCGCTTGCGCCTAAAGATCATCAGCGGCACTGTGTACAGCTTGGTCTAGTTCCTGTAGCCTCTTACTTGCTAGGACCTTGACTTTGTACTGTCCTTTATACATATACTCAGACTGGACTTGTGTCCTCTTCTAGTGGCTGGACTAGTAGTGGCGCCCTGCTCTTGTTCTTGCCTTATCTGTACTCCTTCTGACTGGTCTCTCAGACCCTTGTCTCAGAGGTTGGACTAGTAGTGCCGCCCTGAGCTGTTTGTTTAGGGCATTCCCCTATGCAGTCTAGGGGGTGTGTCAAACAAGTGTATTTGTCATGTTTGTATAGACTGTATAGGGTCGCCTCTTAGAGAGTACAACACTTAGGTATATCTGTGTGTACTCTCACTCTATCCATAATTCACTTCTCAATTCTGTTAGTTTCAGCCACGCGAACAGTCGCACCTCTTCAATATCGTTTAGAGCGCATAGCGCGATAGTGACGAACAGGTACATTAGCGAATAGGTACTTTTCTTAAAACTATAAATACTTGTTAGGCCCTTTCATTATTAACTTTGATTACTCACAAGTTCACGTACTCAGGTTATTAAACCTTGACCTCTACATTTTACAAGACTTCCGTTGTCTTACTAGTCTACCATTCCAGTAAAGATCCTGGACCAACACTTGAGGATTTTCCGAGTGTTCGTGTTTGTAGTTTTATACTTAGTCTACTACAACACCAGACGATTTATTTCATGGTATGAGAGCTATCTGGAATTAAGACTACCGTCAACTATGACTAGTACCATCTGCTGGATCAGTTACTGGGACTACTAGAGCACATGTCTCCACTACCGCCGCTGGTCTCTCAGCCTCTGGGCACTTTCCACCAGCCTACGCTAATATCGGTATGCAACAGCAGAATCCGCCTTCTGTGAATACTCCAGGTGCTCCATCGACTGCACCTGCAATGCAACAGCAAAAATCACAGACATCAGCACATCAACAAGTGTCAGTACAGCCACCAGTTTCAACGCAATCGATTTCATCTGCGTTCAGTGGAATGAGCCTTGATGGCTCGAGTTACATGCGTGGAGCTACAGCTCCAAGTACTGGTTCGTTCGCTTTCTCAACTTTCATACAGCAGCCGCAGTCGCAGCAGTTTCAGCATCCTTTCTATATCTTCGGTCGTTCCTCTGCTCAGCAACAACAACAGTAGTATCAGCTACCACAGCCAGTACAGCAACAGCAACAGCAGCAACAACAATAACAGCAACAACAACAGCAACAACAGCAATAGCCAGGCATTGTTTTTCAGCCTCCAAATTTACTTAACAATACTCAGATCAAGACAACCGTACCTTTTAATGGTGTTGACTTCTACTCCTGGAGCTTTGAGTTTGAGCTTTTGGCGCAGTCCGCTGGGCTATGGCCATTCTTCACTGGCGAATATACGTACCCTGTCGTGGGAACACAACTGTAGCAGCAGAGTTTCTTGCACGCCTCTCTCGGGACATATACAGTTCTTGTACGGAACTTGTCGCCGAAGGAGCAGCTCGGCGTTCAATCATTTCACTCAAGTTTCACACCAGCCGAAACTGCATGGAACCATCTGAAAGGGGTATACATGGCAAAGGATACGATAACAGTGAGTAAAATACTTTCGCAGTTGACAAGTGTGCAGATGATAACAAATGAGAACGTCATGGATTACGTCAACCGCGTCCGTACACTACGAGATCAACTGGAGAAAAGTGGGGGATACTTCCCTCGTGAGATGTATCTCACGGTACTTCTGGCTGGTCTTGGACCCGAATGGCGACAGACGCGCGTCTTTCTGCGCATGAACCCCAACCTCTCCGAAGCAGAAATTTCTTCTTATCTTCAAGCAGAGCAGCAAGATCTTGACCTGCAATCACAACGAAATCAGAAAAAGGGGCTTCATTTAAGTTTTTACTCCAATCCAGAACAACAGCATCGACATCCACCAAAGTATCCATTCTGCCACTTCTGTAAGAAACCAGGACATACTTACCAAAACTGTCGCAGCCGTCATCAAACTCGTCGCAACACTTCGCAGCCGTATCAACGATCGCAGCAGTTATCGAAGACACAACCACAGCAGCAGTTAACGTCTCAGCAGCAGCAGATGCCGAAACCGTCGCAGAATTCATCAGTGTCGCAGCAACGTCCGTAGGTCTTCGCATCTGCCACATCAGGAAAAGGAGTTTTCGGATGTGTTACAACAGTTGATGTTTCAGAAACCGATTTCGAGACATGACTTGAAGAAACCACAAGTGCTGAAGGCATTCCTTTACCTCAAGTTTACGCTAACCTCGCTCGAATAATTTCAGGTCCGAATGCCTGGTATCTCGACAGTTGCTGCGGATGGCACATGTGCTCAGCAGAAACAAGCTTCATTACCAATCTGCGTTCACTTCGTCGTCCGATACCTGTAACAGTCGCAAACGAACAAACCATCATGGCACGAGCAGTTGGCAGTGTCATGCTCGAATCTATCGACACGGGATACTCACTTCATGTTACTAATGTCCTTATCGTCACCGGTCTTGGCTTCAATCTTCTTTCCACGGCTCAACTCCTGGCACACAAAATTCGCACAGGGCAATTGTGACACGATGGATCAGGAGCTCTGGCACAGTTCGACGAATACTTATCTTGGTCGTGCCGCCACTCAACATGGCGTATCCGTTCTTCAGTTCGCAGCACAAGGAACTTCTGGCGATTCTGAACGTGTACATGCACTTGGTCCCTGGGATCACCCAGAAGAAACAGATTATCAAAACGTGGATATTGATTTTCGAGCAACTACTGTACCAACGACTTCTCGAACTGCAGCCGCCGTCCTTACCGCGTTGGATACCTGGGTATTCAATACCGCCGATGAAAGTGCCACTGCGTGGCGAACGTTTTATAATACCCGTGCAGCCTTCCAAGGAACTCCAGCACCACTTTGGGGAGAGATAAGTGGTCTTGCAGCTGATGAACCCGATGTTGTTGAAGAAGCCGAACAAGAAGCAGTAGCTGAGCAGCCGAGTCCAACAGTCGCTGTCGCCGAAATACCTGCCACGACATCAACAGAAGCAGTGTCAAACGTTATACTAGCACCTGTAGCAGCACCAACGAATGTCACGTTACCTCTTAACCGTTTCGTCGAAGGAGAAATTGACAAGTCACCAGCGCTTTCTCCTTTCGTTCTTTCTTCCTTTTATACTAACTCCGATTTCTACCTGCGATCATCAGGACACAAAGCCACAGAAGATATATGGCACCAGCGGTTAGGACATCCATCACAACGGACTCTTAATCATTCAATTCGAGCAGCAGTTCTTGATAAAAATAGTTTTCTTCTAGCTGATGGCACGGAGATGAAGCCGCAGTCTCGTCCGACGGTTTGCACCACTTGTCCAGTTGCCAACCTTACGCATGATCCTTTTCCCAGTCATTTTCATGGCTCAACACGTTATAAACTGATGCAGAAAGTCTACAGCGACATACTCAACTTGTCTGAAGCAGGACCTAAAGACGAGAAGTATGTGATAACTTTTATCGAAGCATCTACACGCTATGTCTGGACAGCAAACTTACCTGCACGCCATCTCGCTCACTCCGTCTTCGTCGCGTGGCTCGCTGTCGCTGAACGAGAGTCCGGAGTAAAACTGCAAGAATTTCAGAGTGATGGTGCAGGAGAGTACACCAGCAACACCTTCACATAATATCTTCAGTCTCTCGGCATCAAACGGAAGCAATCACTGCCTCATGCACACCAACAGATGGGGGTAGCAGAACGGATGAACAGAACTCTGCAGGAGAAGATGCGTGCTCTGCTGATGCAGGCAGCTCTTCCACCGCATTTTTGACCGTATGCGATGGACCACGCTGTGCTGTTACAATTTCTTCTTTCTTCAACGTCCCTGCCTGAGTTCTTCTCTCCACACCTGCAGTGGACACGTACAGTCGGTAGCACAAAACTTTTACGAGTTTTCGGGTGTGTTGTACAGTTTCGTCCTCCAACCGCCGCTCTCGGAATTTTTTTCGACCGAGCAAAATGGGGGGTACATCTCGGCATCGAAAAACAGTATTACGCGTGGAAGATTTTGGATCTCTGGTCCAACCAAATCGTTCCATCACGTGATTGTCTCTTCTATGAAAGACTCACCTTGCCCGTTTTCCGTGCCCACCAGGCAGCAGTTGCCAATCCTGCCAGGCTGTTCAAAGGCTCGCGTGCATTTGCAACTAACAAAGTCAAAGCTGATATACAGGACGAGGATGTTTCTGAAGCTTCCGAAGCTGCCGCAACAGACATTCCCAAACCTGTCACCTCGACCGGCATACCTGAATTCATTCCTCTTGCAGATGCTGACCAGGATGATGTTCGCGAAGTTCATCTCAGTTACGAACGCGATCGCCAACAGCAGCCAATGCCCGCCGTCTCCAACGAAGCAGTCCGTGTAACACCTGACAAAATTGGGGGGGAAGAGGGACCAGAAGAAAATTTCGCAGGTGCAAACGAAGAACGTCCGCATTTTACAGAAACAGGATTACAGATACTTGGATTCGCAGTCGCAGTACAGTACAACGACAGTAAAATACCTGAACCAAAAACCGTTCGACAAGCTCTTACGAGTCCTCACCGAGACAAATGGCGCGAAGCCATGGACAGAGAGCTAGCAGCTCTCAAAAGTCGCGGAACATGGGATTGAATACCGACTTCAGAAGTAAAAGGGAAGAAGGTACTTACCGGAAAATGGGTCTTCCGCGTCAAGACTAATGCAGATGGGTCGTTTGAGAAATTCAAGGCGCGATGGGTTGTCCGCGGGTTCGAACAGACTTACAGCATCGACTACAAATTAAGTTTTGCTCCTGTCGGGCGACATACAAGCGTTCGGATTCTACTTTGTGTCGCCGCCTGCCGTAATCTCCGACTTCGACAAATCGACGTATCGAATGCGTTTCTCTACGCGCCTGTCAACGCACTCATCCTGGTAGAGTACCCGCATTCCTATGCTACTAACCCACCGAGCGTATGCCGTCTACAAAAATCCCTGTACGGCATTAAACAGGCACCACGACTCTGGCAACAGTACCTACACTCGCAGCTGATCACTGCCGGATTTCGTTAGTTACCGCATGACCAGGGAATGTATCTACTGACCGATGACAGCAACTATATTTTACTCGTCGCCTACGTCGACGACATCCTCTACGTCAGTACTACCGATTCTCTTGCCGATACCTTCGTACTGAAACTACAGAAAACTCTACAGCTTATAGTCTCTGAAACAGTCTCACAGTTTCTTGGTCTGAACATTACCTGTTCACCAACGACTATTCATCTCACCGCTTCGAAGTACGCAGCAACGCTTGCTGCCCGCTTCAACCTCACACCTACTGCAGTCTCTACACCGTACCGCTCACTACCGACTGACTACAAACCGAATACCGCACTGTTAAATTCAACCGGTTTACAGATTTATCAACAGCAGTTAGGCTGTTTACTCTTCGCCGCTGTCACATGTCGTCCCGATCTAGCTTACGCGGCAAGTCAGCTCGTTCAGTTTTTACGCCGTCCTGAGGAGGAGCATCAGCTTGATCTTCTCCGCGCGCTTCAATATTTTATCTCGACGCCTGACGTCGGTTTAGTCTACAACGTCATCGGTTGTAAAACACTCTACCTACATGGTTTTGTCGACGCCGATCACGCTGCTGATTCTGCTAATCGACGGTCGCGCACTGGGTTCATGTATCTCTTGGAATTCGACGAAGCAGGAGCTGATTGCTCTCTCCTCTGTTGAAGCTGAGTTTATTGCTGTTTGCACAGCAACACGTGAAGGACTTTACTTACAAGAACTACTGGAAGAAGCGAAATTGATGATGACTACCCAATTTACCTTACAGTGCGACAATCAAAGTGCAATTCGCATCGCGCATCAGCCTGGTTTCGTCAACAGGACGAAACATATTTCTCTACGTTAATTTTTTGTCAAAGATGAAGTCGAGAAGGGGAGGATGCGATTGGTCTGTTCGACCAACGAAATGGCTGCCGATTTTCTCACGAAGAAGCTGACACGACAGAAGTTTCAGTACTGTAACAAGCTCTGCGGAATCTTCAAGAAGTGACACTATCGACGTTCCAGAAATGAAGGGGAGTGTTGTGGTATAATTGATACTTAGCATTTCTGTAAGTCAATTAAGTGTAGTTAATGTCGAATCATACTGTAGAAGATAAGACCGTAGGATGACGTCAGCAAATAGCACTCGTCATAGGACAGTCGTTTCAGTCACGCGAACAATCGCACCTCTTCAATATCGTTTAGAGTGTATAGTGCGATACTGACGAACAGGTACATTAGCGAATAGGTACTTTTCTTAGAACTATAAATACTTGTTAGGTCTTTTCATTATTAACTTTGATTACTCACAAGTTCACGTACTCAAGTTATTAAACCTTGACCTCTACATTTTACAAGACTTCCGTTGTCTTACTAGTCTACCATTCCAGTAAAGATCCTGGACCAACACTTGAGGATTTTCCGAGTGTTCGTGTTTGTAGTTTTATACTTAGTCTACTACAACACCAGACGATTTATTTCATTCTGTAGAGGGTACAATCCCCTCCTTGTATCCCTCTCTCTTTCTAGTTCACCCTCTTTTCTCTCGTCAAACTTTCCTCTCCTAGCTTCTAGCTCCTAAACCCTCACGTCATTTCATGGCCGCCCTTTCTTCCTAGCTAGTCTTTCAACATGGTATCAGAGCCGGTTCCCTTCCTGGGCCTGCTCCTCACGCTTCCGCCGCGCACTCCTTGTCTTCCTCGCACGCTGCCATGGTGGCCGCGTCGTGCTGCTGTGACGGCGTCGTCGTGCCGTGGCCGTCTCGATGCGCTGCCGTAGCGTCGCGCCGTCATGGCGTCGACGTCCAACCGTGACGGCGCCGTCGCGGTCGGGCCGCTGGCCGTGTCGTGCCGCGGCTGTCTCGACGCGCTGCCGCGGCGTCGCGCCGTCGTGGCGTCGACGTCCAGCCGTGGCGGCGCCATCGACGTCTAGCCGTGGCGGCCTTGTCTAGGTGCCGTGGCGGCTTCGCTGTGCCGCCATGCGTCCGTGCCGCCGTTCCGCCAGTAAGCGCCGCGCCATCCATGGCGCGTCGCTGAAGACTCGCCCCCACCCCCCCCCCCCCCCCTCCTTCCCCTGCGTCCCCTCCTCCTCGTCACAGCCGACGCCTGACTCGTAGGGGACTCCATCGCCGCGGAGGTTGGCCATGCCGCCGAGAGGGCGGGGGTCGCTGCAGTCGCCTTTGACGCTCAAGCCGCCGGAGCCGCCGCTGTCGCCGCTGGCCTGTTGCCGCCGCACGCCGCCGCTGCCGTCACTGCCGCCGCTGTCGCCGTTGCCATCTCACGGGCCGTGGGGGTTGGCCCTACCGGAGTAGTCGTGGCTGACGCTTGGAATGGGGGTGCTAGGTAAGGGGTGTGGGTGTGTGTGGGCTTGCCACTACCAAGCCTAGGGGGTGTGTTAAATTATGTATTGTGTTATATAATTTGTAGGCTTGGTAGGTTATTGAACTCTACTGTAGAGGGTACAATCCCCTCCTTGTATCCCTCTCTCTTTCTAGTTCACCCTCTTTTCTCTCGTCAAACTTTCCTCTCCTAGCTCCTAGCTCCTAAACCCTCACGCCATTTCATGGCCGCCCTTTCTTCCCTGCTAGTCTTTCAACACTATATACTCCTGTATTCTCTCATTCTAGTCATTCGTTCTAACTCTGAGATGGTATCATGAGTAGGTTAGGTCCCACCCAGTGCTGATCTTTGGATTTTCACTACTCTGAAATATGGAAGTTACTTTCCCCACTACTCTGAAAACCAGAGTGGTCCTCCACATTTACCCTGAGGCATCAGGGTAACCCTATGTTTTGGCATTTTTTACTCTGACAAGTCAGGGTGCCTTAATTTCAACCTCTTAATAGTGTGTGTTATTAGAGACCGTGGATCTAGGGGGGCAAGTGCTCTTGTAATAAAATATAGCATTAGATTCCCTCATTCACTCATCAGCATCATGCCATACACACTAGTAGCACCAGACAGTTATTTTTATTTTTATTTTACATTTGTACAGTTGCAGAAACTTGTCACCTGTAGTAGCAACTGATGCAATCTCACCCTGCGCTGCCACCGCAGCAAGCAGCAGGAACTCGTTACCCACAGCAACAACAGCAGTGGTGGCGATCCTGTCATACACACATAAGCAACGTGAGCAACAATCGTGTCAGTGGCTGCGTTAGCAGTGACGGCAATCTCATCTCGTCACATGTGGCAACATAAGTGAAAATCGCGGCACTCGCAACCAACAACAGCAGTCTACGCGGAAATTCCGTCACGTAGCAGCAGTAGCAGCAGCTACGATCCCACTATGCACAGCAGTAGCATCGGCGATCGTCACATGGGCGGCAGCAGCCAACAGAATTGGCATCACTCGTAGTAGCGGCAGCAGTGGCGGAAATGGCGGCCACTCGTAGCATGTGATGTGGTCTGGTATGTTCAGCTAATATGCTAGTAGGGTTGTTAGGGTATGGCACTTAGCGAGCGCCACGGGCTTGGGTTCTTCCCACCACTGACGCCGTCATCGGGATCAACTGCGCTAGGCACGGCGGACCCTGGTAATGAGAGAAGGCGTTTGCTGGAAAAAACGACTAAGGGGAGGAACGAAGATATGCGAATGCTGTGAGAGAGGGTAAAGTGGGCCAGCTGGGCAGTCCGCGTGAATACAGCGGGGATATGGGTCCACGTATGTAGACAGGGGGGTACAAGAAAATCTGGAGGTATATGACGTGGGCCAGCTCGGCGGTCCGCGTGAATAAGGGGGCATGTATGGACAGGGGGGTATAAGAAAATCCGGGGGTAACCCCCTTACAGTAAACCCCTTAGGGTGGTACAAAAGAAAACCCTGGCTTATAAGAGAAAACGTATAATTTCAAAATCTTAACCAGAGGCGTAAGGGTGGTACACAAAATCAACTCTGAAAATCAGAGTAATTTACTCGTGAAAAATAGGCACTGGTCCCACCCACCCACCCGCGCTTCCGCCTTAGGTCCTAGCCTTCCCCGTCGCCTAGCTCCTAGCTGCCCCACGGGCCCCGCCGCCCCGTTGCCTTGCTGGCCCCGCGGCCCCGTTCCCTAGTTCCTAGCCGCCCGTGGCCCCGTCGGTCCCCGTCACCTAGCGCCTAGCCGCTTGCGGCCCCGTTGCCCCGCCACATCGCGCCTAGTCGCCCCACTGGCCGCGCGGTCCCGTCACCTAGCGCCCAGATGCCCCGTGGCCTAGCCGCTCCGTGGCCCCCGTAGCCCAGCCGCTCCACAGCCTCGTCGTCCAGCCGGCCCGCGGCCTCGTCGTCCAACAGGCCCGCGGCCCCATCGTCCCAGCTGCCCCGCAGGCCCAGTCGCCCAGCCGCCCCCGCGGCCCCATCGTCCCAGCTGCCCCGCGGCCCAGTCGCCCAGCTGCCCCGCGGCCCCGTCGTCCCATCTGCCCCGCAACCTTGTCTCCCAACTGCTCCGCGGCCCCGTCACCCAGCCGCCCAGCGACCCGTCGCCCCTCCACGCCGTGGCCCCGTCACCCACCCGCCCCGCGGCCCCGCTGCCCAGCCGACCCGCGACCCCTCGCCCTGCTGCTCCATAGTCCCGTCGCCCAGCCGTCCCGTGGCCCAGTCGCCCAGCCGCCCCTCAGCCTCGTCTCCCAGCTGCTCAGCCGCTGTGGTTCCCGGTCCCCTCCCGCTTCACCTGCCCTGTCTATTGTCCTGCACCGCGCCCCACCGTGCCGCACCGCCCAGCATCCCACTGCACCGCGCCCCACCGCACTGCACCACGACCCACTTCACTGCACCGCACTGCACCGTGCCCCACCGCACTCTACCGTGCAGCACTCCTTCCCACTGTTCCTCGTCGCTCCGTCACCGTCTGTTTGCGGTTGCAGCGGCCCTCCTGGCGGACTCGGTGCTGCTCTTTGACGCGGAGGGTCAGCCGATTGAGTTCGACTCATGGCACATTGATCTTCACCGCCACTTCACTGGTCAGCAGCAGGACGGCCACTCCCTGGCCGTCCACATTAACGGTACGCTCCCCTGCCCTGACCCCCATGTTGCTCTCCCCGCTGACCCCACGTCTGCTGACCGTGAGTCCGCCGCCACTGCTGCCCTTGCCCGTACTGTCTGGCTGTTGCGTGATGCTGTCGACGACTACACTTGCTACACCAACGTGTTTCCTCTGGAGCGGAAGGCCGACGTGCATGACGTTCTTATACCGTGGCTTGTCTCTGCGCGTGTGCACCGAGGTCTCCCTGTGTTGCGTCTTCACTCCGACCATGGTGGCAAGTTCGCCTCTGGCTGCTTTGGTCGCTTCTGTCGTGCGGAGGGCATCACCCAGACGTACACCCTTCTGGACTCCCCGCAGCAGAATGGGATCGCTGAGCGACGTATCGGTTTGGTCATGGAGGTGGGTCGTACCTCCATGATCCATGCGGTGCACCCCATTTTCTGTGGTCGTTCGCCATTCACTACACCGCCCACCAGCTTAACCTGTGGCCGCACCCTCAGCAGCCGCAGGTTTCACCAACCCTCCTCTTGACCGGGTCTCCTGGTGACGTGTCTGCCTTCCACTTCTGGGGCTGCCTTGCTCACGTTCGTGCCTCTGGCACAGACAAGCTCACTGCCTGCACTGTCCCCTGTGTCTTTTTCGGTTTCCCCCTCGACTCGTCTAACTGGCACTTCTATCACACGTTGTCTCACCGTTTCTTTCACTCTCGCGATGTCACCTATGACGAGTCAGTCTCCTTCTACCACTGCTTTCCCCACCGTGGTCCCCCGGTTCCTGGTTCCCCCCCTCCCCCGATCGCCCCTGCTCCCCCCTCTCCCCACCCTGCCCCATCTTGTGTCTCTTACGTCACCCCCCTCCCGTCGATTGTCCCTGTCGGGGGGTCTTCCCCCGCCTGTCCCTGCCTCGGTCTCTCCTCCCGTGTCGCCGCCGCAGCCGCAGCCGCTGCCGCCTCCGCAGCTGCCGTCGCCGCCGCCGCTGCAGCCGCCGTCGTCACCGCCGACGGGGTTTGTGCGTTCTGGGGGTGCTTGGGAGCGTGCTCGAGTGGGTACTGGAGCGCTTTCCCATTCTGGGGGTGCCGGCCTGGGGCTTCCTGGAGGGAGCCGTGGTCCTGCTGGAGGTTCTGGTGTTGGCGTCGGGCAGCAGTCATCACCGTTGCCGCCGAAGTCCGCTCTTCACCTCCTCGGCCTCCCTTCTCCTGACCACCCGCCAGTGCGTCCTCGATCGCCACCGCCTCGTCCTCTGCCGGTCCACGGCCATGTGTTTCCTCCAGTGGACTCTTCTCCGGCTCGTTTCCCTCCTCGTTCTCCTCCTGTGTCTCCTCCCCTCTCTCCTGACCCGACTCCTCCGTCTCACGTCTGGGCTCGTCGTCCGTCTCGTGCTCGTCCTACATCCCCTGTTTCGCGTTCTCAACCTATGTTGCTTCGCTCCCACGCATCCCGTGCTCCTCCGCTCCTCCCATCCCCTCCTCCGTCGTCGCTCGCTGTCGCCTTGCCTCCGTTTTCTGACTTCCTCCGTGCAACGCGTCCCCTTGTTCCTTGTGTCCTTGCCTCCCTCATTACCGACCCGTCTGTTCCTGTCTCGCGCCTTGACGCTCTTGTCGCTGCTGTCGCTGACTTCGCCGTTACTCGTCGCCTTGACTACGCCACCACTCTGGTCTCTGACCCTGCCTGCCCTCTGTCCGTCGGGGGTGTGGCTGCCCTTGGCAGTGACGTCCTAGAGGACAGACAGTACGAGCTTGCTTTCCTGTTTGAGGCCGCTCCCCATCTTTGTTCCATGCTGCTAGTCCCTGAGCGTGATCTAGACGCCCTTGACATCCCGACCCCTCGCACCTACGCTGAGGCCACCTCGGGACCCTCGGCCTCTCAGTGGATAGCTGCCATGGAGCAGGAGGTGGCATCTTGGAGATCCACTGGCACCTACGTCGGCGTAGTTCCCCCACCTCGGGTGAATGAAGTCGACGGCCGATGGCTCTTCAAGGTGAAGCGCCCTCCTGGAGAGCCGCCTGTCTTCAAGGCTCATTACGTTGCTCGTGGCTTTAGTCAGCATGAGGGGGTTGACTTCTTTTAGACCTTCGCAACGACCCCAAAGATGACTACTCTTCGGGTACTGCTACACGTAGCAGCACAGCGTGACTACGAGCTGGACTCACTCGACTTCTCCACAGCTTTCCTCCAGGGCAGTCTACACGAGAAGGTCTACCTACGCCGCCCCAAGGGCTTCTCTGGTACCTTCCCCCCTGGTACCGAGTGGCTCCTCCGTCGCCCAGTCTACAGCCTGCACCAAGCACCCCGTGAGTGCCACGACACGCTGCGTGCTACACTTGCTGATTTGCAGTTCTTCTCGTCATCTGCGGACCCCTCGCTCTTCGTTCGTTCTGACCAGACTCCGTTCTTCATCCTTGTTTACGTAGACGATCTGGTCTTTGCTACTGCAGACAGAGACGCATTGGTCTCCGTGAAGGCCGAGCTGGTGAGGAGACACATTTGCACTGACCTGCGAGAGCTGCACGGCTATCTTAGCTTGCAGATCTCCAGGGACAGAGCAGCGCGCACCATCACTCTCACACAGTCACACTTGGTGCGCCCGGTCCTTCAAAGGTTCGGCCTTCAGTTCTCGTCCGCACAGCCCACCCCTCTGCCAATAGACTACACACTCTATGCTCCTGTTCCGGAGAAGGCTATAGAGCCTAGTGGTCCTTACGCAGAGCTGGTGAGTTGCCTCATGTACCTGATGACTTGCACTCGTCCAGATCTTGCATACCCTCTCAGTATCCTGGTTCACTTTGTGGCCTCGCAAACACCGACCACAGCACTGGTCGGCCGCTAAGAGGGTTCTGCATTATCTAGCAAGTACATTGGGCATGGGGCTAGTGCTAGGAGGACGCAGACCAGTGGTCCTTACCGGGCACACAGACACTTCTTGGGCACCACCAGCAGATAGTTGGAAGATGAAGCTGCATTTTGGGACTTTTGTGGCGCGACAGTTGTGAGGAAATTGATTGTGCGGCTAACAATCCAACTTCTTTGCCAAAATTGCTGCGCGAAATTTTGGCCGTAGATATCACGCAGCCTGCGATCATTTGCGCCTAAGGGCGTGTTCCTACGTCTTCTTCCCATGTCAACTTCTCCTTGACTCTCACGCTACAGTTTAGTGTGCTTTGGTGTGAGCAAATTCTGACACGAAATTTGATGCGATTCGGGCTCGGAATTTGCCGAGATTCATGCGAGAGGCCGTCTAAACACGTTCTAACTTTGAGGGGTCAAAACCCAACCCCTCGCCACAGTTTTGCGTGAGTGAATCCCATTCATTTTCAGCGACCCCCTTTCCCCCTATATTCTGCAAGGTGCAAGATTAATAAGGTTGAACAATTTGGACCAGCGGCTTTAACATTGGGAAAAAAACTTTTCGTCAGTGGCCGCCCAAAATTTCCCCCCTGTTTTTTCAGGGTTTCTTCTGGCACAAACACTTTCCATCAGGGTTACCGCCAGATTTTACATTGTTCAAGGTCGCCTGTTGCAGCTAGATTATGTTTAGCTTCAATAACAAGGCATGTTGGAACATTACTCTACGATCTATCATCTTCACATGTGGCTCTCTCCCTGCATGCAACGTCGTTCTCCTACAAACCTAGTTCCTTTTCTAGGAAAAATAACATCTGTCCTTGGCCAATCTACCTGGGTGCAATGCTAGCATTTCCACACGAGCTCGTCTCTACTCATCATCGTCGTCGTTATCCCAACGGTCTTCTGCAGCATCTCCCACAAGCTCCACACCCTCCTCCTCGTCGTCCTCATCCCCCGCCTCTCCCTCATCCTCAACCATGGGCTCCTTACCCTTCCCACTCACCACTCGCTTCTTCGGACGCGCAATTACAAAAAAACGGCCGCCGCTTCTTGTAACTCCTCCAGATCTCCACCACCTCCTTCCAGTCAGGTTTGTAGTCCAGGAGCGACATCGCCATTAGATCCAAGAGACGGGCATCCTTGATAGCCCCGTGCTGCCAGCTTTTAATGATATTTTGGCGGGAGAACCCGCACTCACACTCCACTATGCTTAGCGGCAGAACAGCCACCGCCACCCTCAACTTCACCAGGTTGGGGTAGGCGATCTGCGAGTCGAGGGTCTTCAGCATCGCCGTGATTCCAGCATGGAAGCCCTTCTCGCACTTCGGGGCAGCAGCTCGGATGGGGTAGAAATTGCGCAACTCCTTCACAGCCTTGCGCTTGTCAATCCCTGACATGTCAACATGTACGCTGGCATTAAAACGTGGATTTTGAGATATGTGTTTGAACTGCGTTTCCATTCGAACATTTGGAAAGAAAGAGCACATGCACACTCTTCATGGCGGACTCACTCGGGAGGATCTCATCCAACTGCTGCGCCCGAAACATACCAGCGACATAAGATGCTCCAGGCAGAGGGCGTTGCACTCCTGCCGGCTCACCGGCCAGCCATCCGAAATGAAGAGTTGGCAGTATAACAAAGACTTGAGGCCACCAAGGCGGTCCAGAAGGTTGCCCACCATTGCCTCAGCCATCGCCGTGCAGAGATCTACACCGCCGTTGTGCGTGAAAGGGCCCTCATAGCCGTCGATGGGGTCATCATGCAGTAGGTAGGTGTGAATCATTGGCCAACCGTTAGCGTCCACTCCTTGGACTGACACCTGGCGTGATACTCCCTCCCCATGGAGCCACAGAAATGCTAACAAGCGGTCACAGAGACCGCCACCGAAGTCGTCGCCACAGTCGACATAGCGGGACTCGATGAAACTGGTGGTGTGAGCGATCTTCGACTGGACGCCGACGAATTCGATCTGCATAGAAGCGCGAACAATGTATTAGTATTGAGTGGTGAAGTGCATAAAGCATATATAGGTTGAAGCAACATAATAGGCTAGATAGGTGCATGCTCTTAGAGGGTACAACATTTGAACAAAACCAACCTGTATGCCTCATTCTAGAAAACTTTTCTACTCTGAGATAGACAACTTGCAATACGTAAGGAGAAAAGCCCTCACCTCTCACTGCTGAAACGTCTTGTTCAAGACATTCAGCTGCTCAAGCAGATTGGCAAGGAAAAAGAGAAGGAAGTAACTGGTCGCCATCTTATACATCCTGACATCACCAAGCTTAGAAAGCATCACAATGACACCAGGCAAGACCACCACCAACCTCAGGGCGACCTCATCACGAGAAAGCCAGCGGACGTTGAAGATGCCTTGCAGCTCAAGGCTCGTCTGGCAGAAGACAGCTTGCAGGTCCAAGAAGCGTTGGTGCCATGGGCCGGATCTCCCTAGAAACTACGCCAGCCAGCAAATGAACGCGTCAATCATCGCGAACTGTGGCAAAGACTCGGCCGCGTCCTTTGCCGCCAAGGCCTCCCTGCAATAAAAGAGGTAAATTCAGAATGAGTTAGTATTTAACCGAATAGAAGTTAAGATATGCCCACAGCTTTGCCCACTACAACCAAGGTAAGAGCCTACCTGTGAGCGATGCAGTGGCATGAGAACAGATGGGGTATGCGTGTTCGAAGCCGCGCCACAAGCCCGTTGCGGACACCAGTCATGAATGCCGCACCGTCGGTGTTGATGCCGCTGATGCGGTTGAGGTCGATGCCGACGGCCTGAAGGTGTGACAGCAGCAAGCCGAGGAGTGACACCGCGTCCGCCCGGTCGACAGTCAAGAGAGCGAAAAAATCCGTGACCACAGCGTTGTCCTTCACAAAGGTGGCATAGATGATGAGATGCTTCCCACAACACCAATCCGTCGACTCGTCACAACTGAGGCCGAGGTAGGGGCTCGAGCGGATGTGATCCAACTGGGTTGTTCCCAGCCACGTTGCAATTGCCTGGGTGAACTCGCCGAAGCCGTACCTGGCAGCATCAGCAAGGGAAGCTGTTATTATTATGTGTGCACTCGATTTACCACAAAACATACGTTGCATTAACAAAGATTGTCAAACATTTTCGAAACTAGAAAACAGTTAAGTATGTCAGCTTACGCACTGTAGAAGCTGCCGTAGCCTTTTTTCGGGAATCCTTCACGCTCTTCTTTGACAGATACTTCACGAGCAACTCGTCACTACTTTTAGTCAGAATGAGCCACGGGTAACGATCCTGCCAAGTGCTTTTAAACTTATCCAGAGCGTCAGCGTAAAGAAGTTCGATGAGGTTAAGCGTGGGAGCAGGGGAGTCGGAGCTGTTATGCAGGTTCTTGGGTGGTGTCGCTGTGGCTGTCGCTGATGTAGAGATAAAGGGCAGGGTACCCTACCGATAGCGTGGAGCCTGCAGGACAGCTCCAGCACTCGACTCGGGCTGGTCGTTCGTCAGCGGTGTTGCGGTTTGGCTCCCTCCAGCCCGCGTCGGCCCGTCCACAAGGGGGGATTCCGACGCCATGAACTCCCTCCTCCCGACATAAATTCTCATCGTGACGCTACCACTCGCAGGTGATACGTCATCAGGCTCGACTGTTGGGTCTACAGCGGGGATCCGCATAGGGCCAGGGAGTGGGAGAGGGTCGGGAAGCGCGGAAGGTGCCGGACTGGCTATGGGGTTGATTAACTCCATAGGGGCTACGGTAGCGCAAGAACTAGCTTCAACAGGCGTAGAAATGCAGTCAATTTTACGTGCAACACTAGAGGCAGGGGCAGCAGAGAGGGCCTTAGCGTTCGGCGAGGAGGAGGAGAGTAAAAAATATAGCGCACTGCGTGGGACGGGCCCCTGAGGTGTAGGATTAGGTGGGTCATCTGCTAGTGACCCACCATCGAGCTGAGAAACTCTGCCAGCTTCAGCCATGGCGCGAGGTGGCTGAGCTGGGAGGGTGGGTGAGGTGCAGCTTGAGATGGTAGTGGAATAACGAGGAGGAGTGTGGCCCAACCCCTGCCAAGGATTGCTGAATGAGCTTGGTAACCTTGAGGTTATGACCAGGGGGGAAATCTCGACCTGGTCAAGGTTTCCCTGGCATGATGTGGGGAGGGGTGGCGGGGGGGCGAAGCGGTACAGAGCGTGGACGGTGGCAGCTTTACTGCGCGAACGTGTCGGGCAGATTCAGGCTCTGCGCCGCGTTGTGTTGCTAGCGCAGGTGTAAAACGGCTTTGCTGCCGAGCGCCTATTGGTCACTTGGACCAAATTTCGTCAAAGGCCAATGGGTGTGCTTTGCTGCTGCAATCTGGAACCAGCGCGGCAGCTTTCAAGATTCGTCGCACCCCGAGCTCACAGCGCTACTCAACTAGCGCCGTGATTGACGGGGAGGGGGAGGTGAAATTGCGCCGACAGTCAGAATCTCCCTGGGATCGCGGAAGACTTGGTTTCAGTATCGATAAGCGATACTAAGCGGAGGCCTCAGCGTACTCCTATATTAAAACTCTGAAATTTCATACTCTTACTCATCATAAATACTTTTTTCATCAGTGTTGCACTAGGGGAAAATGCAGATTCATCAGGGAGGGTGCAGGTGAGGACCCTAAAAAAAAGCGTAATCAGGAAAAAAAATCCTAATATCGTGGGGCCTGGGACAGGGTCCTCCCTAGGCCTTTTCTAGGGCCCGTCTGATCATCAGATGTGTCTGTTTTCTTTTCCTGATTTCCCAGACGAAATGATTACCGATTTCTGAAAATTCGGATGAAACCTTGTAAATTTTATTATCGTCACACTCCAGTTTAGCTGCGGTAAAGTCACGTGCGACAGGGGGAAACAAAAATTCCCAAGTTGAATTTCTGAATGCCCGAGGGTCATTAGGCGGATGGGGCGCATTCGAGTGAAACTTGTGGCGAGAAAAAACACGAATTTGCTCGTGCTGGGCGAAATCAGGACACGGGCGGGCCGAGGTTTGGGAAGAATCGAGAGATTTCAGGGGTTGTTGTGGTTACGAGGACGCCCTCGCACAGCCAACAGCACATCCCTTAAGGGCCAATCAGCGCCCTCACACACCCTCCAGCACACATTGCACGGGAATTTGGTGAAGGGCCAATCAACTCAGTCACTCGCCCTCCAGCACACAGCGCACATGGCACGGGAATTTGGTGAAGGGCCAATCAGCCCAGTCACTCGCCCTCCAGCGCACATGGCATGGTAATTTGGTGAAGGGCCAATAAGCCCCCTCACACAACCTAGAACACGAAGCAAGCATGAATTTAGGTGCAAGGGCGAATTAGCCCCTCACATAGCCTAGAGGGGGGCCGTATACAGCAACCACTCGCAGACGAGCAGAATCGCTAGGTTTGAAACGTCAGAAGAACAAGTACATAGTTCCTGAAAAATCAGAAGTACTATAATTCAATTTCTAAGGCATCCGAATTTCTATTTTTGGACGTCTGAAAAATCAGAATAAACCGAAAAATCGTGTCTGAAAATAAGACAAACAGATGGATTCTATCTGTTAAGGAGTGTTAGAAGACTAACTTAGCTAGGAAG
This sequence comes from Closterium sp. NIES-67, assembly GCA_027943415.1. Lineage (NCBI taxonomy): Eukaryota > Viridiplantae > Streptophyta > Zygnematophyceae > Desmidiales > Closteriaceae > Closterium > Closterium sp. NIES-67. The sequence goes on along the minus strand of BQMB01001718.1, from coordinate 442,520 downwards.
GAAGGGGGCCATGAAATGGCGAGAGGTTTAGGAGCTAGGACCTAGGAGAGAAAGTTGACAAGAGGAAAAGTGGATGAGACTAGGAAGAGAGAGGCATACAAGGATGGAGTTGTACCCTCTACAGTAGAGTTCGGTAACCTACCAAGCCTACCAATTATATAACACAATATATAATTTAACACACCCCCTAAGCTTGGTAGTTACAAGCCCACCCCCACATGCAACACCTCTAAGCCTAGCACCCCCATAACCTGCAGCAGAGGTGAGTGCAGGGAAGGAAGGTGCTAGGCATCCTCGAGCTGCGGCGAGGCGGAGCCGGCTGGCATTGCGAGCTGAGACCGACGCAGTGAGCTGGGTCCGTTGGGACCGACGCGGCGAGCTGGGTCTGACGTAGCGAGCTGGGTCCGACGCGGCGAGCAGGGTCCGACACGACTAGCTAAGGAGACGCGGCGAGCTGGAGTGCGGGCTTGCTGCCTGGTGCCTAAACCAGTGCGCAGCCCACTGCCGCCCATGCGCTGACGCGACGACGGCGACACGGAGCCACGACGAAGCCGCCGCGTCAAGGCTGCCATGGCAGCATCACAAAGCCGCCATGGCAGCACGATACGGCCGCCACGGCAACGTGATGGGGCCGGCGCGGAGTGACGGGGCCAGTGCGAAGTGACGGGGCCAGCGCGGAGTGACGGGGCCGGCGCGGCGAGACGGGGCCAGCGCGGCGTGACGGCGCCAGCGCGGAGTGACGGGGCCGGCACGGCGTGACGGGGCCGGCACGGCGTGACGGGGCCGGCGCGGAGGGACGGGGCCAGCGCGGCGTGACGGGGCCGGCGCGGAGTGACGGGGCCGGCGCGGCGAGACGGGGCCAGCGCGGCGTGACGGGGCCAGCGCGGAGTGACGGGGCCGGCGCGGCGAGACGGGGCCGGTGCGGCGAGACGGGGCCAGCGCGGCGTGACGGGGCCAGCGCGGAGTGACGGGGCCAGCGCGGCATGACGGGGCCAGCGCGGCGTGACGGGGGGGGGGGGGGGGAGTACGCTGCGGAAGCGTGAGGAGAAGGCCCGAGCAAAAGGGGTCTGCTTTGAAACCATGTTAGAAGACTAACGTAGCTTGGAAGGAAGGGGGCCATGAAATGGCGAGAGGTTTAGGAACTAGGAGCTAGGAGAGAAAGTTGACGAAAGGAAAAGTGGATGAGACTAGGAAGAGAGGCATACAAGGAGGGAGTTGTACCCTCTACAGTAGAGTTCGGTAACCTACCAAGCCTACCAAATATATAACACAATATATCATTTAACAAGGAGGACTCTGGCCTGGGAGAGACGAAACAACTATTTTCTAATAGTCGTCCCTTTTTGGGGAGTTCTCGTTAGCTGCCCGTTTGACCAACTGAAAGTCTATCAAAAATTGACAACACCAAGCCGCACTTTCCGCCGTTACCTTCCAGTACTCCTAGTCAGTACTCGGGAGCTTTCCACATGGTAAGTTCTAACCACATTTCGTTCGGTACCCCGCTCAGCCTCAGGCTCTCCCTTCGTGTGCTCCTGCTCGCTCCTTACCTTTCTTATCAAGTGATTTTCTTTTTCCTTTGACATCTTTCCATTTCCAGTGACTTGAAACAAATAATCCAATCAGCACGTGCCAAGTGGCAGTTGAAGGTGGCCATGGCCCATCGCTTGGGAGTGGTCCCTGTATTCGAGGCCAGTGTAATCATTGCTGTGTCCAGCGCCCACAGAAAAGAATCCCTCGCTGCAGTCACATTCCTGATAGACGAGCTAAAAGCGAAGGTGCCTATATGGAAGAAAGAGGTGTACGCTGGGTGGAAAGGAGAACAAGCTGACAATCAGAGAGCTGGTGGTGGTGCTGGTGGCGCTGGTGGTGATGGAGCAGCTCTTGGGGTTGGGGTTGGGGGTGGTAGTAGTGGGGGGGAAGGGGCTGTGTGGAAACAGAACGTGGAATTTGTCGTGGCTCATCCTGGAAGTATAGGGGCTGCTCCACATTCCTAATGTGAAGTTCCAGATACAATGTCCGTGTTGTCATGTGCAAATTGTCATGCTTTTCAGCAATGGGGAGTACTCTGGAAGTCAGACAAGCATCATGCGGGTCACTGACCATCAGATATCAAGACACTTGTACTCAGAGGAAACAAACTTCTTTACAAAGGGTGAGAAGACTAAGGACTGCTCGATACTCTAGCAAGAGACAGCTTGTCCCTTCACATTGCAACGCCTCTCTGAATGTCGTTCTGTGCGTCCATGGCTCCCTCATGATGCAGCCTTTAGTGGTCTCCTGATGTGAGGGCTAACGAGTCAGATTAAGGGGTTCAGTATGTCTCTAATCATAGTACATTGCCAGCACCAGGTGCGTCAGAGGCACATCGGAGGCTCGTCAGAGGCTCGTCAGGGGTTCGTCAGAGTCGTCAACGGGACATCAGGGGCACGTCAGAGGCTCGGCAGAGGCTCGGCAGAGGCACATCAGGCACGTGAGAGGGACGTCACGGATGTCATCATGTCAGCGGCACGTCAACGGAACGCCAGAGGGACGTCTGAGTCAGACTCTCCTCGGAGGCACGTCAGAGGGACGTCAACGTGAAGGATGTCATGTCAGCTGGGAGGAGCGTCGCCTCGACTCAAGGAAGCGGCAGCGGAAAGCGAAGCTTCAGCTTCGCTGCAACAGTCTGCACCATCAGCGGCACGAGAGGAAGCCGCCTAGGAAGGAGATCGAGGGACCTCGACATCGTCAAAATTAAGAGAGCGGAACAACCGTTTCGCCGCGTCCGGCGACATTTTTCTTCGTTTCGCGAAAAGGTCCGGCACATTTGTTCTGGATTTGATTGGCGCGTTCGGGCAGACGCGAAGCGGCGAAAGCTTAAAGCCCGTTCCCGATGGAGTTGCTACAGTAGAAGCTTCTTCGGCGTCTGAGGGCAAAAGACAAAGAAAAAGAAGCAGGGAAGGTGAAGTTTGATGAAAAACAGCGGCAGCAGAAGCAATGTAGGCTCGTTTCACTGCGCGCCGAGCCTTTAAGACATGATGGCGACTCCAATGCTCTCCATCATGTTGGTCGGGTCCAATTTAAAAAAGGTTCGACAGTGAACGACGCGACGAACTTGGTGAAGCAATGCAGCAGACTCTATTGCCTATATTTGAGGCGCCTCAAAAACGAATTGGCGAAGCAATGCAGCCTCCATTGCCAATGGCAGTGAGACTATCGGACTCGGACTGGTTTGATGTGACTACTGCTTACCGTGTCGTCTCTCGACGGAGGGACTTTCTCCAGGGGAAACGGCGTCGTCCGCAAGATTCATCTTGTCGGTTTCGTACAATTCGACTCGCGGTGTAGACGGCTCGCACAGAACCATGGTCGCCATTACTAACGAGGCGAACGGAGGTCTACACATTTAAGCCGAAGCAACGCTACTGCTAATCGAAAGTACTCCGCTCCACGTTGGAACCGCCTCTCAAGATGCGCGAAACAACCATTACCCTATCATCACACGCAAGTACACCGCAGCGAAGTGACGTTAGGAGCGCTGCTAAAGCTGTTAGTGTCAGATTAGGCCTACACAGAAAATGGCTTCAATGCGTGCACTTGACGAAAAAAACACAGAGCAAGCTACCCAAGCAAGCAAGCTGACCGATGCAAGCTTGGCTGTGAACAACTACAGTTTCTGCCCAAAATCTTCCAAACTACAGTTCTGTATTTTGCATATTTTCCCACACCAGCCTTTACCCTGCCCGCCTTGCGTTGACATTTCCATCCACCACACTTCGCTGTTCTGTACAAAGCTGTACGAACATCGGGCAGGTACCCCCACCCCCCCACACCCTCGCTTCAGGCACCCCCCCACCCCCACCCTCGCGTCTGTCCTTCCATCCAAGCACCCTGTCCTTGTCCCACTTCTGGATTCCAGGAGGAGCACAGGCACCCTAGGACCCTCGCCTACTCATCTCAAGGACTCCCCTTGGGTACAGTACACGTGTATCATTGTTATTAGTTCCGTCACGTGACGTTGTCCCCCAGGTGAGCCTTTCCTGGTCCCAAACAGAGACTGTTAGAGCCACGTCACCCGGTTCTCTTGAACTGAATCAGGGCGAGTTCTGGGCTAGGGGCAAGCCCCGAGGCAGGCTTTGGGGGCATCAGTTGTACGAGTGAGATCGCCCAAATCCACACTATGGTTGATCTCACCCGTATCATTGATGCCTCGAAGCTCGGCCTGGGGGGTTGCCCCCAGCCCAAAACGCGCCCTCTACGATTTGCGTCTTCCCTTGCCTCGATGCCGAACCGAGCCCTGCGTCTGGTTCGGTACAGTAAACCTTCCCCCTGCGCCAAGGCAGCTTGGGCGCAGCTGGATGTCAAACCCCTCCACCCAACTACACCTAACGCGCGGTATTTTCACACCTAGTATTTTCACACCCTATGTCGCGTAGTGGGGCGGTCAAGCTTCAATAGTTCGGGGCGCACTGAAATGGGCAGCCCCAGGCCCGCGAGAGAAAGTGCCACCTGAATAGGCTCAGAATTGGTGAGGACCTATCGATTTTTGTGGCTCTGCGCACAGGAGCGCGTCATTAGGGGGGAGCAGAAACGAAACTCGCTTATGGAAGCACCGACAGTACACCTTGAGCCTGACAGAGGAAGACAACTTTTCAGGGTGCCGGTAGACAAAAACGCGCACGGGTTTCGCACGGCATCGTCACGGGCATGTGGGCCTTTTGCACGAGCACGAAGGTTACCATTTTGATGTTTTGCGGGGTAGGTTTGAGTGGCATATTTTGGCGAGCCATTGTTCACTTAGTTACCCTGTGTTAAGTTTCGACGCTTTCAAGCTTGAGAGAGTTTCCCTGGTGTAGCACCAGAGTGGTGGTTGGCGGGTGAGATGTTGAGTGATTTTTTCTGGTTTGGTTTGCTCTCTTTTATACTCAGTGTGATGGGGTGAGGTGTTGGAGTCGCATTTCAGCTCCAAATATTACGGGCGTGTTCTAAATATTTTTTATATTACGAATTCAAGGTTCGTGTCGCAACAATAACTACTGTGTGGATTGTGGGAATTTGTTTTCGAGTCTGTTCCTGGATTGGCTGTCGGATGTTGAGAACGACCCCTGGCATCGGGACATCGCGACCCCATTTCGCTGCCAAGTCAGCGTTCGGTTTCATGCGGCGACGCTCAAGCCACAAACAAACCCAGCGAGGCGTGTGTCATTTTGCGAGCTCAACGAAAGGCTCGCTGACCTTCGCCGGAGCGCTATTCCGAGCGCGGCTGAAAGTTTGTGGCGAAAAAGGTTGCGGCGCACATCCTTCGTCTTGTGCCGCATGTTTGTCACCGCTGTCATGATGACGCTGCACTGCTGGCTCTGTTCACGGCTCACGTTGAGTGGGCCGTTGCCCGTGTGACAACGCTAATGGGCGATGGTTCCTGATTGGGCCACGTATTGAGCTAGGCCTCCGGCGGGCATCATGTGTACTGTAAAGCTGCCACATCGGAGTTGACCAAATCAAATGAAATCAGCAGCATGCTAACTAATTGGTTCGATCAAAATACACCCAATGAACGCATGAAATTTGGGCGGTGCATTTGAAATTCCAAACCAGCGCGACATTTCGACCAGAGGAGCCTCGGTTGCGACAGCGTGGCACTTTTTGGTTCGGTGGATTACCCCTGTGAAGATACTGGGGCATTTCGCGCCCCAGTAACTTCACACCGTCAGGATACGCCAAATGTTTGCTATCCATTTTCAGGGTATAAAAATACCGCGGGTTAGGTGTAGGATGCACAAATAACCAGGCTCTCAATTCAGGGTCTTCCTAGAAACTGTCAGACTCTTTTGACAACGTGTACACATCAGCACATGTTCAAGGTACAGTAGCCGACGTGACAGAAACAAAGACTTTGAACCCCTTGGGTTGGGACGTGGTGAACAGAAAAAACGTTGACATTGCGCGGCGTCGGCATGGCAAGGATTTACGGGCATTGAAACCTGGACGTCTACAGTGAACAGCCCCGATATTTGTCGGCGGCGGTATTGTTACATACTTTTATGTGTTGCAATTTCGCACGGATGTTGCAATGCTATCTGAATGGACTTGCACCTAGACCGCGGTAATTTTACACCCTGAAATTGGGCGGCAGCCAAAGTTGTTTTTCAACCCTGACCATTTCTGAGTCCGTAAACATTACTCCCTAGTTCCTACGGCCTATGCGCGGCAGACCCCACGCGGGCAAAATTGTTTTGCATTGCCCAAGCTGACGACGGGTTTTGTGACTCGAGAAACAGTAAATCGAGCAGCAAACTTGTTGTGGATAAACTTTAAGCTAAATTTTAATTTCAAGAGTATCCGGATCTGGTCTTCAAGAGCTTCTTTGGAGGGGGTAAATACTGTCATAAAGTCACCAGTCCAAACCACTGGGACAAGAAGGGATCTCATCAGGAGGGTTAGGCTCCATATACCTACCCCCCAGAGGAAAGCCTCCCCAGCACCCTCCCCACATTGTTTGTACCCTAAATTGCTGGTGCTTGCACCCTCGGCCGATTTGGACCCCCATAAAGAAAACCCTGTAATGTCGGAGCGGTTGGGGAAATCCCCGGATGAATCAGGGTGTTCGATCCAGATAATGCCAGAGCAACCGCAACTTTATGCTAAGGTGTTAGAGGGAAAGACTTGGCGTGACATTCCAGCCTAGTTACAGGGACATCTCCCTAGGGTATCTACTAGCTCTGATTTATGCTGCAGCAAGGCCAGGCCTAGGATGAGGAGAGGGAGAAGGGGGGAGGGGATCAGCGATTTATCGCTGTTGGGAAAAGAAGCAACTTTCGAATGGGGGCGACGGATCTGCAGGGACAGAATATGCTTCGAAACTTTGAGAAAATACTGGCTAGACGCATGTAGTGCGCGTGAGGAGGAAATATGGCAGGGGAAGGGATGGGGGGGAGGGCGGGTAGGTGGGTAGCGTGTGACAGGAATCTGACACCTGCTAAAAACTGCCCTGGTATCTGGTTCGGCTCAAAACCTCATCGGAAGTGTCTGAGTCCGTTGTGAGATCACCCATAGCCCCAGGGCTAGCCTGAGAAGCCTGATTAAAAACAGAAGTGGCAATCTTCAATTTCCAGTCATCACTAGGTGAATGGCTCTTGCACTCCGTCCACACTCCAATTGTATGTTGCTGCACAAGTGGCAGATGTACTGTTTTGGGAAGGTGGCAAGCATCCCACTTTCTTGGAGAACCAGCCTTCATGATCATAGTTTCTCCACCATAACACAACACCACCAAATTCACGAAACCTCCATCTCTTGGGGTATATATACGGACACAAAGGGCAGAAACAAACGGGCAGGAGAGAAACGGGCTATGGATGCTGTCCAAAACATCAGGGTTTTGGGGTCACAGGAGCCATGCGGGTCTCCTAGGGATTTATTTTTGTTTCTTCCCAGCCCGAAATCCGACAAGAGCACTGTAGGGCGGACATACTTTGTCGTCTTGCGCTTGTAGGGTCTACCGAACCGATGATATCACCAAATTCATACGGTTCGGTAGACCCCGCGAAGTTCCCGAGGGGTCTACCGAACTGTATGGTTTGTGCCCCTTCCTCGCAGATGCACAGAGAGGAAACGACTTCCCAATCAGCAAGCCCTACCAAAGTTGAGGAGGAGCCATGGTAAGGGCGCGGGGCATCGTTTGCGTTACGCCAAATTCCGAACCATTACGTTTTTTTGGGCAGTAAGAACCATTCCAGCGATGGTTCGAACCACCTGCCGAACCATGCATGCTGTTAGGCGCTAACCTGTGATGTTCCTTTTTTTTGGAATTCGAGCTCCCTAATTCGAATTTCCGCGACACTCAGAGACATTTCGCTAGCATACTTAGCGCCGCGAACACCCCGCAGCTCGTCAATTTGAAGTTTGGCTTTGTGACAATTTTTTTCGCGGCAGGTTATTTGTGAGTTCGCCGACCGCCAACAGGGTAGGCAGTTCGTACGTGGCGGAGTGATCGTTCGAACGGGTGAATTCGTGACGCATATTCCATCGCCGTTATGAATTTGGGCGAGGAATTTCGCCGACATGCTAAAAGCTCTTCCGAGATTAGCGAAAACATATCAACTCCGAAATTCATATTGTTTTCGAAATTACGAATCGAATGTACCGCGCCCTAAAGATACCAGAAAACAATAGCCTAATTATCAGGGTTACTACAGTACACTACTAGGAGAAATTGGATTCGACAGATCGAGAGAAAGCCCTCTCTCTCCTCACACTCTCATCTCGAGCTGTACTGTACGTGTGGTTTGACCAGACAAAAGAGCTTCCCTTTCATGGCCTCCAGTGAGACAGCGGCATCAAGTGCTGGCTGTGGGATTGCGTGTGTGGTGGTGGCCAAGAAGTGCTGAGGTGCGCCCTGAGGACCTTGAAAAGTCCACGAAATGAGCAATGGCTGGAAGGAGTATAGGGACACCGCACTGAGACTGGTGCGAGAGACTCCAACTCTCTCATGGGTGCCCGATTGCTCGAAGCACCAATCATAATCGCACTAGGCACGGACTAGAGACAAGATCGAACAACGCTAGTTGAGTCAGCCACAAACAAGTTTTGTGGAGGGAGTGCCATGCCAACTGATGAATGTGAATCGTGATGCGATGCGATTGTGCAATCTACACTACAGTACAGCAACATTGTGAATTTCATCATCATTCGTGCACAGGTCAACACTTGATTGTCACAGCTGCTGTACAGTTCCGTTACTTCAGTACAGTAAAAGCACACTTTTTGTGGGTTAGAGAGGTGCGCCATAGCAGTTACAATAGGTCTTACACGGGAAATGAGCTCGAAGGGATCGTAATTTCAGGTGAAAATACGGTTGAATCAACTTGGTTTGTTTATAAAAATAGAGTATCATGTACGATGGTGATTACTAAGATTTGCTTTAAGTGGAAGAAGACTTGGGGCATGTCATACCGTAAGCCTTCTTACTCAATGCTCGTGGGCATTTAGTAGCTTGAAAATTGCATGTAGCCACGAAAAACAAAAATCGATTCTTGGGGAGTAATAACCAAAAGGAACACCTTATACATGATATGTTGGGCATGCTCGACCGTACGTAGTAAAAAACGTGACACTAACCGTTAACAAAGTTTCCGTGAATTAAGTGACCAGTCGCCCAGGGTTAGTGTGTTAAAATTATATAAGTTATAATTTTATATAGGCTTGGTAGGTTGCTACTGAACCTTTCTGTAGGGGGTACAAACCCCTCCTTGTACTCCCTTCTCTTCCTAATCCAACACTCTTTCTTCTCGACTTTCCTCCTACTCCTAGATCCGTTTTTCCTAGCGCCGTTCCATGGCGGCCTTGCTCCTATCCTAGCTAAGCTAGTGTCCTAACTTTAGGGACCTAGCATCCTAAGTTCTTAACATGGTATCAGAGCCGGTCGTGTCCACCGGACCCTCTCCCTACGTTTTCGTTGCGTACTCCTGCTGCATTCGCAGCCTTCGCGGTTTTCTGCCTGCCTGCCGTCGCGACGCCAGGATGTCGCGTCGGCCCCTTGTTACCTGCCGTCGCGGCACCAAGGTGTCGCGACGGCCCCTGGTTGCCCGCCGTCGCGGCACCAAGGTGTCGCGACGGCCCCTCGTTGCCTGCCGTCGCGGCGCCAAGGTGTCGCGACGGCCCCTTGGTGCAGCCGTCGCCCGTCCGCCTCACCGCTGCGACATTGACGGTGCGCTGCGGCGGCGTCTACGGCAGCCGACGGCATCGACGGGCTGCGGCCGGCCGAGCGACGTCTGTGGCGTCGGCGGGCCTGCCGCCCGCTCGCCAGCCACGGGCGTCCCTCAGGACGACGTCCTCCCGCCAGTAAGCGCCGCGCCATTTATGGCGCGTCGCTGAAGACTCGCCCCGCCCCCCCCCCCCCCCCCCCCCCCCCCATTCTCCCTTCCCCCTGCGTCTTCCCCTCCTCCTGTCGCAGCTGCTGTCTTCTGCCCGGACGTTGCCACATCACCGAGAGCCCTCAGCCGCGGCGGTCGCCGCCTGTTGTCCGCGACCCAGCCGCCTTGAGCCAGAGCTCCGCGGCTGCTTGTCGCTGACCCGCCTAGACGCCGTCGGCTGCCTCGTGTACGGGGGTGTGTCAACGCTTTGCCTGAGGGTCAGATACCCGGCTAAGCACGAGCCTGAGGGTGTGCGGGGTTAGGGGGTGGGTTGGGTGCGGGTGTGGGGGTGTGAGTGGGCTTGACACTACCAAGCCTAGGGGGTGTGTTAAAATTATATAAGTTATAATTTTATATAGGCTTGGTAGGTTGCTACTGAACCTTTCTGTAGGGGGTACAAACCCCTCCTTGTACTCCCTTCTCTTCCTAATCCAACACTCTTTCTTCTCGACTTTCCTCCTACTCCTAGATCCGTTTTTCCTAGCGCCGTTCCATGGCGGCCTTGCTCCTATCCTAGCTAAGCTAGTGTCCTAACTTTAGGGACCTAGCATCCTAAGTTCTTAACATAGTGATCACCCTGATTGGCATTGCCAGCGGCCCCCTTTTTGGATTATACCCTGATTTTGTAAAGGTGAACAAATCGGGGCTCAATTTGCCCCTAGCACCCTTAGAAATCTGGGTGAAATCGTAATGCTACCTTGACTCCTTAAGGTGCCCTAAAACCAATATCGGGCCCTGCTTGTAGGAAAAAATGGTATTGGGTCCCTGGCGTGAATTGATATCTCTTGGGCACATTATATTTGTACTTGTCACAACTCAATCACTAACAACTGGGCTTAATGGGTGTGTTACGTAGCGGGTATGTGCGCCCACAATCCCGTAGGCAGAGAAACTTGTAGTGTCGAGAGACCCTTGGGGTTGCTCTTAACATCCTCGGGGAAGGGCTGCAGGCATCTCTGCTAGGGGAATTGTGGACGCTTTGACCCGCTACTTAAAACCCCTAGGCAAAATAGTAGAGGTGGGTACCCCTTGATCGTTAAATGGGTGCAGAAAGAATAAGTCCCAAAACCTGACAAAAAAACGAAACGGCCGAGTGCCCAGAACTTCGTAACTCCCGGAAAAAACACAAACGGGTTGTACAAATGCTATTGGTTGTGCGAAAGTACTAGCCAATCTGAGCTTGACACGAAAAGTTGTTGACAGCCTGGCGCGTGTGCAGTCCCTCTCCGATATTTGGTCGCACACGACCAGGGCCATGGTGATTTCTGCAGGGGGGTTCAACAGAGACCCTCTCTGTTATTCCTGTTTTTTTTTTCCTGCCTGGGCAAAAATCAAGTGGGGCCCCACTTGATGTCCAAGTGGAGACAAATTTGACGTGGCAAACTCTCGTGCCACGTCATGCAGCCCCTGATGTTATAATAACGCAATGAACTAGATTGTGCCATATAGGGAGGTTATGTGTTATGGTGCTGTACCCTCTATGAGCATGCACCTATCTAGCCTATAACAGATACAAATATATGCTGACACACCCCCTAGGCTAGACAAGGGGCAGTGCCTGGCAAGACACATGCAGCTCAAGGTGGCACTACTAGTCCAACCTCTGAGGCAAGGGTTTGAAGACCAGTAAGAAGAGTACAAACAAGACAAGAGCAAACCAAGGCGGCACTACAAGTCCGGCCACTTGAGCAAAAGCCACAAGGCCAATCAGGAGAATATAATAAGAGTAGTACATAATCAAGGTCCTAGCAAGTGAGGAGCTACAGGAACCAAACCAAGCTGTACAGAGTGCCATTGATGATCTTTAGGTGCACGTGTCTTCGTAAAGATATCAGCTGTGTTAGCACTAGAGGACAAGTGTACTACGCGGGCCCGGCGGCACTACTGCAGCTCGTGCATGAGGAAGTACCGCAGCTGGATGTGCTTCACTCTGCCCTTTAGTCGAGGCTCCTCACACAAGTAGATCATGGCCTTGTTATCAGCGTACAGGACCAGGGTAGAGCTAGGCCGCTCACCTAAGCTGGAAAGTCAACCAGCGGGATTCTTGTACCGCCATGGCACCTACGTAGATCTCAGCCTCGCAGCTAGACTGTCCAACAGAAGACGAGCGGGTTGACCTCCATGAGACAACGCCTATACCAAGGCTAAAGTAGTAGCCCTGAGAGGACTTGAGCGTCTCTGCGTCGTCCGTCGACGAAGCACTAGCGTGCCCTGTCACGACCACTAGCCTGCGTCCTCCTAACAATGGCCCTATGCCTGATGTACTTGCTAGATAACGAAAAATCCTCTCAGCTACCGACCAGTGCTGTAATTGGTATCTGCCTGTGGCCACAAAACGAGCTACGATGCTGAGAGGGTATGCGAGATCTGGACGAGCGCAAGTCATTAGGTACATGAGGCAACCCACCAGTTTTGCGTACGAACCACTTGGCTCTACCGACTCCTCAGGGACTGGAGCCAAGAGCATGTGATCTACTGGCAGAGTTGTGGGGTGCGCGAAGGAGAATTGAAGACCGAACCTTTGAAGGACCTGGCGTACCAAGTGTGACTGTGTGAAAGTGATGGTGCACGCTACTCCGTCCCTAGAGATCTGCAGCGCAAGGTAGCAGCGCAGCTCTCCTAGGTCAATGCAAGTGTGTCTCCTCAGCAGCTCAGCCTTCACCATGGCCAGAGCGTCTCTGTCTGCAGTAGCAAAGACCAGGTCGTCTACATAGACAAGGATGTAGAACAGGGTCTAGCCTGAACGAACGGAGGATGAAGGGTCTGCAGACAAAGTGAAGAACTGTAAATCACCTAACATAGCATGCAGTGTGCCGTGCCACTCACGGGGCGCCAGCCGCAGGCCGTAAACTGGGAGCTGCAGGAGCCACTGGGTCCTAGGAGCGAAGGTGCCAGTGAACCCCGGCGGACGGCGAACGTAGACCTGCTTGTGAAGACTGCCCTGGAGGAACGCTGTGGAGAAGTCAAGAGAGTGCAGCTTGTAGTTACGCTGAGCTGCTACATATAGCAGCGCCCGAAGAATGGTCGTGGCGAAGGTCTGAAAGAAGTTAACCCCCTCGTGCTGACTAAAGCCTCTAGCAACGTAGCGTGCCTTGAACACCGGCGGCTCTCTAGGAGGGCGCTTCACCTTGAAGAGCCACCGGCCATCGACTATATTCACCCCAGGTGGGGGAGCTGCCTCGACGTAGGTGCCGATGGATCTCCAAGATGCCATCTCCGGCTCCATGGCAGCTTTCCACTGAGAGGCCCAGGGTCCCGAGGTCGCCTCAGCGTAAGTGCGAGGGGTCGGGATGTCGAAGGAGTATGGGTCACCCTCAGGGACTAGCAGCCTGGAGCACTGATGAGGAGCGATCCGCAAGACTCGAGACAGGAATAGATGGGTCGGTAACGAGCGAGGCAAGGATTTAAGGAACAAGAGGACTAGTGTTACGAAGGTAATCAGACAGAGGAGGCGAAGCGGCAACAAGCGACGACGGAGGAGGAGACGGGAGGAGGGGAGGACAAGACGTGTGGGAACGGAGCAACATAGGGTAAGAGCGTGGAAGAGGAGAGACAGGATGATCACGAGAGGGACGGGGGCGTCGGGTCAGGTGACACAGGAGGAGACACAGGGGGGAAACGAGCCGGAGACAAGTCTGGCAGCGGAAACATAAGGCCGTAGACAGGTAGTGGAGGCGGCGGAGAGGGAGGCAAAGGTGGGTGGTCAGGGGAGGGAAGACAAATGAGGTGAAGGACGGACACTGGCGGTGACTGCTGCTGCTGCTCCACAAACCTCCGGCTGCACCACAGCTACCTTCGGGACACTCCACGCCAACACCCCCAGAGCGAGCACCCTCTCCAACACCGGGGCCACCCCTAGGACTGCCGAGATGAGCCACGACAGGAACCCCAGGACTAGCACCCCCAGAACCAGCACCTTCAGAACGAGAACCCTCTCCAGCACCGGTGCCATCCCCAGGACCACCGGGACAAGCAACGACAGGAACCCCAGGACTAGCTCCCTCCTCAACGCCCGCAGCCCCAGAGGTCGCGGACCCTTTCGGCAGCTGCTGCAGCGACGGCATCGACGGCGACTACTGCTGCGGCTGCAACGGCGGCAGCTGCTGTGACGGTGGAGGAAGAGACATCGGGGCGGAGATAGGTGGCAAGAACGGCGCTGCGGGGCGACAAGAGTCAGCCGACTCCTCGACCGAGACAACCGACGGGAGGGGAGTGGCGTAAGATAGACTAGACGGGACAGGATGGGGAGGGAGAGGAGCAGGGGCTACCAGGGGAGTGGGAATTTGAAACAAGGGTGGGGAAACAGGGAGACCTCGATGGGGAAAGCGGTGGTAGAAGGAGACTGACTAGTCAAAAGTGACGTTACGGGAGAGAAGAAGCGCTGAGACGGCAGGTGGTAAAAGTGCCAATCAGACGCGTTGAGGGGGGAACCAAGGAAGACACAGGGGACAGTGCGGGCAGTGAGCTTGTCTGTGCCAGAGGCACGAATGTGAGCAAGGCAGCCCCATACGTGGAACGCAGACGCGCCACCAGGGAACCGAGTCCAGGGAAGGGTCGGCGAAACCTGCGACTGCTGGGAGTGCGGCCACATGTTAAGCTGGTGAGTGGCGTAGCGAACAGCAAATGGCCATATAAAATGGGGTGCACTGGCATGGATCATGGAGTTACGAGCCACCTCCATGACCAAACCGATGCGTTGCTCAGCGACCCCATTCTACTGCGGGGAGTCCAGCAGAGTGTACGACAAGGTGATGCCCTCCGCATGACAGAACTGGCCAAGCCGACCGGAGGCGAACTCACCGCGACTGTTGGAGTGGAGACGCAGCGCAGGGAGGCCGCGCTGGACTTGCACAGCTATGACCCACGGGATAAGAACGTCAGGCACGTCGGCCTTCCGCTCCAGGGGAAACACGATGGTGTAGCGCGTGTAGTCTTCGACAAGCACAAGGAAGTAGCGCTCGCGACACGGCCCAGGGACGGGGGCTGGGCCCTAGACATCCAAGTGCCTGGTCCGGAGTGGCGCAGTGGTAGGGGGAGGTGAGGAGGAGTGAGGAGCACGGCGCAGCTGGCCCTCGACACAAGGAGTGCACGTCGGAGCAGGCGAGGGAGGAAGGGCTAGGAGTGACGCAGGGAGACCGAAGACAAGACCGTGATGGAACATGTGACGCAGACGCGGGAGTGCGGGGTGACCTAGGCGGTCGTGCCATAGCAGTGACGGGTGAGTGAGCGACCGACACAAGCAAGCCACAGCGACCTAGGTCGACAGAGCCACCTGGGGGGACGCCCGGAGCGGGGGGGATGCAGTGTCAAGTGTAAACTGGCCAGACACAGGGTCCCAAGGGAACGTGGTCAGAGGAGCACCAGTGGCGACCTCGATACAGACTGCGTACCGCTCGTGTCCGGGGAAAGTAGTGGTGACCAAGACCAACTAGGTTCCTGGAGAACGAGGGGATGTGCAGGCTTGTATGAGAACCCGAGGGGACCGCCGGACAGGGAAGGGTGGTGGAGCTACGGGAAACCACTGGACCTGAGGAGGGGTCAGCAAGCGGGACAGCGGCAAGGGCGACAAAATGTGTGAGTGCAGTGTGGTCGCGGAAGAAGCAGCCAGACGCTCGAGAGTCGAGCTTGAAGGAGAGCGATGCAGTAGCGTCCGCCGGCGGAGTGGCTAGCATGGAGCCTAGGCTAGACAAGGCAGGGGGTCCTGTGCCTGACGGAGCAGGGGAGCTTAGACTACACATCGGGGACACACCTACGCTAGGCAACACCGGGTAATAGGGTCCAGTCACACTAGAGTCATCAACATACATGGCATACAAAGCAAACCTAATATGTTCCATGTCCATCTCAAAGAAAGGCACACGACGACGCACAAGATTGTACCAGTCGGGAGGGTCCGCTGTGGGATCGAAGCGGAGACGGAAGAGGTCGTCGAGGCGGCAGGAGCAGCGTGCAGCGGTGTGACTGGGACGGTCACAGACGGTGCCGCGGCGTGGGCCGGACTGAAGCTGGTACTGACAGGTGACCACACTGGAGCCGCCACGCGACACCGAGCTGCGCCCTCCCCCACCACCAGCAACGCCAGTCCACAATGGCAACGGGGGTCCCCACGGCGACTACTAATGCTGCTGTGATGACTTCTGCTGCTGCTGAGGCTGCTGCTATTGCTGCTGCTCTGGGGCACCAGCCCTCGTCCCCTCATCTGCACCACCATCCTCTCCACAACCTCTGCCACCTCTGCCACCCTCGCCACCCTTGCCACCCCTCCCGCCGCTACACCCCCCCTGGGCCCGGCGTCCCCTACCCTGACAAGATTGCGCTGAGGCCGCTGCAGTGGTCTCAGAAGCAGGGCCGTCTCAACAACATCAGCAAAGACGTCTGAGTAAGTGCACTGGGTGGGAGCACATCCCTAGAAGATAGGGTCCGCCGGTGTACCGCTCGACTGAGCGATAGTGCGTTGGCGGGTCTCTATCGCGGTCAGGGTAGTGACAAAGTCAGTGAGGGTGAGGTCAGCAGGGTGGAGGGCAAGGAAGTGGTCGCGAGCAGTGGCTAGGCGGTCAGAAAGGCACGTGGCAAGTAAGTAGAGGGTAGCGCCGAGTGGGGGAGGCAGTACAAGGAGCTGAGCCTCAGTGCTAGCAGCGTGGTAGCTAGTCTTTAGTACGCGAAAGTGAGTGGCAAGATCAGCGACAGTGGGAAAAGATGCAAGGTCAGGGAAGAGTAGGGGGAGGAGGAGATGACCAGCAGAGGCGGACGAGGGAGTAGAATAGTGTGCAATAACAGCATCTAAGTATGCCTGTGCAGTCTCTAGGGCCTGGTAGCAGGGGCGCTCAGACAGGGGGAGGGCGCGACTGATAGCAAGCTGCGCAACTGCGTTACGTGACTCCCTGACAGAGCGAGCGAGCTCAACAGCTGCAAAGGCCTCACGCTTAGCGGCCGTGGGGGCGTCAGAGAGGGCAGCAGGCAGGTCGGGGCAGGGGATCTTACCGTTAACATGAATGGCCAGAGACTGGCCATTTGGGCGCTGTCCCCTCAGCGAGCGGCGGAGGCCGGCAAGCCACGCCTCAAAGTCAATCGCCCGACCCTCCGCGTCCAGGCGGAGCACAGCATCCGCCATCGCCAGGGCTGCAGCAGCTGACCGCCGCTAGGGGAGGAGGTGGAGAGGGCGGTGGACTGCAGCGGTGGAGACGGCCGGCGGGAGCGTCGGCACAGAAAGGGGGAACCAAGGCCGGCAGGTTGGGGCAGCACAGCAGCACGGCGGCTCGGCGACTCGGCAACTCGGCGACGCGGCGGCTCGGCTACTCGGTGGTTCGGCGGCACGATGGCTCGGCTACTCGGCGGCTCGGCGGCTCGGCTTCTCGGCGGCTCGGCTACTCGGAGGCTCGGCGGCGCAGTGGCCCAGCAGCATGGCGCAGCGGCTCGGCAGCTCGGCGCGGCGCGGTATGGCAGGGCCGGCGCGGCGTGACGGGGCCGGCGAGGAGTGACGAGGCCGGCGCGGCGTGACGAGGCCAGTGCGGCATGACGAGGCCGGCGCAGCGTGACGGGGCTGGTGCGGAGTGACGGGTCCAGCGCGGCGTGACGGGGCCAGCGCGGCGTGACGGGGCCGGCGCGGTCTAGCGGGGCCAGCGCGGCATGACGGGGCCGGCGCGGAGTGACGGGGCCGGCGCGGCGTGACGGCACCGGCGTGGCGTGATGGCGCCGGCGCGGCTTGACGGGGCCGGCGCGGCGTGACGGGGTGCGGCCTAGGGCGCGGTCTAAGGCTAGGGTTAAGGCTAGGGGCGGAAGCGTAGGCGGGGAGGGGGACCTAACCTAGCGTGATACCATGTTAGAATAATGCAATGAACTAGATTGTACCATATAAGGAGGTTTTGTGCTATGGTGGTTTACCCTTTGTAAGCATGCACCTATCTAGCCTATAACATATACAAATATATGTTGACACCTGATGCACGACCCTACGAACTTCGCAAGACACATTCATTTCATAACAAACTTGCCAACTAGACTTGTTGCGAGTATCGAATTGCTCGGGTTGCTGCCCAACTCCGAAAAAAAAAACTGCATCTCGACACAAAAGGGCTCTGATCAAGGGGGGCCCCAACTTGATAACCCCTCTGCTATTTTGCCGTGGGTTTTAATACGTCTTTTTAGCTCTGTGGTTTGTGACTAAGTTCTGACATTGTATCAGCGCAGGGTGACTCCAGTTCAATTCCCAGTGTCAGCGCTGCAGGGGCACTTGTGTCTTCCGCCTATCCCAGCGAGGGGGGTGTCGAGAGACCCGTTGAGGTTGCCCTTGAGATCCTTGGGGAAGGTCCATAGGCCTCTCCGCCTGGTGGGTTGTGGACGCACAGTCCCGCTACTTCATATGTCCTTTTAGCTCAGTGGTTATTGATTGAGTTATGATATGTAGCCCTTCTCCGAGGATCTCAAATGCAACCCCAGCGTGTCGCTGGGATAGGCGGAAGACACAAGCGCCTATGCAGTGCTGGTACTGGGAATTGGATCCAAGTCACCCGGCTCTGATGCCATGTTAGAAATCAGTCACTAACCATTGAGCTAGAAGGGTGTGTTACGCAGCGGGTATGTGCATGTAGCCCTTCCCCGAGGATCTCAAGGGCAAATCCAGCGTGTCTCTTGACACTACAACCGTATTATCCCGACCTAAATACCCCCCTGAAAAAGCCACCCAGGGGCTTCGATCTGGGCATGGGTCTTAGTAAATGATAAAAAAAATGTAAGGACCCTATTTTTGGGCTAAATCTTTTGAGGACCCTCCCCCTTAGTGCAAACGTAGTTTCCCTTTGATTTCTCCAGTAGAAAGTTGAAAATGCAGCAAATGTGATTTGAGCATTCTATGGACAGCAACAAGGTTAGCGTACAGACCCTACAATACACTTGCAACAAGGTTAGCCTACAGGAAGGTCAGCCCTGCATTGCATTGCTAGGCATTGCATGCTACATTCCACGTTCCCTTCATCATCATGCTAGGCATTGCACATCCTCGCCACTGCTATTCAGGCCTAGCTAGGCTAGAGACTACAGGGGCAACGTACATTCCAGGCAGGCACGCACTACTCCACATCTAAATCATTAGCAGAGGCGCCCGCAGCACCAGTGAAACTTAGGCCCAGGCAGAGAAACCCTCCTCTGGCATGTCTTCTGCTACTGCTGCTGCTGCTGCCGCCACATCCTCCACATCCACCTCCCCCTCCTCCTCCTCCCCCCCCCCCCCCCCACCTCCTCCTCCCGTGCCTCCTCCAGTGCCTCCTCCTCCATCTCCACCTCCCTCTCCTCCTCCTCATCCTCCTCCTCCTCTTCCTCCTCCCCTCCCGCGACGTAGAGGGGGTTGAACCACTCTTCTATGCCATCGGCAGCGTGCACTTCGACCTATGCAGCATCTCGCAAGTGCGCGAGGACCTGCGGGCGGATGAAAGGGAAAAGCACATGCCGCACCCAGTCCTGCACAAGGCCGCCATCCATCCAGCCCTTAGGATGGGCCCGTAGGACGACACCTGCATGCAAGCACAGAGAGGAGGTTAAAATGCTGATAAGGTAAACCGCTAGTAGAGATGCACACATTCACCTGTATGGGCATGGATGTTGGGAAGAGTCTTCCGCTTGAAGATTACCATCCGCAGGAGCTTGGGGCCCATGGCGGAGACATCGAGCATTACCGTAGGCCCTTTCTTCTCGTAACCAGCGCTGCGGATCTGGACGTTGCGCTCCCCACGTTGGTTGAGGGTGCGTTCGTACAACATCTCTAGGAACACCGGCGTTTGATCGGCGTTCACGATGTTCCATGGGTCGATGCCGTGCTCTATCACCTGGCGGCGTACAAATTTCCAAAAGCTCTCACAATTCGGCTTGCAGTCTGCCATGGTTGGAGGAAAGGGGCATGCAAAGAAACGTTGAGTACGTAGGTAAGTAACATGACTTCCACATCACATATAGGCGACAAGACATAATCGCATGGCCACACGCATTATAGAGGGATTTTCTCACCTCGAGTGAGGCGCTGCCCAGTCTTCACCCTGATTGTGAGACCCCGTCGCACACGGAAGCGGAAGGTCCAACAAGGAGATGCCCTCCAATCCACCTCAGGGTGGTGCACACATATTTACTGGTGGCTCCAAGCCTGCAAAAGGGAAATGGGAACAGCCAGCCCACGAGAACGATGCTGCAGGAACCGACGGTACATCGACATCTCCATACAGTGGCGGAAACAATTGTCCACATGTTTAGCATATTTTTACATTTTGACGAGCTGTACGCTATAAACATTAAGCCTTAATTCATGGTGGTCATACACGTAGAGAGGAGCAGTTAGAGCACTCACTCAAATCTCCTAAAACCAGAGTAGTATATTTCATGGTCCTTCAAGATGACAACATTTAATAATAGCACATCCGGACAATTTGTACCGAGGACAGGCAGCAAACTAGTTACTAGCAAAACTAGTACCTAGTCAACCGACATTTGGCCTTAATCACCACCTACACCCTCATAGGCATGTTATCTACGAGGTTAGTGCAAACCTTTACAGGGATCTTCTCGCACTCTTCCTGGACCCACGCTTTTGCATAAGGGGGTGAGCACTAGGAAAATAGCGAAGTATTTGAACGTATGCAAGAGTACTGTGCACGATTTCATGTTGAATGTTATCTCTAAGACTAGCCATGCTGAGGTGTAGCCAAAGATGCCATTAGTCGATTGGTCTCGTCTTATCATGGATCGTCTTCATCGCACCGTTGTAGGTAAAAATTACAAGCAGAGTGGCGAAAAATTGCGTATCTGCCACGAAACTTAGGGTAACATAGCACGGTTGACAGAGCATCCTTGCACTATTAGAATCACGCTAGGATCCGTATGTCTCTGAGCGGTGCAGCAGTCGAAGTAGTCGTGACTGGTTGGGAAAACTATCCGGGTTGAGATCTGGTGAGGAAAAGGGTTGAGATCTGGTCGTTCCCCGAGTTGCCCTCCTCCCCAGCACCACCTGCACGCCCTGTGTCGAGGGCCGGCTCCGCTGTGCCCCTCACTCCTCCTCTTTCCCCCCTACCGTCGCACCGCTACAGACCCTGCACATGGACGTCTGGGGCCCCGCCCCCGTCCATGGGCCGCGTCGAGAGCGCTACTTCCTAGTGCTTGTCAACGACTACACGCGCTACACCACCGTGTTCCCCCTTGAGCGGAAGGCCGACGTGCCTGGCGTTCTCATCCCGTGGCTTGTCTCTGAGCGTGTCCACCGCGGTCTCCCTGTCTTGCATCTCCACTCTGACCGTGGTGGCGAGTTTGCCTCTGGTGTCCTTGGTCGTTTCTGTCGTGCGGAGAGCATCACCCAGACATTCACCCTGTCGGACTCCCCGCAGCAGAATGGGGTCGCTGAGCGACTCATCGGCTTGGTCATGGAGGTGGCCCGTACCTCCATGATCCATGCCGGTGCACCCCATTTTTTGTGGCCGTTCGCTGTTCGCTACGCCGCTCACCAGGTTAACATGTGGCTGCAAGTTTCGCCGACCCTTCTTTGGTCCGGGTCTCTTGGTGACGCCTCTGCGTTTCACGGCTGGGGCTGCCTTGCTCACGTTCGTGCCTTTGGCATGGACAAGCTCACTGCCCGCACCCTCCCTTGTGTCTTCCTCGGTTTCCCCTTGACGCGTTCGACTGGCACTTCTACCACCCGCCGTCTCACCGGTTCTTTCACCCCCGTGACGTCACCTTTGACGAGTCCGTCTCCTTCTACCGCCGCTTCCCCCACAGAGGTCCCCCGGTTACTCCCCCCCTGTTCTTGGTCACCCCTTCCCCTGTCGCCCCTATCCCCCCCCCTCCCCCTCCCCGTCCTACATCGTCTCGTGTGTCTCACGTCACTCCCCTCCCGTCGGTTGTCCTGGTCGAGGAGTCTGCTGACTTTGGTGGCCCTGCAACGCAGTCCTTGCCGCCTGCCCCTTCTCAAGCGTCGCCTCCTCCGCCGCCTTCGCAGTCGTCGTCACTGCCACCGCCGCCGCCTCATTCGTCGCCGCAACCGACGCAGCAGCATTTCGTTGACTCTGGGGGTGCTGGCGTTGGGATGGGTACTAGTCCTGGGGTACCTGTCGCGGCTTGTCCCGGCGGGCCTGGGGGTGGTACCGGTGGTCGCGGGGTTTCAGGCCCTGGGGATGTTCCTTCTGGGGGTGCTGGAGTGGAGTGTTCCGGAGGTAGCCGTGGAGCACCTTGCCGTCCCGGTGTTGGTGTCGTGCCGCCGCAGCAGCAGTCACCGCCGATGTCAGCCCTTCGCCTGCTCGGCCTTCCGTCCCCTGACCACGTGTCTGTGCCTCCCCTGCCGTCTCCTCCCCTTCCTGTCTACGGCCCAGTGTTCCCTCCCCCGGACTCGTCTCCGGCTCGTCTTCCTCCTCGTTTCCCTCCTGTGTCCCCTCCCCTGTCTCATGACCCGACGCCTCCGTCTCACGTCTGGTCTCGCCTTCCCTCTCGTTCTCGCCCCATCTCCCCTGTCCCGCGCTCTCACCCTATGTTGCTTCGTTCCCACGCGCCTAGTCCTACCCTCCTACCGTCACCGCCTCTGTCCTCTCTTGTTGTTGCACCTTCCCCCTTGTCTGACTACCTTCGCGCCGCTCATCCCCTTATTCCTCGGGTCCTTGCCTCCCTCGTTACCGACCCGTCTGTTCCGGTCTCGTGTCTCAATGCTCTTGTCGCTGCAGTCGCTGACTTTGCCTCTACCCGCCGCCTTGACTACGCCACCGCCCTGGTCTCTGACCCTGCCTGTCCTCCGTTTGTCAAGGGTGCTCCTGCCCTCGGCAGTGACGTCCTGGAGGACCGCCAGTACGAGCTTGCTTTCCTATCCGAGGCTGCTCCCCATCTCTGTTCCATGCTGTTAGTCCCTGAGGGTGACCCAAACGCTTTCGACATCCCGACCCCTCGCACTTACGCTGAGGCGACCTCGGGACCTTGGGCCTCTCAGTGGATAGGTGCCATGGAGCAAGAGATGGCATCTTGGAGATCCATTGGCACCTACGTCGACGCAGTTCCTCCACATGGGGTGAACGTAGTCGATGGCCGCTGGCTCTTCAAGGTGAAGCGCCCTCCTGGAGAGCCGCCTGCGTTCAAGGCGCGCTACGTGGCTAGAGGCTTTAGTCAGCGTGAGGGGGTGGACTTCTTTCAGACTTTCGCCCCGACGCCGAAGATGACTACTCTTCGGACACTGCTACACGTAGCAGCACAGCGTGATTACGAGTTACACTCCCTCGACTTCTCCACTGCGTTTCTTCAGGGCAGTCTACACGAGCAGGTCTACCTGCGACGCCCTCAGGGTTTCACTGGTACCTTCCCTCCTGGGACCCACTGGCTTCTGCGGCGTCCAGTCTACGGCTTGCATCAGGCTCCCCGCGAGTGGCACGACACGCTGCGTGCTACCCTTGCAGTTCTTTCCATCTTCCGCAGACCCCTCGCTCTTTGTTCGTTCTGGCCAGACTCTGTTCTACATCTTTGTTTACGTAGATGATCTGGTCTTTGCCATTGCAGACACCACCGCACTGGCCTTTGTAAAGGCTGAGCTGCTGAGTAGACACACCTGCACTGACCTAAGAGAGCTGCGCCACTACCTGGGCCTGCAGATCTCCAGAGACAAAACAGCGCGCACCGTCACTCTCACCCACTCACACTTGGTGCGCCAGGTCTTTCACAGGTCCGGTCTTCAGTTCACCTCCGCACAGCCCACACATCCTCTAGTAGATCACAGGCTCTCTGTTCCAGTTCCTGAGGAGTCAGCAGAGCCCAGTGGTCCTTACGCAGAGCTGGTGGGTTGCCTCATGTACCTGATGACTTGCACTTGTCCAGATCTTGCATACCCTCTCAGCATCATGGCTCGCTTTGTGGCCATAGGCAGACACAGAGCTCAGCACTGGTCTACAGCTAAGAGGGTTTTGCGTTATTTCGCGAGTACATCAGGCATGAGGTTAGTGCTAGGAGGACGCAGGCCGGTGGTCCTTACTGGGCACACAGATGCTTCTTGGGCAGACGACGCAGAGACCCTTAGGTCCTCGCAGGGCTACTGCTTTAGCCTTGGTTTAGGTGCTGTATCGTGGATTTCTACTCGCTCCTCGTCTGTTGCCCAGCCTAGCTGTGAGGCCGAGATCTACGCTGGTGCCATGGCGGCACAGGAGCTCCACTGGCTGACCTTCCTGCACACGGACTTAGGTGAGCGGCCTAGCTCTGCGCCAGTCCTGTACGCTGACAACAGGGCCATGATCCTCCTGTGTCAGGAGCCTCGACTTGAGGGCAGAGCAAAGAACATCCAGCTGCGGTACTTCCTCCTACGCGAGCTGCAGCAGCGTCGCCAGGCTTGCGTAGTACACTTGACCTCCGGTGCCAACACAGCTGATATCTTTACGAAGGCCCGTGCGCCTAAAGATCATCAGCGGCACGGTGTATAGCTAGGCCTTGTTCCTGTTACCTCTCACCTGCTAGGGCCTTGACTATGTACTGACCTTTACATATACTTTTGTTTATTCTTGACTGGCCTTGTGGCCTCTCCCAGTGGCTGGACTAGTAGTGCCGCCTTGGCCTTGCCCTTGTACTGGTCTGTATTTGTTTAACTGGTCTTTAGACCCTTGACTTAGAGGTTGGACTAGTAGTGCCGCCCTGAGTTGCCATTTCTCTCATCAGGAACTACACCTATGCAGTCTAGGGGTTGTGTCAAACATATATATAGGTTATGTTTGTCTAAACAATATAGGTTCATATCTTAGAGGGTACAACACTTAGGCTTATACCCTTGTATGTTTTTCTCTCGACATTCAATTCTACGCTAAGACTAATCCCTATACACATCCCGTTTTTTTCCGCACAAGAATCTTGCGCTGACTGGGTTGACCACAAATTTGATTTGAGATTTGTGTATGATTTCTTTTCATCACACGTAATCCATCCTCTCGCCACCTCTTCATGCGAATTTTGGTCAACATTGCTTTGCTGCCGTGCGATACGAGAGGAGTGGACGGCCATGATCGACCCTTTTTGCCTGCCTGCTGGCAAAGTGCAGGGATCCCGCTTGGTTGGTGAGTTGATCTAGTGTTGGGAGATTTTTGGGGGGTTGTTTGGGGTATTCGCATTTGGGAGCACATCCATCCGAGTTGAAATTGTCTGAGCTACTACATTTTCATGCTTTTTTTTTCTTGGTATTTTTTATAGAACCCTTTTAAACGCACTGTGCCAGATAGAAAAAAATCGAATAAACACACCCCCCATTTTGAGACTAAAATCCCTAAACTCATCTAGGGGCATATATCTGGGGGAATATGTCAAATATATGTATAACTCATATTTGTATAGACTGTATAGGGTCACCTCTTAGAGGGTACAACACTCTTAGGTATATACCCTTGTTCTCTCTCTCTATTCAACAACTTGTTCAGTTTTCTTCTCGACATGGTATCACCCGTAGGTTCAACCCCCCCCCACCTACCGCTTCCGCCCGTGCCTCCTAGGCCCCGTCGCGCCCCCACATAGGCCCCGTCGCGCCCCCACCTAGGCCCCGTCGCGCCCCTCCTGGACCCCCAATCGCGCCTCCTAGCCTGTCGCGCCCCTCCTGGGCCCCTGTCGCGCCTCCCAGCTCGTCGCGCCCCTCCTGAGCCCCTGCCGCGCCTCCTAGCCCGTCGTGCCCCTCCTGGGCCCCTCGTGCCTCCTAGGCCGCCCCTCCTGGGCCCCTGTCGCGCCTCCTAGCCCGTCGCGCCCCTCCTGGGCCCCCGTCGCGCCTCCTAATCTGTCGCGCCCATCCTGGGCCCTTGTCGCGCCTCCTAGCCCGTCGCGCCCCTCCTGGGCCCCTGCCACGCCTCCTAGCCCGTCGTGCCCCTCCTGGGCCTCTCGTGCCTCCTAGGCCCCGTCGCGCCTCTCCTGGGCCCCGTGTGCCTCCTAGCCCCTCGCGCCCCTCCTGGACCCCTGTAGCGCCTCCTGGCCCGTCGCGCCCCTCCTGGGCCCCTGTCGCGCCTCCTAGCCCGTCGCGCCCCTCCTGGGCCCCTGCCGCGCCTCCTAGCCCGTCGTGCCCCTCCTGGGCCTCTCGTGCCTCCTAGGCCCCGTCGCGCCCCTCCTGGGCCCCGTGTGCCTCCTAGCCCGTCGCGCCCCTCCTGGGCCCCTGTCACGCCTCCTAGCCCGTCGCGCCCCTCCTGGGCCCCTCGTGCCTCCTAGCACCCATCGCGCCTGCCTGGCCCTGCCGCACCTGTCTGGCCTCGCCGCGTTTGCTCGGCCCCGCCGCACCTACCTGGCCCCTCCGCGCCTGCCTGGCCCTGCCACACCTCCTGGCCCCGCTGCGCCTGCCTGGCCCCGCCGCGCCCCCCCTGGCCTCGCCGCGCCTGCCTGGCCCCGCCGCGCTGCCTGGCCCCGCCGCGCCTGCCTGGCCCCGCCGCCCCTGCCTGGCCCCGCCGCGCCTGCCTGGCCCCGCCGCGCCTGCCTGGCCCTGACGCGCCTCCTGGCCCTGCTGCACCTCCTGGCCTTGCCGCACCTGCCTGGCCCCGCCGTGCCTGCCTGGCTGCCCTAACGGACCGTCCGGCCCCTCTTCGTGCTTGCTCGCCCGTGCTGGGGCGCCTTTGTGGCTACCGTGCTGGAGGGCGCTGCTGTTGTGTTCCTGCGGAGCTGTGTTCCTGTGGAGCAGTGGAGCTGTGCCGCTGACCCTGAACGATGGCTGATTTCGTCCTCCGACTGGACGCCGAGGGTAGCGCAGTTGACTTCGCCGCCTGGCTCTCTGACCTCCGCCGCCACCTTACAGGTCAGCGCCAGGACGGCCACTCTTTGGTTGTCCATGTCGACGGTTTGCTCCCCCGCCCCCCTGCACCTGCTCCCCTCCCTGTTGACCCCTCCTCTGATGACCGTGAGGCCTTCTCTACTGTTGCACTTGCATGCGCTGTCTGGGACGCCCACGATGCAGTCGCTCAGGTTGCTATTAGCCACACCCTCCCTGTGTCTGAGCGCTCGCGTTTTGCTACTGTTGAGACGGCCAAAGCCTACTTAGATGCCGTTATTGCCCGCTATTCCACACCCGCGTCTGCTTCTGCTGGCCGCTTGCTTTTCCCGATGCTGTTCCCAGACCTTGCAGCCTTCCCTACTGTCGCAGACTTTGCCGCTCACCTTCGTGCCCTAGAGACCCGCTATCGCACTGCCAGCACTGCTGCCCAGCTCACTGCGCTCCCCCCCCCCTTTCTGCATGACGCTCTATTTTATCGCCATGCGCCTGCCAGACCGCCTCGCTAGTGCTCGCGATCACTTCCTTAGTCTGCACCCGGCTGACCTCACCCTCACTGCCATTGTCGACACCCTCACCCAGATTGAGACTCGCCAGCGCACTATCGCTCAGTCGAGCGGTGCGCCGGCAGTCTCTATCCTTCACGGCTGTGCCCCCTCCCAGTGCACGTTCACTGACGTTTCGGCTGCGGTCACCACGGCGCCCTCCCTCACCGAGACGGCTGCCGCGGTCCACCCGCAGCAGCGCTCGCGCCGCAGTGGCCGTGGTCGCCAGGGTGGTAGCGGTGGTGGTGCAGGTAGTGGTGGTGGTGGTTGTGACAGTAGTCCGCCTGGGGGGACTAGCATTGGTGGTCACGAGCAGCAGCCTCAGCCGCAGCAGGAGCAGCCCGCGCCGCAGCCGCCGTCCCAGCAGCAGTCGCCGTCCCAGCCGCAGCCCCCGCAGCAGTGGGCTCGCCTCCCGCCTGGTTGGCCCGGCACCTCCGGAGGTGGTGGCCGTGGTGGCGGCTCGCGCAGCTTGGCGTCTACCAGCGGCTCCGGTGTTGTGACCTGCCAGTACCAACTTCAGATCGGGCCCCTTCGGGGCACTCTGTGCCGCCGCCCGCACCCGACTGCCCGTTGTTTCCGCCGCCTCGACGATCTGTTTCGTCGTCGCTTTGGCCCGGCCCCGGACCTCCCCGACTGGCACAGCCTGCTCCGCCAGGGCGTGCCGATCTTTGAGTTAGACATGGATCACATAGGTGCTGCTTTGCATGCCTTGTATTCTGATGCTGCTAGTGTTGCTGGATCTTATTACCCTGTGTTCTCTAGTTTAGGTGTTGCACCGTTGTGTAGCTTAGCCTCCCCTGCTGCGTCAGGCGTAGGACTGCCTTGTTTGTCTAGCCTCGTCTCTGCACCGGCTCCGTTCCCGGCCCCCGCCACTGCTGCGCTGTCCTTCACGCTCGACTCCGGTGCTTCTGCCTGCTTCTTCCGCGACCGTTCCATGCTTACGCCGCTTGCTACGCCTGCTGTCGTCTCTCTTGCTGACCCCTCTGCGGGTCATGTCGTCGCTCGCAGTTCTACGTCTCTTCCTTGTCCAGCAATTCCCTCGGGCTCCCTTACAGGCCTCCACGTTCCCTCGTTCTCGAGGAACCTGGTTGGTGTCGGCTGTCTCGAGGACCTCGGCGTCACCACCACGTTCCCCGGGCACGAGCGGTTCGCTGTCTGTTCTGAGGCTGTCTCAGGTTCCCCCCTTGCGACGTTCCCCCGGGACCCGGTATCCGGTCTGTTCACCCTCGACACCGCTTCCCCCCCGGTTGGTGCGTCCTCCCAGGTTGCTGCAGCTTGCTCGTGTCGTTCCCTCACTCACCCGTCCCTTCTCTGGCACCACCGCTTAGGTCACCCTGCTCTCCCTCGTCTGCGTCACATGCCCCAGCACAGCCTTGTCTTAGGTCTCCCTGCGTCGCTCCCCGCCCTTCCTCCCTCGATTGCGCTACCGTGCACGCCTTGCGTCGAGGGCCGGCTCCGCCGTGCTCCTCACTCCTCCTCGCTGCGCCCGGCTACTGCCCCCCTTCAGACCCTGCACCTGGACGTTTGGGGCCCTGCCCCCGTCCCCGGACTGCGCGGTGAGCGCTACTTCCTTGTGCTCGTTGACGACTACACGTGCTACACCACGGTGTTTCCCCTGGAGCAGAAGGCCGACGTGCCCGACGTTCTTCTCCCATGGGTTGTGGCTTCGCGTCTTCACCGCGGTCTCCCCGTGTTGTGTCTCCACTCTGACCGTGGCGGCGAGTTCGCCTCTGGTCGGCTTGGACAGTTCTGTCGTGCGGAGGGCATCACCCAGTCGTACACCTTGCCGGACTCGCCACAGCAGAATGGGGTTGCTGAGCGCCGCATCGGCTTGGTCATGGAGGTCGCCCGTACCTCCATGATTCATGCCGATGCTCCCCATTTTCTGTGGCTGTTCGCTGTTCGCTACGCTGCTCACCAGCTTAACCTGTGGCCCCGCTCCCAGCAGCCGCAGGTTTCGCCCACCCTCCTTTGGACCGGGTCCCCTGGTGACGGGTCTGCGTTCCACGTCTGGGGCTGCCTTGCTCACGTTCGTGCCTCTGGTACGGACAAGCTCACTGCCCGCATTGTCCCCTGTGTCTTCCTCGGTTTCCCCCTAGACTCGTCTGACTGGCTTTTCTACCACCCGCCGTCTCACCGCTTCCTCCACTCTCGTGACGTCACCTTTGATGAGTCTGTCTCCTTCTACCGCCGATTCCCTCACCGAGGTCTCCTGGTTGCCCCGCCCCTGTTCCTTGCTCCCTCTCTCCCGGTAGCCCCTGCTCCTTTCCGCCTCGTCCTGCCCCGTCTGGTGTCTCTCACGTAACTCCCCTCCCGTCGGTTGTCCCCGTTGAGGAGTCCGCTGACTCTGGTGGTACCCCCGGCCCGTCCTTGCCGCGTCCCCCTTCCCCGGTGTCCTCGCCTCCCCTGTCGCAGTCGCCGCCTCCGCTGCAGCCGCCGCCGCAGTCGTCGCCGCCACTCTTGGCCTCCGGGGGGAGAGGGTTCTCGCTCTGGGGGTGTTGGTTCTGAGGGTGCTGCTGTTGAGGGTTCCGCCGACGGTCGTCCTGCCTCTGCCGGTCCGAGGGTTCCGGCCCAGCCGTCGCAGCAGCCGCAGCAGCCGTCGCCGCCGGTCTCTGCTCTCCGCCTGCTCGGCCTTCCCTCCCTGGACCACTCGTCGGTGTCTCCCCCGCCGCCTGCTGACCTTCCCGTCTACGGTCCTGTGTTCCCGCCGCCGGACTCGTCTCCGGCCCGCCTTCCTCCTCGTTCTCCTCCTGTGTCCCCTCCGCTGTCTCCTGACCCTACCCCTCCGTCCCACGTTTGGTCTCGCCGTCCCTCACGTGCCCGTCCCGCCTCTCCTGTCCTGCGCTCTCACCCTATGTTGCTCCGTTCCCACTTGTCTCGTCCTCCCCTCCTTCCCTCCCCTCCTCCCTCGTCGCTTACTGTTGCGCCTCCTATGTTCTCAGACTACCTCCGTGCCGCTCGTCCTCTTGTCCCTCGGGTTCTTGCCTCCCTTGTTACCGACCCTTCTGTTCCTGTCTCGCGCCTTGACGCGCTTGTCGCTGCTATCGCTAACATCGCCTCCACCCGCCACCTTGACTATGCTACCGCTCTGGTCTCTGACCCTGCCCGTCCTCCGTCCGTCGGGGGTGCTCCTGCCCTTGGCAGTGACGTCCTAGAGGACAGGAAGTATGAGCTTGCTTTCCTTTCCGAGGCTGCTCCCCATCTCTGCTCCATGCTGTTAGTCCCTGAGGGTGACCCCGACGCCTTCGACATCCCGACCCCTCGTACCTACGCTGAGGCCACCTCGGGACCTTGGGCCTCTCAGTGGATAGCTGCCATGGAGCAGGAGATGGCATCTTGGAGGTCCACCGGCACCTACAGTACGTCGACGCAGTTCCCCCACCTGGGGTGAACGTAGTCGATGGTCGGTGGCTCTTCAAGGTGAAGCGCCCCCCTGGAGAGCCACCTGTCTTCAAGGCGTGCTACGTGGCCAGAGGCTTCAGTCAGCGCAAGGGGGTGGACTTCTTCCAGACCTTCGCCCCGACCCCGAAGATGACTACTCTTCGGGCGCTGCTACACGTAGCAGCACAGCGCGACTACGAGCTTCACTCTCTCGACTTCTCTACTGCTTTCCTTCAGGGCAGCCTACACGAGCAGGTCTACCTGCGCTGACCGCAGGGTTTTACTGGTACCTTCCCCCCTGGGACCCAATGGCTTCTCAGGCGCCCGATCCACGGCCTGCGTCAGGCTCCGCGCGAGTGGCACGACACGCTGCGGGCCACGTTAGCAGACTTGCAGTTCTTTCCGTCGTCCGCTGACCCCTCGCTGTTCGTGCATTCAGGCCAGACTACATGAAGGGACGCACTGGCCTCCGTGAAGGCCGAGCTGCTGAAGAGACACACCTGCACTGATCTTGGAGAGCTGCGTCGCTACCTTGGTTTGCAGATCTCTAGGGACAGAGCAGCATGCACCATCACTCTTACACAGTCACACTTGGTGCGTCAGGTCCTTCAGAGGTTCGGTTTTCAGTTCTCCTCTGCACAGCCCACACCTCTACCTGTAGACCACCGGCTTTCCGCTCATGCTCCAGAGGAGCCAGTAGAGCTCAGCGGCCCCTATGCAGAGCTGGTGGGTTGCCTCATGTACCTGATGACCTGCACTCGCCCAGATCTCGCATACCCTCTCAGCATCCTGGCTCACTTTGTGGCCACAGGCAGACACCGACCACAACACTGGTCTGCCGCTAAGAGGGTTTTGCGATATCTAGCAAGTACATCAGGCATGGGGTTAGTGTTAGGAGGACGCAGGCCAGTGGTCCTCACTGGGCACACAGACGCTTCTTGGGCAGACACTGAGACGCTCAGGTCGTCGCAGGGCTACTGTTTTAGCCTTGGTTCGGGTGCTATCTCTTGGAGATCCACTCGCTCGTCGTCTGTTGCTCAGTCGAGCTGTGAGGCTAAGATCTACGCTGGTGCCATGGCGGCACAGGAGCTCCGCTGGCTGACTTTCTTGCTCACAGACTTAGGTGAGCGGCCTAGCTCTGCCCCGGTCCTGTACGCTGACAACAGGGCCATGATACTCCTGTGTCAGGAGCCTCGACTTGAGGGCAGAGCGAAGCACATCCAGCTGCGGTACTTCCTCCTGCGCGAGCTACAGCAGCGCCGCCAGGCCCGCGTAGTTCACTTGGCCTCTGGTGCCAACACAGCTGATATCTTTACGAAGGCGCTTGCGCCTAAAGATCATCAGCGGCTCTGTGTACAGCTCGGTCTAGTTCCTGTAGCCTCTCACTTGCTAGGACCTTGACCTTGTACTGTCCTACATATGTCTATATATGTACTCAGACTGGACTTGTGTCCTCTCCCAGTGGCTGGACTAGTAGTGCCGCCCTGGTCTTGTTCTTGTCTTGCCTGTACTCCTTTTGACTGGTCTTTAGACCCTTGTCTCAGTGGCTGGACGAGTAGTGCCGCCCTGAGCTGCTTGTTCAGGATTTGCCCCTATGCAGTCTAGGGGGTGTGTCAAATATATGTATAACTCATATTTGTATAGACTGTACAGGGTCACCTCTTAGAGGGTACAACACTCTTAGGTATATACCCTTGTTCTCTCTCTCTATTCAACAACCTGTTCAGTTTTCTTCTCGACAGAATATAGTAGTACCGTATCGTTTTTCTCCAGAAATCCCAACGTGAGGTACAATTGGTCGAGAAGGGAAATCAATAATAGTGAATAAGCTTTCTACGAGTTGATAATGCAACCGGTAGTCTGTCAGGCTTTATAGAGCTTGTCCTTTTCTTTGCCTCACTGTACAAAACAACCCCCGCTACAGTAATTCCGTATCCTATCATACCCAATAGAGTTACAGGGTTACGGAATATCATGATTGAGATGACGACTGCAACTGCGCCCTTGGCATTCCCTAGCACCTGACACAAAGCAACAGAAGGAAAATAGAAAGAGAATGAGTGGCATTTTTTGCTCATGTGTAGGCTTTAGGAGCCCTCTTTAATGCTGCGTTACATGGGCATATCTGGCTCGTGTATCAGGTAACCAGCCAATGGTGAGATTGGCCAGGCCCACAATGCACCGGACCACACCGCACCGCACCACATTCAGCATATATACCTGAAGAGTGAGCGCGCTTGTGTGCAAGTTGGTGAGGTTGGCCAGGCCACATCATGCCACCACCCCCACCCCCCGCACCATAACAAACCGCAATGCACCGCATCAAACCGCTAAGTGCGTACCTAAAGCGTGAGTGCGCCCATTTATCGGGTAACCAGGGAGTTGGTGAGATGCACGAAATAGACAGTAGAGGAGTTGACTAGCAGCAGAGGGACGATCCCCCAGTCTTCACCCGCCTTCCTGGCTCTCTTGAGCTGCCTCAAAGAGCAATGCATCGCAATGAACCACAGTACACCGCACTGAACCACATGCAGGGTATATACCTGAAGGGTAAGCGCGCTGGTGTATCTGGTAACCAGGAAGTTGGTCAGATTCACGAAATAGGCAGTTGAGGAGTTAACAAGCAGCAGCGGGACGATCCCCCAGTCTTCACCCGCCTTCCTGGCAGCAACAGCCAGCACGGTTGGCTCCACTATGAGGGTTGCTGGGACAAGCAAGAGGACCGCCATGGGAGCCATGTAGAAGAGCAGGTTCATGGAATTGAGCTTCTGCCTGGGGGGGGGAGGATAGGGGTAAGGAGGGGAATGGAAAATGTGGTATAGGGGGTGCACTGTTGCATCCCTGAGGGTGGCTGGGTCGAGCCGCAGCACCGCCATGGGAGCCATGTAGAAGAGCAGGTTCATGGAATCGAGCTTCTGCCTGGGGGGTTGGAGATGGGCGAGGGAAGAGGGAGGGAGGAGAACACAGCATTCTTGATTGCACTAGAAGAAGCACCCCCATGGGAGCCATGTAGAAGAGATGGTTCAAGGAATCGAGCATCTGCCTGGAGGGTTGGAGATGGGCGAGGGAAGAGGGAGGGGGGAGAGCAGAAGGCACGGTAAGAGGTAGCACGCTTGATTGCACTATAAGAAGCACTGCCATGGGAGCCATGTGGGAGAGAGGGCTCATGGAATCGAGCGTCTGCCTTGAGGGTTGGAGATGTGGGAGGGAGGAATGGAAAACGCTGGAAGAGAGAGAGAGAGAGAGAGAGAGAGAGAGAGAGAGAGAGAGAGAGAGAGAGAGAGAGAGAGAGAGAGAGAGAGAGAGAGAGAGAGAGAGAGAGAGAGAGAGAGAGAGAGCCGGCTTCAACAGCCCGCCCCTGCTCAGCGCTCGAGGCGTCCGGCAAGGGGACCCTATGGGTCCGCTGCTCTTTGCCGCCGCCATGCACCCCGCCCTGCAAGCGACCGCCGCAGCGTACCCCAGCGTCCTGTGCCTAGCGTACGCTGACGACATCACGCTGCTAGGCGAGCCGGCAGCGTGCACAGCGGCGTTCACGCACCTCACTGACGCTCTGACCCCCCTGGGCCTCACGCACAACCCATCTAAGTGCGCGGCCTGGTCCCAATCCCAACCTCCTCCCTCCCTCCTACCCCCCGGCATCCCGTTCCGCGACTCTGGACTGCGGGTCCTGGGCAGCCACATCGGCCCCCACGAGGCTGCGGCTCAGTTCCTGCGCGAGCAGCTGGCTGACATGGCCAGGCAGCTCCCCGCCCTCGCCGCCATGGACCCCCAGTCCGCCTCCCTCCTCCTCCACCGCTGCGTCTCGCGGCGGGTATCTTACCTCACCCGCACAACCCCACTGAACCTGCTCCCACAGGGGGAATGGTCCATTTGGGGGCGGGAGCTCTTCCTTACCCTCCTCCGCTCCTGCAAACTCCAGACACCACGGGGAGAGCGGGAACTTGCACGCACCTGGGAGCAGGCCTCACTCCCACCCTCCCTAGGGGGCCTGGGCTTAGTGGACCCAGCAGTGGACGGTCCACATGCGTTCTTGACCAGCGTGGCCCAGGCACACAGGCTCCTGCTCTCCCTCCCCTCGGACCCCACCGGCCCCTTGGCGACCGCCGCATGTGCTCTCGCACCCCCCTACACCAGCCCCACCCCACTTCACACCTGGCTGGCGGAATGTGAGGCAGCACTCCCGGCCCCGGCCCTGGAGCTCCTGCGAGCCGAGCGCCTGGAGCCCTCAGACGAGCCCCTCCAGCACCGACTCGCCCTGGAAGTCCACGCGGCACGGTTTGCTGCTCTGCTGGCGGCCACCCGGGAGATGGAACTCAACCCCAAGAGCGGCCACACACAACGCCTCCTCTCCCTCACCGGTTATGGCGCAGGAGACTGGCTCCTCGCTATCCCACTCTTCCCCTCCCTCCGCCTCGCCCCCCCGCACT
Organism: Closterium sp. NIES-67; assembly: GCA_027943415.1. Taxonomy (NCBI): domain Eukaryota; kingdom Viridiplantae; phylum Streptophyta; class Zygnematophyceae; order Desmidiales; family Closteriaceae; genus Closterium; species Closterium sp. NIES-67. The sequence continues at coordinate 407,563 of BQMB01001718.1, read as the reverse complement.
TCGCCATAGCCCTGGCATTCCGCCTGGGCCTCCCCTTCCCCGCACCCAAGGTGTGCAACTGCACCAAGCGGGTACAGATCCTGGACCCACGACTCCCGAACCACCTGTTCCGCTGTGGGACCGGACACGGCCGCACCGACACCCATAACGCACTCAGGGACGAGTGCATCCGCATGGCACGGGACGCCCAATTCATCGTCACCAAAGAGACGGCGATCTACAACCCGGTCGACGGCAAAACCGCCGACCTTGCCATCCAGGATCGGGACTCGGGGGCGGTGTGGATCTGCGATGTCACCGTCACCGACCCGGTCAGCTCACGAGACCCGCTAGCCCGTAAAGGCCGCGGCTACATGGCCAGAGAGCAGGCCGACAAAAAGATCTACGACTACCGCAGCCGGGCGGAGTACGTCGGCTTTTTCCCGCTGGCGGTAGAGACATACGGCTGCCCCTGCGCCGAGGTGCCCACCTTCCTCAAACTCCTGGCACACACGGCCGCCCGCCGCCTTTTCAACGCCGACCCCAGCTCCTACCAAGCCGCAAAACTGCTCAGCCAGTTCCGGCAACGCTGGTCCATCACACTCCAACGGGGACAAGCGCTCTCGTACCTGGGGAAGGTGAACGAGGCCTCTCCCCTTGAGTGGCCCCCCTTGGGCGCCCCGGACGCCTGCATGTCCCTTGGAGACTGTTTTGCAGTGATAGAGCACCAGTGCGAACGAGAGTAGAAGGGGTCCCGATAGGAGACTCACCTGAGCCGAGACACCAGTTTGTACCAATCCGGCATGCCTAGTTTGTACCCAGGATTGCCCATCAACGACGGACCGTTCGAGAGAGAGACCATGAGTCTCCCTCTAGCTAGTTAAGTCCTCTCCCTAGCTCATTCTCCTAGTTTAGTTCTCCGTTATTCAGATTCTCTTCCCTTTGGTGGCGGCTCGCGCCGGCGGCCTTCGGCCGCCGACGCTCGCGGCGCGGCCTGCGGCCGCGCGTTAGGGGACGGCAAGGCAACAGCAACACCAAGTTTGCAACTTCAACAATACAAGCTACACAATTTCCCTAGCGGACTACTGTGGTGCTCAACAGCCACACTTCTAACGAGGCATGGAAAGCCTCACCGAGCTTTCCAGAGCGCTCACACTTGCGCGCACTTCACCAACGCGGACCTACACTCGACGGGAGCCCGTCACGCGACTTGGTCCGCTCCAGCTTCCTCCAGCAAGGCCGTCACATAGCCCACCAGGAGCATCAGCGCTGACACGGTGCCGCCAACGATGTCTACAGCTGCAGCCGAGTCTATGCTCGCCGATACTCCCCGCATCACGGCGAGCAGGCGCGGGTCCAACACGATCCCCGGGGCGGGCGCAGGCTGCACTCGCGTTGACACGACTGCCAGATCAGCTGCAGCCATCGCGCAGCGGTGGAGAGGATCGTGGGGCATCTTGCACGGGCTCGCTGAGCTCCGTAGAACGGAGTGTGAGTCCGTCAGCATCTCCACAACATACCCCATCGCCCGCTGTGCGTGCCAGAGCCGACGAAGCGTGGCGACTGGGATCACAGTCTCCGCCAGGCGCTCCCTCCCACGCAAGCGCTCTAGCTGCGCTCTCTGCGGCATCCGCAGCCCAGCCGAACGACGCCGCCCCAGGTCCCCAGGAGGAGAGTCCTCACGGTGGACTCAGCCCCCCCCATCTCCGCTGCTTCTGCCCCCCCCATCTCCGCTGCTTCTGCCCCCCCCCCTCAACTCCAGTCGGCGACTCCAGCGCGCGACGAGGGGGGACAAAGGGCGCCGTCGCCAGATTGCCGAACGACGCTGGCACCACCGACGGCGGCCGGCCGCTGGGCGAACCTATCACCGATGCCTCCAGGGGCGTTGGCTGCCAGCGCAGCAGGGCCTCCGCGGTCCGCTCGTTCAGCGGGTGCGGCTCCACTCGCGGCTGGTGCGGAGCGAGAGGGGCGGCAGAGGGGAAGATCGGCGGTGGATGCGCGGACGGAGGAGGCGGTGGAAGCTGCTGGCTGTTTGGGAGCAGCGGAGGCGCTGCAGTTTACGGCGGGAACGTATGCGCCGACTCCTGCAGCGACGAGAAATGCGCCTGCTGCTGATGCGCCTGGTGGTACTGCTGCGACGATAAATGCGGGGGGGGGATATGCCAGTAGCTGCCGGGGCTGGGCGACAGCGCGGAACAGGCCCTCGAGTGTCGCGGCAGCTCGCCCCGGACGTCCCTCTGCAGCCAATCCGCGGTTACTCCCCCCGCCGGCCCTCCAGCCGAGGCGCTGGCCAGAACGCCCGCGCTGCGCCTGCGGAGTCCGGTGCTGCGGCGCCGGCTGCGCCTGCGGGCGGCGCTGGGGCGTCCCACGGCGGGGAGGATGTTGCAGGGGGGGCTGCTGACGCACCCCGCCATGCATCACTGGTCCACGACCGGTTTCCAGGGCGCGCTCGGGAGTTTTCTCCTCGCGCCCCTGCGGAGCGGACGGCCGACTCCGCAACCGACCTCGCATCCGCTCGGGGGTCTGCTGGCGGACTGACGAGGGGACTGGGAGCCCGCGCTCCCAATCACGGTTTGACTGAGCCGGAGGACTCGCCTGACCTTGGGGGGGCGCACTCTCCCCAGTGCTCTCCAAATCGGCAGAGCGCTCACGAACGGGCCGGCCCAGCCCGAACCCCGATGGTTGGTCCATCAGGAGGCGACACGCCGCGCTCGGCTCCTCCCACGACCCGACACGAATAACGGACGGCGAACAGGGTCGCCCCGAGAGGAGACCGAGGAGGCGGGGGTAGGAGACACGCTGGGCGGGCAGCAAGGGGTCGCGGACGCGGGCAATCTAGGCGAGGCGATCTGTCCTCCGACGGAGGTCCGCTGGACGGATTCCAGCAGGCCGCGAATAGGGCTTTAAGAGCTCTGGGATAACAAGGAACTACTGGTGAGGAGGAACGAGCCGATGGAACTTATGTACCTGGGGAGCAGAGGGAGTCTACAACGGACGCATCTAGCGAGGAGGGAGGCGTGGAGACAAACAGGCGCTCTGAAGGAGGAACAGCTGGCCTAACTCCCAGATCTGGGGGACGACGGTCCAGCGGCATGCGTAATACACGGGTACCGCTGGACACCCACCCCCAGACAGCCCCGCAGCTGTCCCCATAAGAACTAGCGAGCGACGCCTCCCGATTCGTCGGGATCGCCAGCTGGGACATCGCAATACTATGCGACAGCCGCCAACCCCCGCTCTCCCGCCGGTTACCTCCCCAAATTCGTCAACTTTTCGCGCTCGCCTTGCTGACACCCCTCCTTTTCCTCGCCAAAAATCCAACCTCCACTGAGGGTTGGATTTTGTTACTCTACCTCCCGCGTCTCACCCTTCATCTTCCTTCACCAAGACGTCCCGATTGGCCCGCGGCAGAAAAACGCCTCCGACAATTCCTCGCGGGCCAATGGGACGCTCTGTACCAAGCTGCCGCATCTGCTGTCACCCTGCCACCCCCACCCTGCCACGTACCTGACTTCCTCGAAAAAATATCCCGTGCCGAGGGGCTGGTGCGACGCGGTAGCTTGCGACGAGCACTGCTCGCGTTGACTTCGACCCCAGTCAGCGAGTCCACCCCTGCTCTCCTGGACGCGCTGAAGTCAAAACACCCCCCCCCGCTAGCCGAAGACCTTACCTGGCCGCAGCTGGGTGAGGACTGCAGACCGCCCACAATCGACTTCGCCGACTTCGTGAAACTCCTCTCACGCTGCGAAAATGGGGTTGGAGCGGGGCCATCGGGAATGACTTTCGAGCATCTTCGCGATGCCTCGCTCACCAACCCCTCAGTCGCCAGACACCTTCACCAGCTCGTCCAACGCCTCCTCGCTGGTAGCCTGCCGCACGAGGTCAGCCAGCTCCTGACTTCCTCACGCCTCCTGGCAATCACCAAACCAGACGGAGGTACTCGCCAGATCGTTATCGGCGAGTGCCTGCATCGACTGGCGGCTAAATCCGCGCTCGTCTCTTCAACACTCCCAGCACAAGCTTATTTTCTCCCGCACCAATTCGGGGTGGCAATCCGGAGCGGAGGAGAGATCATCATCCAGGCGACCCGGGGCTTCAACTCCGCGAGCCCGGGATCGCTGATCCTGCAGGTTGATCTCTCAAACGCGTTCAACAACGTTGACCGTGGGGCCATTATTTACGCCATCAATCACTCGCCCCTGCGCCCCCTTCTACCGTTCATACAGTTCTCGTACGGGGCACCGTCCCTGCTTTACCTCGACGCGGAGTTCGGCAGCCCACCCCTACTGAGCGCACGGGGAGTCCGCCAAGGGGACCCCATGGGCCCCCTCCTCTTTGCAACGGCCATCCACCCTGCGCTCCAGGCCACGGCGGCAGCCCACCCCGGGGTCCTCTGTCTCGCCTGCGCGGACGATGTGACCTTCGTGGGCGACCCAGGGGCCTGCACCTCGGCGTTCCTAGACTTCACCGCCGCCATGGAAGGCATCGGCCTCTCTCACAACCCCGCGAAGTGCACGGCATGGTCCGCCGAGCGCCCCGCGCCTGACTGCCTTCCGCCAGACATACCCTTTCACGGCGAAGGGGTCCGTGTGCTGGGCAATTTTATAGGCACACCGGAAGGCACAGCGGGTTTCCTCCGCACCCAGCTCGCCGCGCTCGCCGAACCCCTCGCCACACTGGCCACGATGGACCCACAGTCCTCCTCCCTCCTAAGTGGGCAAATTCGTTGGGGTCCCCCAGCATTTTGCGTAAATTCGCAAACGCGAATTTACCTGAAATTCGTGAAACGCTGGGGGAAAATTTTTGGGGCAGCCCGGACAAAAAAACTCGAATTTCCCAACTTGATTCGCAGCGACTTGTCGAAGCCATCCGTGGCCTTGCCAATTCGCGATTCTAACTTTTGAACCTCCAAACATGCTCCCAACCCCTCCCACGCTCCCAACCGCATCAAACCCCACCGCATCTAGAGAACCCAACCCATCCACCACCCAACTTACGCAACCATATCACGCACGCATCTCACACGCTACACTACCAGACGTAGAGTAGATCTAGCTTATCACTCCGCGTCATAGCTAGAAGATCTAGTTTTAAGCATAGACATTAGCTTACCTCATGAGTATGGTTCATCATCTTGCTGTAGGTTGCTGCAGGGCTGTTAATGCAAAGGATACCCCCCAAACTCTAGAACATGCTATTGCCATAAACTTTCAGAAGCAATAATAATTTCCTGCAAAAACTTTCTTGCCTAAAAAGAGTTGCTCTGAAACCCCCCACGCCCCCCCTACCTGGGGACTTTTTTTTGGGGCCTGCCCGGGCATTTTTTTCCTGCCCGGGCGGAACGAATTTCCCAACGAATTCAAAACAGGGCCCTGGCGTTCGGGCGAATTTACTCCAGCGTAAATTCGTTAGCGAATTTACGCGAAACGCGAATTTTCCCACTTAGCCTCCCTCCTCCTCACACGCTGCGTGTCCAGGCGCGTCTCGTACCTGACCCGCACCACCCCCCTGGATTTCCTGCCCCTGGAGGCTTGGTCCGAGTGGGGCAGGGAGCTATTTCACACCCTACTACGCGCCTGCAACCTCCAGCCACCACGGGGCGAGTCGGAGCGGGCGCGTACCTGGGCCCAGGCATCTCTCCCTCCCTCTCTCGGGGGGCTGGGCCTCACCGACCCAGCGATTGAAGGGCATCCGGCCTTCCTTACCAGCGTCACCCAAGCTCAGGCCCTCTTAGCTGCCCTCCCAGCAGCGACCAGCGGGCCCCTAGCCGATTCGGTGCGACACCTCACACCACCCTTTACCAGCCCCACCCACCTGCATACCTGGCTGGCGAGGTGTGAATCGGCGCTGCCCCCGCGGGCCCTGGAGCTTCTACAATCCGAGCGAGGTGAACCCTCGGGCTCCCCTCTCCAACACCGCCTGTCCCTCGAGGTTCAGGCCGAGCGATACGCCGACCAAGTCGCCGCATCGCGGGCAATGGACCCAAACCCATACTCCGGCCACATGCAACGCCTCTTCTCCCTGGCCGGGTATGGAGCAGGGGATTGGATCCATGGCATTCCAATCTTCCCCTCCCTCCGTCTCGAAGCCCCACACTTCGCCATCGCCCTGGCCTTTCGCCTCGGCCTTCCCTTCCCAGCTCCCCGCATCTGCAACTGCGCCGAGGAATTCGAAATCCTTGACTCACGGCTACCCAATCATCTCTTCCGGTGTGGCACCGGGCACGGGCGGACAGACACCCATGATGACCTGCGGGATGAGAGCATCCGGATGGCACGGGATGCTGACTTCATAGTCACTAAGGAGACAACCATCGACAGCCCCGTCGACGGCCACAAGGCCGACCTCGCAATTCCGCGACCGCATCTCCGGCGCCGTCTGGATCTGCGACATCACCGTCACAGACCCCATCAGCAGCCGGGACCCGGATGCACGGAAGGGACGGGGTTATATGGCCCGTGAGCAGGCTGACAAAAAGACCAACCACTACCGCAACCGGGCCTCCTACGTGGGCTTTTTACCACTAGCGGTCGAGACCCTGCGCCGAAGTCCCTACCTTCCTGAAACTGGTTACCATGCTAACCCATAAGATTGTAACCCCAGGTCCTGTAGCACTGTCTTGAGTGCGCTGGATGCTGTTGCTGACGCAAGTAGCCCGGCTCTACGTGTAACGTGGTTACCACACACTCACCCATCGGACTGTAACAGCAGGCCCTGTAGCACGGATTTGAGTGCCCTGGCTGCTGTTGCCGACACGCAGATGATGAACCCAAAGAGATGGAAGCTGGGCTCGCTCTGGGTTGTGAGGGGGAACAAAGCGGCAGCAGGTGGGGAGGCAAGAATGACACAGAAGGGACGTGAATGACACCACTGCTGTTGAGGACACACAGATGATGCAGCCAAAGAGATGGAAGCTGGACTCGCTCTGGGTTGGGTTGTGCGGAAAGCAGGTGGGGAGTGGGAGAGGTTAGTGGAAACACGAGAGCGGGAGCTGTTGTTGCCAACACACAGATGATGCAGCCAAAGAGGTGGAAGCTGGGCTCGCTCTGGGTTGGGTTGTGCGGAAAGCAGGTGGGGAGTGGGAGAGGTTAGTGGAAGCACGAGAGCGGGAGCTGTTGTTGCCAACACACAGATGATGCAGCCAAAGCGGTGGAAGCTGGGCTCGCTCTGCGGTGAGAGGGGGAACAAAGGGGCAGCAGGGGCAGGGGTGACGGGAAGAGGAGGTGGGGAGGCACGAGTGACACCACTGCAGTTGCCGACACACAGACGATGCAGCCAAAGAGGTGGAAGCTGGGCTCGCTCTGCCACGACACGAGAGGGGAAAGGAGAAAGAAACAAAGGGAGGAGGGTTGAAGCTGCCGTGTTGTGTAGCGGACACACAGATGATGCAGCTAAAGAGGTGGAAGCTGGGCTCGCTCTGGCATGAGGGGGGTCGAGGGGGAAAGCAGCAGGTGCAGGGGTGGGATGGCAAGCGGAGAGTGGATCGCAGGACACACACAGGAGAGCTGTCGCAGGAGAGCTGTCGCAGGAGAGCTGTCGCAGGAGAGCTGTCGCACGAGAGCTGTCGCACGAGAGCTGTCGCAGGAGAGCTGTCGCAGGAGAGCTGTCGCAGCTGTCGCAGGAGAGCTGTCGCAGGAGAGCTGTCGCAAGAGAGCTGTCGCAGGAGAGCTGTCGCAGGAGAGCTGTCGCAGGAAAGCTGACACACGCATGGCGACGCTGAGCATAAACCCCCAAACCCGAGTGATAATAATTGTGTTTTGAGTCAACTCAAAACGAAATTACAATCACACTTCCTATGGCGACGCCGGGCATGAATCCCCAAGCCGGAAGCGGTGATGTCATTATGAGAATTCTCAGAGCTGTCCCTGCATCCTATGGCGACGCCGAGCATGAACCCCCCAACTAGACTTGGGCATGAGCCGAGCCTGGCTCGGCTCGGCTCGTTTTGGGGTCGAGTCGAGCCGGCTCGGCTCGCCACGAGCCGGGACCCCGAGATGCCCGGCTCGGCTCGCCCCCATGTTGGCGAGCCGGCACCGGCTCGTCGGCGAGCCGGCTCGGCTTGGCTCGCCTTGCTGTTTTTTAGGGGTTAGTGGGTTTTTGGGATCCCTATTTGAGGCCGCCAAGCCCTACCTAAACTCCTAACCTAGACTAGGTAATGGTTTAAAACTGGCTAAGGCGCTCGCTAGGTACGAACGATGTAGTTGCTGGCTAGGGCTAGTGTGATTGGGGTGAGAACGGCGTGGTAGTAGTTTGTGAGGAGAGTGTTTTGTCGATCTACAAACTGTGCCCACGCCAATCCCCCCAAATCCGGAGGCACGAGCCACTTGGCTTGAAATCGAGCCGGGGGCGAGCCGGCTCGCCCTGGCTCGCCATCAAAAACAGCAACGAGCCGAGCTGAGCCAGCCGGCTTGAACGAGCCGAGCCGGCTCGGCTCGCCACGAGCCGGGTACAAAAAAAAAGGGGCTCGGCTCGCCAAAAAGGCGAGCCGAGCCGAGCCGAGCCGGGTGTGGCTCGGTTTGTGCCCACGTCTACCCCCAACACCCGGAACCCTGAAGCTTTGAGAAAGCCGCAAGCGAGGCAGAGAGAGGGCTCACCCCGCTTGCAATGACGACGCCAAGTACGAACCCCCAAATCCGATGAGAGCCATAAGAGAGAGATAGATGGGTGAACAGATGAACAGATAGAGAACGTGAGTGCTCACCCTGCAAGGATGACAACCCCGAGCACGGCGGGAAAAGGAGCAGCATACGTAAGCCAGGCCTCCCTCTTGAGGGTCATGAGGTAGGCAAAGTCGGCCGTGAAGATAGGGGTGGTGGGAGAGAGACAGCAAGCCAGGGGGAGGTGGGGAGGGAGAGGGTGGGGAGGGGAAGAGAGAGGGCTCACTCACACCACTAGCGATGACGACCCCGAGGACGACAGGTACGAGAGCGGCGTAGGTGAGCCAGGCCTCCCGCTTGAGAGTCATGAGGTAGGCAAAGACGGCGGTGAAGAAAGGGGTGGTGGCGCCGATGGCTTGGTTGAACGACACGGGGATGAAGCGCAGCGAGGTGTTGCCGCCCACCACGGAGAAGCAGAAGACGGCGCTGAGAGCGAATATTTTTAGTAGCTGGGAGGTTGACTTGAGTGGCTGTTGGGGGGAAGTGGGGTGGTATGGGGAGGAGAAGGGAAGGGGATGGCAAGGGAAGGGGGTGGTGGCACTCAGCGAATTATTTCAGTTGCTGGGAGGTTGACTTGAGTGGCTGTGAGGAGGAAGGGGGGGGGGGGGGGGTGGGGTGGGGGGGGGGAAGGAGAATAGGTGCGATGAATCGCAGGGAGGTGTTGCCACCGACAACCGAGAAGCAGAATACGTCAGTGAGAGCGAGGATCCCGAGAAACTGGGAGGTGGACTTGAGGGGTCGTGAGGGGATGTGGTGGGGTGTGGTGGGGAGGAGAAGGGAAGTAGAAGACGGCACTCAATGCAAATATCTTCAGTAGCTGGGAGGTTGATTTCGGTGGCTGTGATAACGATACTGAGTCTGGTTATCAGTATCTCTCTTCCATCTCTCTTCCATCTCTCTTCCATCTCTCTTCCATCCTAATTCAGAGTCTGGTTACCTGATAACGATACTGCCACGGCGTCACCTACCAGCAACGTTGCACTCCGCACACCTGTAACGTCATCTGTCCCTTACCTTACTTGTAACGGGAGGGTCTTCATCCAGACAATGGCAATGTAGCTGAATAGGGAGCAGGCGGCCACGTGGCACATGGCCAGGAAGATGGGGCACTTACGGTAGACCTCACAGTCTGGTTACCCTGTAACATTGCGTTTCTGTTACTTATGACATTGCAATCTGTTACCTGTAATGGAACGATCTTCATCCAGACTATGGCAATGTAGCTGAAGACGGAGCAGGCGGCGGTGATATGACACATGGTCAGGAAGGTGGGGTACTTGACACGTACCTTCCAACTGGTTACCCTAAAACGTTACAATCCCCTCACCTGTAACGGAACGACCTTCATCCAGACAATGGCAATGTAGCTGAAGAGGGAGCAGGCGGTCATATGGCACATGGTCAGGAAGATGGGGTACTTAAAGCCGTAGTTGCTCAGGAGGAACTTATTCAGCAGCAGCACCCCGATGTTGCTTATGTACCATGCTGCTACAATTGCCAGGGTAAATAACCCTGAGGTCCGCTTCGGAGGGTCCTGCATGGTTGCAACTGGAAGCACACACAGAAAAACCACAAGAACAGGCACAATCAGATAAGCACACAGACACACAATCACACAATCGGATAAGCACATAATCACATATAACACAATCACATGTTAAAACAGTCAGATGGGTGGTGGAGGAGGATCAATCTAAGCACAATCAACACGACATGTGCCAAAATATTCGTCATATCCACCATTACTATAATATATTTTATCATCTCCTTTGCGTGACCGGTTATTCTCATCAACTCTATACGTCTCGCCCTACCAGCAGCAGCTTACCCTTACCTAACCCATCCACTCCAATAGTCTATGGCCATATGGAGCCCTATGACCTATGCCCTTTTTCCTTTAACCCTTTCTGAAGCGCCTTAAAAGTTGTTCCGCCCTAACAACGGCAGCGTCACCCGACCCCATTCCTTTCAACCCCTCTGCATCGACCTTTCTGATTCCCCTCTATTCCTTTCTCTACACCTACTATGTCTCCCGTCTTCTCCCCCTCTTCTCCCGCTCTACGATCGTGCGGGCTGCAGAAGAATTACTTAAGCAATGCGTTTAACAACCCAAAAGGGAGCTTTGAGACGTTATGAGACGCCGACTATAAAAGAAACTTACGTCTTCGCAGTATGGAGGTTACACAACCCGTGGACCTTAGTACGAGGACCTCGGCCTGTTAAGAACCCTGCTCATGCCCAGATGAAACCCTAATATCGGCGGAAAGAGTTCCTCCAATCGGCAATGTCAAAAATCTCCTCAATCAACAATGCCAGGATATCCGTCGATCCCGGAAGCCGCTAAAAAGAACTCGACTTCGAGGGATTCACAAGCCAGAGCTGACTTTTGAGTCGACTCCAAAGTCAGCTCATAGGAACTCGACTTCGAGGGATTCAGAAGCCAGATAACGTGTCCGATTGATCTAGCCTGGCGTTAGAAGAACGGCTGCCTCGAGTGGACCAAAGCAGTGCAATCTCTGGTAGGAATAAAGGTTAGACTTGCGAGCGGTCTCCTCAAAGGAGGTGTGTTCGTAGGAATAAAGCTCTACTTATACTGACAGTCGTTCAGCCCCCTTGAGGTAGGCTGCAAAATCTCGTATGTAGTAGGCATGCGCACCACCTAGTCAAAAATCATGACTAGACTAAAATGCGGAGGAGTTAAATGCATGTGAGGCATGCAAGAATGATGCCTGCTATGTTTGTCGAGAGACTGCCGTCCAGAAAGCCAGCTTGAGTGACACGCTGCGCTAGGAGAGGGGTTCGACAAAGAAATCAGTTCGTGCATTATCTACACTACTCTCGGAAACTGAGTTGACCTTTTGTTGCGCTTAACAAAAGGTAGCTGAATAAAATTAGCCAACTCTGTCCTATGCTACTTGTAGATAATAGTATACTACATATATACTATTATCTACTTATGACTGTAACAAAGACGGTCGTGTAGCAATCATATGCTCGATTCCCTCCACCACCTGTGCTGCCGTCGGCCGTTGCTTCACGTCCTAACTCCTGCTGCAACATCCACTCCACCAGCCATGCCCCAAAGCTTCCCTCCTGCTCCCCCCATCCACTCCACCAGCTTCTGAAACGATGCCGGGCAGTATCCCAAAAAACTCCCCTTTGTATGCCATATAACTACGAACGAGTTGTCACTGTAATGAAGGCGACAGGGTAGCAATCATGTGCTCTATCCTCTCAAGCCACTTGTGCTGCCGTGGGCCGTTGCTTCACATCCTGCTGCACCATCCACTCCACCAGCTTATTAAACGATGCAGGATACCCCCAGAACTCCCATTTGTATACCCAGTAGTCACTGTGGTGTCTAGTTGTCACTGTAGTGAGGGTGGTAGTGTAGCAATCATGTGCTCTACCCTCTCAACCACCTGTGCTGCCATGGGCCGTTGCTTCACATCCTGCTGCACCATCCACTCCACCAGCTTATGAAACGACGCTGGGTACCCCAAAAACCCCCCTCCTGTCGCAGAAGAAAAACCAGACGAACCATCAGCGGAGGAGCCAGAGGCGGTCATACTGACAGGAGTGTCCATAAGAGCGGGGGGGGGGGATGCGGATGAGGAGGAGGTGGCGAGGGGCGGGTGCGGCCACTTGATGGTTCCGCTCATGACTGCTAGCTGCAGGCTGCCTCCTGACTCGCCCAGGGAGAACTCAAAGGGGGACTGCCCGTACCTGGTTCAGGTGTAAGGGTTAAGGCACGGGAGAAACGGGGGAAAGGGTGTGAGACAGAAGTCTATTTTTGAGGCGCCTCAAAAATAGACTCCTCACGTAGGGTACAGGAGAAACGGGGTAAAGGGTGTGGGACGGAAGGAGAGAGGAATCAATGGTGGCGAGGGGCGGGGCGGGTGGGGCCATTTGATGGTTCCGCTCATGACTGCGAGCTGCAGGCTGCCCCCTGACTCGCCCAGAAAGATCTCAAACGGGGTCTGCCCATACCTGAGGCAGGTTCAAGGGAGATGGTGGAAAGGGTTGGGTGCGAAAGGGTAGGAAGATAAGGAAGTGGTGGGGAGGGGAGGGGCGGGGCAAGCTGCAGGCTGCCTTCTGACTCGCCCAGGGAGAAATCAAAGGGGGAGAGCCCATACCTGAGGCAGGTCAAAGGCAAAATCCGAAAAAGGTAGGTGAACTTCGGAAGGTTATGTCAAGTTGCCGCCATCCCTCAACAAGAAAGCAAATGCTGCATTTCCCTACAGTCACACTCACATCACAGGGTGGTGTAGATCCCAGAAAGAGACACGTGTCACTATTCCCTATGTCTCCCTATAGCCACACTCATGGCTATTTCCATACAGTCACTCACACGGTGGCGAAGGGAGTGGTGACATGTTCCACAACTCCCTATGCCTCCCTACAGTCACCCACAATAATCCTCCCTGAAGTCACAGCCATACTTTATAGCAACATTTCGATACAGTCACATTCACACTACTGATATTCGCATCCACCTTAAGTCACACGCACTCACATGGTTGCGTATAGAGTGCATCCATGCGACCACGCGTCACTATATATCTCCCTACCTACAGCCACAGCCAGATTGTGGAATCAACATTCCGTACAGTCACACTCACATGGTGGCGTAAAGGGTGCATCCCAGCAACCACACGTCACTCCTCTCCTCTCATCGACATCCATTTTCACTCACATGGTTTAGAGTTTGAATTTCGAATTCAGCATCACATTTCCCAAACACTCACATGGTGGCATATAAAGCGCATCCCAGCGACCACACATCACTTTTCTCATCGATATCCATTTCACTCGGGCAGTCCCAAAACTCTGGAGCCCTGTACGCCGCTGAACAGTGCTGTGCCGCCCATTCCTATGATGAAATCGAATCCAGAGGGATAGAGAAAACAGTGGGAAAAGGGTGTTAAGTAAGCCAACCCAGAATCTCTGTAGCGCTGCCCGCTTCTGAACAGTGCTGCACTGCGCAATCCTGTGATGGAACCAAATCCAGCGGGAAATGGTAACAGGTGGAAAAGATTTCAGAAAGTGAACTGGAAACCCCCTGAGCTCTATAGGCTGCCAAACATTGCTGCGCCGGCCACTACTGTAATCAAATCAAATCCAGAGGGAGGGAGAAAACAGTGGGAAGAAGGTGTTAAGTAAGCCAACACAGAACTAGTGCTCTGTACGCTGCTGAACTGTGCTGGGCTGCCCGCTTCAGAAAAAGGGGGGAGAAAGCACAAACACGCAGGAGGAAACGGGGTGAGAATTTCAGTGAAGTCCATTTCGGAAACTCCGGCCCGGAGCCCTGTGCGCTGCTGAAGACTGATGCGCTGCCCACTCCTGAATGAATCATATTCAGACTCACCTGAAAAAAAAAAAAATATATATATATATATATATATATATATATATATATATATATATGAGCCTCCTGCTTGGTTGGTTCTTGGTGGGAGCAGGAGTGAACTGGCCTGCAAGAAGAGCGCCTGGTTGCAGGATGTGATGTGTCTCCTGGGCCCTGGCAAGAGCAGCAGACCCAAACCAAAGTCCATTGAAGCCACTGCCACTGCCATCCGAATGCTGCTGGTCGTCATCGGTGTAACGGGCTATTGGGGCCATGCCATTATGCCAGCAGCATTAGGCAAGCGCGCATGTACGTACGTACGTACCAACCTGCAACGACAAGGCCTGGTTGCGGGATGCGATGTGCCTCCTGGCAGGCATGGTGGACCCAAAGCAAAGCCCATTATGGCACGGGACGTCCCATGTAGATGCTGTCAGTAAGCCTAGCGGCTAAGCCTAGCGTCAGTAAGCCTAGCGGCTAAGCCTAGCGTCAGTAAGCCTAGCGGCTAAGCCTAGCGTCAGTAAGCCTAGCGGCTAAGCCTAGCGTCAGTAAGCCTAGCGGCTAAGCCTAGCGTCAGTAAGCCTAGCGGCTAAGCCTAGCGTCAGTAAGCCTAGCGGCTAAGCCTAGCGTCAGTAAGCCCAGCGGCTAAGCCTAGCGTCAGTAAGCCCAGCGGCTGCTTGGTGGGAGTGAGAGGGGCTGACCTGCAAGGACAAGGCCTGGTTGCGGGTCCGAATCTCTCTCCTGGCAGGTGTGGTGGACCCAAAGTCCATTATGGCCACCGAAATATCTGAAGCAGATGCTGTTGGCAGTCTGTCTAACGGCTGCATGGAGGGGGTGAGAGCGACTGACCTGCAAGCTCAGCGCCTGGTTCCGAGATCGGATCTCTCTCCTGGCAGGCGTGGTGGACCCAAAGTCCATTATGGCCACCGAAATATCTGAAGCGGATGCTGTCGGTAGTCTGTCCAATGGGAGCCCCCCTTCTGCTCCTTCTCGCACGGCTCCTGTCCCCCCTGCTCCCACTCCTCCCCCCACCACACCATCAGCACCACCTGTGCCACCGTTATCACCCGCAGCAGCAGCACCAGCAGCAGACGGTCCACTGCTACTGCCTGCACCCGCTACAAAAGCATCATCTCTCTCTGCCACTCCGGTAATGCAAATCCCATCACCACGACCCCTACCCACACCCACTCCTCCTCCCCCTGTTGACCCATGTCCCCCAAAGGCTATGAGGATGTTCCCTGGCTTGATGTCGTTGTGTGCCAGAGGGGGCGAGCACGCATGCATGTGCGCCAAGCCCGAGGCAACCTGGTAGTTCAAGGGGAAAGAGAGAGAAGTGGGGGAATGGGTTGCGGGTTGGGAGGGGGAAGGGGATGGGGGACAATATGTTGCCTGGCTTGATGTCGGGATGTGCGCTAGAGGGGGAGAGCACGCATGCATGTGAGCCAGGCCGGATGCAACCTGGTGGTTCAAGGCGAAAGAGGGCGGGATATGGGAGGATATGTTCCCTGGCTTGATGTCGTTGTGGGCTAGAGGGGGCGAGCACGCATGCATGTGCGCCAAGCCCGAGGCAGCCTGGGAAGAAGAGGAAGGAGGGGAATGAGAGCGAGGGAAATGAGCAAGGTTTGTTACCCCGTTCCCCCCAAAGGCTATGAGGATGTTCCCTGGCTTGATGTCGTTGTGCGCTAGAGGGGGGAAGCACGTGTGCATGTGAGCCAGGCCTAAGGCAACCTGGGGGAAGCAGTGACGCAACAGGGGGAGAAGAGAGGGGGAGAGGTGGGCACTCTGTTCCTGGCTTGATGCCATTGTGTGCTAGAAGGGGGAGCACGTGTGCATGGGAGCGAGGCCTGAAGCAACCTGGCGGAAGCATTGAAGCAACAGGGGGAGAAGAGAGGGGAAGAGGTGATAAACTACGTTGCTTGGCTTGGTGCTGTTTGAGCACTAGAGGGGGGAGTGCACACGCATGTGGGCAACACCCACGAAGGGAGGGAGGGGGAAGAGGGTAATGAGGGGAAAGGGGGGAGGTACATATGCGAGAGGGGGCGATATGAGGTAAATATGAGGTACATATGAGGTACATATGAGGTACATATGCGAGAGGGGGCGATATGAGGTACATATGAGGTACATATGAGGTACATATGCGAGAGGGGGCGATATGAGGTACATATGAGGTACATATGCGAGAGGGGGCGATATGAGGTACATATGAGGTACATATGAGGTACATATGAGGTACATATGAGGTACATCCGTGGCCTGATGCCATTGGGTGCTGGAGGGGGCGAGCACCTATGCTTCTGAGTCGACTCAAAGGCGTATGCGGGACGGATATCCATGGCGCAATGCTCTTGTGTGCTAGAGGGGGCGAGCACCTATATCTATATGCATGTGGGCAAGGCCAGAAGCAACCCGGGAGAGAGATTGGGAAAGGTGAGGGATGGGAGGGAAACGGCGAGGAGGGAGAGGAGGGAGAGGAGGGAGAGGAGGGAGAGGACGGAGAGGACGGAGAGGTGGGACAGAACGTTCCCTGGCTTGATGCTGTTGAGGGCTAGAAGGAGCGACCACGCATGCATGTGAGCAAGGGTCGAGGCAGCCTGGTGAATACGAGGAGGAGGATAAGTGCATGTGAGCAAGGCTCGAGGCAACCTGGCGGCAAAGAAAGGTGCCGTCTCGAAGAATGACTGTGACTATAATGAAACCTTCTCTACCTACCTAGCTGATGATGCTGAGCACTTGCAGGCAGCGGTGAGAAGCGGTGAGAAGCGGTGCCCTTAAGCGGTGGACGACTGCGGCCCCTTGGTCTGAGCCATCATAGTAATATGGCTTCTGAGTCATACATTGTGAGCCGTGACTGTGACTATAGCGAAACATTCATTACCTCACTGATGATGGTGAGCGAGCACTTGCAGTGGTGAGAAGCGGTGGAGGTGAGAATGTATGACGATAACGAATCACTCACTACACGCCTTTTCTCACCTGGCTGAGGATGGTGAGCACTTGCAGTGGTGAGAAGCGGTGGAGGTGAGAAACGGTGGCTTTTAGGTGAACACGATTGCGAACATGCAACCTGTGACTATAACAAACGTTTCCTCACCTGGCTGATGATGGTGAGCACTTGCAGCGGTGAGAAACGGTGCCCTTTGGTGGAGGAGGACTGCGACCCCTTGGCCTGAGCCATCCAAGCCACATGGTCTTGTATCGTCCCATCCCTATAGACAGGAAACACAAGGTACGCCTCCTTGGTGCCCTGCTGCTGCTGTTATGGGGTGAAGGGAGAGGTGAAGGGGAGGAGGAAAAAACGTGGTGTTGATTGAAAGTGGGTAGACTGGGAAGACAAGGTACGCCTCTTTGGTGCCCTGCTGCTGCTGCAGGGGGGGTCGAGTGCGGAGTGGGAAAAGGGATCAAGAGTATGTGAGAGGAACCCCAGTCAGCCCGAGCCATCCAAGCCTCATGGTCTTGTATCGTCCCATCCCTGTAGATTGGGAAGACAAGGTACGCCTCCTTGGTGCCCTGCTGCTGCTGTAATGGGGTGAAGGGAGAGGTGAAGGGGAGAGGGCAAAAACGTAGTGTTGAAAGTGGGTAGCCACAGATAGGGAACACAAGGTACGCCTCCTTGGTGCTCTGCTGCTGGTGCAGGAGTGAGGAGAGTGGCGAATGGGAGAGGGACGGAGCAGCGGAAGGAGCGGAAGGAGGAGGGAGAGGGGGGACGGATGGGGGGTGAAGGTAGCAGGGGAGGGGACGGAAACGGGAGGGGATAGAGATTGTACCTTTGATGACACTATCGCGTGTTCTACTAAAGGGAGCAGGTTGGGGTGGTCGAGCTTTGAAGCCACGTCGATTTCGGCCTTCACCAGCAGCAGCTGCTCCTTCGTCTGTATCAGAAACTTCTTTAACGCGTATGTGTTGTCAGCTGGAGGGAAAATGCAGAAGAATATAAACAGAATTGGACACGGTAAAAAACGAGTGGAAACAAAAAACCAGAGAATTTCGCACCAAAGTGGAACTTAAAGTTGGGAAACTTCACGATGGCACAGTGGTGGCGAGAGCTTAGAAGAACAAGGCCTTGAGGGGAAGACTGCCTTTGAGTTGACTCAAAGCGAGAGCTTAGAATGGACAAGGACTTAGAAGGGGGAAAGAACGTAGCCATATTAGGAAAAGGGGGAGGAGGGCCATATTAGCCAACATGAAAGCTAGGAGGTATAGCGGCGAGGATAACGCTCCTTTAGTGCGAGGATCGGTTAAAGTGGTCTTACGGGAGACGTATTTCCGTTTCGGCTTGGTTGGAACAACCGACTTAGCGTCCGATTCGTCGGCTGGTTCTGCATTCTCCCCCTGATTTCCGGAATTGCCATCACCACTCGTCGCCACGTCAGCAGCTGGATCCGACGATGCGTCTGCCAAGCTGGCTGCCACATCAGCGGCGCTGCTGCTGCCGGCTTCGCGAACGAGGTAAACGAAAGCGTAACCACCTTCGCCAAGGTTCTGAACGATGCGAAACCGTCGCCCGTTGACCTTCACCTCCTCTCCGCTGCTCACGGCGTCATAAATCGCAGCTAGACCCGACCACGTGCAGCCCATTAGGTCTTTAATATCCCGGAGGTCTCTAATATCCTTCAGATCTTTCGGGTTACCACTAGTCCGCGCAGCCCCCTGGCGAAAAGTATCGACGAGGTGTTCTACGTTTTTCGTCACGTTTTTCACGCCCTGGCTTTCGATAACGTTGTCGTACAAACGGGAGAGACCCTGACCCAAACCGTGAGCCTGGTTCTGAGGCTCCGCAGAACCGCCCTGTTTCCCGTTGGAACCGTCCTGTCCGCCGGCGGAACCGCTCTGAACCCCGGCAGAACTGCTCTGGCCGCCGAATACGCTATCGACGAGTTTCTCTACGTTTTGTTTCACGCCCTGGCCCCCGGCGAAGACGCTGTCGTACCAGCGAGAGAGACCGTGAGAGTTCATGAGACGAGGCTCATGCTCGCGAAGATCGGCGGAAACTGCTTCGTGATCTTTTCACGGACCAAAAAATCGGTACCCAAGATGTGTCGTTCTGACACTAAATAACTCTGCAGATCAGTCCATCTTTTTCGCGACAAGAATCAGGAGGAGCTCTAGGAAAGTAGTCGCAGAGGTATGTACATCGCACGGTGCTCAGGGAAAATTGGATAGTGCAGATTCAACGGTCACTAGGTCCTCGCGCCAGGAGCATCTCGACTCTCGAGGAACTCTTGGATGGCTTTTCTTCCTCCTCCGTCCGATGAAATCACGTGGTCGTGTTACGAGGATCTGACGGCTGCGAAGATCCCAAAGATATGTTCCCAAGGCTGGGATCGGGCAGTTGCTGACGGTTCGCTTCGCTGTGATTCGCTGTTCTGGGTGGCCTGGAGGTTTGGAAACTGGATCTTCGTGGCAGGTCCGACTCAGCTTGGGGTCAACAAGAGGCTGCGATTCTTGGAGAAGATTTTGTCTCTGGAGACATGCAGCGGACGGGTTGGAGCTTATTTTTCAAGACACTAGAAACAAATTCCCCTACATTTCCTCCCGAAGCGACGATGTTTAAATTGTAAATGGTCCTCGTCAACCTGGGGAACTGTAGCGTTCACCGGGAAGTATTCATGCATGCAGATAATAGGCTCCTCAAATAAGCCTCGGGCGCAAACAATGAATTAGAAAGTAAACTTAGAGGGGGCAAAACAGCGACTCCACTGGGGATCGAACCCAGAATCTCTGGTTCCGTAGACCAGCGCCTTATCCATTGGGCCATGGAGTCACGTTTAGCAACTGGACCATTAAAAACCGTAAATTTTAAAACTGACCACCACATCTTCTGCCTATGCCGTTCCGTCACTTTCAACCGTCATGGCTACTAGTTGCACCGCCGTCACGTCTCTCCGGCTCTCCCTCAACCAGCAGCACCTTCCGCAGCATCTGCGCGGGTCTGAGCCACGTCAGCCATGCACGAATCCGCGAGGATCGCTGACATGTCATCAACCCTACGTGTGCGACGTATCCTCGCGGAAACTTCCTGCCGTCAGCAGCAGACATGGCGTGGGAGTTAATCTCGCTAGTCTCGTTAGCCTCGTTAATCTCCCTCTTCGACATTCAGATAGTGCGCGGACGCCCATTCTCGCGCCTCAGCTACGTCTCCCTGAATGCCGTAGATTAGAGTCCCGTCGGCTACACGTCGACAGCAGCTCGTGTCACCAACGCATTGTCGGAGCGGATAAACGCGCCCTGGGAGCAAATGGAGGGAAATGCTTTTCTTCTTGGTCAGGACTAGCCCCGCTAGGAAGCTTCGCCGCATTTCCAACCGAGTTGATAACTGAGCGAGAGTTGAGGAGAGAAGGTCGGAATACTTTGAAGTGTCGATCGGGTGCGGATAATAATGAGACGGAGAATGACTCTAGCGAGGGGGAGGCGGAGGGGGAGAAGGCGTGGTGGGCGCAAGGGTGGGACGTGCCATGGGGGGGAAGAGAGACGGGCATCGGAATGGGCGCGTGGATCTCGAGGTATGTGCTAGTAACGAGTGCTGGTTATACGGAGGATGGGGGAGAAGGCGTGGTGGGCGCATGGTTGGGACGTGCCTTTTGTGGGGAGGGGGGGTGGGGGGGGGGAGAGAAGAGGCAGGCATCGGCATGTCTGCATAGATCAGTCTCTGAGGTATGTGTTTCTAACGAATGCGGCTTATAACGAGTATTGAATTGGACGATGAGGCTTTCGTTTTCCTCATCTACGAATCCCTCCCTGTGTGTGCGTGCATGACCCCCCCCCTCGCTTCCCTCTTCCCCCCCCCTCTTCCCCCCCGGCTCACCCTTCCCCCCCCCCAGCTTCATATTCGTGGGCATTGCCGTGCAGCTAGCCTGCCTGAAGCTGGGATGGACCCCTTGGAGGGGCACTGATCTCGACGACGAGGCCCTCTTCCTCCTCATCAACCAGTCGGTTCGCACGGCAACAGGGCTTGGCATTGTGTGGTTCGTCGCTCGGCCCTACCAGCCACTGCCCAGCGACCTCTTCCACTTTGGTAGGTGCCCTTTGGGGCAGGTGCTCTAAGGCTCTCTCCCACTCTGTTGGCATCGTGTGGGTGGTCACCCGCCTTATCAGCCACTGCCCAACGACCTCTTACACTGGGGTAGGTAGGTGCCTTCTGGGGAGGGTGCTTTCTGGTTGGGTGCTTCTAAGGTGGGTGCGTGCCTTAAGCACTATTGTCCTCCCCTTATCTCTCCCTCCGCCCACACTCCCCTCCCTCATCCTCCGTCAATTCAGGATTGGAGAACCCATTTAGGCGATGTTTTTAAGGGTGTTTTTTAGAATTTTCAAAAGCACCCTGCAAATTCAGGATTGGAGCACCCATTTAGGCGATGTTTTTAAGGGTGTTTTTTAGAATTCTCAAAAGCACCCTGGAAATTCAGGATTGGAGCACCTGTTTACACGATGTTTTTTAGGCGCCTCAAAACTTGGCACTCTTTCCCTCCTCCTATCTCTCCTTCCTCCCACACTCCCCGTCCTCATCCTCGCACCTCCTTTTGAGGCGCCTAGAAAGCAAACCCTTACTTGTCGCACGGGGTGGTTGTGGTTCAGTTGGCATCTTCACTGCTAGTTTCCGTCCCTCGTCACTCCCAACCACTCCCCTTCCCCATCCTCGCAGAATCCTATCATTTAAGATTTCAGTAACTGATGACTTCAACTTTCCTTCTGAGGATCCATTTCACTGTTGTCAGTCACCCATGCTCCGTATGCCGCAAGCTCCCTAGTGGTGCTCTTGAAGATCCGTTTCACTGTTGTCCGTCACCCATGCTCCGTATGCCGCAAGCTCCCTAGTGGTGCTCTTGAAGATCCGTTTCATTGCTGTCAGTCACCCATGCTCCGTATGCCGCAAGCTCCCTAGTGGTGCTCTTGAAGGTCCCTTTCATTGCTGTCAGTCACCCATGCTCCGTATGCCGCAAGCTCCCTAGTGGTGCTCTTGAAGGTCCCTTTCATTGCTGTCAGTCACCCATGCTCCGTATGCCGCAAGCTCCCTAGTGGTGCTCTTGAAGGTCCCTTTCATTGCTGTCAGTCACCCATGCTCCGTATGCCGCAAGCTCCCCAGTGGTGCTCTTGAAGATCCGTTTCATTGTTGTCAGTCACCCATGCTCCGTATGCCGCAAGCTCTCTAGTGGTGCTCTTGAGGGTCCATTTCACTGTTGTCAGTCACCCATGCTCCGTAAGGCGCAAGCTCCCTAGTGGTGCTCTTGAGGGTCCATTTCACTGTTGTCAGTCACCCATGCTCCGTACGGCGCAAGCTCCCTAGTGGTGCTCTTGAGGGTCCGTTTCACTGTTGTCAGTCACCCATGCTCCGTATGCCGCAAGCTCCCCAGTGGTGCTCTTGGTGCTCTTGAGGATCCGTTTCACTGTTGACGATGGTTGATTGTCCTGAGCTGGTGGGCGCATCTTAATCGCAAGCCCTCTTTTTGAGGTGCCTAAAAATGGTGTGCGCATCTTAATCGCAAGCCCTCTTTTTGAGGTGCCTAAAAAATGGTGTGCGCATCTTAATCGCCGGCCCTCTCCTCTTTCCCCCACCCACTTCCCCCCACTCCCCTCCACTCCACCCCACCCCACCCCACTCCACACCCCACCCCACCCCACCCCACCCCACCCATGCACCATCTCTTTCATCAGGCTTGAGGACCCGTTTAGTTGTCGCAAGGGGTAGCTGTGGGCCGGCGTGGGCGTTTTGACAGCTAGTGTCTGGACCCACCCACCCATTCCACCCCCTCCCTCTTTCCCCCCTGTCACGGGCCGGCATGGGCGTCTGGACCGCTAGTCTCCTTCCCTCGCCCATTAACTCCCCTCCCTCCCCCTTCGCCCACTGCAGGGTTTGAAGACCCGTTTAGTTGTCGCAAGGGGTGGTTGTCGTGGGCTGGCGTGGGCGTTTTGGCTGCTGGGCTGGTGGTGTTTGCCACTGCCAGTGCTACAACGGCGCTTTCAGGAGGGATAGACGCACCTAGAGAGGTACTGCTCTGCTACTGTTGTGCTCTTGTTGATCTGTCATGGGCCCGTGTTGGCATGCTAGTTTCTGGGTGGGCTGGTGGTGTTTGCCACTGCCACTGCTACAACGGTGCTTTCAGGGGGGATAGGCGCTCCTAGAGAGGTACTTCTAGGCTCCTGTGGTGCTCTTGGTTGTTGGTTTGTCGTGGGCTGGCGTGGGCGTGCTGTCCGTTGGGCTGGTGGTGTGTGCCACTGCTACTGCTACCACCATGTCGTCCGGAGGCATAGTCCCCCCTTGAGAGGTACCGCTATGCTCCTGTGGTGCTCTTGGTTGTTGGTTTGTCGTGGGCTGGCGTGGGCGTGCTGTCCACGGGGCTGGTGGTGTGTGCCACTGCTACTGCTACCACCATGTCGTCCGGAGGCATAGACCCCCCTTGAGAGGTACCGCTATGCTCAATGTGCGTTACTGAACTGTTTGGCTTCTTGCCATGTTTTGAGGCGCCTCAAAACAAAATGAGAGGTACTGCTATGCTCAGTGTGCGTTACTGGACTGTTTGGCTTCTTGCCATGCTGACTTCTGGGCTGGGTGGTCTTTGCCACTGCTACTGCTGCAACGGCGCTTTCAGGGGGGATAGACGCACCTCGAGAGGTACTTTTTGGCACAACGCACTCTCTCTCTTGCATCTCATGTGTTGACTGCTGGGCCTGTGGACTGCAGCTGATCGGCGTGGGAAAGGGGGCGGGATTTCCTCCTGGGATCACTAAAAGCCCCCCCCCCCCAAAAAAAAGGTGTGTAATGAGTCGTCTTTTGAGTCGACTCAAAAATCGACTCATTACTCTTGGGATCACTGAAAGCCCCCCCCACCAAAAAAAAAACCTGCTGGGCCTGTGGTGTTACAATTGCGCAATGCTACAATTGCGCTTTCAGGGGGGATAGAACCCTTTAGATAGGTACTGCTATGCTCTTGATGATCTATCATGGACTGGCGTTGGCATGTTGATTGCTGAGCTGCTGGTATTTGCCACTTTTGAGAATTCTAAAAAATGACTCCACTTTGCCACTGGTACTGCCGCTACCACTGCACTGTCAGGAGGCACATCACCCCTAGTAGTGTGTGCTGCGTTTAGTTTTGACGCGCCTCAAAAATCCGCGTGATAGGAGTCTAGTTTTGAGGCGCCTCAAAAATCCGTGTGATAGGAGTCTAGTTTTGAGGCGCCTCAAAACTAGACTCCTATCACTGCCGCTACCACTGCACTGTCAGGAGGCACATCGCCCCTAGTAGTGTGTGCTGCTTCTCTCCTCTTGCGGCGCGTTTCGAGGGGACTTTGACTTGACTGAAAAAATAGACGCCTCTTGTGTGTGCTGCGGAGTCTATTTTTGAGGCGCCTCAAAAATAGACTCCTCTTGTGTGTGCTGCACAATGCACCACATCTCCCCTTCCTGCGCCTTTTAGGAAGCAGACTTATGGGTTCCTCCAGTGCTCCCCATGTATGTCGTGGTGCTCAGCATCTCCTTTCAGCACTGGTGCTGAAAAAATGGAAAACTTTTGAGTCGACTGAAAAAACTCTCCTTTCAGCTCTGGTGCTGAAAAAGTGGAAAACTTTTGAGTTGACTGAAAAAACTCTCCTTCCAGCACTGGTGCTGAAAAAATGGAAAACCGCCTGTAGAGCCTGTGGCGCTCCCCATCTATGTCGTGGCGCTCCCCATCTATGTCGTGGCGCTCCCCATCTATGTCATGCCGCTCCCCATCTATGCCGTGGTTCAAGCATCTCCTTTCAGCACTGGTGCTCTCATCGTCGTTGCTGCCATGCTGTTGCCTCCCGTTCTACCCTCTATGCCCCTCTCCCCACCAGGATGCAAATGCGCTGGTCCAAGTGCTGCCCATAATAGCCGCCTCTCCTTTCAGCACTGCCCTGGGGCACCTCAAACCAATGTTCTCCCTCCCTCCCCTGCCTCTCTGCTGTAATCCCTCCTCTCCCCCATTCAGGATGCAGACGCCTTGGTTCAAGTGCTGCCGATAATCGCCGCCTCTCCCTTCAGCACCGGGGCTCTCATCGTCGTTGCTGGCGTGCGTGGTGGTGGCTCCCACTCACACTTCCTGCTGTGCTGTGTCCATCCCTGTTGCGCCCCTCAGGATGCAGACGCCTTGGTCCAAGTGCTGCCGATAATAGCCGCCTCTCCCTTCAGCACTGGGGCTCTCATTTTTGTTGCTGGCGTGCTTGCGCCCATCCTAGAGGAAACCATCTTTCGAGCCTTCCTGCTTACGTCTTTGACTAAATGGTGGGTCACCTTTTTTATGAGGTAATAGTCACCCCTGGTTGGCTACCCGCAAACAATCAGCACCGGTGCTCTCATCTTCGTTCGTGGCTGGCAAGCTGGCGCCCATCCTTGACGAAACCATCTTTCGAGCCTTCCTGCTCACATCCCTAACTAAATGGTAGGCAATTCCCTAGGAGGTATGTCACCCCCACATTTGTCCCTGGTGCTTTCATCTCATCTTCGTGGCTGGCGTGCTCGCGCCCATCCTATTAGAAACCATCTTTCGAGCCTTCATACTCACGTCCCTAACCAAGTGCTACGTTACCTCCTAAAATCAGCGTGGCTCGCCCCGTATCCTAGAAGAAACCATCTTTCGAGCCTTCATACTCACACCCCTAACCATGTTGTGGTTTCCTTTTCACCTCTAGGTATGAAGACTTCGCCCCACCCCCCCCTGTCAAACATGGCAGGATGCCGGTACCCCTGGCAGTAGCAGGCAGTTCCTGTGCGTTTGCTGCTGCGCATGACACCCAACGAGTTTCCAAAGCTTGCTGCTCTCCTCCGCCCTCTGCACGCCCCCATCTTTTTACATACACAACACACCAGGATGCCGGTACCCCTGGCAGTGACTGGTAGTGCCTGTGCGTTTGCCAGTGTTGCTATCTCATCCATCCATCATCCCTCCCCCAACCCACCTACTCCCACTGTGTCCCTGTCAAACATGGCAGGATGCCAGTGCCCCTGGCAGTAGCGGGCAGTGCCTGTGCATTTGCTGCGGCGCATATGACACCCAACGAATTTCCAAAGCTTGCAGCTCTTGGTAGGTTTCCCTTTGTTTGACCTCCATTCACTTACTCACTCGCGTTTCTCCCCTATATCTGAATCTCAAGTGAGGCGCGTTCAAGCCGTTGACCCGAATTGTCCATGATTATTAATCTTGCGCCCAGCAAACTGGGGGGAAACAGGGTCGTGCGAAAGTGTGCCGAGAGGTTGGGTTTCGTCCCCTCAGAAGAAGTTGGGCGAGCCCACTGGCTGAGTTTGTCGAAATCGACGGCCGAAATTTTCGACCATCAATTCTGTGGCCCAGAGTTGGATTCTGAGCCGCACAATCGTCGCCCAAAACTGTTGTACCCAAAAAGTCCTAAAATGCACCCACACTCGGCCCTTTCAAACTTCTTTGCTGCGCTGCTTTTCCCGAGCTGCTGTGAGGGGTTGAGTGCGGTTTTCATGGTTAATAACCTTGATGATTAAATCCTGCAATTGGGGCCAACGGCTTTAGAAGAAGGCCATTTACTCACTGCCTCCTCACCTCCCTTCATTTGTCATGAGTCTATTCTCGACTGGCGCAGATTGCTTTTGTACGTAATGAGTCTATTTTTTAGCCGACTAAAAAAAAGGCTCATTACACACCACCTCCCTTCATTTCACTCTCTTGGTGTTGAGCTTCACCAATGTTCACACGTGCAATCTCCTCTGCCTTGCATTTGCCACTCGCTCCTGGTTCTCACTCTCTCTGTCTCTCTGTCTCGCTGGCTCTTCACCCCGCTTATTACTGGAGGCTTGGTGTTGTGCTTCACGTATGTTCGCACGCACAACCTCCTCTCCTTACTACTCATCACCCATTCTCTCAGCTCTTACCTCTCGCTCCCTGTCCGCCCCTGCACCCCACTTTATCACCGCAGGTTTGGTATCGGGCTTCGCGCATGTTCGCACGCGCAACCTCCTCGCCTTCGCTCATCACCCATTCTCCCACCGTTTTATCCATCTGTCCCTGTCCGCCCCTGTATCCCACTTGATCTTCCACAGGCTTGGTATTGGGCTTCACGTATGTTCGCACGCGCAACCTCCTCTCCCCGATAATCATTCATTCTGTGTGGAACTCAGGAGTTATCATCATCCTCACCTTGTTACGGGTATGTTTATTGCACTTCAGCGTTATGCCAGTATTCCCAGTCTCCTCTCACCAATAAGTATTCATTCCATAAAACTCAGGGGTTATCATTCTAGCGTTTCTAAGGGTATGTATATACTTGCTGTCGGAGCCAGTGCGCCTCTGTCCCAATCTCCTCTCCCCATTTTTTATTCATTCCGTTTGGAACTCGGGAGCTATCATCATTCTCACCCTGCTTCAGGCTTGCTTTGCTACCCAGTATCCCTGTAGTGTGCCCTGTGTTGCCGCTGCAATCTCCTCTCACGCCAAGGATCGTTAATTTTGCGTGGAACTTTGGAGTTATCATTTGCACACTCTGTCTAAAGTAGATTTCTCTTAGTCTCTTCTCCCCTTCCTCCCTCCAGCCAAACGAGCATGACATACAAGAGAACATATGAGGAGCTCTCTCTTGTCACCTCTTGTGTTTCATGTGCCCACTCTCTGTGATGTTAATTTGTCGCTTCTCCCCTTCCTCCCTCCAGCCAGACGGGCATGGCATACAAGAGATCATATATGAGTATCATGGAAAGCGGCATGATTCCCCAGCATTATGCGCGTGCTCTTTCAACCCACCCCTCCCCTTTCTCCCTCCAGATGGAGGGGTATGACATTCAAGAGATCATATGAGGAGCTCTCTCCTGTGACTTCTTGCGCGTCAGTCAAGAGAAGCCTCAATATTCGCCGCCTGTTTGACCACTAAGCACACCGCCCTCAACACATGGTCGATACAGCTCTTTTGAGGGCCCTGGAAACCTGCCTGGCAGTCACAAACACACCTTCCCAACCACCTTCCCGCCTTTGTGCACGCATACACACATACACCCACCCTCCCAACCACATTCCCAACCACATTCCAAACCACATTCCCAAGCACATTCCCAACCACATTGCCAGCCGCATTCCCGACCACATTCCCAACCACATTCCCGACCACATTCCCGATTTCCAACCACATTCCGAACCACCTTCCTTCCCAACCTCATTCCCAGACACTTTCCCAACCACATTCCCGACCACATTCCCAACCACATTCCCGACCACATTCCCAACCACATTCCCGATTTCCAACCACATTCCGAACCACCTTCCTTCCCAACCTCATTCCCAGACACATTCCCGACCACATTCCTGACCACATTCCCAACCACAGTCCCAAACACATTCCCAACCACATTCCCAACCACATTCTCAACCACATTCCCGACCACCTTCCCGACCACATTCCCAACCACATTCTCCACCACATTCCCGACCACATTCCCAACCACATTCCGAGCCATCTGCCCACCATCCAGTGCCGTGCCGCGCCGAGCCAGTGTGTCTCATCACTATACAGTGTCTTGTGATACCCTGTTTTGTATGTACCCATACAAACCCTCGGGCCACAGCATCCCTGAGATTCCCTACAAGGTCAGAGATTAGTTCAGGAATCTTGTACCCTATTCTGTAATGATAGTTGCTAGCCGGTCTTTCTAAGGATAGAAGCCAAGGTCGCGGCGCTGTGCTGCTGCCAGCCATCCATCCTATCATAGGGTGATTGCCGTAACAAGTTAGCTTTTAATGCGGCTGCAAATCCTGTGGCACTGCACTGTCTGCTGCCAGTACTCTCCTACACCCATTGTACAACAGCATCATTGTTACTAACTGCTGAATTCAGATGCCACCTAGAGTAGAATGCCCCCCCCCCCTCGTTTTCTGTTCTGTCACCCGCTCCAGCTGCACATTCCGGGGCACAGCGCTGTGCTGCCAATACCCAATCTAGTTCCACTGAGCTAGATTGCTCTATGCCGCTGCGTCTTACTACTAGTGCCCTCCTCTCCTATGTTGAGGCACAGTTGCAGCTGCACATCCTGAGGCGGGGGCACTGCACTGCAGAACTTCTTTACCAATATGTGGAGCTACACTACCTAAACGCATCACTAGTGTTTAGAAACTGCGCCCTCCTCTCGTGTTCCGTCCGACACTAGCCGCAGCTGCACATCCTTGGGCATGGCACTGTGCTGCCAGTGTACTCCATAGTGAACGCCCCTCAACCAGTTTGAACAACAGCATACTGGGTTTTAGTTTATTACTGTATTACGGTGGTACTTGGTGCCCCCCTCTCTTGTGTTCCGACCAACTCCATTTGCAGCTGCACAGCCTGCCAGGGGCATTGCACTGTGCTGCCAGTACTTCTACTTAACTCTTTAGTGCCCCCCTCTCTTGAGTTCTGACGCCAGCTGCTGCTGCACATCCTGCCAGGGGCACTGCACTGCGCCGCCACCGCCAGTGTACGCCATACCAGCACTCTTGTTATGATTGCCGTAACACACACTGCTAGTGCCCCCCTCTCTTGTGCTCTGACACCAGCTGCTGCTGCACATCCTGGGGCACGGCGCTGTGCTGCCAGTACTCCATCGTGAACTCCCCTTTACCCTGTAAGGCATTGCATTTACGCAGGCAAGACATTGTCGAGTGCAGGCGAGACAAGGGGCATAAGGGCACAAAAGTTGAGGCAGAAACTGAACCAGTGGAAATTGCTCCTTGTCGAAGCATGCTGCATCCATGCATTATCATCGGATCAGATGTCGCACCCATATCGTGTCATCTCACACACCTCATGTCACCTCTCCCATATCATCTCCCCTCACCCATGCCATGTTACCTCTCCCATGCCATGTCACCTCTCCCATGCCATGCCACCTCTCCCATGCCATGCCACCTCTCCCATGCCATGCCGCCTCTCCCATGCCATGTCACCTCTCCCATGCCATGTCACCTCTCCCATGCCATGTCACTCACCTGCGTCATGGAGCGAAGGTCTGTTGAGTAGCCAAACATGTTGTTGAGAGGCACCTGCAGGGAGAGGGAGGATCGGCATATACGGAGGGAGGATAGGCGTAATAGGGGGCGAGAATAGAGGCAATGCAGAGAGAGGATAGGGTAAGGAGCATGAGGTGTAACGTGGGTCATGGGACAAAGGTCCGTTGAGTAGCCAAACATGTTGTTGAGAGGCACCTGCAGGGGGGAAGGAAGGCAGGTGAAAGGAAGGTCACCTGGTGGTAACCCACCTGAGCATTGGTGGTAACCCACCTGAGCATTGGTGGTAACCCACCTGAGCATTGGTGGTAACCCACCTGAGCATTGGTGGTAACCCACCTGAGCGTTGATGGTGATCTCATCCCCGTCCTGCTCGCTACCCACAATAATGCCCTTGCGCCTGTGCACACACATACACATGCATACATGCACACATGCGCACATGCATACGTACACACACGGACACGTGCACACATGCACATGTACACGTACACGCACTCACATGGACACACCCGCACATGTGCACGCACAAAAACAATCACACATAAAAAATGGGAGGGAAAATACGGGAAAGTCTTAATTTAACGGCCATTCCCAAAACCCTCTAGACCCGTGCGAGGCACGAGTGGTGTTAATGTTGGCTAGATGGAGACTTAGCACAGGTCAACATTAGCACCAATCCTGCCTCGCAACCAACAGGGAATTCGGCCACCTCTTCTAAGAGTCGTACATGCAAAGGCAGGTGGGCTGCGGATGCCTCATTTTCATCAAGTCTGTTGGTTAGTACAAAAAGCAAATTCCAGAGGGTGTGATTGCGTTTAAGAGAGAGGAAAGAGTCCGGTCAGAAAAAGAAGCTCTTGTTTAGTTTATGCAGCCAGCTTGAGAGTCGTTAAATGTTGGCTAATGTTGTTGAGAGGTTTCCGAGCGGTACTAATTTTGGCCAGATAGATACGTAACAGGTCTTGCTTCTCAACTGACTATGCAATTTCGGCAGATCACGGAGCAGGGCTTCACGGAGCCTCAACAGATCACGATGGATCTATGAGAATTCCAAAAAAATATTTCGTTGGAGTGAGTTGGTTATTGAGAATTCCGAAAAAAAACGAAAGATCACAGAGGATATATGAGAATTCCAAAAAATCCCTCGCTAGCTTAACGAATCCCCAACAGCTCGCAGTAGTGCCAATACTAGCTGCTTACTGTGACCTGCTGAGGCTTGGGCTCACACCACGCAGCATACTAGCTGCGAGCTGTGAGCTCCCAATTTGGCTTAACGTATCCCCAACAGCTCCCAAAAGCGCGAGCAGTAATACTAGCTGCTCACTGTGAGCTGCTGAGGTTTTGGCTCACTGGCTGTCACCATACTGCGACTAATAATTTCGTTCCCACACGTTGTTACTGCCACGAATCGTTTCATCAACCCGCCTCTTGACAATCCCCATGGACTCACCTGTTGAAAAACCCACTGGTCCCAGGGACCCACCTGTTGATATTCCCAATGATCGTCCCTTGGAACTCCACTGGTGCTTTCACTTCCACTCCCATGACGGGCTCTAGGATCACAGGGCGCGCCTTCTCATAGCACTGGCAGGGGGAGAGGTTGGGGTTTAAGGTAATGGGCAGTTGTAAGTGTCAGCGTGGCCTGGAAGCCAATTCCCTTCCACCAAACCCCCATCATGGGCTCTAGCAACACAGGGCGCGCCTTCTCTAACAATGCAAGCCAAGGGGGGGCCGAAGGACGCATGGTGGAAGGAAGAGCAAAACAACACAATAGTGGCACCGCACCCCCGTCGCGGGCTAGTGAATGCGAGCTCGCTGCTGTCCACAGCGTGAGAGGCACCACCAGTAAGCACACGGCGAGTGTTAACAGCAGGCGGGCAGGAGTAGTTTTCATTTATCCATGCATCCAATGCGGCAGGCTCAGATGGACAAACCTGTCTGAACGCGAGCTCGCTACTGTCCACAGCGTGGGAAGCACCATCAGCGAGCACATGGCAGGCGGGCGGGCACCATTAGTTAGCAGTTGTTTTCATCCATCCAGCGTAGTGTCGCAGGCTCAGATGGACTCACCTGTCTGAAGGCATAGAGAGCAGCGAGCTTGAATGCGAGCTCGCTACTGTCCACAGCGTGGGAAGCACCGTCATTGAGCACACAGCGAATGTTGACCACAGGATGGCCGATCAATCCGCCACTGGAAGGAAGAGAAGCGGTAAGTGGGGGTGGAAGTGGGAGAGGTGGTGGGGGAGGGAGGAGGGCATATAGAATGTCAAGAAAATACACAGAGTGGGAGGCGCCGTCGTTGAGCACACAGCGGGTGTTGACCACGGGATGGCCGATAGCTGTGCAGTGCTGTGCAGTGCTGCCACTGTGCTATCCACCTCGCACAGCACCCAGTAGCACCTGATCAAAAATTGATCATCAGACTGTGGAAGTCTCATCTGTTAGCAGCCTCCAGGAAGCCCTTCTCAATGCCGGGGAAGAAGTTGGACGGGATCCGTGCTGTGCTGCCACTGTGCTACCCACCGCTTACCACTCTCCCTAGTAGTGGCACTTCACCACTAACACCCACTAACACCCCCTGTGGAAGTCTCACCTGTTGGCGGCCTCCAGGAAGCCCTTCTCAATGCCGGGGAAGAAGTTGGACGGGATGGCAGTGCCAACGATCTCGTTTTCAAACACCACTCGGGAGTCCGAGCCCGATGCATCTTCCAACGGCTCGATGTAGCTGATGGGGGGAGAGAGGGGAGGTGGGAGGGGGGGTGGAGGGGAGGGGGGAGAGAGGGAGGGGAGGAGACCCAGGCTGCATCTTGAGACGCCTAAACGCACAGCTGTTCTCACGATCTCGTTTTCAAACACCACTCGAGACTCCGGACCGGATGCATCTTCCAACGGTTCGATGTAGCTGGTGGGGAATGGGGGAAGGGGGAGGAGTGGTGGTGGGGGGGGGGCGGGATGAGAAGAACCAGGTTGGGATGTAGAAGCGTCAACATATGGCCGTGCCACCGATCTCGTTTTCAAACACCACTCGAGACTCTGAAGCGGATGCGTCCTCCAACGGCTCGATGTAGCTGATGGGGGGAGAGGGGGGAGGGGTGGTAGGGGGGAGAGGGAGAGGGGAGGAGAACCATGCTGCATCTTGAGACGCCTAAACCAAGATGCAGCATGGTTCTCCTCTGCGTTCAAAGATGCTGACACAGCTCAGCTGTGTCAAAGACCACTCGGGAATCCGAACCGGATGCATCTTCCAACGGCTCGATGTAGCGGGTGGTAGGCTGGTGGTGGTGGGGAAGGGGGGGAGAGGGAGGTGGGGGGGTGGCGAGGAGTGACGGAGGGCAAGCGATTTTTGAGTCGACTCAAAAATCACCTGCGGTGGTGGGGAAGGTGTTGTGGGTCTGATCCCCACCACCGAAACATGTTTGCTTGTTGATTCAATTCAAGGGCCGGTTGAGAGACTTTTTCGAGTTCACCTAATTTCTGAGGGTACAAGTTTTTTTCTAACTGTCAGTTTTTTTGCTAACGCGACCTTCCTACTCTGCTGCTACTCTTCATGACAACTGATCCCTGCGACTAAAAAATCACCTACGGTGGTGGGGAAGGGGGGGAGAGGGAGGTGGGGGGGTGGCGGGGTGTGACGGAGGGCAAGCGAGGGAGGCTGAGGAGTCTATTTTTGAGGCGCCTCAAAAATAGACTCCTCACGCCTCAAAATTTTTGAGGCGCCTCAAAAATAGACTCCTCACGCCTCAAAAGTTTTGAGGCGCCTCAAAAAGAGTGACGGAGGGCAAGCGAGGGAGGCTGAGAGCGGGATTCGAGGGGGCTGGCTGTTGAGGGAATAGCTCTGCTGCCGACAATCTCGTTATCAAGCACTACTCAAGACTCTCTGAACGGGACGCGCCTTCCAACGGCTCGATGCACCAGGGGTTGACCGGGAGAGATTTTTTAGAACTCTCACCTACAGCACAAATCACCTACAGCTCGACGCAGCAGGTGGAGGGTGGATGTGGGGTGGGTGCGGATTCAGAATCTAGGAGAGAGTGAAGGATTGAAACAACATGCTCACACATTCTAAGGTGATTTTTGAGTCGACTCAAAAACACATTCTTGTCCCAAATATCCGCCTGAAGAGTCTATTTTTGAGGCGCCTCAAAAATAGCTTCCACCCAGCCATTTAGTTTCTTGGGAGGAAGATTCCCTTCTTGTCAAACAGGTGTTGAGATGTTTTGGGGCATCTGAAGATTCTCCCCCCCCCCCCTCCAATCCCTCCCCCACCCCCCAATCCCCCCCCCCCAAAAAAATAGAGCATAGGCACTCATCCAATGACACGACTGCACTGCCCTTGCCCTCCGATCTGCTTCTTGTTCTCCGCTCTGCTTCTTGTGCGTGTAGTCAAGCTCCGCCCTCTGAGTGACTGCCTCCTGCACATCATTTCATAGACAACTAGAGCGTGGCGGGCCCACCCTCCCCATCCATCCCCATCCCTCCCCCACCCCTCCCCCCAAAAAGAGCAACGGCACTCACCCCATGACACGGCCGTACTGCCCCTGCCCTCCGCTCTGCTTCTTGTGCGTGTAGTCAAACTCCGCCCTCTGAGTGACTGTCTCTCGGAAGTTAACCTGGGGCTTGCCCACTACTGTGTCCACCTGGCAGGTAAAGCAGAAGGGGAGGACGGAAGAGAGGGGGGGATGGAGAAAGAAGAGTTGAATCAAATTCCCCCCTCTGCGTAACTGTCTCCCGGAAATTCACTTGAGGCTTACCCACCACTGTATCCACCTGGCAGGCGCAAGAGGAGAGGAAGAGCAAACGAAGATGAGAGGAGGAAGAGAGGGAGGGACGTCCGGGGTCAGTCAAGCTCTTCTGCAGGAATTCTTCTGCAGTCAAGCTCTGCTTCCTGCGTGGAGGAGAAGGGGGAGGGAAGGAGGAATTCTTCTGCAGTCAAGCTCTGCTTCCTGCGTTTCCGGCGTTCAACTCTGGCTGTCTATCGTTTTGGAACTTGTTGCCGCTTGCCCAACATGGTATCCACCTGCCAGGGGAACGTCCGTGGCGAGAAGTGCGAGGAGGAGGGAGCTCTTCTGCAGTCAAGCTCTACTTCCTGCGTCTCCTGCACCCAGCTCTGGCTGTCTGTCGTTCGGAATTTACTAGCGACTTCCCCATCACCACTGCATCCACCTGGCAGGGGGCAGAGGAAGAGAGGGAGGGACCCCCCTGGGGTCAGTAGTGGGAGGAGGAGGAATTCTTCTGCAGTCAAGCTCTGCTCCCTGCGGCTTCTGCGCCCAAATCTGGTTGACTGTCGCCCAGAGGAGGTTAACTTGCGGCTTGCCCACCAGTGCGTCTACCTGTCATGTGGTGAAACTTGAAGGAGACAAGGAGGGCGGGCCACGGTCGCGGAGACAGTTGATGGGCAGTTCACAATCCGTGTGTAATGAGTCGATGTTTTAGTCGACTCAAAAATCGACTCATTACACACGGTCGCGGAGACAGTTGATGGGCAGTTCACAATCCGTGTGTAATGAGTCGATGTTTTAGTCGACTCAAAAATCGACTCATTACACACGGTCGCGGAGACAGTTGATGGGCAGTTCACAATCCGTGTGTAATGAGTCGATTTTTAGTCGACTCAAAAATCGACTCATTACACACGGTCGCGGAGACAGTTGATGGGCAGTTCACAATCCGTGTGTAATGAGTCGATGTTTTAGTCGACTCAAAAATCGACTCATTACACACCACGGTCGCGGAGACAGTTGACAATTGTGGCAGAGGGCCGAATGAAAAGGGCGAGATCGCATTCTGAATCAACTCAAAGGGCAGCGCGCAGAATGCAAAAGTCAAGATACATTACTCTCCCTTAAAACCGGGAACCCTGAACCCTTAGGCTGGTTCAATGGTCAATATTAACCCACCTCCATGTTCCTTTTTTTAACCGCTCCACACATGTAGGTGTCCATATACAGCAACGCAAAAATAAAACCTTAACCATACATATGTATAACAAACCAATATATACATACATATATATATATATATATATATATATATGCCCGTACAGTACAAGAACACCCACCTTGTACTCTCTCTTGATACGCTCCACATAGATGTCCAGATGCAGCTCACCCATGCCCGATATAATGGTCTGCAGGTTTCAGACGGAGAAAGGGGTAAGGGGGAAAGGGGGGGATAAAGGGGGGAAAAAGGGGGGGGGGGGGGGGGGGGGGGGGGGGAGGGGGGCGACATGACATAGATGTCCAGATGCAGCTCACCCATGCCTGCCCAATATGATGGTCTGCAGAGGGGGTGGATGGGAGTTTGGAGCAGGCATGGAGATTGAACGGGGAGAGGCGCCTAAGACAGAGAACACTACCAGGCGACTTACCTACCCCTCATATAATCACCGCCCTCTAAGCTCACCTCGCCTTTCTAAGCACACCTCGCCCCCGTCATGACCTAGGCTGACTTGGAATGTAGGTTCCTGCCTGCGGCTTGTAAGCACGTCACCTTATTGGTTGATTACAAACTGGTAATCTTTCCAATTAACCAGATACCCCTAGAAGCGCACCTCGCCGCTGTCTGTCAGTCAGGTTCCAGGCAGACTCGGAAGGTGGCCATGCGACTTGTACTCACTTCACCATTTTGGTGATCAGGGTCAAACGGTCAACCCCCAAACCCAGAATCCCGTATTTTTCTTAGGGGTCCACCAGTTGGCCCTCTCAGCTCACCTCCCCACTGTCAGGGTCCAGGCTGACTCGGAACGTGGGATCCTGTGGCGCATACTCCTCACTACACCATTTTGGTGATCAGGGTCAAACCCCAAACGACAAGCCCAGAACCCTGTATTATCCGAGGTGGTTGACCAGTCAACCCTAGAAGCTCACCTCGCCGCTGTCAGGGTCCAGGCTGACTCGGAAGGTGGGGTCCTCCTTCTGAAAACGGTTCAGCGCCTTGGAAAACTAAAAGAAAAAAAGAGAGCAGGGGTACAGAATGCACGGGAGAAAAGGAGGGGGGAAGAACGGTGGGAATGGTGCGGGTGGGGTGGGTTGGCGTGAGGGGAGTGTTGCTTCAGAAAAGGTGGGATTCCGCTTCTGGTAACGACCTAGCGCCTTGAGGAGTTAAATAGGTTTGGAACAAAACGAGGGATGGCGAAAAAGAGAGAAGAACAGTAGGTTTGTATCTAGCGATCACGCTCAATTGGTCGACTCACCAGTGCGCCCCCATTTTTTTCAACGGGTAATGGAGAGAGCCATGACAGGCTCGGCACATTCAAGGTGACTGTTGACTAGGTATGGGCAACATATAATCGGCTTCTGAGCCGACCCTAAACAAACCTATGCGCCCTCACTCTTTGAAGCAGGGGGGATGGAACGAGACATGACATACTCGGGGGCACATTCATCATGCTATCACTTGGTTGTGATAAACAGGCACGGGATTATTTTGAGCTGTCGGTGAGTCCCGCTGTCTTTTGAAGCCTAAGACATTGACAGAGACATGACTGGCTGGCTCGGGCACGCGCATGTTGACTTTCCTCACCTGAGCACTCCTCCTGAGCACTCCTGAGCACACCCCCAACCGCACACCACCCCTCTCACCTGAGTCCCGCCGTCTTTTGAAGCCGGAGAGATGGAAAGCGACATGACTGGCTCGGGCACGTTCATGCTGGTCATTGTGAAGCGCACCGAGCCGTCTGTGAAGGTGTCACCTGGTGGAGGGGGGAAGCAGTGGGAGAGAAATACTAGTACAGGCTAGACTGGCTCGGCCACGCTCATGCTGGTCATTGTGAAGCGCACGGAACCATCGGTGAAGGTTTCACCTGGTGGAGGGGGGAGGTAGTGGGAGGGGAGTACCAGTACAGGCCAGATTGGCTCGGCCACGCTCATGCTGGTCATTGTGAAGCACACCGAGCCGTCTGTGAAGGTGTCGCCTGGTGGGTGGGCGGGCGAGAAGGGGGTTGGGATGAGAGGAATATTGCCATAAGCAGTGATGAGGGCAGACGCAAGCACGCTCATGCTAGTCACTGTGAAGCACACTGAGCAGTCTGTCGAAGTGTCGCCTGGTGCACCTCACACTCACGCACACACACTCAAACACACACGCACACACTCACGCTCACACCGGCTAACTCACCCGATGCACAGTCCACTCCAAACATGGCCACGATCTCGCCTGCCCCTGCCTCTTGAATGTCCTGCAGGGAGAGGGAGAGGCGAAGGAGAGGGAGGGAGGTAGAGAGGAAGAGAGGACAAGGATGAAAGTTGGAAGAAGGAGCAAACCACATACTCACTCAATCATGGCCACGATCTTGCCCGACCCCGCCTCTTGAATGTCCTGCGGTAGGGGGCTGGGGGGGGGAGGGAGAGAGGGGGGAGGGAGGGGGAGGGAGGGGGAGGGAGGGGGAGGGGGGGCGTAAAGGGTGGGATGGTAACGGCGCCACAAAGCAGTCCACTCCAAACATGGCCACGATCTTGCCCGCCCCCGCCTCTTGAATGCCCTGCGGGGAGAGGGAGGGGGGAGGGTGAGGGAGGGGGGAGGGTGAGAGGGAGAGGGGAAGGTGAGAGGGAGGGGGGAGGGTGAAAGGGAGGGGGGAGGGTGAGAGGGAGGGGGGAGGGTGAGAGGGGGTACTGTCTGGGATGGAAAAACGATTCAAGGGAAAAAAATTGGGCTAGGGAACGACGCCACAACACACTCCACTCCCCCCCTCTTGGTTAAGTAGTTTAGTTTCGAGACTTCTCAAAACGACGCCACAACACACTCCACTCCCCCGCCTCTTGAATGCCCTGAGACAGGGAAGGGAAGTGAGGGAGGGTGGAATGGGACGGTCATAGGGCGGGAGAGGCGACCAACAAAAACATCAGGGAGAGAAGGAAATTCAACACGGTGCCACCACAGGTACGTACATCATGAAATAGATGACTTTTGACTTTTGAGGCTACTAAAAAAACAACACCAAAAACGTCGGGGAGAGAATGGAATTCAACACGGTGCCACACGGTGCCACGCGGTGCCATGCGGTGTCACACGGTGCCACGCGGTGCCACACACGTACATGATGAATTAGCACTGGTGCGCTGCTGCTTCTTGTTTTCCCATCGCGAGTACATCCAGGATCCGATAGATAAAAGAAAAAGCAGCACATGCACACTCACTCACCTGCTACCTGGGGGAGTAGGTCACATGCACGTGCACACTCACTCAACCGCTACCTCTAACTTGTTCCGATCAGCCCCTCACCTCACCTCCATGTCATCAGCATGCATGCGCACAAGGCGGGGGACCTGGAAGCGCACACACACTAGCTTTATCACTCACTAGCTTTATCACTCACTCACTCACTCACTCACCCACCCACCAACTCACCCACTCACCCATTACGTACCTGCACTGCACCAGCCCCTCACCTCCATGTCGTCAGCGTGCATGCGCACAAGGCGAGGAACCTAGAATCGGGCAAACAATAAGAGCAGAGAAGAAAGGCAGGTACAGGCAACAATCAGTCAACTATCAAGCGAATGGATACAGTGCAGTGAGGGGCCTAGAGAAACACACAAGACGAGATGAACGTGCACACGAAGAAGGCCTTCTTGTACACGAAGAAGAAACGTGGGCCACACGTGTACACAGTTGACAATCGTGGGTGGGTGTGGTCTAGTCGAGACGGTATAGGGTAATAATTAGACAGCAGCTTAGGACTTTCTTTTGTAGGTGGGGAAAAAAAAGGAAAAAAAATACTCTAATAAAACCTACAATTCTGTCACTGACTCCCTTGCCACATGTCACATCGCTGGACTAGGTGACTTTTGAGTCGACTCAAAAGTCACCTCGTTACAATTCTGTCACTGACTCACTGGCCTCATGTCACATTGCTGGACTCCCATCAAGATTCTTGACTCACCTTAATTGACTTTCTTTGACTCACCTTGATTGACTTTCTTTGACTCACCTTGATTGACTTTCTTTGACTCACCTTGATTGACTTTCTTTGACTCACCTTGACTTTCTTTCCCGTGCTGCAGTTGATGATGAATTCGCCTCTGCGCAACGTGCCCTCGTAGATCCTGAGGGGGTTTAGAGAGAAAGACACAAGGACAGCAGGGCAGGGACGAGGAGCAAGTGGAAACGGAGGGGCACTAAGCTGACTGCTCCCGTGCTGCAGTTGATGATGAATTCGCCTCTGCGCAACGTGCCCTTGTGGATCCTGAGAGGAGGGTCAAGAACAGTATCAGAAGAAGAGGAGGCAACAGGTAAGAGATGGTTTCTGAATTTCCACCTGTGCTGTGCTGCAGTTGACAATGGTTTCCTCGCTTTAACGCAATGGAGCCTGCTAAAATTCGAGTAATGGAAGTTTGGTTATGAGGCTCCTCAAGAATACTCCTCAAACCTTGAGGCGCCTCAAAACCTGTTGCTCAGTCGACAATGAAAATAACCTCAAAGCAATGGAGCCTGCTAGACGGCAAGCTCTTGCGCATTGGCTAAGCACACGTAGACGCACGCATGCCCATGTGTGCGGCACGTCATACGCATGCTCATGCACCCCCCGACCAAATTCTGCAGCAGGAACGCGCAGAATTCGGAATGACACCCAGCTGTGCATGCGCATGCACCCCCCGACCAAACCAAAACCAAGCTGCCCGACCACAAAGCTTGTTTATATGCCAGCCCAAACGTTCCATCTGCCTGTGTGGAAGGGACCTCTACAAGCACACAGCCTTGAGACGGATTGACACTCAAGCACGCACACACCTGAGGTAGGTCAGCTGGCCGAATCTCTCTTCCTCAAGCTTGAAGGCCAACCCAACCGGCGAGCCTGTTGAGCTCCTTTTTAAGGCGTACTAGAGTGCACACATGCACGCACACATGCGCAACCAAGGGGCCTGACGGATCACCGTCTAGAGATGCGCATAGGTGCATGCACGCGCGCGCGCACACACACACACACACACACACACACACACACACACACACAAACGCACGCGCACACACACACACACAAACGCACGCGCGCACACACACACACACGCACGCACACACACACACACACGCACACACACGCACGCACACACACACACACACACACACACACGCACGCACACACACACACGCACGCACACACACACGCACGCACGTGCACGGAGCTATGCATAGCACGAGGACGCACGTACCTGAGGTAAGTCAGCTGGCCGAATCTCCCTTCCTCGAGCTTGAAGGCCAAACCAACCAAGGGGCCTGACGGGTCTCCAGCCAGATGCACCTGAGTGAAGGGATGAGGGGAAAGGAAGCAAGAGGGAGTCTAGTTTTGAGGCGCCTCAAAACTAGACTCCTATCACGCGGTTTTGAGGCGCCTCAAAACTAGACTCCTATCACACGGTTTTGAGGCGCCTCAAAACTAGACTCCTATCACGCGGTTTTGAGGCGCCTCAAAACTAGACTCCTATAACGCAGATGCACCTGAGTGAATGGATGAGGGGAAAGGAAGCAAGAGGGTTGAGTGCTGAGCCAAAGGGGGAATGAAGGGGAAGGAAGGAAGGGGGCACTTGAAGGGGAGGAGGGGGGAACTGTAAGTCCATTCCTTCGTGCCCCAATCTAGTGGTCAGCAGACTCCATGCAGCTTGTACTTTCGCTCTTGGCAGAAAGTGAGCTCAACTCAAACGCACAAGCTTCCTGAATCAACCAGGACGCCATCCCTACCTTTCACCTCCACTTCGCATGGCGTTTGATCCAGGAGCATGGTTGGTGCCTTCTCTCTTGGCAAAAAGTGAGCTCAAACGCACTAGTATGTCGTGCTTCTCCCATTTCTCCCATTCTCTTCAACTATCCTTCCTCCTTGCCCTTCTTTCCCCCCTTGTCCATTCCGCCTCTTGTAGGTTATCACTGGTGCCGTGGGACCGAGCTCTCCATTACAAGCCGCACAACGCCTGCTCAGATCTACTTAGGATCGAATTCCCGCACTGCAAGACTCCAGTAGGATTAGAGCGAATTGCAGTATAGAAGGAAAACTTACAAGCGAAAAGCGATAGTCCTACTGAGTCGCATACTATTTACACGTCCATCTCCCTCTGCTCCGTTGTCCCCTTCATCTTCATACCCTTGAGAACTGAGATTGCTCTTGGCCCTGCTTCTCGTCAGATTAGGCCCCTGCTGACGCCCTCCACCTCGTTCCCGCTCGCGCCTCGATACTTCGACATTTCATTCTCTCCGCCCACGATTCGCTCATTACCGAACTTGTACAGTACTGTACTGTACCTCCCTCCTTTCCACCTTATATTTCTGTTGTACATTCAATCTCTTCTCCAATTCTTCTCTCCTTTTACTCACCACTTCCTTCACTGCTGTATTAACCGTGGGAAGGCTCATGTCTTCCCGCGTGTAACGCGACAAACGCACTAGTATCCTAAATCACCCAGAACGTCATCCCTACCTTTCACCTCCCCTTGGTATGGCGGTTTTATTGACTTCATGTGATTGATCCAGGAGCATGGCCTGGAATGGATAGTCCACCCCTCCACGCACCATCTCACTCCACTGAAATCGAAATTAAAAAAGGAAAACGCATGTACCTTCGTCGCCCCTTTGTTCTGGTCCAACCAAGGCATGGTTGCTGACTTCCGTGGGGCAAGGCAGGTGGTCCACCAGTGACCACTCCATGCAGCAGCGGTGAGAGCACGGGTATCACAAGTCAATGGGAGAATCACAAACACCACAATCACACACACCTTCTCCTCCCCTTTGTTCTGGTCCAACGCGTGGTTGCTGACTTCCGTGGGGCATGGCAGGTAGTCCACCACTCCATTCAGCAGCGGTTGCACACCCTGCTCAGGTGGAAATCCAGGTGGCAGATTCAGGTGGCAAAATCAGGTGACAGTTCAGGTAGTATAGTCAGGTTGAAATTCAGGTAGGAACAAAACAACAGAGGTGGAGATTCGAATTTCAGGCCACAGAGACAGGCAGAACCACGGTACAGTAGGATGCAACGGAGGAGCGCAACACGGACTCTCAACGCAGAACTCGCAAGGTGGCGCGTGATCAAAACAACTCTAACCCTGTTCATAAACGTCCCATACATTCTCATGAACCCAGGCGGGAACTTAAGCGCCAGAAAAGTATTTTTTTTAGGCGCCTCAACAATTTGATCGAAACAACTCTCTCCCTGTTCATAAACGTCCCGCACAACCCCTTGAACCCAGGCAGGAACTTAAGCGCCAGAGTAACTTTCAAATGAAAACACCTTCCTCCCTCCCTCCTCCTACCCCCTCCTCTCTCCCCCCCCCCCGTTCCCCCCCAACCACTCATCCTTTTTATGGACATCACGTACATCCCCTGAACAGGGTGTTTTTGAGATTTCTCAAATACATCCCCTGAACAGGGTGTTTTTGAAAATTCTCAAATGCAACCCCTGAACGAATACAGGCACGAACTTGGACGCTAGAGTAGCACGCGACCAATTTCTACTTTTCCCCTATTCCCCCCCCCCCCTCTCTCCCCTCCTCCCCCTCTCTCCCCCCTTTCCCTCCCCTCCCCACCACCGCTCACCCTGTTCTTGAACGTGCTCCCCTTGAACACAGGCACGGACTTGAGCGCAAAGGTGGCAGGCAGGGGATGAGACAACTTTCCTCCCCCACCACCACCCCTTTCTAATGAAGATTAAATGGGTTCAACCCGCAGCAAGTCACGGAGTAGTCTCTTAGATCGGATACTAAGCTAAGCTAAGAAGCAAGAA
Organism: Closterium sp. NIES-67; assembly: GCA_027943415.1. Lineage (NCBI taxonomy): Eukaryota > Viridiplantae > Streptophyta > Zygnematophyceae > Desmidiales > Closteriaceae > Closterium > Closterium sp. NIES-67. Next base: position 363,928 of record BQMB01001718.1, on the reverse strand, counting down.
AGGTAACGCGAAATTGTGACTAGTGAGGAAACCCAGACAATTAGTCCGGATGCGCGGGTACGCGTTTCGGCAAAAGAGCCTTCATCAGCACACTGACGATCAGACTTCCTCACTGATCACTTCTTCTACTACCCTTCTTGCTTGAGCTCGAGAAATTCGAGCCGTCAAGCCTCTCAAAGGATCGCGGCTCCAAGTGGAGCGCTCCGCCAACTCCTTCTCTAGCTGTCAAAGTTTTGCAAACACTCATGCAGATTGGGAAGCTCCAGAAGGTACGTCACCAACTTTTGGGCGACATCCAACTGGTTACAAATTCTCAACTACACTAGTTTAGCTCTAACTAATCTGTTACAAAACTTGCTAGGCAATTTCCAAGTTGTAACAAACCGAGGAAAATGACGGCCTTGAGTTTGCAGGGTATTTTTGAGAATTTTCAAAAATACCCCACCACCCCCCCTTCCTACCACCCACCGCCCCACGACTCACCCTGTTCTTGAACGCGCTCCCCATAAACACAGGCACGAATTTCAATCCGAGAGTGGCGCGGCGGACAGCAGCTTGGAGCTCCTCGGCTGAAATCGGCTCGTCGTTGAGAAACTTCTCGGCAATTTCGTCATCCACCTCTGACAGGTGCTCTATCAGCTCGTGCCTCTTCTCCTCCGCCTTCTCCTTGAGATTGTCCGGCACGCCTGCCTCTCGCCGCACCTTCTCCCTGTGGATGGGGCGATAAGGGCACACAGAGCTGACTTTTGAGTCGACTAAAAAAAAAACGCACCTTCTCCCTGTGGTTGGGGCGATAAGGGCACACAGAGGAAAGCATTGAGCCCCCCTGCATAATGATGCTTCGACTTCATCGTCCACCTCTGGCAGGTGCTTTACCAGCTCGCGCCTCTTCTCCGCCGCCTTGGAGGTCCTCCTCTATAAGTCTTGGTGCTTCAGATTCACAGAGATGCCCTGCTCGATTAGCACCATCAATTTTGGGCGACGCGGAAACAGCGTGAGATAACTTCATTGTACGCCTCTCACAGGCGCTCTATCATACATGCATTAGAGCTTATATTATACATGATGCACATAGCGTTTTACACATACTCTCTACAAACATACCCACTTGAGCTGTCGACGTAAATGCAGGACAGGGAGCTGAGGTCGACGCCTGTGAAATATAACCCTATGACATACTCGTTATAGACCATACCCACTATACACATATTCACTATAAACACACCCGCTGGGTCCGTCAAAGTAAATGGAGGACATGGAGACGAGATCAACCAGACCTGGCATACTCGTTATAAGCATTCCCACTTTTACCATATATTTACTACAAACATACCCGCTGGGTCCGTCAAAGTAGATGGAGGACATGGAGACGAGGTCAACCAAGCCTGAGAGATCTGACTCCAGGCCAATAGGAATCTGATCAAGACACGTGAAACAAAGGGGGAGGAAAGGATGGGGGTGGGGGGAGGGGGAGATGGGGGAGGGTGGGAGGGGGACGGGGAGGGGAGAAAACTTGGGAATAAGGTAAAAGGAGGGAAAGTTGAGATAGGAGGAGGAAAGTGAAAGAAAGAAGGAAAAATACAGCTCAACTTAATAATTTGTAAGGGTTCTTTGCCTCCAGACAAAACGAACCAACGCACCCACAATCACACAATCACACAGTCACAATTTTTACAATCACACGACACGACCTGTCATTTTGCAGAAACGCTCTCTGAAAGAAAAGAACCCGCGTTGATGGTGGAGCAACTGCGGTCCACAATCAAGTAGAATTAAACCCACCTGCATGGCAGCAGCATTCAGTCTGAGCTTGGACCACAGCTGCCCCACCACCCACAGTCACACCGCCTGTAACTGTCAACATCAACAGCATCTGCAATCACACGATCTACTACAGTCACACCTGCTAATAGCGCACCCACCACCACCAGCACCCACCTGCACTGCAGCAGCATTCAGTCTGAGTTTGGACCGCAGCTGCCCCACCACCTTCCACGGGTCTGCTCCCGTACGATCCAGCTTGTTGATAAACGCCAGGCGAGGGACACTGTGAGGGGGGGAAGTGTGGAGGTGGGGTTGCGGACAGGGGGGAAATAGGAGGAAAGAGGGTGGACGGAGGAGCAAAGAAAGGCATGTTGCCTACTACTACCTTCCACGGGCCTGCTCCCGTGCGATCCGGCTTGTTGATAAACGCCAGGCGCGGGACGCTGAGGAGACGAGGAGGGGAAAATGACAGGAGAAACAGCAGAAAGGGAAGGGACGAGAGGGGCTTGGCAGGGAATCAGATCAGCTCCAGCCCACCACCTTCCACGGGTCTGCTCACGTGCAATCGAGCTTGGTGATAAACGCCAGGCGAGGCACACTGGGGAGGAGGGGAGTGCGAGAGGGGACAGAGAGGGAGGGCGGAAAGGGGGTGGATGGAAGAGCAAAGAAAAGCATGCTTCCCACCACCTTCCACGGGTCTGCTCCCGTTCGATCTAGCTTGTTGACAAACGCCAGGCAAGGCACACTGGGCAGAAAGAGGGGAGGGGAAGGGCGAGTGGGAGAGGGGGGGGGGGAAAGGACGGAAGAGCAGAGGACAGCATGTTTCCCAGCACCTTCCAAGGTTAAGTATAATCAGGGTATAGGTATGGTCAGGGTTTAGGAAAAATCCGAGTTTAGGTGTGATCAGGTTATGGTAAAAATCAGGGTGTAGTGTAGGTATGATCAGGTTCAGGTATGAAAATTGTTTAGGTTTGACCAGGGTTTTGGTATAATCAGGGTTTAGGTATGACCAGGGTTTTGGTATAATCAGGGCTTAGGTATGACCTGAGTTTTTGTATAGTCAGGGTCAAGATATGATCAGGGTTAGGGAATAATCAGGTTTTAGGTTTCCGGGATTAGGGTGCTGATCTGGTGCCCCATTCACAGCATTGCTGGGTTGCCCAATCAGTCCACAACCACTTGGGCGGCGAGTCGATACAGGTGGGGCTCTAGCACCCCAGATGGTTCGATAAAGGTGGGGCTTGAGGGTCGAGGATTTGAGTTTCTTGTTTACCCAGGGGCCAGGGGCCAGGGGTCAGGGGTCAGGGGTCAGGCATGGTGGGGCGTTTGCTGTAAATTGACTCCTCTCCGCCAGTGTCCCTCGCCCTGCCTTTATCAGCAAGGTGGATTGCACCAACGCAGAACCTTGATTATACCCCTAATTATACCTCACCCTGATCATTCCTGAACCCTTATTATACCCGAACCCTGATTAGACCAAAGCTCTGATTATACCCCTGAATCTATAGTTAGCCCCACCCACCTGCATTGTCTCATCTGCCTGTTGACCATTATCGCCTCACTCTGCACGCCGCCAACGCTGCACAGCACTAAAACTAGCCCCGTCCAGCACCAGCACCCCGAAACCCTGACAACCGGAACCATAGAACCTAAACCCCAAACGCGAGATTCGTACCTGCATGTGATTTTTTAGAATTCAAAAAAATAATCTCAGCACCCCTAAACCCTGAGAACCGAAACCCCCGAACCGAAACCTGAAACCCAAGACTGGCTTCTTACCCTGAAACCTAAAGCCTACACCCTGGATTCTTACCTGTATCGCCTCATCTGCCAATCAACAGTTATCGACCGGCTCTGCACACCCCCAACGCTGCACAGCACCAGAATAGCCTCGTCCAGCACCCTCGGGCCTCAGCAACCCCCAGAACCTGAACCCCAGAACCGAAACTTTAAACCCGAGGCTCTTACCTGTATCGCCTCATCTGCCGATCAACAGTTATCGACTGGCTCTGCACGCCCCCAACGCTGCACAGCACCAGAATAGCCTCGTCCAGCACCCTCGGGCCTCAGCAACCCCCAGAACCTGAACCCCAGAACCGAAACTTTAAACCCGAGGCTCTTACCTGTATCGCCTCATCTGCCGATCAACAGTTATCGACTGGCTCTGCACGCCCCCAACGCTGCACAGCACCAGAATAGCCTCGTCCAGCACCCTCGGGCCTCAGCAACCCCCAGAACCTGAACCCCAGAACCGAAACTTTAAACCCGAGGCTCTTACCTGTATCGCCTCATCTGCCGATCAACAGTTATCGACTGGCTCTGCACGCCCCCAACGCTGCACAGCACCAGAATAGCCTCGTCCAGCACCCTCGGGCCTCAGCAACCCCCAGAACCTGAACCCCAGAACCGAAACTTTAAACCCGAGGCTCTTACCTGTATCGCCTCATCTGCCGATCAACAGTTATCGACTGGCTCTGCACGCCCCCAACGCTGCACAGCACCAGAATAGCCTCGTCCAGCACCCTCGGGCCTCAGCAACCCCCAGAACCTGAACCCCAGAACCGAAACTTTAAACCCGAGGCTCTTACCTGTATCGCCTCATCTGCCGATCAACAGTTATCGACTGGCTCTGCACGCCCCCAACGCTGCACAGCACCAGAATAGCCCCGTCCAGCACCCTCAGCGCTCTTTCCACCTCGATGGTGAAGTCCACGTGGCCCGGTGTGTCGATGATGTTCACCTGAGGGGGAGGTCAAGTGGAAGGATGAGAAGAAAGAGAGAGAAAGGGGTGGGTAAAAGCCCCGTCCCGTCCAGCATCGTCAGCATCGTCAGTTCCACTTCAATGGTGAAATCTACGTGTCCGGGCATGCCGATGATATTCACCTGAGAAACACAAAAAAGTTGATGGGTCAAAGTAAATGTTTGAATGGTTTATCAAGAGCGGTACGGGTTAGTGGATAAGGAGACACAGAATAGCCCCGTCCAGCACCCTCCCTCAGCGCTCTTTCCAATTCAATAGTGAGAGACGACTGCAGGTCCATCAGGTTATGCATGCATTATGCATGTCGCAGCGGACTGAATGCTGATCCCTTTCTCAAGCGGTATCTTTCACTCTCTCCTGTCCAGGTACCTACCGTCTATCTTCAGCAGAGCCTTCAGTCGCTCATCCATCTGTACCTGGCCTTTTCCCATTGCTCACCTGGTGGTCGCCCCACGTGCTGCAGTGGGTGGCAGCGGACTGGATGGTGATGCCCTTCTCCTCTCCAGGCCCATCGAGTCCATCTTCAGGCAACCCCTGGAGTCAACTAAAAGGTAGTATCCACCAAGTACACAACCCACGTACAGTGCGTGGCAGCGGACTGGATGGCGATTCCTTCTGCCTCTCCAGGTCCATGTAGTCCATCTTGGCGCCCACGCCGTCCCGCCCCCTCACGCCTTCAGGCCACCCTCGAGAAAGCTGATACCTGCCAGCCACGTACAACCCAACTACTCCCTCACCTGGTGGTCGCCCCACGTGCAGTGCGTGGCAGCGGACTGGATAGTGATGCCCTTCTCCCTCTCCAGGTCCATCGAGTCCATCTTGGCGCCCACGCCGTCCCGCCCCCTCACTTCGTGAATCTCGTGGATCCGCCCCGTGTAGAACAGCACACGCTCGGTCAGAGTTGTCTTGCCCGAGTCTATGTGCGCTGATATGCCGATGTTTCGAATCTGGAAGGAAGGTGCAGGGAAACAAAGGGAAGGGCGGACAATAAGCCCCCTCACTTCGTGAATCTCGTGGATCCGCCCCGTGTAGAACAGCACACGCGCTGTCAGGGTCGTTTCCCCCGAGTCAATATGTGCCGAGATTCCAATGCTATGCATCTGAGAGAGAGAAGCGGCAAGGCAGCCGGGAAGGGGGAAGGCAGCAGGGAAGGGGGAAAGCAGCAGGGATGGGGGAAAGCAGCAGGGATGGGGGAAAGCAGCAGGGATGGGGGAAGGCAGCAGGGATGGGGGAAGGCAGCAGGGAAGGGGGAAAGCAGCAGGGATGGGGGAAGGCAGCAGGGATGGGGGAAGGCAGCAGGGATGGGGGAAAGCAGCAGGGATGGGGAAGGGAAGGCTCCTTCCCCACATGCTTTTGAGTCGGCTCAAAGTCAGCTCTGTCCATCTTGGAGCCCAATCGACTTTTGAGTCGGCTCAAAAGTCAGCTCTGTCCATCTTGGCGCCCAATGACCAATTCTAACCGAATAACGTGTTGGTCATTGGGTTTTGTCTTTGGGCGCCAATAACCTGTTGGTCATTGGCAAGATTGACCAAATAACCTGTTTCGAAACGCTGCTTAGCCTGAAAACGACAAGATTTCGAAATGTGGAGCAGGGCAGGGCAGGGCAGGGCAGGGCTGTGGATCCTCCATGCGAAGCTCAGCACTTTGACCCCTCGAATTCGTCATACCCGATGCCAGATGTGCTGGAGCTGACACTTACATGAGGGCATCAGCACATGCATAAGCTGTATATGAAGGGGAAGGTTGACTTTTGAGTCGACTCAAAAGTCACCTCGGTTCGACACATGTAGACCACGTTCGAGGAAAGCAAACATCCCTCTTCAAGCTCACCACCTCGCTTTCTCCATCCCCTCACGCCACGGCTCTATCTTCTTTTCCTGCTCGCTCGCAGCCTGCGTGGATCAATTCACTTACAAACAAGTCTAAAGAAAAAGCATCTCGGTTCAATCTCAACATCTCACCTTCAATGATCAAGCTCATCATCTCACCTTCAATGATCAAGCTCATCATCTCACCTTCAATGATCAAGCTCATCATCTCACCTTCAATGATCAAGCGCATCATCTCACCTTCAATGATCAAGCTCATCATCTCACATTCAATTATCAATCTAATCAGCTCACTTTCTCCATCCCCTCACGCCACGGCTCTCTCTTCTCCTCACCAATGCACTCAGCGCCTGACAGGTTGTGCGTGCAACAGATTCACTTACAAGCCTGGAAAAGGCAATCATCCCTCTTCAATCTCATCAGCTCACCTTCTCCATCCCCTCACGCCACGGCTCTTTCTTCTCCTCCTGCTCGCTCGCAGCCTGCGTTCCATACCACCTCCCTCCCGTTCCTGCCACATCCGAGCCTAGCACTGTAGGTTCGGCAAACCGGACCCCTCCTCCCGAGCCAAAAGTAACGCTTTTCCACGCCGATAGGCGCTTTGCATCGACGCTTTCCCACGATCCGAAGGGAGATGATTCCTGGGGAGGGGCTAAGCTCGGCGCGCTGCAGCTGTTTCGCGAAAGCAGAGCGGATGTGAGGGCCGGACCCGCGCGTCGATCTGATCCGTTGGATCTGAAGCTGCCGCGCCGGGAGGCGGATCGGACGGCGGCGAGGATCAGGTCCTTGGATCGGCCACGTGCCATGGGTGACGTGTCAGGCGAGGGGCGATTCTGGGGTGATCAGGACAAATGGCAGGTGGGATGAGGGGATGCTGCTGATACGTAGGTATTGATAACGGGGCGAGAGACAACGGCGATGGTGGTTTCAGGAACGAGGAGCGATGGAGGAGCGGTGGAGGAGCGATCAGTGCAGTGGAAGGTGAGATCCGCGGTAGATGATCAGTTGGTGTCGGTAAAACAACGAGTTGGCGATCGGATCAGAGGATGAACGACAAGCCAATGATCGATCAGAAGCGGCGAAGTACGAAAGTGAGCGAAGTGATCAGATGATGTACGGAAGAGGAATGGACGGTCTGGATTGATTGGCGAATGCAGAATCGCGAAGATGAGGGGTGTCAGCGATCACGCGCGTAGTGGCTGAACGCCAGCAGTGCGACGATTGCCTGAACGCCAGCAGTGGCTGGGGCAATCGATAAGTGCTCAGCAAAGAAGCACCAGCAACCCTGGAATCGGGAAGATAATTCCTAGTGCTCGGACAGAGGAGTAATTCCTAGTTTCCCAAAACCAGGCACGTGCCAGCCTCGGCAAGCCCGGCTTGGGATGTCGAGCGCAAGCAGGAGGTTTGGCAGGAGCTTGAGGGGGAGAGAAAGCCACAGTGCGGCCCGGCAGCGCTTGTTGTGTGCCTAGCTACGGGATCAGCAGAAGCCCCTGGTTCGGTAGCTTCGTCTGTCGGTTCACCGCCAGAAGCACGTCATTGGCTGAGCTACCACAGGTCTGGGAACTCTTTGATTAACTGCCCTATAGGAGCATTCGGCACAAACCACAAGCGCTCATCTTAGTTCCAATGAACTCTTGAGAAGTAAATGGTGTATAAGTTACTGACAAATGCGTGCATTTCCCTACATACATAGTAACCCCACTAGTTAATCCTGAAATTACACATATTTGGAACAGATTATAATTTGAAATTGGGAATTTGCATTAGCATTTTTGGCAAAAACATGTTTTATGTGGATATAAAACTCGTTGAGTTCTATGCAATTATGCGGATTATGGTGAACTTGAAGAGTAGCGTGAGATGAAGTATCGAAGTTGTGAATGACTGAAATAAGAGGCAAGATAAAGGAACACCTGAGCTATCTTAGCCGTGAGATTCGAGGTTTCAGGAAGGAGATCGAAGGGCCTTTAAGTGTCGACGAGAGGCCTGGAGAACACACGAAGGCTTGGTCCAAAGGTCTTGAACAGTGTCGGAGGCTCGGAGAGAAAGGTCCGGGACCGAGCCGAGTGTTCACGTGTGTACGCAATAATCAGTACAGCTCGGTAAGGAATAAAGTTGCCTTGCAACATTCCTATCACATGAGTTGGTTTCTGTTACAGATGGTTACCCCACTCCATCCTCCCTCTCCTCCAACCTGTCCTCTCTCTTGCTGACGAGATCGCTCATCCTTAGGGCGCGTCATATTTTTCTGAACATGGGTTTTTACGAACTCATGTTCTCTCGAATGTTTCGCAGTGCTTCGCGAGGGGCGAACACGCTTACCAGCTCCGAAATGAACATGGGGAGAAATAGCATTTTGGGCGTGTCTCAATTTGTGGGGCGAGAATTTCCAGATTGTCGCAAAAATTTGACGAGCTTCGCAAAACTAGTTACTCTGGTGCTCGCTTCATGTTCACAAAAATGTGACGCGCCCTCAGTCCGCCACCGTCACTGGACTATCAAGCTGACCTCTATACTGTACTAGTTCACGTTGAGGCAGCTCAAAACTCTCCCTCCTCTCATTTCTATGCTAGGAGTGCGTTGCTCCGCGTTTCTGATCGTGCGCGAGTCCAGAGTCATAGGAGAATCCAGGTTACTTGGGTTCAACCGCTCTCACGTCATTGGCTGCGGATTCCGCGTGGCTTGTATCCTCTCCACTTTCGAACTGACTCAAACGCCATTTAGGGGATCCCGTTTTGCCCAATTGAATTGAGACCGGTCCTTCGCCCTTTTCTAGTTATAAAAAACTACCCAGCATTTTTGCGACTTTACTCGCGACCGTCTACTGCGGGCCGCCTCGCCATTTCCCTGTCTGCCTCGTATTTTACACTCCGCCCGGCTAGTCGAGTACTCTCATCGAATTGCTGTTGGTCTCATTTTCCCGCATCGAGATGTCCAAGGCGGCGCAAGGCTCTACGCGTAAGGTACAATGAACGTCCCTTGGGACGTGTTTTCCCTTCCACGAGGTAAGAGGGACTTTCCCTACCCTAACCCCTCTTCCTTCCAACGTCCCGCCCTCTCTCCCTTCCTCAGTCCGCCCTCCCCCTCTCTCTCCCTCAAGCGGCCCGTTTATTGCTGGAACCCTGGGTACAGGCTAGGCATGTGGGGTGACCATGGGAACCCTCACTCTCCCTCCCTCTAGTTTTGAGGCGCCTCAAAACTAGACGTCCCCCCCCCTCTCTCTCCCTCCCTCTCTGCTCATTCATCTTCGCTCTTCCCTCCCCCCCGTCCGCTTCCTGATTTTCTCCTTCCTTCTCCCCGTCTCCGTTCCTCCCTCAATTCCTCTTCCCCTCCCTTCGCTTATGAGTCTGTAAAAGAGTGATCCCCTCTCCCCCCCCCCCCCCCCCCCCCCCCCCTTCTCCTCCCTTCCCTCTCCACACTTGTCCCTTTTGACTTCAACTTTCGGTTCTCTTTGGATCCCCTCTTCCTCCAGACACAGAAGGACAAGGAGGCCGTGAAGAGTCCATTTTTGAGGCGCCTTGAAAATAGACTCCTCACAAATCGCTTCTCTTTGGATCCCCTCTTCCTCCAGGCACAGAAGGATTAGGAGGCCGTGAAGCCCAATAAGGAGAAGGGGGCTCGTCTCTCTTCTGTCGTCGAATCTTCATCCATCTCCTCCCCTCATGCACACCCCACCCTCACGACAGACACAGAAGGGCAAGGAGGCTGCGAAGCCAAAGAAAGAGAAGGGCAGCTGAAGGAAGCACGTGAGGGGATACCTGAAGGGACACCTGAAGCGCTCCTGTTTCTCCCCCCCACTCCCTCCCATGCATGTGCACCTCCCACTCGCAGACACAGAAGGACAAGGAGGTTGTGAAGCCAAGGGAAGAGAGGGCGGTGTTTGACCTGCCAGGGCAGCTGAAGGAAGCACGTGAAGAGGGACCTCAAAGAGAGCATATCCCTCCCCCCCACGCACCCCCTGCATGTGCACCTCCCTCTCGCAGACACAGAAGGACAGGGAGGCTGTGAAGCCGAAGAAAGAGAGGGCGGTGTTTGACCTGCCAGGGCAGCTGAGAGAGGCACCAGAAGAGGTGAGGTGGGGAGGAAGGGAGGTATGGAGGGGGGCACAGACAGAGGAATATATATGGGCAGCTGAGAGAGGCCCCAGAGGAGGTGAGTGGGAAAGGGTTGGAGGTTTGGGGAGGTATGGGAGGACGCACAGGGAATTCAGATGACAGTCAAGATGACGAAGGAGAAGGTGATGTTTGACCTGCCAGGGCAGCTGAAAGAGACACCAGAGGAGGTGAGTGGGAAAGGGTTGGAGGATTGGGGAGAATTCAGATGAATGTCAAGCCGAAGATGGAGAAGGTGCTGTTTGACCTGCCAGGGCAACTGAGAGAGGCACCAGGGGAGGTGAGAGAGCAGAAATAGACTTGGTGCAGGGGCAAGTAAATTGAGGGGAGTATGGAGAGAAATCAGGGAGGCACAGGGGAATAAGGATGAATGTCAATCCGAAGAAAAGGAAGGTGGCTGCTGAGGGAGGCACCAGAGGAGGTGATGTGAAAAAGGAAAAAAGTACTTAGTCAAGTGTGCTTCTTTTTTTGGCCAAAGCACAACCTTCCTGAACTTCCCCCCTCCCACCAGCATCCTCTCCCCTTTCATCTTCTCCCCCCCCGCCTCCTCTTTTCCCTTCTCCCCTTCCTCCCCCGCCTACCCTGTTATTTTTTCTTGGACTGCAGAATGAGCCTCTTCGCATATTCTACGAGAGCCTCTACAATCAAATACCAGAAAGCGAGATGGCTCAGATATGGTACTGCTCATGTTTATGTTTCTTGCAACTTTTTGAGTCGACTCCAAAGTGATTTTTGAGTCGACTCAAAAATCACAAGCGAGATGGCTCAGATATGGTGCTGCTCATGTTTATGTTTGTTGCAACTTGCTGTTTGTGTTGCCTGCTTAAGCATCATCAATTCCTCAGTACAGTGGAGTAACATCAAACTTTGCTGGCGAAAGTATCCCTTGCGGCTTAGCCTCATCTCTTCTTGTTAATGAAAGGATGGTTTTTCTTTGCCAGCTGGGGTACAGGCACTTTTTGTTTGCCGCTCAATTCTGTCTCTCTGTATGCTCACCAAGTCGCATCATTGCATATTTCCAGCCTGCTGTACATTGCTTAGAGGATGATGGAGCATGGGTTGTTGGACGAGGATAAAGTGCGGCGAGTGCTTTGTTAAGAAGAGCGAGGATGCAGATAAGCAACAGCAGCAACCCCATGAGTCGGTACTGCTACTTGTTGACCCGACTTTATTCAACATCCCTTTTTCATTTCTGCTTTGCTTTGCGTTACAGGATGATGGAGCATGGGCTGTTGGACGAGGATGAAGTGCGGCGAGTGCTGGTTGTCAAGAGAGAGGATGCAGATAAGCAACAGCAGCAACCCCATGAGTCGGTACTGCTACTTGTTGACCCGACTTTATTCAACATCCCTTTTTCATTTCTGCTTTGCTTTGCGTTGCAGGATGATGGAGCATGGGCTGTTGGACGAGGATGAAGCTCGCCGAGTGCTGGTTATCAAGCAAAGGAGAGGAGGAGGCCGGGGAGGTGCAGCAGCAACTCCTGCTTCTGCCAGAGCAGCCACGGCCGTCCGAGCCTCCTCTGCTGCTGCCTCGGCAGCTGCCTCCCGAGCCTCAGCCACTGCTCTGGGCAGCAAGCCTGGTTCGGCAGCAGGAGGCAAGGCACAAGCCAAGTCTCCAGCTTCGGCGACGAAAGTAGAACCGAGCAGCAATGGTAGAGCGAGAGGGGGAGCTAAGACTCCTACGTCTGGAGGGCGCAAGGCAGCGGTGAAGGCATACAGAGATGAAAGTGATTCGGAAGAAGAAATCATTCCTTTGAAGAAACTGCGCCGATGACCTTGGAGGCTGTACAAGATTTGTGTGACCAATCAAGGCTTGTATCAGGCGGCCACAATGACGTTTGCCATGTATAAAACATATATTTCCACTTCCTTCTCCGCACCAATTTCGATATCGTTATAGGATTCTCCCTAAATTTTGAGGAGTTGAAAGTTTTGCTTCCCAACCTCTTGTGATTGAGAATGCCTGTTAAATAATTCTCTATGTACTACGTCTAGTAAATCTAGAAACTGTACACAACCGTATCTCTGGTTTTTGTGCCGACAATCCCGAGGTCTTGATGGGTCGATGACAGATGCACCATCCTGCTCCGATTTATTTTGCTCGGAAGGCTGAAATAGAGCAGCTGCCGATGTGGATTTCAACTAACGCAGAGTTGCTGCAGAGCATCGCACAACAATGGCGATGCTTTTCCGCCTTCTCCTTCTCACGTTCTGTCTCTCCGTTGCACATCATGGACGGTGTTACGCGTTTATTCCAGGCTTGCACCCACATACATTCAGGTGTGTTTCAGCGTTTGACATCAGGACACATTTGATGACACCAATGAACAAGCTTTTTGACTGACTGTCTTCGCCGTGCCAGAGAAAATGACACCCTACCGATTAGCATCGTTCCTTTCTCAAGTTCGGTGCCGGGAGTACCGGATTTCTACGACTTACCGTTTTGCCAGGACACGACCTTGTGGAGGGTTCAGCCTCAGTATTTGCCAGACGTCCTGCTAAACACGCAGCTGCTTCCCACTCCCTATGACGTCAAAGTCCTTACCAACGTAACATGCCGGTTTCTGTGTCTCGTTCCGAATTTTGCCAACCAAGGAAAGGCTTCGAGGCTCTTCACAAAGCTGCTTACTTCGAAGAGACGGCCACTCATTAAACTGCGCGCTGACAGCCTCCCCGTATTGCATACGAAAAGCCTGGGAGACACAGTAGATGGCTATGGCATCGGAAATCACGACGCGGATGACTTTTATGTGACAAACCATGTGCGTTGATGGCCTTCTGATGTCGAGGTTCTTCCCCGCCATTCTTCTGAAGGGACCGCTTTGCTGAATGTTTAATTCTTGCAGGTTACTTTTCAAATTCACTATTATGACTGGACAAACGGCGTCGGAGAGCGCGAAGTAAGAATCTCATCTGTTCAGATGCAGCCACGTTCTTCGGGCATTGCTCCAAAAAGGATTGGCGAATGCGAATCTGAGTCTCATCCTCAGAAGGCATCTGGTACTTATTCATGGGTTATTATGTCTCCGTCTCCTACTGTACTGATCCTTGCACCTGATGTGCAGGTGACGTTATGTTCACCTACTCCGTTTACTGGATAAGGTCAACAAGTCAATGGCCTTCCAGGTGGGATCATTTGCTCGTGAAGGAAGGCCTGACCGTCAGCTTTTGGACAGCTGTCCTCTGGCTAGTCATCGCTTGTGCACCAGTGGTCATTCTTCACGTCCTGTGCAAGTTCCTACTTCGCCAACTTGAGTCTAGCCACCGAACCAAGGGCTATGAGCCACTGAAAGAGCACACTCATCAGGTGGAGCACGACAGAACTTATGTGCTATCCTCCCTGGTAAGGAAATTTCACTTCCCTGATCGCCTTCAGGTCATTGTTCCAAATCTTGCCAGTAATTCTTGCTGTTTCACAGGTTGGAACAGGCATTCAACTACTTGCTGCTGCTTTAGTGGCAGCGTTAGCAGCTGTGCATGGCCTGCGGGATCCAGACTCTCGGGGTTCAATGGTGCAGCTGTCCTTCTACTCGTTTGTTGGGCTGGGGGCACTCAACGGATATGTCTCCGCCAGGATCTTGAGCTCATTCAAGTCTTCCAACATCATGAGATCCGTTCTGCTGTCATCAGTACTTCCTCCGACACTAGTGAATGGAATTCTGGTTCTGCTGAACTGGACACTTGATGCTGGAGGATACCCACATGCTATTCCTCCAGCCACCTTGGTCTCGCTTTATCTATTGACGCTTTCTATTTGCTCCATGACTGTGTACATGGGCTCTTGGGTTGGAAGCTTTGCATCCCAAGCAGACTGGCAGCTGGTTCCGTTTCATGGAAGCATGATGCACCATGAGCGAGATTCATGGGAGTTCCACAAACTTGGTTTTCGGTTTGGAGGACTCCTCCTTGTGTCTGGTGCTGTGGGAGCTGCCTTGTTTTACCATTTGACAACACCTCCTCACCAGTGAGTATACCCTGAGCCATTAAGCTGTTCCTGCAATATTGGGGTCAAAGTCCGGCTACCTAGTTACTGGGGGAGTGATTTTGACTCGATTTTATGAACTTGCAGGTTGTCATATACTTCACTTCTGCTTGCATTTGGTGGCTTCGTCACCATCTCAGGGTGTATTTCAAATCTGTCAGCCTACTTCCAATTTTCGAGTGGGAATACCAAATGGTAAGTTCTGTCGGTTTCTTGTTTGCATAACTCATCTCGAGCAGATGCTAACCGTTGTAGAATGTTTGTTCTGCAGGTGGTGGGAAAGTTTCTATGTTCCATCATTCGCATCGCTTTTCCTTTTTGGTGCTGGATGTGCGCTTTCCACCCTGCTTTTCTGGAGTGGGCAAGGGCACGCTGCCTTGATGCTGGCAACTTACTCACTTCTGGCTGCAAGCGTAAGTGCACGACGCTGTTCTGTAATGTTCGGTGTGCTCCACTGCATTCCATGTTCCAACATGTGACCCTCTCTGCAGGTGGTCGCTCTCGCATCTGGTGCTATTGGCTTCCTCTCAAGTTGGCTTCTGGCATCCATGGTGGCAAATTATTGTGTGAAGATGGATGGAAGATGCAACCTTTAGGAGAATTGACATCACCCTGCACCATGTGTGGTGCTTAGATGTAGCAATACTGTTCGTCCACGTTACATTATGCAATTGCTATGACCAACTTTGGCTTCAGCCTTGCATGTATCAAACCGATGTACTTCTCAGCTGCAATTGCAGGAACCAGCAAACACGCAATTGTACTTCGGCTTATTGGTTATCAGGCTATTCATAACATGCTCTGGAACCCTCAACTAACGTCAATCATTATTGAGGCAATGCTTTCCGCTTCTTGGGTCTTGCAGCAGCATCTTGCCGATTGCCACCAGGAGATGCAGTGCCGGACGAATGTGGCGCACCACCACCTCCCACTGCTGCTCCTGATGCACCCACCCTTCCCCCACCCCCTCCAGCAGTACCCCCCCCTCCCCCTCCTGGCCTCTGCCCAGGGCTGCTGGGGGGTGGGCGGCGGGCACCTGGCTTTCCACCACTCTGTTGAGAACCAGAGGAGTTGCGTGAGGATTGCCCTGGTGCAGATGGAGGAGTGCGACCACCATGCATTGCTGCTCTTCCTGGCCCACCCGCTCCTGCTCCGGCCAAACCAGTTCCCGAGCCTGAAGCAGGAGGTTTGTGAGGTGCAGAGTGCCCGGAAGGATGAGCAGCCATGGGCAGGGGAGGCAAAGGAGAGGCAGGAGGAAGAGGAGGCGTGGAGGCATGAAGAGAAGTTGCAAGACCAGGCGTTCCGGGGACAGTTGAGGCAGCATTAGCTGTAGCCCCACCACCACTCGTTGCTGTTTTACCAGCCGCAGTGCCAGAACTCCCAGCTCTAACACCTCTGGTAGCACCAGTACCAGCAGCAGTAGGAAAACCCTGAGGAGGCGGACCCCCTGTGCTTGTATCTGTGTCAGTCTCTGTTGCATCTCCTGCTGCCTGCAGCTGCCTCTGTTGATGCATCATCTTCAGCCGGTTGTTCCGGTAATGCTGCCAGAAATAGAACTGCTGCCCGTGGGCTAGCTCCTGAACAGCATACAGAGGAAATAAACCCAGATAAGGTTTCGAAAGGAGTCGGAAAAGGTTAAATGGTTAGAACAGCGGAGTAAAAGGGCAGCGGAAAACAGGGACGCTGGCCAGCACTAATCTGCGAGCTTGTTAGCCGAATGTGCAATAGCAGCGTGCAAGTGTTCGCTTCATGGCAGCTCAAAAGAGTAAGGCAGTGTCGGTAGTTGGCACCATGACCGTATAGAAAGCATACACACAGACGAGACAGAGCGACAAAATCTCTACCCAACTTGTCGGCGGCGGGATGCGCCATGACATACACATGCATATATACACAGGCGGATAGTACGCAGTACGCGTATATTCCAACATAAGTTGGCGGGATGCACCATGGCAGTGCGGAAGTGCTCGCTTTGAAGCAACTCAAGGAAGCAGAGACCGTGTCGATATCTGGCTGTTACACCAGGCCCATGTGCCATAGTTGGCACCATGCACCGGCAAAAGCATACAGAGACAAGACAGGGTGAGCAGCACTATCCCCACCCACCTTGTGGGCAGGATGCGCCATGGCAGTGCGGAAGTGCTCGCTTTGAAGCAACTCAAGGAAGTAGAGACAGTGTGGGTACCTGTGAAATCCAGCCCAATTCATGGCCATGCCATCCGTTCCAGAACCACACAATAACACGCCACGTGCCCGTGCCATGAAATGAATTATGAAACACAAAATGTGTCATGCAATTGCAATCCAAACTTTCCAAACCATGAACCCCGAAGGGAGGAAAGAGCGGAAATTGGTGATTCTTATGATATGTTGAAGAGAGAGGAGAGGGGGAGGGGGAGGGGGAGGGGGAGGGGGAGGGGGGGAGAGGGGGGGTTGAGCAAAGTGTTACGATTCGGCAAAGAAGAGGCGAAGAAGAGACACAACGTGTTGTCAAAGGGAAACAAAAATAAGCCTTTATTTGTATTTGTATATACCTCACAGCATAAGCAAATGGGATTTGAACGTACACAATAAAAGTGGAATACGGGGGCGTCCGCCAATACTGTAGGTAGTGAATGTAGTTGACAAATGCTGGGTCTTCGAACTGCTTGTTCTGTGCGAGGTCTGGGGGGACCGGAAGGGAGACGGAAAGAGGGAGCGCGGGGAGGAGGGGGGGGGGGGGGGAGCGTACACTATGAAAGTTGAGTACGGGGGCTTCTGCCAGTACTGTAGTCTGTAGGTAGTGTATGCAGTTGACAAAAGCTGGGTCTTGGAACTGCTTGTTGGTTCTGTGCGAGGTCTGAAGGGACCGGATGGGATGGGAGAGGGAAAAGGGGGGGGGGAGGACTTTGAGTCGACTCAAAAGTCACCTCCGGATGGGAGAGGGAAAAGGGGGGGGGAGGGGGGGGGAGTTGGGTGGAGACTTGAGCGCACACAATGAAAATACACAATACGGGGGTGTTCGCCAGTACTTTATGTAGTTGACAAATGCTGGGTCTTGGAGCTGCTTGTTCTGTGCGAGGTCTGGGGGGAAATGGTGGAGACGGGGAGAAGAGGAAGAGGGGGAAGGGAGGGGGAGGGGAGGGGAGGGGGAGGGAGGAGGAGGAGCATGAGGAGGCGGTTTGGTGAGGGACGGAATGGGGATGACAAGGACACACAACGAAACCCTGGCCTATGGCATGGCATGGCAAGAATTCTGTCATGGCATAGCGTATGTGGTGGCATGCATTGCATCATAACTCACAGTAAAATAACCCACACTAGATTCATTCACAGTAGATCGACTCACAGTGAATGTAGTTCGGATTCGCCAGGCATTGAACGAACTCGAGCTCCACCAGAAACCGGTGCCTGCCGCCGTCCGTCT
Organism: Closterium sp. NIES-67; assembly: GCA_027943415.1. NCBI lineage: Eukaryota > Viridiplantae > Streptophyta > Zygnematophyceae > Desmidiales > Closteriaceae > Closterium > Closterium sp. NIES-67. Next base: position 346,075 of record BQMB01001718.1, on the reverse strand, counting down.
CCTCCAAGATGTAATCCCCGCCGTCCATCTTGAATGTCCAAGGCCTGGAAATGGTCTCCTACTATCCAGCCTATGCCCGTACGTGAGATGAATTTTTAACGACGACGTCCATGGCTCATGGTAATTGCTGGCCTACGCGAAACGCCGGAAGTGAAAGTGCCCACAATGGCGAAATATGAGGAAAATTGGGGAAAATGGGGGCGGCGAAAAATGGGGAACGAAACGACGACAGCGCGAAAATGGAAAAAGAATGGGGCTGGGAACAACGATGACGTCGTTTATTCTCTCCCGAGAATGAAACTAACAACGGCGCGAGCCCGACGAAGTGAAATACCAGAAGGAGCAGGGGCCAACCTAGAACTGGAGTCTAACAAGCAGACGGAGGTTTGTTGTGATAACTACGACACGCATGCTTAGTACTGTACATGCTACTGAGTCCGAACGGAGGGGAGGAGTACAGTGGCTGTAATAACGGTTTCGGTTTATTTCGATTAGATAATAGCGTGGTACAGTGCGGTGGAACTTCGTTTGAACACCTTCCGAGAGCGTTGAACGCTGTAATGACGCGCTCTGTAGCGCGTTATAAGAGTTGCGTCGGTATCGGAAATTTGTACGTAACTTCTAACTAAAAAAAAAGCATCAGCTTGTGTAATTTCCAAATTGATTTTGTTCATTAGCATCAATGCACCAATGATTATAAAAATGCTTTCATAATAGTAGAAATCGACCCTAATTCCGTTTATTGAACCCCTCAACTTTCCCAACAATGTCTTCAACACTGACAAGACATCAACATTGAATATGTAGAATAACAAAAAAACTGTTGTACTGGCAACCCAATTCTCACTCTACCTACCGTACATAATGGCTTACGTCAATAACAATACGCAAATAAAAGGGTAGCCCTACTTTTAGTCAAACCTCGTTTCTACGTCTTGGCTTTCTTCACTGAAGGGAACATGCGCACACGGCTCAACATGTCCTGAAATGACACCGGGAAGGAACGAAGGAACAGATGTGGACTCCCCTCCACACTGTACACCCGGAAATTGTTGCTAGCATCACCATTGCCTAGCCTTCCGCAGCTTAGGTCTCCTGCCATTGTACATCTTAGGTCATTTTGATGGGAGCTGATTCTGTCATGACTTGGAACTCCTGCTCCTCCACTCCCATTGCGAGTAGAGCTGCTGGCGCCACCGGAAGTGCTTCTAGGCATATCAAGGCAGCCTGTGTTGGGGATACCGGAAACTGCGGGCCCCAGTGAGGCTCCAGATGCATCCATGGCACAGTGACAACCAGCAGGGGCACCATCAGAAGCAGCACCAGCAGACCCAGCAGCAACCCCTACAGCATCACCACTGTTGCTGCTGCTGCTGCTGTCAGTGCATGCACTACAACGACCGCCAACGCCACTCCCACATGCCCCGTTCCTCCCTCTTCCACAATCCCCGCATGCCCGCTCCGCCTGCTCCTTCTCATCCCCCCTCTTGCTCTCTGTCGACCCAAACCCCCCATCCATCCCCACACGTCGACCATCGTCTCGTTTCCAGCCCTCACCCCCTCCTTTCCCTACTCTCCGCCCTCCTCCCACAAACTCCAGCCAGACCCCTCCCGGCACCTGATCCGGGCGGTAGACCCTCACTATGACCAGGTAGACCGGGAAGGAGAGGAGCAGCGAGGCGACGGTTTGCAGGGCGGAACGGACGGTGGAGATCGCGAAGCAAAGGGAGGCGAAGAGGATGTGGAAGATGGCGGTGGTGGGGAGGAGGAGAGTGAGGATGGTGAAGAGCAGCGAGCCGAGAGTCAACTGGCCGAGCGTGCACTCGACTGAGTCGATACGCTTGTGGAGGGGGTTCCACTTCAGGCCACTGCCAGGGGAGCAAGTGGGGTGTGGGGCAGATATAGACAAAGGAGGGGGTTGCGGGACACAAAAGAGGAGTGATCCGAGGGTGAGTTGGCCGAGCATGAACCCGACTGAGTTGATCCTCTTGTGCAGGGGGTCGACTTCAGGCCACTGTCAGGGGGCAGGTGAGAGTGAGAGCGAGGAAAGCAAAAGGGAGGGGGGGTGTGGGGCAGAAGAGGGAAGAGAGAGCGCATGAGTTGATCGAGGATGCACCCAGCAGAACTGATTCTCCAGTGAAGCAGAGGGGAGAATCGGAGAGGGGAGAAGCGGAGAGGGGAGAGGCAGAGAGCGGAGAAGCTAGGCAATGATACAGGGGGGTGATTGGATGCAGCTGCATGCGATACATACATGGGCGCCGGGCACCAATGAACGAGCACCAAGCACCAACAGGCACCAAGCATCAACAAATGACGTCCCTGTGACACATTTTGCACGGCCTGAAGCACTCACTTGAAGAGGCGGCAGAGGGCAACCACATAATTCAGCTGCATGCAATACATGAGCGCCGGGCACCAGTGAACGAGCACCAAGCACCAACAGGATAAGATAGACACAGCCTCCCTCCCCCTCTCCCCGGCCCCTTCCCTTCCCCGGCCCCCTCCCAAGGCACATATTGCCGTGCCTAGAAGCACTCACTTGAAGAGGCGCCAGAGGGCAACCACATAATTCAGCTGTATGCAATACATGGGCGCCGGGCACCAGTGAACGAGCACCAAGCACCAACAGGCACCAAGCATCAACAAATGACGTCCCTGTGACACATTTTGCACGGCCTGAAGCACTCACTTGAAGAGGCGCCAGAGGGCAACCACATAATTCAGCTGTATGCAATACATGGGCGCCGGGCACCAGTGAACGAGCACCAAGCACCAACAGGATAAGATAGACACAGCCTCCCCCCCCCTCTCCCCTGCCCCTTCCCTTCCCCGGCCCCCTCCCAGGGCACATATTGCCGTGCCTAGAAGCACTCACTTGAAGAGGCGCCAGAGGGCAACCGCATAATTCAGCTGTATGCAATACATGGGCGCCGGGCACCAGTGAACGAGCACCAAGCACCAACAGGATAAGATAGACACAGCCTCCCCCCCCCTCTCCGCGGCCCCTTCCCTTCCCCGGCCCCCTCCCAGGGCACATATTGCCGTGCCTAGAAGCACTCACTTGAAGAGGCGCCAGAGGGCAACCACATAATTCAGCTGCATGCGATACATGCACGCCAGGCACCAGTGAACGAGCACCAAGCACCAACAGACAGCCGGCATTAATTGCCATACATGTGCTTACTTGAACAGGCGCCAGAGAGCAATGACTGCATTCAGCTGCATGCGATACATGGGCGTCAAGCACCAATGAACGAGCGCCAGCTGGAGGTTCGACAGGAGCACCAGGTCCGCAATCACGCCCACAGCAGCCGACATGCCCAGAAACAGCCCCGCCGAACCAACCACCAGGACCGCCAGGTACGGCAGCACCGAGCCATAAGCGCTGCCGAAGCTAGCCCAAGCCTGCAGGGCTTGCCAGGATAGGGCGCCGAACGCAGCGGTCAGCTCATCATTAAGCTTGAGCCCGATGGGCTGAGAGATCAAGAGGACTACGCTGGTTCGGAGCACGTGATTGGTCAGGAAGTGGAAGAGGGAGGAGAGGGCGGAGGCGATGGTTCGGAGGAAGAAGAGGAGGAGGAGGGAGAAGAGGAGCCCCAGGGAGTGGTCCAGGAGGAGCGAGGTGAGAGGGGATGCAATGCGGTGCTGGGCGATATGCAGGTCCATGGAGGAATACAGAGGAATCTTGGGCTTTCCAGAGGAATCGACAGAAATGGGGAATTCAGGGGAGAAGGGAGCCGGTTTTACAGGATCTGCAGGAAAACAAGGCTCGTTAACCTGGAGCGTTTCGGGCGGGTCTGTTGACGATGGTAGGGATGCTTTTAACGATGTGCCTTGGGTGGATGGATCAGGTGAGTGAGTGGCAGCGGCAGCAGCAGGACCATCTGCTGCTGCTGCTGAACTGTTGGATAATTTTTAGGGTCGAGTCGAAGGTGACTTTGTCAACAGGTGCAAGACCAGGGTCTGCTGCTGCCACGTGGCCTTCGGTGAAGTCTTCTTCGTTTGAGAAGAAAGACGCTGATTGGAGGGCAGCACGGAGGGAAGCGATGAGCCGCTGCCGGCGAATCATGCACTGCCACGTGGCAGAGTTACTCTTCAGAGCAGCGGTAACTGCTCTGCCTGTGGATGTAACCACTGAGATGGTAACCACCCCCGCCTCTTGTAACAGCAGCAGGAGAGCCACGGGTGCAGCAGCAATCTGAGTCGCTACAGCCAAACTCAGCCGCCCAACTTGCCCCATAGCATCCAACGCTGCAGATTCCTCACCGTCCTCTACTATCTCTCCCTCTATAATCACCTCCTGCTTGGTATCCCCACCATTCAGCCCGAAAACCGCCCCCCATATAGCCACCTTCGCTTTACGAGGGTATGTGGTTGCCCCTGGGATTTCCTTTTCTTCCACTGCCTTAGTCTGCTTCATAGCATTCTCCTGAGGCTGCTCCAGAAGCTGCAGGTGCAATGAATCTGGACCGGTTTCTCCCTGCCCTGGTTCCACCTCCCCCGGACCCAACCCTCCCCCCTCTTCGTCTGGGCCCCCCTTTCCGCCGCTGTCACCTGTGTTTTCTCCTGCAGATGTCCCTACCGAGCCCGCTTCAGCTGCAGCGGATACTGCACTCACTGCAGTACACAGTTCCTCATCTGCTGAAGGGTCTGTAGGTGCACCGGGCTCGGCGTCCTTGCTGGGTTTTGGAGTCTTTCCAAGGAAAAAGATGCGCTGAATAAAGGCAGGGTGGGAGAGAGAACGAGAGAGCAAACGAGGAGAGAGAAACGGAGCGGGGGAGAGAGAGTGAGGAAACGGGGGAAAGTCTGTCGTTGCACCGGGCTCAGCGTCCTTGCTGGGTTTTGGAGTCTTTCCATTCCGAGGAAAAAGTTGCGCTGAAAAAAAGCAGGGTGGGAGAGGGAGCAAACGAGGGAGGGGAACGAGGAGAGCAAACGAGGAGGGAGAGAGTGAGCAGACGGGGGAAAGCCTGTAGCCGCGATGCGCCAGGCATGGAGCTCTTGACGGGATTTGGGGACTCCTTTCCAAGGGAGAAGATGCGCTGGAGAAGCAGGGTAGGAGAGAGAGCAAACGAGGAGAGAGAAACGGAGCGGGCGGAGAGAGTGAGCAAACATGGGAAAAGCCTGTAGCTGCGCTGAACATGGAGCTCTTGTTGGGCTTTGGGAACTCCTTTCCAAGGGGAAAGTTGCGCTGGAGGAGAAGCAGGACGGGGAATTGAGTGGGAGTGGAGGTGGGAATGACGGAATGGAGGCGCTTTGGGACGAGTCAGAAACACCCCACTCACCACAAGAGCTGAGGAGACACTGCCAGAGAGCCCCTGAGAGCGCCTGAGAGCGCCAGGAGATTTTCAACACCAAACACTCTCCCTACAAACAACAATCTAGAAGCCGAACGACCCTCTTAGGACCTTACCTTCATCCTACACATCACCCCCTCACGGCAAGAGCCGTGGAGATGACAGCAGCAAGGCCCCTGAGAGCGCCAGGAAATACACAACATAAAAAGCCCTCATTACAACACTGTACACGCCGAACACCCCTCGGACCTTACTTTCGTCCTACACACCACCCCACTCATTGCAAGAGCCGTGGAGATGACAGCAGAAAAGCCCCCGAGAGCGCCAGAAACCATACAACACCAAAAACGTTCTTTACAACACTGTACACGCCGCATACCCCTCATAGGACCTTTCATCATACACAAAACCCCACTCACCCAAGAGCCGTGGAAATAACGGCAGGCGACCCCCCTCATAGCGCCCGGAATCGACCCCCCAGCAGCAGCCGCCGGACTAGCAGCAGTCATAGCAGTCTATCGTCAATCATACACAGCACCACACTCACCGCAAGAGCAGTCGAGATCACAGCAGGCGACCCCCTTATAGCGCCCGGAATCGACCCCCAGCAGCAGCCGCCGCACTGGCAGCAGTCACAGCCGTTGCTGCTGTCGCTGCAGCTGCTGCTGACGCTGCTGTAGCCGCCGTCGCGGCTGTAGCAGCCGCTGCTGCAGTGGCAGCCGTTGCAGCTGTGGCAGCCGTGGCGGCTGTAGCAGCAGCAGCTGCACTGGCGGCAGTGGCTGCAGTCGCTGCAGTAGCGGCTGTAGCGGCAGCAGCAGCATTCGCGGCTGTAGCGGCTGTAGCAGCGGCAGCAGACGCTGTGGCTGTAGCGCCCCGCCTGCAGCTGTGAAGAGTGCGGGATGTTGTGGTGCTGATGGTGGTGGTGGCAGTGGTGATAGTGCTACCTATAGAGGTGGTAGCAGACCCGAGGGTAGTTGAAGCGGTTGCAAGGGAAGTAGAGGCAGTAGCGAGAGCGTGTGCCATGTTGAGCTTGTGAAACGGAACACTCTGCAGGAAAGGGGATACATATGGGAGGAGCAAAAGATTTTGAGTTGTGGTGCTTATAGAGGTGGTGGCAATGGTGACGGTGAAGCCTATAGAGGTCGTTGCAGACCCATCACCTCGGGTCACTGTTTTTGCAGAGTGTTTTTGAGAATTCTCAATCTCAAAGTCACTGTTTTCTTGGAGGCGGTTTCTAGGGAAGTGGAGCAGTAGCGACGGCGTGCGCCATGTTGACCTACAGCCCTACAACCTCATGCTTCACTGCTCCACAACCCAACACTACAACCTCATGCGTCTCCACTCACATATCCGCGCGACTTGGCTCTCTGCGCCCTGGGAGCGTCGAGGTGCCCCGAGTTGGCCCAGAACGACCGCGGCCACACGCCCACCCTCCCCGCGTCGGACGACCACCCTTCGAGACTCATCACTCCGCAACCCTACAAAACTCACGCCTCACCGCTTTACAACCCTACAACCTAATGGTTCACTGCTCTACAACCGTACAGTGCCCTGCTTCACCGCTCCACAACCCTACAACCTCATGCTTCACCGCTCTACAACCCTACAGCCCGACGCTACCGTCTCCACTCACATATCCTCGCGACTTGGCTCTCTGCGCCCTGGGAGCGTCGAGGTGCCCCGAGTTGGCCCAGAACGACCGCAGCCACACGCCCACCCTCCCCGCCTCGGGCGAAGACACAGACGGCGACGAGGGAACGGCGTTCTTCCCCGAACCTTCGTCGTCCGGCCCGTCTGACCCGTCCTCCCCTCCCTGCACCACACTCATCCACTTGCGGCAGTCGGCCACGTAGAAATGGCCGGGGAAGCTCGGCTGGTCGTAAAAAACGACCTGCAGTAAACGGAATGGGGTTGGGAGGGGGACGGGGTGTGGGGGGTGGTGGGGGTACATAGGTGGTTCGTTGAGAGAGGGGATGGTTCAAAGGTCCTTAGAGGCGCCTCAAAGCTCATCCACTTGCGGCAGTCGGCCACGCAGAAATGGCTGGGGAAGCCCAGCTGGTCTTAGAAGACCACCTGTGGGGTTGTGGCACGGACGGGAGATGGTTATTGGTGGTCGTTAGGAAAGCGAAGAATGTTTTGAGGCGCCTTGAAAGTGGATTCACTCGCGGCAGTCAGCCAATGCCCTCATACGCTCTCTAACTCAATGCTGGACTCTAACGCTCTCTTAACGTGTGGTAGCGCACCTGAGCGGACACTGGATGCCCAGCAGACGCCACGTCCGACGGCTCTCTGCCAATGCTCTCATACGCTCTATCTCAACGCTGGACCCTAACGCTCCCCTGGGCGGAAGCGCACCTGAGCGGACACTGGGTGCCCAGCTGACGCCATGTCCGATGGCTGTCCTGCCGAAGCTCCCGATGCTGGCTTGGAATCAGGATCCGACTGCGAGCCCGTGCTGACAGGATCAGTAGCAGAGTCGGCCGAATCGTCGGAAGCAGGGCCGGATTGGCCTGATTCCCCGCCGGACCTGCACACAGAAGGAGCGAAAATGCGGCGTTACAAGTGCGCAGATTTTCGTAGAACAGAGTCCGAGTCTCGGGACGCAAAAAAACTGCTTGGGATTAATAAATTAGGGGTATAATCCGCGCGGACACTGTTAATTGAAGGCGAGAAAACAGGACAGAAGGGGAAATGCAGGGCTTGCAGCTGCACGTTCCGGCATAAGCACGAACGAAGAACGCATGCTCATCAAGTTGAAGCACGTAGATGTTTCCATTTATTAAAGGCAAGCAAGCATACCTGGTACCACCAGGTTGCTTCGAAGCTTCGTCGTCCGAGCTGCCGCTGGACGCATCAACGTTCATACGCATTCCGATCAGCTCCACATTTCGCCACCAGTCCAATATCGCAGCTCCTTTACCGCGTACAGGCGGAGCCGATCCCGCCGCCTCCTGCGACTCCCCGGACCAGAAGCGCCTGACGGCGACACTGGCGACGCCGGCGACGTTGGCGATTGTCGCTGCTGCTGCCATCTTCGTCGCCACAACAACGTAAACGGCACCTTAGACGAAAAAGCCGATCCGTTGCTACCCTGGCCATCTTGACCTACATCCTTGAAGCTCTCCTTCTTATCGATGTTTAAGGGCTCGATATCTTGCAAGCGATCGGAGTCGCCGCCGAAACTCCAAGCCGATCGAGGCGAGCAGCAGCCAGACGCTTTAGGCGAGCTCGCTCCGGAGGAAAACCGGCTGAAGAAGGACGAGAAGGACGAGGAGGAGAGATTGGAATGTTCTGGAAGGACCGAACATTCCGCGACGACGCACGCACGGTCAGGCTCGTCGAATGCATTCGACTGGTGAACGGCGGGAGGATTATTGCCAGGCCGGCTATTTTCATGGCCGTTTAAAGGAGACGCAGACGGGTCTAGGTCGCAGCGCTTCATGCCAGCGCTGGAACTGTCGTCGGGGATTGTCGCAGGAGCCTTGCAGCTATCCTGGTCAACGGGAGTGGATTTCTTGTAGCTGTTAGACGGGTCTAGGTCCCCTTTCACTTCGTCGTTGCGACCCGAGCATGGGGGAGTCGCAGCTGCGACGATGACATTGACTTCGCGAGTTTCGCCAACGTCGGCTGACTCGATCCATCCTAGTAACCGCTGTCGCTCGCCTTCCAACGGCACCTGAACCGGCCACCAGACTGTAACCCTAACCCGCTCCGTGCTCTGCTTCCTAAAGCTCTTGCAGCTAACTGGCCCTGCCTGTTCAGCCATGCTAAAAATGACACGTCAGCGCCAGCCGAACCAAGTACAAGCACAGTGTGCACCAGCAGAAATAAAGCGCACGCTAAGAGGGCAGTGCTAGAGTAACAGAACGACTTGGCAGAGTCACATGGCTCGGAATTGGGGGGTTCTGCATCCTGATTCCTGAAGCACTGAGGTGAAAGGGAGATGGTGGAGACTGGGGAGACTAAGCAGGAAAGGCAACAGTGCAGAAACAGAAACATAGGCACCATGCAGTAGAGCAGGCACCTCAACCCTCCGCGGAAAACGGCCATCAGAAACAGATGCTCAAGCAAAATGCCTGGGGCCATGAAGTGGCTGGTTCCCACTCTAACGTTGCAAAACCGAGATGCAAACTGTTAAAACGTTAGAACTTTGTTATCACCGCTTTAAAACGCTCAGGAAAGTTTCACGGCATTGGGGCAAACTTACTCGGGCAATTTCAAGAAATCACCACTCCTGGCCAGACTGCTCAGCGTAGGGTTTCTTTCATGACCATCACACACCTCTCGCCCTAGTTTTCGCCACAGCCACAACTCACCTGTCAGCCCTCGATAAAGGCACAAAACTCTATCCCGGCGCCTCCTTCCCTTCTGTTGGTTGGCCAGATCGTTCGGGCAGCCCCTATTGTTGGGGTTTGGGGCAGTGGCTGGCAGGATATGCTTAGGCGCGCACGACGAATTTCGTTGGCCCCGTTGTTATAGTAACAACGATTCCTGCCGCCGAAGCCCATACCTTCTGAACCATTCATGTGGGCGACGGGGTTGTTCCTTGGAGAATTTGAAGATGCCTTTCGCACAAAGCGAATCGGGTCCCTGATATATTCGCCCAGATTCGTTACCATCTCGCTTCCTGTCGCCGAGGTCTGGTGCCTCGTGTCTGCTGGCAATCAACCTGAGGACTTGGCGGGATGCGTGTTGGCGCCGATTTTGGAACCACCTCGCACGTTTGGGCTTGAAGGTGGGGCTAGCTCAAGCACGTCAGCGTGGAGGGTACCCTAACTTCCACGCAAGTTCTTGCCCCGCCTGACTGGTTGACCACAGAACTCTCCGCTAAGAGGAACGTTTTTGTGGCCTCTTTGAGTATGCTCATAAAGTGTGGGGCAATCTTGTAGTTTTTGTGGAAACAAATAATGGACTCTAGACGATCTCTCATTATCTAGTTTCTCGGATTTTATAACTCTTAGGAAGTTCTTTTTATCTCAAAGTGGGTATGGAATACTTGATGGTGACATGCACATGAATGAGATGACTTATTACAAAACAAGAAATACTGTTAAATTTTTAAAGTAAAAAGAGCAGTTTCTGTTAATTTTGTGAAGCTAAATTTTCAAATGATAGATAATTGATCTCAATAAACACGTATTCGGGGAGAGGAATGTATGATGGAACGTTCAAGCTGGAATAATAACATCACAAAGGTGGGTACCTGTTCCCAAGAAAGAGATTCTATCACTGCAACGCGTACAAAGAGCATTGTAATTTGCGTCCCCGTAGGTCCTAGAGCCTAGACCTGCTCCTAGATATCTCCACAAGATAGTACAGAACTCATTTCCCTGCCTTCACGTCTCGTTCCGTCAGCAGCGTTGTTTATTCCAGGACGCCTTAGCCCGCTTCTCGCAAAAATCTCGAACTTAGGGAGGGATCAGGCTAGGCAGTAGGCAACTGTCGTAACGCTGGTTGGTCTTGGTGCGATAGATCCGAACGCTTGTCCAAGGGACTGATCCGACGACCAGACCGGAGGCTGGTTCGAATTGGCTCGCGATTGTTCTCGTGCTCGTGACCAAGCATCTATCGATCTACTCTTCCTCTGGGCCTAGCGTCTCGCGCCACTTATCCAGCCATGGTGAGTGCTTTTGAGGCGCCTCAAAACCGCGGATAAGGAGACGACTTTTGAGGCGCCTCAAAACCGCGGATAAGGAGACGACTTTTGAGGCGCCTCAAAAGGCGCCACTTATCCAGCCATGGTGAGTGAGTGACGCTTACGTAAACGTGAGTGCTTCGAAGCGCCGCGACATCATCCCTTGTGGCTCTGTCCGTACCTGCCGTCCCTTGTGACTGTCCGTACCTGCCGTCCCTTGTGTCTGTCCGTACCTGCCGTCCCTCGTGACTGTCCGTACCTGCCGTCCCTCGTGTCTGTCCGTACCTGCCGTCCCTTGTGTCTGTCCGTACCTGCCGTCCCTCGTGACTGTCCGTACCTGCCGTCCCTTGTGTCTGTCCGTACCTGCCGTCCCTCGTGACTGTCCGTACCTGCCGTCCCTCGTGACTGTCCGTACCTGCCGTCCCTCGTGCCTGTCCCTCCCCTCCCTCGACTCGGCCTGCTGTCCCTTTAACTTGACTCCCGAGGTAAGCTGTCTTATGAGTCGATCCAAAACTCAGTTCCCTCGTGTCTGCCCCTTTGTCGTGCCTCGACTCGGTCAGCTGTCCCTTTTACTTGACTCCCGAGGTAAGCTGTCTTATGAGTCGATCCAAAACTCAGTTCCCTCGTGTCTGCCCCTTTGTCGTTCCTCGACTCGGTCAGCTGTCCCTTTTACTTGACTCCCGAGGTAAGCTGTCTTATGAGTCGATCCAAAACTCAGTTCCCTCGTGTCTGCCCCTTTGTCGTGCCTCGACTCGGTCAGCTGTCCCTTTTACTTGACTCCCGAGGTAAGCTGTGCTCGCACCCGCATCATGTTGCGGCGTCTTTAAACACGTGTTGACACCTGATTAGACACTCTGCCGCCATCTTTCTCGTCCCTAGTCCCTCCCATGTCCCGTTTCGCTCTCCTGTTCCTCCTCTTCCTCCTTGGCGAATTTGAGCGACCTCTCTGGCAATAGCTCTCGCTGACGCCTTTGAACGCCCTTTTCTTGGCGGATTTGAGTGACCCTTGTGTCAGCAACCGTCGCTGATGCTTTTGAGCACCCTTTTCTCTCGTCCTTCCGCCCTCCTGTATCCCGCATTCCATCACTTCCGTGCTTCAGTGTTGTGTGACATTATAACGAGGTGACTTTTGAGTCGACTCAAAAGTGTTGTGTGACATTGTAACGAGGTGACTTTTGAGTCGACTCAAAAGTCCCCTCCGGTATCCCGCATTCCATCACTTCCGTGCTTCAGTGTTGTGTGACATTATAACGAGGTGACTTTTGAGTCGACTCAAAAGTGTTGTGTGACATTGTAACGAGGTGACTTTTGAGTCGACTCAAAAGTCCCCTCCGGTATCCCGCATTCCATCACTTCCGTGCTTCAGTGTTGTGTGACATTGTAACGAGGTGACTTTTGAGTCGACTCAAAAGTCCCCTCCGGTATCCCGCATTCCATCACTTCCGTGCTTCAGTGTTGTGTGACATTGTAACGAGGTGACTTTTGAGTCGACTCAAAAGTGTTGTGTGACATTGTAACGAGGTGACTTTTGAGTCGACTCAAAAGTCCCCTCCGGTATCCCGCATTCCATCACTTCCGTGCTTCAGTGTTGTGTGACATTGTAACGAGGTGACTTTTGAGTCGACTCAAAAGTCCCCTCCGGTATCCCGCATTCCATCACTTCCGTGCTTCAGTGTTGTGTGACATTGTAACGAGGTGACTTTTGAGTCGACTCAAAAGTGTTGTGTGACATTGTAACGAGGTGACTTTTGAGTCGACTCAAAAGTCCCCTCCTGTGTCCCGCATTCCATCACTGCCCTGCTTCCTCTCTCCCCTTCAGGCTGCGACCCTCGCGGATTCCTTTTTGGCGGATCTGGACGACCTCTCAGACAATGAAGAGGCGCCTCAGGTGGGTGGGTGGGTATGTGAGTGGGTATGCAAGCCTGCACGCACTTGTGTCAGTGGGCATGAGTCGCTGCACTGCACCTGTGTGAGTGGGTTAGCGAGGCTGCACTGCACCTGTGTGCCTACTGCATGCACACAATCGTTTGGTAGTGTTTCATAAGTGCGGATCTAACCGACCTCTAAGGCAACAAAGAGGCGGCTCAGGTGTGTATGTGTGTGTGTGTGTGTGTGTGAGTGGATACGCGAGGCTGCATTTCACCTGTGTGCCTACTACTTGCACACAATCGTTTGGTAATGATTCACAAGTGCGGACCTAGACGACCTCTCAGACAATGAAGAGGCGCCTCAGTGTGTGTGTGTGTGTGAGTGGATAAGCGAGGCTGCACTGCACCTGCGTGCTCACCTACTGCTTGCTTGAACACTTTCTTTCGGTAGTGATTCATACGTGCGGATTTAGCCGACCTTTCAGACAACGAAGAGGCGCTTCAGGTGGGTGTCGGTGGCACGTATGGGCTAATCAATAAGCTCATCACCTGTCGGCCTAATGTTCATTCACACCTCACTTAAAGCGGATCTAGACAGCTTTTTGGACAGTGAAGAGGCGCTGTAGGTGGGCTGATTGAATGCTAGGCAAGGTGGAATCATTGAATGCATTCAATCAATTACTGGTAATTCCACTGTTCACACACTTTTTTTTTCTTTTCTTTTTTTTGTTAACGAGATATTTTAAAGCGGATTTGGACGACCTTCCTGAAATCAAAGAGCCTCTTAATATGTTTTCTCTGATGTTGAAGCCACCTCTTTTCTTGCCTTTTCCCATGACCTTAATTTCTCCTTGGCTTCTTCCCTTTTTTGCAGGAAGCTGGTGCTGGGGAGGGTACAGAATAAGGATCGAATGAGGAGGAGGAAACAACGGGCCTAGAAGCGCGCAACTATGAAGGTCCGGATTTTCCCTTCGTGCTCTTACTCTCCTCTCCGTTATGCAGGAAGTTGGTGGGGGGGAGGGCGCTGATGAAGGGTCAGACGAGGAGGAGGAGACAATGGGCCCAGAGGCGCTCAATTATGATGACTTAGAGTCCTTTTTCTTGTGTTTCCTTCTGTTTGCAGGAAGTCGGTGGTGGAGAGGGCGTGGAGGAGGGGTCGGATGAGGAGGAAGAGACAATGGACCTAGAGGCGCTCAACTACGATGACTTGGATGCTGTGGCCAAGCTGCAGAAATCAGCCCGGTTTATCGACATGATGCGGGTGGGTAGGTTGGGTGGGGAGTATGGCGTAGGTAGGGTGTGGGTAGGGGGAGGCGTTTTTGGTAAGAGATGGATGATCTAGAAGCGCGCTCAACTATGACGACCTGGATGCCATGGCCAAGCTGCAGAAATCAGCTGGATTATCGACATGATGCGGGTGGGTGGTGGGCTTTGATAGGCATAGTGGGATCAGAAGGGCCCAGTGGTGGACGCGAGGGGGAGGCGGGTGTCAGGAGCGTTCCAATGCTGCGGCCAAGCTGCAGACAGACATGATGCGGGTGGGTGATGGGCATTGATAGGCATAGTGGGATCCGAAGGTGCCAGTGGTGGAGGAGGGGGAGGGGGGGGAGTCAGGAGCGCTCAACCATGACGACTTGGACGCTGTGGCCAAGCTGCAGAAATCAGCCCGGTTTATTCACATGATGTAGGTGGGTGGTTTCAGGTGGGTTTGGGTGGGGCGCATGACTTGGGGTGGGGGGGTGGAATGTGGCGCTCAACTGTGGCCAAAGAGGAGTCAGTGAGATTGGTCGACATGATGCGGGTGGGTTCAGGTGGTGGGGACTTATAACGGGGTTATAGTTGGTGGTTGGGATGGGTTGGGCTGGTTGGAGGCTCATAGGTGTGGGTGAGGGCTTATCGACGCAGGGAGGGGAGGGGGAGGGGAGGGTAGGGGAGGGGAGGGGAGGGGAGGGGAGGGGAGGGGAAGGGAGTGGGGCTGGATGTCGGTGGCCAAGCTGCGAAAGTTTTTGAGTCGTGATTGGCATGTCGGTGTGAGCTGGAATGAGCAGGCTGAACTTCCGTTCCTTTCCCATTAGCTTTAGTGCGTGTGGGTCACGGATATCCAGCCCCACTCCCTTCCCCTTTCTCCATCCCCTCATACTTTCTTCACCCCCCTTTCCTCCCCTGCCTCCCGACCGCTCTTTCAGAGGGTGGAAGCTGCACTGGAAGCTTCGGATGCCCAACTGGCCAGTGAGGGAGAACCAGAGGGCGCAGGACCCTCTTCTGAACAGAAGCAACTGGAGCAGCAGCAGGAGCAGCAGCAGCAGGAGCAGGAGGGTGGCAGTCTGCCTGTGTCGGCGGCATCAGCAGCCGCAGCAGCTGTAGCTGCAGGCCTCACCCCTCCCTCTGCCACTGCTGCTGCTGCTACAGCCGGATCGGCTGCTACAGCTGCTGCTACAGCTGTTGCAGGCCCTATGGACGAATCAGAGTACCAACTAATCGTGGACTGTAACGGTCTTGCTGTAGACATTGACAACGAGATAACCATAGTGCATAACTTCATTAGAGACAATTACCGCCTTAAATTCCCCGAGCTGGAGTCCCTGGTGCTGCACCCGATCGACTACGCGCGCGTGGTCCGTCGGATCGGCAACGAGATGGATCTGACGGTGGTGGATCTAGAAGGGCTGCTGCCCTCGGCGACGATCATGGTGGTGTCAGTTACAGCCTCCACCACTACGGGACGGCCGCTGCCAGACGACGCGCTTCAGAGGACGATGGAAGCGTGTGATAGAGCCCTGGCATTGGACGACGCAAAGAAGAAGGTGCTCAGGTCAGTTCATTGGGACCTGATGTGTTCGCACCTTACCAAGTCCTCTCTTTGGAAATCTCAATGTCTTTGGATGACGCAAAGAAGAAGGTGCTCAGGTCAGTTCATTGGGACCTGATGTGTTCGCACCTTACCAAGTCCTCTCTTTGGAAATCTCAATGTCTTTGGATGACGCAAAGAAGAAGGTGCTCAGGTCAGTTCATTGGGACCTGATGTGTTCGCACCTTACCAAGTCCTCTATTTGGAAATCTCAATGTCTTTGGATGACGCAAAGTAGAAGGTGCTCAGGTCAGTGGTTTAAGCCCTGAACCCTGGTTGTCTCAAGTTATTGTGTTGATTGTGAATCTCCTTGAGCTGACGTTGCAGAGAACAATGGAGGCATGTGATGCAAAGAAGATGGTGCCAAAGTGGGGCGAATGTCTCAAGTGGTTGTGTCTCAAAGGTTGTGTCTATCTTTCAAGGCGCGTAATCTTAACCCCTGCCTAATCTCCCCCTTCTCGCCTCCTTACCTCACTCTCAGGTTCGTGGAGAGCAGGATGGGAGGTTTGGCGCCGAACCTATCAGCCGTGGTTGGTTCGGCGATTGCAGCTCAGCTGGTGGGCGTGGCAGGGGGGCTCATGGCACTAGCCTCCATGCCTGCCTGTAACATCCAGGTGGGCGTGGCTGAAGTCTTGTGGTATGCAGAAATATATGGCGAGAGTTTAGCATAATTCAGGTGGTGTTCCTTAGCTGGCTTGCGTGGCAGGGGGGCTCATGGCTCTCGCCTCCATGCCTGCCTGCAACATTCAGGTGGGCAATATATGGGTGCTTCCTGTAAGCAACATGTAATACTGGTTTTTAAGGTCTCCCAAATACCAACTTGCAACATGTCCTTTGGGTGTTGCCACATCCAGGTAGTCCTCTTCTTCCTGGTGGTTTTCTCAGCTCGGCTGGTGTGGGCGTGGCAGGGGGCCTCATTGTTGTAAAATATATATCTATACAACATGCATGCCTAGATTAGGAGGTGTAGTCATTCTAATTATTGGGGGTTGTTGGTTGGGTTGACCAACCCCACATTTGGGTTGGTCAAGATTGGATTTGGTCCTAGACATTTGGTTGGCACTATTCCAACCAAATGGTCCTTGGTCCTAGGAACCAACCAATCACCAAGCACCACACTTTGTGGTTGCTTGCCTTCCAAGCAATCTCTCTCATTGGTCCACATTGTGGCCAATCGAAGAGCACCACACTTTGTGGTTGCTTGCCCTACAAGCAACCTCTCCCATTGGTCCACTTTATGGCCAATAGGAGAGCTTCCCTTCCAACTCTTCCTTGCTCCTTGTTTTGTACAAAAGAGCCTCTTGGCTCCCTACTCAATTCAATTTTTTCTCTTCCAAGCTAGTTCCTTCATGGTATTCAGAGCCACAATGGCTCACGCCACCTCTAGTCGATCCTAACTAGCACGGCCGTATGCCGTCCCTCCTCGTCTTCGAAGCCTAGCCCTTCCTTAAGGCTCCTTCCCGCGCCCCCCGTGCGCCCTCTCCCGCCGCGCTATTCCGTCGCGCCCGCTCTTCCTCCCGTCCCGCGCCTTTTTGCCGCGCCCGCTCTCCCTTCCGTCGTGCGCCTCCCGTCCCGCTTGACGACGCGCTTCTAGCCGTCGCATCCTTCTACTGCGCCCGTTGGTGCGCTCCTCCGTCGCGCGGCCCGTCGTCGCACCCTCCCGTCGCGCCCTCCCGTCGCGCGCCTTCCGCGTTTGCGTGCACCCGTTCGTCGCGCTCTCCGCGCGCCCAACCGTCACGGCTCCCGCGCACGCCCGTCGACAAATTCTCCCACCGCGCCCGTCGCCTTTCGGTCGCAGCGCGCGCACGGCCGTCGGTCGATTTCTCCGCCGCGTGCGCCCGCCCGTCGTCGATTCCGCCGTCGCGTGCACCCGTTCGTCGCGCCATTTCGGCGTGCAGCCGCCCGTCGCATCTTCCTTGGAGCGCGTCGTGCAGCTCGTTTAAGTCGCCTTCGGCGACTTCAGAGCTGCGCTCCGTGCACCTATCCTTCTCCTCCCTCCCCCCTTCTCCTCCTCCTTTCCTTTTCCTCCTCCTTTCCTTTTCCTCCTCCCCCCCCCCCCCCCCCTCCTCCTTCCCCTCCTCCTCCTCCTCAATGGCGTCCGATTCCTTGGTGGACCTTACCTCCGTCGACGCTCTTGAGCTGCTGCCCGACAACACCGCGGTCAATTGGCATTCCTATGCCCAAACCGTCACGGTGCTTCTCTCCTCGGTGACGGTCAACGGCTACAACCTGAAAGCCGTTGTCCATCTGGAGGAGCGCGGTCTTCAGCCTGCCCAGCCGGATGCTCCCGCGGGCCCTGCACCTCCTCCTCCTGGCGATGCTCCCGTCAGCCCCGGCGATCCTCCAACCTTCGCCCCTGACGTCAACGACCCTCAGAGCTCCGAGACCGCCATCCGCACCTACCGTGCCAGCCTCACCGACCACGTCCGCCAGCAGCTGCTCTTCGAGGCTTCCCGCGCCAAGCATGACGCCGCCACTGCCGCCTACAACACATATCAGGCGGCGCTCGCGGAGTACGTCAGGCGCGAGTGCGCATACATCACCGACCTCGCTGCCTGGCGTGTCGCTGACCGGCGCGCGCTCACCATCCTCCTCGCCACCATTCCTCCCACCCTCAAGCGCGAGCTTGCTCCCACCTCCTCCTCCCACCTCTGGCGGCTCCTCACTGATCTCTATGATCGGCAGGACGTCGCCACCCTCTACTCCCTCATCAAGGAGTTCCAGAGCCTCACCATGGACTCTACCACCGGCGCAGTTGCCTTCACGCGTCGCGTCCTCGACCTCGCTCGGCGCCTGGCGGCTCTTGGCGTGCCGTACCCGGACCCAGTACTCTGCTGCCACCTCCTTGAATGCTTGACTCCTGCTTTCGACACCCATAAGATCGCCTACATGCAGCTGATCGACAAGCGCATCACCCCGGCTGAAGTCGCCCAGTGGATTATCACCACTGAGGCCGACCTCTTGCGCCATTCCTCCTCCATTGCCGCTGTTGCTCAGCAGCGCAACACCAGGGGAGGGCGTGGGGGTGGGTGTGGCGCTGGTCGTGGTGGTGGCGCGGGTCGTGGTAGCAATGGCGCAGGACGTGGTGCAGCAGCCGCCTTTCCTCCTTGCCAGTATCTCCCTCGCTATGGCCCCACGGGGGGTCAGCGCTGTGGCCAGACCACTCATGCCACTGATTCTTGCTTCAAAGCGCTCAGTGATGAGTGGTTTGCCCGCGGCAACACCGGCACCCCCCCCCGCTGGTCCTCCCTCTCTCCTCGCCCCACTCCTCAGGAAGTTCGTACCTCCCCTCTTTTTCAGCTCGTCTCCTCCCCCTTGGCCCACCAGGCCGTCTCTCAGCATCAGCAGCAGCAGCAGACTCCGCAGCAGATCCTGCCGCAGCCGTTCAGCAGCAGCAGCAGCAGTTCCAGCAGCAGCAGCAGCAGCAGGGGCAGCAGCACCTCTTCTCCCAGTTGCAGCAGCAGCTCCAGCAGCTCCAGCAGCAGCTTGACCTCCAGTCACAGCTCCCCCTTGCACCTCCTCCTATGGCTTCCCCCCAGCAGCCCTACCCCGCTTGGACCGCCGGCACCACCGCTTCCGCAGCTCACCTCTCGGGCGCGTCTTCCGCGCCCTCAGCCACAGGCAGTGTGACTCCTTTCCCCTCCTCTGGTTTTGTTGGCATGGTTAGCCAGGTTGGAACCCCCGCCCCTTCTATGTATTCGGCTGCTATTAATGAGAATGTGATTCAGTACTCCGTCCCATCTCCTCCCCCACATCCTCCCCCCTCCACCACGCTGGACTTTGTCCTTGACAGTGGAGCCACTGAGTCCGTCCTTCGTGATGCTGGTACCCTTCACGCTCTCCCAGCCCCCACCTCCCTCCTTGGTGCCGATTCCAGCTTCTCTATTCCCTGTCGCCACACCTCTACCCTCCCCTGTCCCCTCTTCCCCTCACGTACCGTCACTGGTTTACACATCCCCTCCCTCCGTACTAACCTCCTCTCCCAGCGATCCCTGCAGCAGGCCGGTATCACCACCGTCTTCCCAGGTCGCGCTAATCACTGCCTCCTATACCATCCCACAGGTCGCCTCCTCTCCCGTATTCCCTTTTGTCCTCTCTCCCCGCCTATATACCCTTCGAGTTCCTCGTCTTCCCTCTGCCCAGGCAGTCTCCCGCTCCCTCCCCCACCTCACATCCCTCCCCCTCCTCTCCCTCCTTCTAACCCAACCATTCCCCCCCTCCCCCCTGACCCAACCTGCTCCTGTCGATCCCTCTCCCATCCCACCGTCCTCCTCCACCACAGGCTTGGTCACCCCAACTTTGCCACCCTCCGCTCGACCGTCTCCTCAGGTCTCCTTCGAGGTCTTCCCCTCACCCTCCCTCCCCTCCCTCCCTCCCTTGCCCCACCCTGCTCCGTCTGTGTCCAGAGCAAGCTCAAGCAGCTGCCGCATCGGAGTTCCCCCTCCGCTGCTGCTCAGCCGCTTGATCTTGTTCACATGGACCTCTGGGGCCCCAACCCCTCCCCTTCCCGCCAGGGCCATCGCTACATGCTTGTTCTGGTCGATGATCACAGCCGATATTCGTCCGTCTCCCTTCTTCGCTCGAAGGGTGATGCTCTGGCTGCGATCATCGCCTGGCTCAAGCAGGCGAGCACCCACTTTGGCCGCCCTGTGCGCCGCCTTCACTCTGATGGCGGTGGCGAATTCCTTAATCGTCAGGTAGCCTCCTACTGTGAGCTTCATGGCATTCGCCAGACTCACACCCTCCCCCACTCCCCCCAGCAGAATGGTGTGGCCGAGAGCCGTGTTCGGGAGATCACCAAGATTGCTCGGTGCCTCCTCGTCCATGCCTCTTGCCCCCCTTCTCTGTGGGGCTATGCCCTCCTTCACGCCACCCTCCTTACTAACCTGTACCCCCACCCTATCCTTCCCTCCACCACTCCCACCGAGCTCTGGACGTCGGCCAAGCCTAACGTCTCCTCCCTCCGTGTGTGGGGCTCCAGGGCGTATGTCCTCATTCACCCTGCGGACCGCCCCCGCACCATGGGAAAGCTCGCCTCCCGTACTCTCCCCTGCATCTTCCTTGGTCATAATCCCTCCTCCCCGGACTACCTCTTCCTTCACCCCCCCTCAGGTCGTTTCCTCCGCAGTCGGGATGTAGTCTTTGATGAGTCCACGCCCTACTATTCCACTCCTCCCCCCACTGACCCTCTCGCCCCTGCTCCCAGGCCCCTCAACTGGTCCGACACTATCCCACCCCCTCTTCTCCCTCCCCCTCCCATCCTCCCTCCCGCTCCACCTCCTCCATTCCCCGCCGCCTCGGTCCCTAGTGCTCCCCCCTCCTCTGGTGACATATTTGACCCTGACCCTTTTTTTCCCCCCGCCTCCCCGTCCCACTCCTCCCCCTCCGCTCCCTCCCATCCTCCCCCCTCCCCTCCTCCCCCCTCCCCCCCACGTCCCCCTCCCCCCTTGCGTCCCACCCGCTCCATCCTTACCCGGTATCCCCACACCAGGTCGCGTGACGCAGTCCTAGGTGCCCCGCCTCCTGTTATCCTCTCTTCCTCTCCCTTGCCTCCTCTCTCCCCTCTCATGGACCTCCTTTTTCAGACAGTCTTACAACAAAACACTAGCCCAACCCTGCCGCCGAGCTCCAGTACCGCAGCAGCACCAGCAGCAGCAGCCGTCGCTCCTTCCTCGCCTTCACCCGCAGCAGCAGCAGTGGCGGCAGCAGATGCAGCAGTAGCAACCGCCTCAGCAGCAGCAGCAGCAGATGCATCCTCAGCAGCAGCAGCAGCAGCAGCAGCAGCGGCAGCAGCAGCAGCTGCAGTCCTCCCATTCATTTTCCACTCCTCCCTCCTCGAGGACTCCCATGAGGAGATCCTCAACCTCCACCTGCATGATCCAGCCCTCCTACCCATCTCCCCTGACCTCAGCGGCACACCAGTCTTCGCCTTCTCCTCCGCCCCCACCATCTTCGTCCCCGCCACGTACGAGGAGGCCATGGCGTGCCCTGACGCTCACCTCTGGCTCGCGGCCATCCTCAAGGAGTTGGAGGCGTTTATTGCCAACTCCTCCTTTGTGGATGTGCCACGCCCTCCCTCTACCACGAACGTGGTCAAAGGGAAGTGGGTGTTTCGGGTGAAGCAGCTTCCTGGCGAGCCGCCAGTCTACAAGGCCCGCTACGTCGCCAAGGGCTTCACCCAGCGCTACGCTGTCGACTTCTTCGACACCTTCTCTCCCACCGCCAAGCCCGCTACCATTCGCGCAGTCCTCGACCTCGCCGCTCGCCTCAACATGGAGATTCACTCCATGGACGTCTCCAACGCATTCCTCCAAGGGGTCTTGCGCGAGCTCATTTACATGGAGCGTCCTGCCGGCTTCCACCTCCCCTTTCCTTCCGACTCTGTCTGGCAGCTGCGTCGGCCGGTCTATGGGCTCAAGCAGGCACCAAGGGAGTGGCATGCCAAGCTTGCTGCCACCCTCGTCGAGCTTGGCTTCAGCACCTCCCGTGCCGACCCCAGCCTCTTCCTCCGCACCTCCCCCTCCCCCTTCTACATCCTCGTCTATGTCGACGATATGATCCTCATCACTGCCGACTCCGCCGAGCTCGAGCGTGTCAAGCGTGAGCTTGGCAGCCGGCTCAAGTGTAAGGATCTAGGGGAGCTGCAGCACTATCTCGGCATGGAGATTACCCGCGACCGTGCTGCTCGCACCATCTCCCTCTCCCAAGGCCACTACCTGCAGCAGGTCTTGGAGCGGTTCGACATGGCTCGAGGCACCCCTCAGGTCACCCCTCTTCCTGTTGGGCACCACCTCACTCCCCTCACCTCCCCCTCCTCCTCCTCCCACCCCTACGCTGAGCTCATCGGCTCTCTCATGTATGCCATGGTCTCCACCCGCCCTGACCTGGCATACCCCATCAGCGTTTTGGCCCGCTTCGTTGGTACCGGCAAGCATGATACCACCCACTGGCAAGCGGCCAAGCGTGTCCTCCGCTACCTTCGGGGGACCAAGGACTACGTCCTTACCCTTGGCGGCCCCTCCCCTCCCCTCCTCACTGGCTACTCTGATTCCTCCTGGGCTGACTCTCGGCCTGACCGCCGCTCCTCTCAGGGCTATGGCTTCTCTCTTGGCAGTGGCCTCATCAGCTGGCGCTCCACCCGCTCCTCCTCCATTGCCCTCTCCTCTTGCGAAGCAGAGCTGTATGCCGCTACCATGGCTGCGCAGGAGGCCCGCTGGCTCTCCTTCCTTCTTGAGGAGCTTGGTGCCCCTCAGCGCTGTCCCACCATCTGGTGCGACAACGCCAGCACCATCCACCTCACGAAGGATGCTGTGTTCCACGGGCGCTCCAAGCACATTGAGCTTCGCCACTACTTCATTCGCGAGCTTGTGCAAGGTGGCCACCTCCGGCTGGGCAAGATTGACTCTGCTGCCAATCTTGCCGACATCTTCACCAAAGCCCTCCCCCACGCCGCCCACTCGTCCCTCCTTCGCCTTCTTGGACTCGCTCCCCCCGTTCCCTCGTCCGCCTCCTGATTCAAGCCCTCTAGTCTTATGCATGTTGGGGGGTTGTGTTGTAAAATATATATCTATACAACATGCATGCCTAGATTAGGAGGTGTAGTCATTCTAATTATTGGGGGTTGTTGGTTGGGTTGACCAACCCCACATTTGGGTTGGTCAAGATTGGATTTGGTCCTAGACATTTGGTTGGCACTATTCCAACCAAATGGTCCTTGGTCCTAGGAACCAACCAATCACCAAGCACCACACTTTGTGGTTGCTTGCCTTCCAAGCAATCTCTCTCATTGGTCCACATTGTGGCCAATCGGAGAGCACCACACTTTGTGGTTGCTTGCCCTACAAGCAACCTCTCCCATTGGTCCACTTTATGGCCAATAGGAGAGCTTCCCTTCCAACTCTTCCTTGCTCCTTGTTTTGTACAAAAGAGCCTCTTGGCTCCCTATTCAATTCAATCTTTTCTCTTCCAAGCTAGTTCCTTCACTCATGGCTCTCGCCTCCATGCCTGCTTGCTAGTGCAACATCCAGGTACTACTCTTCTTCCTTTCTCTCACACACTGTACCCTCCCCCCGCTCCCCCGCTCGCATTCTCCCTATCAGGTGCTTGGCAGCGAGAGGAGAGCTCTGTCGTGTTTCTCCACGACCTCCTCCCTGCCGCACACGGGCTTTGCCTTCTGTGAGGTCGTCCAGGCCACCCTCCCCTTGCTCAATCCCTCCCCTCTCTCTCCTACCCTCTACAGGTACTAGGGTCAAAACGCAAGACCCTGTCGGTTTTCTCCACCGCCTCCTCCCTCCCCCACACCTTCATCCTCTTCTTCTGCGAGGTCGTCCAGGCCACCCCCCCTTGGTTGACTGCTTGCTCTCTTGCTCTCTTGCTCTCTTGCTCTCTCCTTCCCCTACAACCCTGCAGGTCTTGGGAAGCAAGCGCAAGACGCTATCCGGCTTTTCCACCGCTTCCTCCCTCCCCCACACTGGCTTCCTCTTCTTCTGCGAGGTCGTCCAGGCCACCCCCCCGCCCCTGCGCATGCGAGCCACGCGCCTCGTGGCGGGTAAATGCGCCCTGGCTGCCCGAGTGGACGCCATACACGGGGACCTGGCCGGGGGTGCGGGGAGGAAGCTGAGGGGCGAGATCGAGAGGAAGATTGAGAAGTGGCAGGAGCCGCCCCCGGCGAAGCAGCCCAAGCCGCTGCCGGTGCCTGATGCTGAGCCAAAGAAGAAGAGAGGGGGGAGAAGGTTGAGGAAGATGAAGGAACGGTGAGTGAAGGGGTGTGTGTGTGTGTATGGGCGTTAACATTTGATAATGGCGTTGGGTGTGGTCGTTATGTAGAGGAACTTGCCAGCCTCATGCAGTTTGGCAGTCAACGCTGGGTGGGTAGATGGGGCCATTGTTCCCCCTTCCCTCCTCCACAACCCATACCATATACCCAAAACACATGCGGGATTATGGGCATTCGTAAACTCGCCAACCGCATGCAGTTTGGAGTGGAGGAGCAGTCGACGCTGGGCGACGGGTTGTGGGAGGGCAATGGCATGCCCTCGCGCGGGTTGCTTGCAGTGGGTGAAGAGGGTACTTGCGTGGGTGTTGTTTCAGCTGCAAGCAACTTTTGAGGCACCTCAAAAGTCGCGGGTTGCTTGCAGTGGGTGAAGTGAGTACTTGCGTGGGTTTTGTTTCAGCTGCAAGCAAGTACCCACTTCTCCCCCGCTCCCTCCCTCCCCCTCCCTCCCTCCCCTTCCCCCCGGAAACAGTTATGGCATCACTGATCTGCGGAATCTCGCCAACCGCATGCAGTTTGGAGTGGAGGAGCAATCAACGCTGGGGGATGGGTTGGGCGAGGGCTATGGTATGCTGGGGCGTTGGCTCACCTGCCAGTGCCATCTCCTCCCTCGCTCCCTCTCCCGCCCCCTCCGGCTCCCTGCTCCCCTTTCCCCCGGAAACAGATATGGCATCACGGACATGCGGAAACTCGCCAATCGCATGCAATTTGGAGTGGAGGAACAGTCGACGCTGGGGGACGGGTTGGGCGAGGGCTATGGCATGCTGGGACAGGCGGGTTCGGGGCGACTGAGAGTGGCGGCTGCTGCCAGCAACCTCAAGACCAAGGTGGCCAAGAAGTGAGTGCGGGCTGTTCTGTGAGGGCTGATTTTTGCGGGCTGTTCTGTGCGGGCTATTCTGTGCGGGCAGTCTGCATCATGTAACTGAGAGTGGCGGCGGCTGCCAGCATCCTCAAGACCAAGGTGGCCAAGAAGTGAGTGCAGGTTGATGGGCTAAGTGTGATTTATGGTGTAAGTTACAGGCAGCACACTCGGTTGTCGTGGCTGCTGCTGCTACCAGCAACCTCAAATCCACAGCCCTGGGGTTCATGTTTTGGGGGATCCATGTGCATGTGCATGTGCACTCATATTTTTGGGCACCTCAGATTTTAGCACACTTCTGGTTTCGACTCAACCACAGTACCTCTCTTCCCATTTTTCTTCCCATCTAAACTGTTCTCAGGTTCAAAGAGCGCAGCTATGGCAGCAGTGGCAACACGTCGGGCTTGTCTTCGAGTCTTGCATTCACACCTATCCAGGTTTGGTGCTTCGACTCTTGAGGTGCCCATAACTAGTCTGGCTTTTACACTGTTCCAGGTATGGTGAAGCGTTCTGTGTTGTAGACGATTCTTTCTGTGCTGGGGATGCACCAGCCTCTGATGGTGCTCTTAGGAAGCTTGAAATATTACTGCATGCTGCTGTTGATAGACGTTAATATTTGTCGCACTAAATATCGCACCAGATGCCGCACTAATGCCGCACTGATGCCGCGCTAATGTCGCACTAGTGTCGCTCTAAATGTCGCATTAGCATTTGTTGACAGCAGGCCAGCAATGTTGCGCATGCAACACAACCCCCCTACCTACCACCACTCTTGTGCCCCTCGTGCCTCTGGAACATGTAACAAATTCTCTCCACCCCATCCCCCTTATTGTCATCCCCTCTACAGGGCATAGAGCTGTTCAACCCTCAGGCAGAGCAAATGCAGATTGCTTCGTTAGCATATTCCCCCATTCTATCCCCCTTATTGTGGTCTCCCCTACAGGGCATAGAGCTGACCAACCCACAGGCAGCGCAGATGTCTCGCATGGGCAGCGACACACAGAGCAAGCTTTCACTGTAGAATATCTTGTTTCCATTCCCCTCTCCTTTATTTTATCCCTTCTCTCCACATGGCATAGAGCTGACCAACCCACAGGCAGCACAGATGTCTCACATGGGCAGCGGCACACAGAGCACCGCTTCTGCTGACTTCTGGTACATTACATTGGCTCCACTCCACTCCATCCCCCTTATTATGGTCCCCTCTACAGGGCATAGAGCTGACCAACCCGCAGGCAGCGCAGATGTCCCACTTGGGCAGCGGCACACAGAGCACGTATTTCTCAGAAACAGGCACCTTTTCCAAAATCAAGAAGCCGTGAGGGGAAGGGGGAAAGAGGACAACTTGCATACAAAGTCGAGTTGCATGTACTTGATACTACTGTAAACACCCGGATGAGGCTTGTGTCTCGTATTTCTGGGGACCCGCATTACGGTTGGTTTGTGCCCACGAAATGTTGAGGGCGTGGATGGTGGGGGTTGTGTTCTCAAAGTTTCGCAATCAGTTGCAATTCCAGGGTTGGATTTTGGGGCGAAATTTTTGTCCCGTGAGACATTTTCGGGTCCTGATCAGGGCTGACGTTTCAAAAAAAGGCACTCTGATTTTACCCCCCAATTTTTTTTCGAAGTATGATGGGTCATTTTTCGAATTTTGCCTACTCTGAAATCTCTGTGTCCAAAAGTTGTCTAGGCTGAAATACTCAGGGTTCAGAATGTAGAATCAGAGTCCACGGGCAGGGCCTAACTGTTAAATGATATATTTGATACATATATAATGGTAGGCTTGGTAGGTGCTATTGGATTCTACTATAGAAGGTATAACCACCCTTCTTGTATCCCTCTCTCTTCTATTCCAAGTCCCTTCTCTCTCTATATTTTTCCTAGCCTAAAACCTCACGCCATTCCATGGCTTCCTCTTCCTGGCTACCTCTTCCATGGTTTCAGAGCAGGTTGCTCTTCCTGGGCCAGCTTATCACGCTTCCGCCGTGCACTCCTCCTTTCTCTCTCGCGCTGCCATAGCGGCCGCGTCGTGCTGCCGCGGCCGTCTCGACGCGCTGCTGTGGCATCGACGTCAAGTCGTGGCGGCGTCGTCGATGTCGACCGGTGGCGGCATGACAGCGCCGTCGTGCTGCCAGTGTGCGTACGGCACGGTTAGCAGCGGCCATCGCCCCGTCTTAGCGCTGGCCAGCACACCCGCATGCAGCCAGCGTGCCACACGGGGCGGCACGCTCCCGGGCTCCGCTGCTGAAGCCCCGCCTGTTAGAATACTAGAATGATTAGAAAGAAGAGAGAACAAGGGAGATATAGGGTTTGGGTTGTACTCTCTAAGAACACAGACCTATTCTAGGCTATAACTTCGACATGAAAATGTATGTATAAGACCAGGTTGTCCACGTAAACAAGGATGTAGAACGGAGTCTGGCCAGCACGAACGAAGAGCGAGGGGTCTGCAGAGGACGGAAAGAACTGCAGGTCAGCTAGCGTAGCATGCAGCGTGTCGTGCCACTCACGGGGCGCCTGTCGCAGACCGTAGACCGGGCACCGGAGGAGCCACTAGGTCCTAGGAGGGAAGGTACCGGTGAAGCCCTGCGGTCAGCGTAGGTAGACTTGCTCATGTAGAATGCCCTGGAGAAACGCTATGGAGAAGTCAAGGGAGTGTAACTCGTATCCACGCTGTGCTGCTATGTGTAGCAGCGCCCGAAGAGTAGTCATCTTAGGGGTCGGGGCGAAGGTCTGAAAGAGGTCCACCCCCTCGCGCTGACTGAAGCCTCTAGCCACGTAGTGCGCCTTGAACACAGGCGGCTCTCTAGGGGGGCACTTCACCTTGAAGAGCCACCAGCCCTCGACAACGTTCACCCAAGGTGGGGGAAATGCGTCGAAGTAGGTGCCGGTGGATCTCCAAGACGCCATCTCCTGCTCCATGGCAGCTATCCACTGAGAGGCCCAGGGTCCCGAGGTCGCCTCAGCGTAGGTGCGAGGGGTCGGGATGTCAAAGGCGTCTGGGTCACCCTCAGTGACTAACAGCATGGAACAGAGATGGGAAGCAACCTTAGACAAGAAAGCAAGCTCGTACTTTCTTTCCTCTAGGACGTCACTGCCAAGGGCAGGCGCACCCCCGATGGATGGAGGAGAGACAGGGTCAGAGACCATAGCGGTGGCGTAGTCAAGGCGGCGGGTAGAGGTGAAGTGAGCGACGGCAGTGACAAGAGTGTCAAGACTCGAGACAGGGACAAACGAGTCGGTAACGAGGGAGGCAAGGATTCGAGGAATAAGAGGACGAGTCAATGGGGAAACCGAGGAAGACACAGAGGACAGTGCGGGCAGTGAGCTTGTCCGTGCCAGAGGCCCGAACGTGAGCAAGGCAGCCCCAGACTTGGAACGCGAACGCGTCACTAGGGAACGTGGTCCAAAGAAGGGTCGGCGAAACCTGCGGCCGTTGAGAGCGTGGCCACAGGTTAAGCTGGTGAGCGGCGTTGCAAACGGCGAATGGCCGCAGAAAATGGGGTGCACCTGCATGAATCATGGATGTACGAGCCACCTCCATGACCAAACCGATGCATCGCTCAGCGACCCCATTCTGCTGCGGGGAGTCCGGTAGAGTGTACGACTGGGTGATGCCCTCCGCACGACAGAACTGACCAAGCCGACCAGAGGCGAACTCGCCGCCACGGTTGGAGTAGAGCCACAGCACATGGAGACCGCGGTGGTGGCGCGCAGCTACAACCCACGGGATAAGAACGCCAGGCACATCGGCCTTCCGCTCCGGGGGAAACACCGTGTTGTAGTGCGTGTAGTCGACAATGTGCACGAGAAAGTAGCGCTTGCTATGCGGTCCAGGGACGGGGGCTGGGCCCCAGACGTCCAGGTGCAGGGTCTGGAGGGGTGCAATGGCAGGGCGAAGCCAGGAGGAGTGAGGAGCACGGCACAGCCGACCCTCGACGCAGGGCGTGCACGGCGGCGCAGGCGAGGGAGGGAGGGCAGGAAGCGACGCAGGGAGACCTAGGACAAGACCGTGCTGAGACATGTAACGCAGATGCGGGAGTGCGGGGTGACCTAGGCGGTGGTGCCACAGAAGCGACGGGTGAGTGAGCGACCGACACGAGCAGGCCGCAGCGACCTGGGTAGACGCGGGACCCGGGGAGGACGCGCCCATCGGGGGGGGGAGTAGTGTCCAGCGTAAAGAGGCTAGACACTGGGTCCTGGGGGAACGTCGCAAGGGGGGCACCTGAGGTAGGAGGGGAGTCTGTACTAACTAAGTTCTTGGAGAACGAGGGGATGTGCAGGCATGTAAGGGAATCCGAGGGGGCCGCTCGACAGGGAAGGGTAGTGGAGCTGCGAGCAACGACAGGACCAAAAGTGGGGTCAGCAAGGGCAACAGAGGCAGGGGCAGTGAGCGGCGTCAGAGTGGCGTGGTCGCGGAAGAAGCAGGCAGACGCACCAGAGTCGAGCGTGAAGGACAGCGAAGCAGTAGTCGCAGACGAAGGAGGAGGAAGGGTAGAGCCTTGGCGAGACAAAGCAAATGGTCCTGCGCCAGACATAGGAGGGGAGTCTGTACTACATACAGGGGCTACGCCTAAGCTAGAGAACACAGGGTAATAAGATCCGGACACACTAGAAGCGCCAGCATATAGAGAATGCAGGGCAAAATTGATCTGATCCATGTCTAAGTCAAACACCGGCACACCGTGTCGGAGCAGACTGGGCCAGTCAGGGAGGTCTAGGGCTGGGCCGAAGCGGCGACGGAAGAGGTCCTCGAGGCGGCGGAAGCAGCGGGCGGTCGGGTGTGGGCGGCGGCACACAGTGCCACGAAGGGGCCCGGTCTGGAGCTGGTACTGGCAGCTCACAGCACCAACGCCACCGGTAGACGCCGAGCTGCGGGGGCCGCCACCGCGGCCACCACCTCCTGGGGCTCCTGGCCACCCCGGCGGGAGGCGGGCCCATGACTGCTGCTGCTATGGCAAATTCTGCTGCTGCTCCTGGACACCAGCCCCAACCCCCTCGTCTAAACCACTGTCCCCGCCACCACCACTACCACCACCAGCGCCACCACCACGCCCTCCTTTGGGGTCGCGGTGACCCCTACGCTCTCGCTACTGCGGGAAGGCCGCAGCAGCGGTCTCAGTGGCTGGGGCAGCCGTTTCAGCCGAAACGTCAGCGTACATGCTTTGAGAGGGAGCACAGCCCTGAAAGATAGGGACTGCCACAACACCGCTCGAGTGAGCAATAGTGCGCTGGCGAGTCTCTATCTTAGATAGGGCAGTGACAAAGGCAGTCAGGGTGAGGTCGCCTGGGTGCTGGCTAAGGAAGTGGTCTCGGGAAGTGGCTAAGCGGCCAGGTAGGCGCATGGCAATAAAGTACAGGGCAGCAAAGAACGGTGGGGGGAAAGCAGTGAGCTGGGCGGCAGAGCTAGCAGCGCGGTAGCTAGTCTCTAGTGCACATAGGTGAGTGGCAAGATCGGCGACAATGGGGAAAGCAGAGAGATCGAGGAAGAGCATGGGGGGGATCAAGCGTCCAGGTGAGGCGGAGGCAGGGGTGGAGTAGCGTGCAACAACTGAATCTAGGAAGTCTTTGGCGTTTGCAACAGTAGTGAAGCGGGGACGCTGAGATAGGGGAAGCGCATTACTAATGGCAAGCTGTGCTACAGCATCGTGAGAATCCCAGACAGCGCGAGCGAGCGCAATAGCAGCAAAGGCCTTACTCTCAGCAGTGGTGGGGTCAGCAGGGAGGGGATCATGCGCGGGGATGTGGGTGAGCAAGCCATCAACATGCATAGCTAAGGAGTGCCCATCCTGGCGCTGATCTGTCAGGTGCTAGCGAAGATCAACAATCCAGGCGGCGAAGTCAATCGCGTGCCCCTCCGCGTCTAGACATAGCATGGTGTTCGCCATCGCGCAACCTCAGCGCCACCGGGATACAGCGGCACAGGGACATAGCAGCACGGAGACACGGGTACTCAGCTGCACGGCAGTGCAGCGGCGTGGCGGCAGGACTCTCCGGAACGGAGACCGGACGGAAGGTCGAGGAGGGCGCAAGAGGGCCAGTGGGCGCGTGAGGAGCCAGCGGACGCGCAAGGGGCCGAGGCGCACGAGGGGCCGACGAGGCGCGCGAGAGGCCGGGCAGGTGCTGGAAGGGCCGGCACGTAGAGAGGAGCTGGCAAGGCGCGTGGGACCGGCGGTGCGCAAGTTGGGCTGGCTAGGCGGTAGGGGCTGGCTAGGCGCGAGGGGCCGGCTAGGCGCGAGGGGCCGGCTAGGCGAGGGGGGGCCTGTCACAGGATCGAATGTGTCAAGGAAAGATTGCACTATCGATCAGTACAAGGCGCTTTTATACTTCCAGAGTACATCAGGTAACCAGGTTTATCTTATCCTAGGGGAATAGACCCTTCTAGAAGATAGAATCACCTTGCGTATAGCCACGCGAGGCTATTGGCTTTAAGGGATTACAGCAGGATTACGCTATATAGAGCGCACCAGTACATCCCAAGCCTGGTCGGTGATATAACTATAATAGCAAGATAAACCAAAGGTTAATGGAAAAGGAAGAATAGGAAACCAAATGAGATGGAATAAAAGAGAAATGAAAAAGGAAGTAAATAAGAAAAGGCCAAGTGGTGTAACGGGGTCGTACTCTCACACTTCCCCCCCTCAAAGCTGGGTGGTAGAAGTAACACCCTGCTTGACAAGGTAGTCATGCAGAGGACGACGGGCGTTACCCATGTCGGACTCAGGTACCCAGCTGTCCTCAGAAGGATCATAACCGTTCCAACGGATGAGAAGCTCCACGGTGCCATTCCGGCGACGGCGGTGTGCGAGCACGGACTCGACCTTGTACTCGGGTTCATTCTGGACGAGGACGGGCGGTGGTGGCGGCGGTTGGCGTCCGACGAAAATCGTGTTCGGGTCTCGAGAGGGCTTCAGAAGTTGGACGTGGAAGGCGTTGTGAATCTTCCAGACAGCTGGCAGGCGTAAGCGGAAGGTAACAGGAGTGACCTGTGCTTCAACGAGAAAAGGCCCGCAGAAGCGAGGTCGAAGTTTAGATGGGAGATGGCTGATGTCCAGGTTGCGGGTGTCAAGAAGCACCTGGGCTCCCACCGTGATGGTGTGATCGTTGCGATGGCGATCGGCTTGGCGCTTCTGTTGCTGTTGAATGTCGAGTAGGCGCTTGTGGGTCCGATCCCAAAGCTAATGCATGGTTGTGATGAAATCATGTGCAGGTTGGACTGTAGCTGATGCTGTCGGTTTTTGTGGTGTGAGTGGGTGGCGTCCGTAGCAGAGGAAGAACAGCGTCTGTCCAATAGCGGCATGTGTAGCATTGTTGTAAGCAAACTCTAGTACAGGCAGGTGCAAGTCCCATTTGGAGATCTCGTCCTCGCAGGCTGCTCTGAGGAGTTGCTCAACAATTTGGTTGAGGCGCTCGGTCTGTCCGTCTGTCTGCGGATGTTAAGCAGAGGACATGGCGAGTTTGGTCCCGAGGAGAGACATAAGTTCCTTCCAGAACTTGCTGGTGAACTTGGGGTCTCGGTCGGAGATGAGTATGGTTCGAATGCCATGCTGTAAGATGATGTGAGAGTACGACCACGTTACACCACTTGGCCTTTTCTTATTTCCTTCCTTTTTCATTTCTCTTTTATTCCATCTCATTTGGTTTCCTATTCTTCCTTTTCCATTAACCTTTGGTTTATCCTGCTATTATAATTATATCACCGACCAGGCTTGGGATGTACTGGTGCGCTATATCTAGCGTAATCCTGCTGTAATCCCTTAAAGCCAATAGCCTCGCGTGGCTATACGCAGGGTGATTCTATCTTCTAGAAGGGTCTATTCCCCTAGGATAAGATAAACCTGGTTACCTGATGTACTCTGGAAGTATAAAAGCACCCTGTACTGATCGATAGTGCAATCTTTCCTCGACACATTCGATCCTGTGACACTTGGTAATCAGAGCTTTTCTCACTCGGCCGCGCTCAACAAAGCAGCAGCAGCGGGAAAACCTGCCTCGAAAAACCGCCGGGGGCGACCAATTCGACGCCGATTCTGGTAAGCAGCAGCTCCGCGATTTTCGAATTACCCCCTCCGTGCGTGTTTTGAACAGGATGGCAACCTTCGACAATACCGAGGTTACCCAGCAGCTCTTCGCGCGCATCGCAGCCCTTCAGGAGGAAATGCGAGCGGATCGCGAAGCGTGGCGAAACGAGTTCGAGCGAGTAACTCGACTCGCCGGAGCGCAGCACGAGACGACAATGACGACGACGCAGCAGTCGCAATAGTTTCTCGAGGCTCCGAAACCGCGCCCACCTGAGCCGTTCGATCCGAGCGATCGAAACTCCGACGCCCGCAGATGGATCGCCGGGATGGAGATCTACTTCGCAGCCGTCGGATGGAGCTCGCCAGTCTGGGACGGTCAACGTGTACGACTCGCGGCGACACTGATGCGAGGGCCGGCACTCGAGTGGATTGGTGGCAACAGTACCTTCATCCACGGTGAAGCCACGTGGCAGCAGTTCCGCGCTGACCTGCTGAAACGCTTCGAGCCCATAAATTCCAGTTTCCTTGCCCGGGAAAAAATTCATCGACACCGACAGTTCGGGAGTGTAGCGCAGTATACGCAGCAGATGGAGGAATTTTATAACCGCATTCCCGACCTGACCGAAGGGGAAAAAGTACAATCGTACCTCGCCGGGCTAAAGACCGAAGTCAAACGACAAGTCGCAGCGTCAAACTACGCGAGCTACAGTGACGTCGTTTCGGCAGCGGAGCGCTTCGACATGGTCAACGCCGGAACACGACGGACGCACGTCGGCAGTACGCGACAGGGCGACCGCTCGGCTCACCCCACGTTCGCCGACCCGATGGAAGTCGACAGATTCGACGGGCGGCCACGTCCGAAAAACACCAATTACACGTGTGATTTTTGCGGGGTGCCGGGTCATCGAATCTTCGACTGCAGCAAAATGAAAGCCGCACGCGCAGAGTATCGGGCACGCAACAGTGGCGGAATTCCTTCAGCCAATCAGAAGCCAAAAAACGGGAGTCGCCAGTGATTGCGGATCTAGCTGGCGAAAATAAAAAGATCCGAAAGCGGCCGCGGGATTTCGGGAAAATCAACTTCGACGAAGCTGATTCGACGCGAGAAGGAGGAAATGATGGTGGAAAATCTCCACCCCACGACCAGTCTTCGCCAGCGAAAATCGCCGAGGAAAAATACGACTCCGCGAAAAAAGACTCTGCCGAGACAGGGAAACTCCTTGA
This sequence comes from Closterium sp. NIES-67, assembly GCA_027943415.1. Classification (NCBI taxonomy): domain Eukaryota; kingdom Viridiplantae; phylum Streptophyta; class Zygnematophyceae; order Desmidiales; family Closteriaceae; genus Closterium; species Closterium sp. NIES-67. The sequence continues at coordinate 311,553 of BQMB01001718.1, read as the reverse complement.
AGACCCAAGAAATTATAAGAATTCGTTAAAGTTATCTTATAAAGATGCTTTAATGAAAACTTATGATGTTCGAGGGGCTAGAGCCTTGGAGAAAATTCGGGAAGGACTCCAAAAGAAGCAGACAGCTGTGGAGATTATACCGGTACCGAACAACTTGGGGAAAAAATTAAGGAGTGTGGAAAGAAGCCGACCTTTCCACGGAGTCAACGTCCTCTCCCGACACCAGGCCACAACGACTACCCGTTCCCCAGGGAAGACGTCGGTGGAGCTGAAGTAGCTCAAGAGGAAGCTGGGGGTCTATAAGAAGCTGCACAAACCCCAAAAACCTCCTCCGGATGCATCCAGTTCTTCGGCATCAGTGACGCGCACAGTCGTCAAGGAAACTCCGGGCCCTGGAGAAGAGCCGTTCTCCAAGCAGCCTCGGCCAGCTGCCAGCTCAGGAGTAGATAGCAACACAAAGGTGTGTACGGAATATTGGGATGTACCCTATGACCCAATCAATGAAACTATCTTTGGGTACTCCGAGCAACGACTGCCCCTCGTGCTCGAGGTCATCTGCAAAGGACGACGCCTCCAAGCACTCGTGGACAGCGGAGCATCACACACCGTCTGCGACAAGGCAGTAATCGACCGACTTCGGGAAGAGTACAAGCCTTCAGGATTCTCTGCAACGATGGTGGACGGCAGCAAGTTACCAGTACACGGCGAAGCAGTGCTACACCTACAAATTGGACCACTGCGCTGGAGACCTGCACTTCCCATCACCAACATCAAAGGGCTTGACCTGATCTTCGGGCGAGACTTCCTAAACAGATTCAACCCCGAGATCAACTGTTGCAAGCATCTACAACAATGGACAGAGAGTACAGCTACCCAACTGGGACGATACAGGAGATATCCCAGTGGAGACACTCGCACGATTCGAGAAGGACGTGAAGCGAACCGAGACAGGGTTCCTGGCAATAGCAACAGAGGCGGAGAACGACAGGGAAAGAACCTTGGAACCTCCAGGAAAGATCAAGGAATTATTGAGGGAGTTCCAAGATATTCTTCCGGACGATCTTCCGAATGAGCTACCGCCATATCGAACGCATCAACACGAGATCGTGGAGGAACCGGGTTCGAAGCCGACCTTCCGAGCACCATATCGGCTTAGCCCTACAGAGCTAACCGACATGAAAAAAAAAATCGAATATCTCCTAGCCAAAGGACTCATCCGACCATCCACTTCGCCGTACGGTGCCCCAGTACTCTTCACACCGAAACCGGACGGAAGCCTGCACATGTGCATCGACTACCGAGCTCTTAACAAGCAGACCATCAAGAATAAATATCCGATACCACGAATCGATGACCTGCTTGACCAGCTTCGGGGAGCTATGGTATTTTCCAAACTGGATCTGCGGTCTGGATACTAGCAGATACGCATGGAGGACAACTCTATCCACAAAACTGCTTTTCGAACTCGGTATGGATCGTACGAGTATTTGGTAATGCCATTCGGACTCACCAACGCACCGGCAACGTTTCAAGCCGAAATGAACCACATTCTACGACCACTTTTGGACGAATGCGTGGTGGTGTACCTGGACGATATACTCATCTACTCGCGCAACATGAAGCAGCACGTCGAACACTTGCGACGCGTCTTCGAAATTCTTCGACGAGAACGATTCTACGTCAAACTGTGCAAGAGCGAATTCGCCCTTGAAAAGGTCCAGTTCCTAGGACACATGGTGAGTGCTCAAGGAGTTCACGTTGACCCCAAGAAAATCGAGGACGTACGCACATGGAAGACACCCGAGAACGTGAAGGAGTTGCAGCAGTTCCTAGGCTTCGCTAATTACTACAACAGGTTCGTGCCACAGTATGCGAAAATCGCAGCACCACTCACGAATCTGCTGAAGAAGAACACGCCCTACAAATGGGAGCCGAAGCACCAGGAAGCCGTGGAGCAGCTGAAGCAAGCACTTGCGTCCGCACCGGTACTCATTTTGCCAGATCCCGAATGCGACTACGTCATCGAAGCTGACGCCAGTGACCAAACAGTGGGAGGAGTCTTGATGCAAGATCAAGGGAATGGACTGCAACCAATCACTTACCTAAGTAAGAAACTGCACGGGGCAGAAATAAACTACCCGATACACGACAAGGAGGCCCTGGCTATCATCATCGCCTTCAAAGCGTGGAGATGCTATCTCGAAGGACGAAGAACAACCATCTACACTGACCACTGCAGCCTGAAATACTTGAAGACACAACCCAACCTTTCCAGGCGGCAGGTCCGGTGGATCGACTTCCTCGAGACACACTTCCACTACGACATCGTGTACAAGCCCGGTCACAAGAACAAAGCAGACGCTCTCAGTCGGCCTGCCCACGTTGCCGCTATTCAGGTCGAAGGGATGAATCCACTACTCAAGAGACTCTTCACACACGGGTACGCCACCGACCCCGAAATTCCCTTGGCAGAAAAGCGACATCTGCTACAGTGGGATAGTGACATCGCGTACCGGAAAGGATCAACGAAAATATGGTTACCCAATTACCCTCCTTTGCGCCAGTTACTACTCGAAGAATACCACGGCGTCCTCTACGCCGGACACTTCGGTAGCAACAAGACGCTGACCGGTATCGCAAAGCACTACTACTGGCCCCACTTGGCAGAAGATGTTCAGAAGTTCGTCACCTCGTGTGATACATGTCAGCGGATGAAGAGCAGCAAACAGAAGAAGGCGGGACTACTGCAGCCTCTTCCTGTCCCAAAACAACCATGGCAAATGGTTAGCCTGGACTTCATCACCGGGTTACCACCTACCTCCAGCGGACATGACGCCATCCTTGTCGTCATTGATAAATTCTCCAAAATGGGACACTTCATCCCGACACACACGACAGCACGCACCGAAGAAACAGCACAACTCTTCATTCGATACATCACCTCACAGCGTGGCATTCCAACCACACTCATCTCCGACCGAGACCCCAAGTTCACCAGCAAGTTCTGGAAGGAACTTATGTCTCTCCTCGGGACCAAACTCGCCATGTCATCCGCTTACCATCCGCAGACAGACGGCCAGACCGAGCGCCTCAACCAGATTGTCGAGCAACTCCTTCAAGCAGCCTGCAAGGACGAGATCTCCAAATGGGACTTGCATCTGCCTGTTGTAGAGTTTGCTTACAACAACGCTACACATGCAGAGGACGACGGGCGTTACCCATGTCGGACTCAGGTACCCAGCTGTCCTCAGAAGGATCATAACCCTTCCAACGGATGAGAAGCTCCACGGTGCCATTCCGACGACGGCGGTGTGCAAGCATGGACTCGACCTCGTACTCGGGTTCATTCTGGACGAGGACGGGCGGCGGCGACGGCGGTTGGCGTCCAGCGAAGATCGTGTTCGGATCCCGATAGGGCTTCAGAAGTTGGACATGGAAGGCGTTGTGAATCTTCCAGACATCTGGCAAGCGTAAGCGGAAGGTAACAGGAGTGACCTGTGCTTCAACGAGAAAAGGCCCGCAGAAGCGAGGTCGAAGTTTAGATGGGAGGTGGCTGATATCCAGGTTGCGGGTGTCAAGAAGCACCTGGTCTCCCACCGTGATGGTGTGGTCGTTGCGATGGCGATCGGCCTGGCGCTTCTGTTGCTGTTGAACGTCGAGGAGGCGCTTGTGGGTCCGATCCCAAAGCTGATGCATGGTTGTGATGAAATCATGCGCAGGTTGGACTGTAGCTGATGCTGTCGGTTTTTGTGGTGTGAGTGGGTGGTGTCCGTAGCAGAGGAAGAACGGCGTTTGTCCCGTAGCGGCATGTGTAGCGTTGTTGTAAGCAAACTCTACAACAGGCAGATGCAAGTCCCATTTGGAGATCTCGTCCTTGCAGGCTGCTTGAAGGAGTTGCTCGACAATCTGGTTGAGGCGCTCGGTCTGGCCGTCTGTCTGCGGATGGTAAGCGGATGACATGGCGAGTTTGGTCCCGAGGAGAGACATAAGTTCCTTCCAGAACTTGCTGGTGAACTTGGGGTCTCGGTCGGAGATGAGTGTGGTTGGAATGCCACGCTGTGAGGTGATGTATCGAATGAAGAGTTGTGCTGTTTCTTCGGTGCGTGCTGTCGTGTGTGTCGGGATGAAGTGTCCCATTTTGGAGAATTTATCAATGACGACAAGGATGGCGTCATGTCCGCTGGAGGTAGGTGGTAACCCGGTGATGAAGTCCAGGCTAACCATTTGCCATGGTTGTTTTGGGACAGGAAGAGGCTGCAGTAGTCCCGCCTTCTTCTGTTTGCTGCTCTTCATCCGCTGACATGTATCACACGAGGTGACGAACTTCTGAACATCTTCTGCCAAGTGGGGCCAGTAGTAGTGCTTTGCGATACCGGTCACCGTCTTGTTGCTACCGAAGTGTCCGGCGTAGAGGACGCCGTGGTATTCTTCGAGTAGTAACTTGCGCAAAGGAGGGTAATTGGGTAACCATATTTTCGTTGATCCTTTCCGGTACGCGATGTCACTATCCCACTGTAGCAGATGTCGCTTTTCTGCCAAGGGAATTTCGGGGTCGGTGGCGTACCCGTGTGTGAAGAGTCTCTTGAGTAGTGGATTCATCCCTTCGACCTGAATAGCGGCAACATGGGCAGGCCGACTGAGAGCGTCTGCTTTGTTCTTGTGACCGGGCTTGTACACGATGTCGTAGTGGAAGTGTGTCTCGAGGAAGTCGATCCACCGGACCTGCCGCCTGGAAAGGTTGGGTTGTGTCTTCAAGTATTTCAGGCTGCAGTGGTCAGTGTAGATGGTTGTTCTTCGTCCTTCGAGATAGCATCTCCACGCTTTGAAGGCGATGATGATAGCCAGGGCCTCCTTGTCGTGTATCGGGTAGTTTATTTCTGCCCCGTGCAGTTTCTTACTTAGGTAAGTGATTGGTTGCAGTCCATTCCCTTGATCTTGCATCAAGACTCCTCCCACTGTTTGGTCACTGGCGTCAGCTTCGATGACGTAGTCGCATTCGGGATCTAGCAAAATGAGTACCGGTGCGGACGCAAGTGCTTGCTTCAGCTGCTCCACGGCTTCCTGGTGCTTCGGCTCCCATTTGTAGGGCGTGTTCTTCTTCAGCAGATTCGTGAGTGGTGCTGCGATTTTCGCATACTGTGGCACGAACCTGTTGTAGTAATTAGCGAAGCCTAGGAACTGCTGCAACTCCTTCACGTTCTCGGGTGTCTTCCATGTGCGTACGTCCTCGATTTTCTTGGGGTCGACGTGAACTCCTTGAGCACTCACCATGTGTCCTAGGAACTGGACCTTTTCAAGGGCGAATTCGCTCTTGCACAGTTTGACGTAGAATCGTTCTCGTCGAAGAATTTCGAAGACGCGTCGCAAGTGTTCGACGTGCTGCTTCATGTTGCGCGAGTAGATGAGTATATCGTCCAGGTACACCACCACGCATTCGTCCAAAAGTGGTCGTAGAATGTGGTTCATTTCGGCTTGAAACGTTGCCGGTGCGTTGGTGAGTCCGAATGGCATTACCAAATACTCGTACGATCCATACCGAGTTCGAAAAGCAGTTTTGTGGATAGAGTTGTCCTCCATGCGTATCTGCTAGTATCCAGACCGCAGATCCAGTTTGGAAAATACCATAGCTCCCCGAAGCTGGTCAAGCAGGTCATCGATTCGTGGTATCGGATATTTATTCTTGATGGTCTGCTTGTTAAGAGCTCGGTAGTCGATGCACATGTGCAGGCTTCCGTCCGGTTTCGGTGTGAAGAGTACTGGGGCACCGTACGGCGAAGTGGATGGTCGGATGAGTCCTTTGGCTAGGAGATATTCGATTTGTTTTTTCATGTCGGTTAGCTCTGTAGGGCTAAGCCGATATGGTGCTCGGAAGGTCGGCTTCGAACCCGGTTCCTCCACGATCTCGTGTTGATGCGTTCGATATGGCGGTAGCTCATTCGGAAGATCGTCCGGAAGAATATCTTGGAACTCCCTCAATAATTCCTTGATCTTTCCTGGAGGTTCCAAGGTTCTTTCCCTGTCGTTCTCCGCCTCTGTTGCTATTGCCAGGAACCCTGTCTCGGTTCGCTTCACGTCCTTCTCGAATCGTGCGAGTGTCTCTACTGGGATATCTCCTGTATCGTCCCAGTTGGGTAGCTGTACTCTCTGTCCATTGTTGTAGATGCTTGCAACAGTTGATCTCGGGGTTGAATCTGTTTAGGAAGTCTCGCCCGAAGATCAGGTCAAGCCCTTTGATGTTGGTGATGGGAAGTGCAGGTCTCCAGCGCAGTGGTCCAATTTGTAGGTGTAGCACTGCTTCGCCGTGTACTGGTAACTTGCTGCCGTCCACCATCGTTGCAGAGAATCCTGAAGGCTTGTACTCTTCCCGAAGTCGGTCGATTACTGCCTTGTCGCAGACGGTGTGTGATGCTCCGCTGTCCACGAGTGCTTGGAGGCGTCGTCCTTTGCAGATGACCTCGAGCACGAGGGGCAGTCGTTGCTCGGAGTACCCAAAGATAGTTTCATTGATTGGGTCATAGGGTACATCCCAATATTCCGTACACACCTTTGTGTTGCTATCTACTCCTGAGCTGGCAGCTGGCCGAGGCTGCTTGGAGAACGGCTCTTCTCCAGGGCCCGGAGTTTCCTTGACGACTGTGCGCGTCACTGATGCCGAAGAACTGGATGCATCCGGAGGAGGTTTTTGGGGTTTGTGCAGCTTCTTATAGACCCCCAGCTTCCTCTTGAGCTACTTCAGCTCCACCGACGTCTTCCCTGGGGAACGGGTAGTCGTTGTGGCCTGGTGTCGGGAGAGGACGTTGACTCCGTGGAAAGGTCGGCTTCTTTCCACACTCCTTAATTTTTTCCCCAAGTTGTTCGGTACCGGTATAATCTCCACAGCTGTCTGCTTCTTTTGGAGTCCTTCCCGAATTTTCTCCAAGGCTCTAGCCCCTCGAACATCATAAGTTTTCATTAAAGCATCTTTATAAGATAACTTTAACGAATTCTTATAATTTCTTGGGTCTTCAAGGAGTTTCCCTGTCTCGGCAGAGTCTTTTTTCGCGGAGTCGTATTTTTCCTCGGCGATTTTCGCTGGCGAAGACTGGTCGTGGGGTGGAGATTTTCCACCATCATTTCCTCCTTCTCGCGTCGAATCAGCTTCGTCGAAGTTGATTTTCCCGAAATCCCGCGGCCGCTTTCGGATCTTTTTATTTTCGCCAGCTAGATCCGCAATCACTGGCGACTCCCGTTTTTTGGCTTCTGATTGGCTGAAGGAATTCCGCCACTGTTGCGTGCCCGATACTCTGCGCGTGCGGCTTTCATTTTGCTGCAGTCGAAGATTCGATGACCCGGCACCCCGCAAAAATCACACGTGTAATTGGTGTTTTTCGGACGTGGCCGCCCGTCGAATCTGTCGACTTCCATCGGGTCGGCGAACGTGGGGTGAGCCGAGCGGTCGCCCTGTCGCGTACTGCCGACGTGCGTCCGTCGTGTTCCGGCGTTGACCATGTCGAAGCGCTCCGCTGCCGAAACGACGTCACTGTAGCTCGCGTAGTTTGACGCTGCGACTTGTCGTTTGACTTCGGTCTTTAGCCCGGCGAGGTACGATTGTACTTTTTCCCCTTCGGTCAGGTCGGGAATGCGGTTATAAAATTCCTCCATCTGCTGCGTATACTGCGCTACACTCCCGAACTGTCGGTGTCGATGAATTTTTTCCCGGGCAAGGAAACTGGAATTTATGGGCTCGAAGCGTTTCAGCAGGTCAGCGCGGAACTGCTGCCACGTGGCTTCACCGTGGATGAAGGTACTGTTGCCACCAATCCACTCGAGTGCCGGCCCTCGCATCAGTGTCGCCGCGAGTCGTACACGTTGACCGTCCCAGACTGGCGAGCTCCATCCGACGGCTGCGAAGTAGATCTCCATCCCGGCGATCCATCTGCGGGCGTCGGAGTTTCGATCGCTCGGATCGAACGGCTCAGGTGGGCGCGGTTTCGGAGCCTCGAGAAACTATTGCGACTGCTGCGTCGTCGTCATTGTCGTCTCGTGCTGCGCTCCGGCGAGTCGAGTTACTCGCTCGAACTCGTTTCGCCACGCTTCGCGATCCGCTCGCATTTCCTCCTGAAGGGCTGCGATGCGCGCGAAGAGCTGCTGGGTAACCTCGGTATTGTCGAAGGTTGCCATCCTGTTCAAAACACGCACGGAGGGGGTAATTCGAAAATCGCGGAGCTGCTGCTTACCAGAATCGGCGTCGAATTGGTCGCCCCCGGCGGTTTTTCGAGGCAGGTTTTCCCGCTGCTGCTGCTTTGTTGAGCGCGGCCGAGTGAGAAAAGCTCTGATTACCAAGTGTCACAGGATCGAATGTGTCGAGGAAAGATTGCACTATCGATCAATACAGGGCGCTTTTATACTTCCAGAGTACATCAGGTAACCAGGTTTATCTTATCCTAGGGGAATAGACCCTTCTAGAAGATAGAATCACCCTGCGTATAGCCACGCGAGGCTATTGGCTTTAAGGGATTACAGCAGGATTACGCTAGATAGAGCGCACCAGTACATCCCAAGCCTGGTCGGTGATATAATTATAATAGCAGGATAAACCAAAGGTTAATGGAAAAGGAAGAATAGGAAACCAAATGAGATGGAATAAAAGAGAAATGAAAAAGGAAGGAAATAAGAAAAGGCCAAGTGGTGTAACAGGGTCGTACTCTCACACGGCCGGTTAGGTGCAAGGGGCCGGCTACGGTGCGAGAGGGGCCAGCTGGGCGCGAAGGGGGCCTGCTAGGCGAGAGGGGCCGGCTAAGTGCAAGGGGCCGGCTAGGCGCAAGGGGCCGGCTACAGCCCGAGGGGCCTGCTAGGCAAGAGGGCCCGGCTAGGCGCGAGGGGCCAGCTACGGCGCGAGAGGGGCTGGCTGGGCGAGAAGGGGGTCGGCTAGGCGAGAGGGGCCGGCTAGGCGAAAGGGGTCGGCTAAGCGTGAGGGGTCGGCTAGGCGTGAGGGGCCGGCTACAGCGCGAGAGGGGCCGGCTGGGCGCGAAGGGCCGGCTACGGTGAGAGAGGGGCCGGCTGGGCGCGAAGGGGCCGGCTAGGTGCGAGGGGCCGGCTACAGCGCGAGGGGCCGGCTACGGCGAGAGAGGGGGCGGCTGGGCGCGAAGGGGCCGGCTAGGCGCGAGGGGCCGGCTGGGCACGAGGGACCGACTAGGGGCGAGAGGGGTCGGCCGGGCGCGAGAGGCGAGCTGGGCGCGAGGGGTTGGCACGTCGTGTAAAGGACAGCAGGCACGCTGGGGGCTGGAGGACGTGCTAGGGGCCGGCGAGGCGCGGTAGGCTAGGGAGCGGGGCGGAAGCGGGTGGATGGACCTGACCTACTCATGATACCATGTTAGAATACTAGAATGATTAGAAAGAAGAGAGAACAAGGGAGATAGAGGGTTTGGGTTGTACTCTCTAAGAACACACACCTATTCTAGCCTATCACTTCTACATGCAAATGCATGTATAAGTTGACACCGCCCCCTTCCCCTGCGTCCCCTCTTCCTCGCCGCAGCCGATGGCTGACTCGCGCCGGCCATCCCACCGTCGCGGATCCCGGCCACGCCGTTGAGTGCTGCGAGCTCTGCCGCCACCTGCAGCTGTCGTCGAAGCCGCCGCCGCCGTAGCTGGTGCCGTTGGCCACGCCGCCTCAAGCCGCCGCCGACGCCACTGTCGACGCTGCCGTCGTCGCCGCCGTTGCAGCCACTGCCCTCGCTGTCGACATTGCCCCGCCTCACGCACCGTGGGGTTGATCATGCTGGAGTAGCCGTCGCTGCTGCTGAGTATGGGGGTGCTAGGGGGTGTGTGGCTTAGTGTGCTGTGTGTGTGGTGGGCTTTCAGCTACCAAGCGTAGGGGGTGTGTTAAATTATATATTTATAATGGTAGGCTTGGTAGGTGTTACTGGATTCTACTGTAGAGGGTACAACCCCCCTTCTTGTATCCCTCTCTCTTCTATTCCAAGTCCCTTCTCTCTCTATATTTTTCCTGGCCTAAAACCTCAAGCCATTCCATGGCTTCCTCTTCCTAGATACCTTATCTTAACACTAACATCGCGTTATGAAGTTTGGCCGAGTTGAATTTTGGCCGCCCGACTCGCCACGTCAGCAAAAGTTTGGCCAAACATTGAGGTTTAGGTTGGCAAAAGTTGTGGTAGGTGAACTTTGGCCAACCCCGATGCGAAAAACTAGGCGACCACGCCTCGAGATTTTGCGAACGGAACCCCATTACACCAAATCAAATCGACAGGCGATCCGTAAAATTTGGGTTGCAGAGGACTATGACACCTGACGACCAGCTTCCGGATAATTTTGGGAAAGTTGTCTTGAAAAAATTCCTCCAAATTTCCACCAGAAAAAAAAAAAAAAAAAAAAAAAAAAAAGAGTTAGAACCCGTGTGCCAGGTAGTTCAATGGCAGGTAGGTTGGTTGGGTGGAAAGACGGGACTGGCTGTCAGGCAGTACTTCTAGGGATCTCCCAACCAGGGCTGACGTTTCAAAAAAAGGCCCTCTGACTATACCCACCAAAAAAATTCTGTAGGGTCATTTTAAAAAATTTGCCTACTCTGAAATCTCAGTGTCCAAAAGTTGACTAGTCTGAAATACTCAGGGTTCAGAATGTCGAATCAGAGTCCACGGGCCTAAGTCGAAGTCTCAACTTGGTAGCTTGACAAGCGCTAGCCTGTTAAGTAGAGTAGAGAGCTTGTTGTGTCCGAGCTGGAGAAAAAATCAGGGTCGTAAGTGATTAGACTGACGGAGTCTGTACACACGCGGCCCGACAACTGATGTGGCTCCGACACCTGTTCAATCCCCCAAGTTCAAGTACCCCCACAAAGTTCTCCTCACCCGAGTGTCCAAGTATGACGACGATACAGTGCGAAACGTCATGGGGGCTGGTTCATTCTGTTCCATAAACTTCATAAATACGTGGGGTATTAGTGCTCATATTCCGAAGCACTCGCGTTCTGCCAACGCCGAGGCTGAGCTTGTTGTGACATGTCGCAAGGCCAAAATTGTAAAGGCATGTTCTTAAAGCCCGCCCAGCAGGTTGCATATTTGTACTGTTTAGGTGGGTGGGACGGCAGAACCTGATTGGATAACGAAGGATTCTTCAAACGAAATAGCTGGCGAGTACTAGGCTTCTCAGAGCCAGCGTTCGTTTCTTGCAAGCTAGCGGGGCTGGAAACTTGGCAGGGCTGCCAGTTTTGCAGCTCACAATCTGGCAGAGAGCGACCTCGCCAGCTCTGCCAAGTTTGCAGGGCGAGAACTCCTGACTGTTTCGATCACAACCAACCCTTTGACCTGACCGGTTTCGGAAAAACAAACCGGATGTTGTTTGACGCATATACAGTTCGGTATAGTGCGACCCCAAAAATACGAATCACCTTTTTGTTTCGCGATTCCCGCACAAACTGCGAAGTACATATTCAGGTTTCTACCCCCCACCCAACCCGTCCCTTTTTTTCCCTCGAAGAACTTGGCAGGTTTGCACTGCCAAGTTCCGAGAGGCCCCCAGCCCTGCCTGGTTGGAAATCCTTTGCGAGCATTTGGCAGTTTGATGCCAGCTGCTTGGTTACGAGGGCCTCAAGGTGCAGCATTTGGCAGCTTGACACGATTTGCGTGACCTTTTGTCACATAGAAACACGTCATGAAGCATGTCGAGTCAAAAGTCTGTCTACGAGCTGTCCTTGCAAGTGTGTGATTGGTTGTCAAGGGACTTGTGTCTGCAAAAAAAAAAAAAAAGGCGAAAGGGGTGTGGAAAGAATGTCTCTAAAAATGGAAGACTTTGCCGACTTTCGTGGGGTGTTGGGGGTGTGAGAGGGGTGCCTCTAGAGCAGGATTTCAAGAAATTTTATGGGTTGGTGGGTGTGCTGGGGGAATGTCTCTGGCTGCTAGGACTTGGCCGAAATTTATAGGTTGCTGGGTGTGTGAGAGGACTTGACTCTCGTGGTTGGGGACTTCGTAAAAAAATTTGGGTTGAGGGTAGGTAGGTGCAGTATGTCTGTCTCAGGGTCCGTACGTGCTGTGCTCTGAAAACTCAGTATGCGCTAAGTGCAAAGTCTGAAATTCTCATGACTCAAAATCGTATAACTCTGAAGGGTTCAGTATTCCGAAATTGAAATTCTGAAAAATCAGAGTCGGCCAAAAAATTGGTCTGAAATTTCAGACAATCAGGCTAAAATATTCTGATAAAATCACCCCTGGTCCTGATTCTATGTAACCAGGGCCCAAATTTGAAGGGTGTTTCTCCCTGATTACCCTTGCAAATAGCCGCTTTTTCAGGATTACCCTGATTTTGTAAGGCCATTTTTTTTCTGACCCTTTCTCAAAAAGTGTAAGGGGAGAAAATTACCTTGTTGTATTAAGAGTGTTCGCCTTATTACCTTGACCAGTCAGGGCACGCCGAAAAACACCTTGAAACAGATAACTCCCAACCCTCGAAATATGCCAACAGTGGAAACTGCCACGCAGGCAGGCAGCCCCGCCCACCAACACCGAATCCTGCGGCACTTCGCACCAACGAATTCCCTTTTTTGCTGCTCCCTCTCCCAGTCTCTCTGTTCCCTGCCATAGTCTCTCACTACTCCCTCAGTCTCTCACTGCTCCCTTAGTCTCTCGCTGCTCCCATGGTCCCTCGCTGCTCCCTTAGTCTCTCGCTGCTCCCGTAGTCCCTCGCGTCTCTTGCTGCTCTCGTAGTCCCTTGCTCGTCCCTTAGTCTCTCGCTGCTCCCGAAGGGCGTATGTCAGAGGTAGCATCAGAATTAGAATCGAATTCAGACTTGCACGGTACAGTCCGGTGCAAGAGCAAAATGAGCAGTCAAACGATGTTCGGTTCAGTATTGCGCGAATTTAATTCTGACTTTGTTTTTGATGCTAACTCATGAATACGCCCTTAGTCTCTTGCTATTCCCCCTGCGCCTCACCACGTCCTTGCCCCCGCGTTTCTGTCAACATATATTTGTATTTGTTATTGGCTAGGTAGGTGCATGCTCATAGAGAGTACAACTCCTTAGGATAAAACCGCCCTGTATCACTCATTCTAGTTCATTGTGTTATTCTGAGATGGTATCACGCTAGGTTAGGTCCCCCTCCCTGCTTACGCTTCCGCCCCTAGCCCTAGCCCTAGCCCTAGCCCGTGTCCTAGCCGTGTCCTAGATGTGCCCTAGCCCTAGCCGCACCCGCGCCCTAGCTCTGTCCGTGCTGGCCCCGTCACTTCGCGCCGGCCCCGTTAGTTCGTGCCGGCCCCGCTAGTTCGCGCCAGCCCCGCTAGTTTGCGACAACCCAGTCAATTCGCGCTAGCCCCGTCAGTTCGCGCCAGCCTTGCCGCTTCACGCTGGCCCCGTCAGTTCACGCTGGCCCTGCTAGTTCGCGCCGGCCCCTGTCAGTTTGCGCCGGCCCCGCTTGTTCGCGCCAGCCCTGTCGATTCGCGCTGGCCCCGTCACTTCGCGCTGGCCCCGTCAGTTCGCGCCGGCCCCGCTAGTTCGCGCCGGCCTCACTAGTTCGCACTGGCCCCGCCGCTTCGTGCTGGCCCCGTCAGCTCGCACTGGCCCCATCACTTCGCGCCGTCCACGCTAGTTCGCGCCGGCCCCGTCACTTCGCGCCGGCCCCGCTAGTCCGCGCTGGCCCCGCTAGTCCGCGTCGGCCCTGCTAGCCCCTGCTGGCCCTGCCGTTTCACGCCGGCCCCGTCCCTCCGCGCCGGCCCCGCATTCCGCACCGGCCCTTGCTCGCTCCGGCCCCCGTTCGAGCCAGCCCCAGTTCTCGTCAGCCTCTTTTCCCACCGTGCCGCGGTGTCGCCGTGCTGCTGTGCCGCCGTGACGCCATGCCATCGTGCTGCCGTGCTACTGTGCCGCCGTGCCGCCGTACCGCTGTGTCGCCGTGTCGCTGTGCCGCCGAGCTGCATGCCGCCGTGTCGTCGTGCTGCCGTATCGCCGTGCCGCTGGGCTGCCGTGCCGCGGTGCCGTTGTTAGCTGCTGCGGGCGTGGTGATGGCGAACGTTGTGCTCTGCTTGGATGCGGAGGGTATGGCGATCAACTTTGAGGCGTGGCTCATCGACCTCAGCCGTCAGCTTACAAGTCAGCACCAGGACTGCTACTCCCTGGCCGTCCATGTTCACCTACCAGTACAAGCTTCAGTCTGGCCCCTGCCGCGACACCGACTACGACCGTCCCGGTCACACCGCCGCCCGCTGCTACCGCTGCCTAGACGACCTCTTTCGTCTCCACTTCGGCCCCGCGTTAGACCCCCCCCGACTGGTACATCCTGGTGCGTTGCCGTGTGCCTGCCTTTGAGCTGGATATGGACCATATTAGGTGTGTTATGTCTGTCATGTATGATGATGTCTCTAGTGTGACAGGACCCTATTACCATGTGTTGTCTAGTGTAGGTGTGTCCACTATGTGTAGCCTAGGTTCCTTTGCTGCGTCAGGCGTAGGACCACTTGCCTTGTTTAACCTCGGCTCCACTCTAGCTCCTCCGCCTTCGGACGCCACTGCCGCGCTCTCTTTCATGCTAGACTCGGGTGTGCTGCCTGCTTCTTTCACGACCACACTGCACTCACGCTGCTTGCCACCCCTGCCGCTGTAGCACTTGCTGACCCCTCCTCAGGTCCGGTAGTTGCACGTAGCTCCACTACCCTTCCATGTCCGGCGGTTCCCTCGGGCTCCCTTACAAGCTTGCACATCTTCTCGTTCTCCAAGAACCTAGTTGGTGTCGGCATTCTTCAGGACCTTGGCGTCACCACTACGTTTCCTGGTTACGAGTGGTATGCAGTCTGCACCAAGGCCGCCACTGGTGCCCGTCTAACCACGTTTCTCCGGGACCTGGTGTTTGGTCAGTTCACTCTAGACACCACGTCCCCCTAGGTGGGAGCGTCCCCCCCAGGTGGTCGCGCCCTCGAAGGTTGCTGCGGCTTGCTCGTGTCGGTCGCTCACCCACCCATCACTGGTGCGGCACCGCCGCTTCGGTCACACCGCACTCCCACGTCTGCGTCACATGTCCCAGCACGGTCTTGTCTTAGGTCTCCCTGCGTCGCAACCTGCCCTCCCTCCCTTGCCTGCGCCGCCGTGCATGCCCTGCGTTGAGGGCTGGCTGCGCTATGCCCCTCACTCCTCCTCGCTTCCCCCTACCACTGTGCCACTCCAGACCCTGCACCTGGACGTCTTGGGCCTAGCCCCCGTCCCTAGGCCGCGTTGAGAGCGCTACCTTCTAGTGCTCATCGACAAATGCACGTGCTAAACCACGGTGTTTCCCCTGGAGCGGAAGGCCGACGTGCTTGACGTTCTTATCTCGTGGGTCGTAGCTGCGGGAGTCCACCGTGGCCTCCCTGTGCTGCGTCTTCACTCCGACCCTGGCGGCGAGTTCGCCTCCGGTCGGCTTGGTCAGTTCTGTCATGCGGAGGGCATCACCCGGGACAAAATTGCGACGGGGCAGAGGGTACACAATCGAGAAATGCGAGCAGGGGAAATTGGGCGAGAGGAGGCAGTTACCTGATTGGTTGGCGGGAAACACATGACGTACAGTGGGAAACGTGGCTCAGGAAAAATTGCAAGCAGCGCGCCACCTGTCGCCCATCCCCACTGCCTGTAAGCTGCACCAAGTGGGCCCAACTTGAATTTCAAGTTGGACCGAGGTTCACTACTCCGGCAAAAACGAGGCTGGGCCCCAATTGGTCGAAATGCTAGCTTCGCAAATCTGTGGTCGTAAAATCTATCGCAAGTGCGAAATGTCGCAAGCGCAATTCGATTTCGTGGCCTACGGCTTGGTAAAAAATGCGGGCTGCTGCCCGCCCCTCCAAAAACATATTCACTGTCGGGTCATTTCTAGTTGGGCCCAACTAGAAAGAGGGGTCACTATTATAACCTCTCGCTTTAACGAGCCAGACAACGGGTCCCGGAGGAACGTCGCAAGGGGGGAACCTGAGGCGTCCTCGGTACAGATAGTGTGCCGCTCGTGACCAGGGAACGTAGTGATGACGCCGAGGTCCTGAAGAAAGCCGACACCAGCTAAGTTCCTGGAGAACGAAGGGATGTGCAGGCCTGTAAGGGAACCCGAGGGAACCGCTGGACAGGGAAGGGTAGTGTAGCTATGAGCAACGACAGGACCAGAAGAGGGGTCAGCAAGTGCGACAGCGGCAGGCGCGGCAAGCGGCGTGAGTGTGGCGTGGTCGCAGAAGAAGCAGGCTGACGCACCGGAGTCAAGTGTGAAGGACAGCGAAGCACTAGCGGGAGATGAAGGAGGAGCGAGTGTGGAGCCTAGGCTAGACAAAGCGAACGGTCCTACACCTGACGCAGCTGGGGAGTCTGTACTACACACAGATGCTACGCCTAAGCTAGAGAACACATGGTAATAAGATCCGGACAGACTAGAAACGTCAGCATACAGAGAATCCAGGGCAGAACTATTCTGATCCATGGCTAAGTAAAAAATAGACGTGGCGCAGCACACTGGGCCAGTCAGGGAGGTCCGAGGCCGGGCCGAAGCGGCGACGGGAGAGGTCGTTGAGGAAGCAGAAGCAGAGGGCGGTCGGGTGTGGGCGGCAGCACACCGTGCCACGGAGGGGCCCGGTCTGGAGCTGGTACAAGTAGCTCACAGCACCGAAGCCGTCGGTAGACGCCGAGTTGCGAGGGCCGCCACCGCGGCCACCACCTCCTAAGGCTCCTGGCCACCCTAGTGGGAGGCGGGCCCATGGCTGTTGCTGGTGATGCTACTGCTGCTGCACAGTAAGAGCTAGCTTTCCTTGCGGAGGCCGCTTCCCATCTCTGCTCCAAGCTACTAGCCTCTGAGAGTGACCCAGACGCTCTTGACATCCCGACCCCTCGCACCTACGCTGAGGCGACTACGGGACCTTGGTGTGCGGGTACGACCCCGTTACACTTCTGTCTCATTTCTATATTTCTTCTCTATCTTTTTTTTTCTTTTCTTTTCTTTTCTTTTTTTCTTCTTTATTCATTTGCTCTTTATCTCATCTCATTTTGTTTCCTATTCTTTATTTTCCGTTATCCTTTGGTTCATTCTATTATTATAATTCCAGTATCACTGTCCAGGCTCGAGATGTACTGGCGCGCTATATCTAGCGTAATCCTACCATAATCCCTTAAAGCCAATAGCCTTGCGTGGCTATACGCAAGGTGATGCTATTTCTAGAAGCGTCTATTCCATTTGGATAGGATAAGCCTGGTTACTTGATGCATCTTGAAAGCATACAAGCGCCTTGTATCGATCGACAGTGGAACTTTCTCTCGACCAATTCGATCCTTTGAGACCTGTTCCTCTGAGTTGATAGCTGCCATGGATGCAAAGATGGCATCTTGGAGATCCACCGGTACGTACGTCGACGCAGTTCCCTGACCTGGGGCGGAACGTGATGGCCAGTTGCTCTTCAAGGTGAAGCACCCGCTTGGAGAGCCGCCAGTATTCAAGGCGCGCTACGTTGCTAGAGGCTTCACCCAGCGCGAGGGGGTGGAATTCTTCCAGACCTTTGCCCCTAACCCCAAGATGACCACTTTTCGGGTGCTGCTTTACGTAGCAGCACAACGCGACTAAGAGGTTCACTCACTTGACTTCTCCACTGCTTTCCTCCAGGGCCACCTGCACAAGAAGATCTACCTGCGCTGTCCTCCAGGCTTCACTGGCTCTTTCCCTCCCGGGACCCAGTGGTTCCTCCGGCGCCCGGTCTACGGTTTCCGGCAGGCGCCTCATGAGTGGCACGACACGCTGCATGCTACACTAGCAGACCTCCATTTTATTCTGTCCTCTGCTGATCCGTATCTCTTCATTCTCTCTGGCCAGACTCCGTTCTACATATAGTCTACGTAGACGACCTGGATTTTGCTACAGCAGGCAGAGACGCACCGGCCTCCGTGAAGGCTGAGCTACTGAGGAGACACACCTGAACTGACCTAGGAGAGCTGCGCCGCTACCTCGGGCTGCAGATCTCCAGGGATAGAGCAGCATGCACCATTACTTTCTCACTGTCACACTTGGTGCGCCAGGTCCTTCAGAGGTTCGGCCTTCTGTTCTCCTCCACACAATCCAGCCCTCTGCCTGTCGATCACAGGCTCTCAGCTCCAGTCCTTGACGAGCCGGTCAAGCCTAATGGTCAGTACGCATAGCTCGTGTGCTGCCTCATGTACCTGATGACTTGCACTCGCTCAAATCTCGCATACCCTCTTAGTATCCTTGCACGCTTTGTTGTGAAAAGCAGACACCGACCTCAGCACTAGTCGGCTGCCAGGAGTGTGTTGCGATATCTGGCGAGTACATCAGGCATGGGGCTAGTGTTGGGAGGACGCGGGCCAGTGGTTCTTATAGGATACACAGACGCTTTGTGGGCAGACGACGCTGAGATGCTCAGGTCCTCTCAGGGCTACTGCTTTAGCCTTGGTGCAGGCGCTATCTCGTGGAGGTCCATTCGCTCGTCGTTTGTTGCATAGTCCAGCTGTGAGGCTGAGATCTACGCTGGTGCCATGGCGGTACAGGAGCTCCACTGGCTGACCTTCTTGCTCATCGACTTTGGTGAGCGGCCTAGCTCTGCTCCGGTCCTATACGCTGACAACAGGGCCATGATCCTCCTGTGTTAGGAGGCTCGGCTGGAGGGCAGGGCGAAGCACATCCGGTTGCGGTACTTCCTCCTGCGCGAGCTGCAGCAGCGCGACCAGGCACGCGCAGTGTACTTGGCCTCCGGTGCCAACATAGTTGATATCTTTACTAAGGCGTTTGCGCTTAAAGATTATCAGCGGTACTGTTTAGAGCTTGGTCTGGTTCCAGTAGCTCCTCACTTGCTATGACCATGTCTTGTGTGTACTCCTCATTATATTATCTTGCTTGCCTACGCTTGCTGACTGGCCTTGTGGCTCTTGTCTCGAAGGCTGGACTAGTGCCACGCTGAGCTACTCTTGTGGAGTTAGTACTTTTGCTGACTGGTCTTCGGACCCCTGCCTCAGAGCTTGGACTAGTAGTGCCTGCCTCTTGTGGAGTTAGCTGTGTGTCTCTTGCTATGCACTGCCTCTTATCTATCCTAGGGTGTGTGTCAGTTTATGCATATGTGTTATATGTATAGTTATAGGCTAGATGGGTATGTGCTCTTAGAGAATACAACACCAAACCATATATCTGACCTGTATGCCTTGCTAGAGCTCAATTCGTTATTCCAACAAGAGGTTGGCGATGGATTAGACATGGCATCGAGCGGCGGAGTGGTGCTCAAACCTCCATGGTACAACTACGTGTGTCTGGTGGTTAAGCACATGGCAGTAGTGGAACCGGACGTTGTGGAGGGGGGTGGAGCCGCGGACCTCACCGCCGATCCTAGCCTGCACATCCCATTGGGTGCAGCTTCTCGATGAGGTTCGGCTAATCTACGTTGTGCGAGCACCAGCATTTACAGCTCTTGAATCTAGTATGGCTCTTATTAAACAAGATTTCACATTCACATTGATGCATTGGGCATGGCTATCAGACAACCCGTGCACCCCCCTCACTCCCACCCTTCCTGCCCCCCCCCCTACCTCCCTATAATTAATCTTCTATCCACACCCTTGCCAATGAGCCATACAGTAGCACGAAACACCCCCGAATCAACAAGCCCGACGCCACCGCCCGGTCCTCAGCCCGCTCGCCGTCGTGTTAACGCCACCACGACAATGGCGGGAGCTAATCTGCTTGCTCCCACTCTGCGAGAGTGCCATGCTGAAGGCATGACCAAGATTGAGGGACTATTCAACGCTTGGATGGCTGCCAATGCATCCAAGCCTACGAATCCAGCCTACGCATCACCGTGGCGCTCGGCGCAAGTCATGAGCCCAACGCGCCCATACTCCGGCAGGATTCGCGAATCCGCTCCATCCGGCACCACTGGTGCTATGCGCGGTGTTGATGCGGTCGCTGGCGAGGCAGCGACGGCTGCAGAGAGTGGCGGGCAGCGCGACGCGGAGAGAGGGCAAGCACCGCGATAGCGCTGACTGATGGTGCCACTACTCAGGATGACGAGGTGGAAGAGTGGCACCACGACGACTTCGCTCTCCCAGCCTCTTTGCGCCATTCGTGGAGTTCATGGGGGGTATTGTTGGGGCACGGGGACCACACCAATTCAACTATGTCTTCCCGTGTCCGACACGGGTCCTGATTTGCGACGATGTTGTGACACCTAATATTGAATGTCCTCATGTGCCCGCCATCTGCAGGACCATGTTGTGGCAAGAGGCATCGGCAAGCACATGCCACAGGCGGCATTCGTTGCGCCCGTCGAAAAGCCTCCAAAAACCCTTTGAACGCACCAATGGCACGTTCGATGCACATTTGCGTAGCTGACTGACAGTAGTTATAAGTCTGCTGCCAGCCTTGCAGTAAGCGTCCGTGTCGGGTATGCAGTGGGGTGAGGCAATAAGTCTTGAGGGGGTAAGCGCCGTCCCCAACAATCTATGGGGCTATCTCTCAGTTTTATCATCGCTCATATAATTTATTATTACAAAAAATCGATAGTCGTGTGCACTACCAAGGTACCCGATGAGGTAATCCCATCTGACTCTACGCGCGTCACAAGTGAGCTGTAACTACACAGCATACTGGCTTTTCCGCGAGTAGTAATCTGTGCAATGACCGTCCGCGTATTTGCACGTGAGTGCCGTCCACGGTGCCTATCACACAGGGTATACCTTTGATGTTCTCGAATTCTTGCGCCATATGTGCCATTCGTTTTTTAAACGTCACGGGAAGTGCATTGAGAAAATATTGGTAGTCAGGTGGCAGAGTGTTTTTGTGAGGCCAAACCACATAGCCATGTCCAGAAAGGTCATTCCCGTGGCAAAATATTTTACGGGAATAAGAATCGCGATGCGCTGTGGGATGAGATGACGCGTGGCGAAAGGCAGCATTACCTCACGCATTCCTTGACATATGTGGTTGACCATTTGGAAGAGGTCAACGAACTTCTTGTCGCTGAATGTCTCGAGCTCCTCCTCCCATATCTCCAGCCTGCGCCTCCGAAATTCGCGGTCATGACGGCGTGTTTTGCCACGAGGAGCTGTTGGTGCCGTTTGGAGTTCTTTGTCCGCGATGCCTTCAAGGTGCTTGATGCAGGCTTTTACTGCTGTTTTGAGCCAAGTTTCATAGTACCATCTGAACCACACGACTAGGAGGCGTGACCTGAAAGCGAGGTCGTTGGGTTGCGCCATGTGGTGAGCTGTGATGGTTAGGCGGGGATAGCTAGGAGTGGCGGACGCATTTGCACGCCTGGAACTAGTCCCTCTGAGCTCCCTGTTTCTTGTACAGCTGGGTGAGTGTGTCTCTATGCTTGACTGGCAACTGCGCAGGTTGGCAACGCTGCGCGCATCGCAAATGCAACCTGGGTGTGGATATGTTGACAGGCAGTTGTGTGAATACATTGGATTCTTACGAGCCAATGATCGCTTCATAGTTTCTGCCCTTCCACTCTTCCACGTGTCACATGCGGGGCAGTCTAGCAAGCGTTGGCCATCATAGCCTTGCGACATCGCAGGGCTCAGCAGATCTGCAGGTTGTAAAACAACAGGCTCTAAGGGGGATCCAAATCGAGTAGAGCAAGCTCTAGTGTAGATCCAACGTCGTGTCATCCGTGGGTGTCATTTTGCCGTGGGGAAAATCGAGGGTCTTCCGAGATCAATGGAGTGTCTTCTGGAGCTGACGGAATGTCAGGCCCTGCATTGGGTATGCGATTGTTTGTGTCGCGTATCGAAGAACAAACGAACAAGCGATCCCAAAATACATTGACGAACTTTAGCTGCTCGTCAAACGAACAACCGTCGCCATTATGCGTTTCACAAAATAATCCATGACTAGACTGGAATTCACATACTCGTAATAAAGGCATCGCGGCACTCATGACCTTCCGAACGAAACCACGCCCACTTTGGCAGAATATTTGTTTTCGTTTGTTACCACTTGCAAAAATCGCTTACTCGCTTGACTAGACTGAAGTCACTACTAGAGTAAATTCTAGAGCTCGAGGTGGAAAAACATGCCTTGGGTCTTCACGAGCCTGATCGGTGTTTGACCGGAAACTCACGTTTAGCTGACAAATTCAGCGGCACGAAAGTTGATCGGGAAATTCGTCTGCCAATCTACGACTCCCAATGCCATACAGTCACAACTGATTCTCGTTCTCACTTTCGTTTTTGCACGACCGTCGGAATCACAAGACCCGCAACTGAGTCTCTAAACATCGCGGCTCCTTCGGCCGCGGGTCAGCATCTGGTCAGACCCGAGGCGCGGAATTTACTCTTATCAGTCAAGGCTGGCATTTTCAATCGTCGACACTGGCAAAACATAGTTTTTTCAGGTGTCTTCCTGTGTCTGTTATCATCGAACGACACGATGCATGAACTTGCCCTTATTGGCCCTTCGCCAAATTAAGGGCCCAATGTGTGCCTTGGAGCTTTGTGAGGGCGAGATTCTCCTTCGTCCGCCCCTACAATCTTGCTCAATTATCCGATTGGATCGATCGGTGAAATTTGCTTGGCCAAGGCTTCCTAAAAAAGTCGACGCAAAGATTGACAGCCTCATCATCATGATCCCCGCGAGAATCCCCCATCCCTCTCAACCCCCCCCCCCCCGCTGCGACCCATCCCCGAATTCCGTACCACACATCAGAATTTCGTCAAATCAGCGTGAAATTCTAAAGTACCTGATTACTCAACAGATTTTTTTTTTGGGAGCCCTGAAAAATCAGGCTAAACATGGGGGGGGGGGGGATCCTGAGCAATCATGGTACCTCAAAACCAATATGAGGCCATGATTAAAAAATATTGGAATCCCACGCTAATCTTAGACATAGGATGAGAAGGTTCGGGAAAAGTATCGAAGGGCCTCGATGTATCGGAGCGAGGTCCGGAAAGGCCCAGGAGGCTCGAATCGAAAGGTTTGGAACACTAGCGCTGGTTCGGAACTGTTAGAGTCGTACGCCCTATAGCAAGCCTTAGTAAGGAATTACTATTTCCTTACACATGGTGTTCTTCGTGACCATGAAAACCCAAACCCAATACTACGAAAGGGTAGGTAAACAACACAATTAAAGCCCGCATCTCATATTTCCTATGGTAATGGGTAACGTTGGTTCTCTTTGTGCGAGGGCTTGCAAGTGAGTGCGAGAGTAGACATCCAACCTCAGCAAGGCAAACACAGGACACGTTCTCAGTAATCGAGGTTTCGATTCCCGGGCTGGTTACATGTAGGGCCCAAAATTGGTTTAGAGGCACCCTTGGGAATCAAGGTACCGCAAAGCATTCACCCAGTCCCCTAGGGTGGAATTTTCAGCACCCTTTGAAAATCAGGGTGAATTTGGTAAAAAGGTCAATACCCTGTTCGAGTCAGGGTACTAATCACATCACCCTATCCACTGCGCGGTTAAGAGTTGCTAGAATGTCAACTTCCTCTTAATATGGTAGCAAGCATACAAGTAGGATCATAGCATCAACGGCCTCTCCTACTTCAGCTCTTGCTGCCAGCATTGCACGATTGCACAGGTGCAGCAACAGCTTTAGTGTTCCTTCTGCGGGTGGAGCTGCTGCTGGAGGTGCAAGGGGGGAAGAAACTCTCAAAATAATGCAATGAACTAGAATGAGTGATACAGGGTGGTTTTTTCCTAAGGAGTTGTACTCTTTATGAGCATGTACCTATCTAGCCTATAACATATACAAATATATGTTGACACACCCCCTAGGCTAGACAAGGTGCAATGACTAGAAAGAGACATGCAACTCAGGGTGGCACTACTAGTCCAACCTCTGAGGCAAGGGTCTGAAGACGAGTCAGCAATAGTACAAAGGAAACAAGAGTAACCCAGGGCGGCACTACTAGCCACTGGAACAGGAGCCACAAGGCCAGTCAAGCTAATATAAGATATAGTACACAATCAAGGTCCTAGCAAGTGAGAATCTACAGGAACTAGACCAATTTGTACACAGTGCGGCTGATAATCTTTAGATGCAAGCGCCTTCGTAAAGATATCAGCTGTGTTGGCACCGGTGGCCAAGTGAACTAAGCAGGCCTTGCGGCGCTGCTGTAGCTCACGCAGGAGGAAGTACCGCAGCTGGATGTGCTTCGCTCTGCCCTCAAGTCGAGGCTCCTGACAGCGGAGGATCATGGCCCTGTTGTCAGCGTACAGGACCAGGGCAGAGCTAGGCCACTCACCTAAGTCAGTGAGCAAGAAAGTCAGCCAGCGGAGCTCCTGTGCCTCCATGGCACCAGGTCGTCTACGTAGACAAGGATGTAGAATGGGGTCTGGCCAGAACGAATGAAGAGGGAGGGGTCTGCAGACGACGAGAAGAACTGCAGGTCAGCTAACATTGCACGCAGCGTGTCGTGCCACTCACGGGGCGCCTGTCGCAGACCGTAGACCGGGCGCCGGAGGAGCCACTTCGTACCAGGGGCGAAGGTGCCGGTGAAGCCGGGAGGACGGCGCAGGTAGACCTGCTCGTGCAGACTGCCCTGGAGAAATGCTGTGGAGAACTCGAGGAAGTGCAGCTCATAGTCACGCTGTGCTGCTACGTATAGCAACGCCCGAAGAGTGGTCATCTTCGGGGTCGGGGCGAAGGTCTGAAAGAAGTCAACACCCTCGTGCTAACCGAAGCCTCTAGCAAAGTAGTGCGCCTTGAACACCGGTGGCTCTTCAGGAGGGCGCTTCACCTTGAAGAGCCACCGGCCATCGACTATGTTCACCCCAGATGTGTTGACGTAGGTGCCGGTGGATCTCCAAGATGACATCTCCACGCCCATGGCAGCTATCCACTGAGAGGCCCAGATTCCCGAGGTCGCCTCAGCGTATTGGGAGGGGTCGGGATGTCAAGGGCGTCTGGGTCACCCTCAGGGACGAGCAGCATGGAGAAGAGATGGGGAGCGGCCTCGGACAAGAAAGCTAGCTCGTACTACCTGTCCTCTAGAACGTCACTGCCAAGGGCAGGTGCACCCCCGACGGACGGAGGACGGGCAGGGTCAGAAACCAGAGCGGTGACATAGTCAAGGCGGTGAGTAGAGGCAAATTTAGCGACGGCTGTGACAAGAGCGTCAAGACTGGAGACAGGAACGGACAGGTCGGTAACAAGAGAAGCAAGAACGCGAGGGACAAGCGGACTAGCGGCACGGAGGAAGTCAAAGAGAGGAGGAGGGGAGACAATAAGCGACGACTGAGGAGGCGACTGTAGAAGGGGAGCACGAGATGCATGAGAACTGAGCAACATAGGGTGAGAGCGCTGCATACGTCTGGGCCCTTTCAATTTGGACCCGCCTTCACTATTTTGACCTCTCGCTTTAAGCTGGACACTGCTTCCCCCGTGGTTGGGGCGTCCTCCCCGGGCCTTGCGTCTACCCAAGTCGCCGCTGCTTGCTCGTGTCAGTCACTCACTCACCCGTCGCTCCTGTGGCACCACCGCCTAGGTCACCCCGCACTCCCGCGTCTGCATCACATGTCCCACACACGCGTCTCGTCCTCCCCTCATGCCTTCGCCTCCTCCGTCGTCGCTTGTTGTCACACCTCCCCCTCTGTCTGACTACCATTGTGCTACTCGTCCTCCTGTTCCTCGCGTCCTTGCCTCCCTTGTTACCGACCCGTCTGTTCGTGTCTCAAGTCTTGACACTCTTGTCGCTGCTGTCGCTGAATTCGCCTCTACACACCGCCTTGACTACGCCACCGATCTGGTCTCTGTCCCTGTCTGTCCTCCGTCCGTCGGGGGTGCACCTATCCTTGGCAGTAACGTCCTAGAGGACAGGCAGTACGAGTTTGCTTTCCTGTCTGAGGCTGCTCCCTATCTCTGTTCCATACTGCTGGTCCTTGAGGGTGACCCAGACGCCTTTGACATCCCGACCCCTCGCACTTACGCTGAGGCGACTTCGGGACCCTGGGCCTCTCAGTGGATAGCTGCCATGGAGCAGGAGATGGCATCTTGGAGATCCACTGGCACCTACGTCCACGTAGTTCCCCCTCGTAGGGTGAACGTAGTCGATGGCCGGTGGCTCTTCACGTTGAAGTGCCCACCTGGAGAGCCGCATGTGTTCAAGGCGCGCTACGTGGCCAGAGGCTTCAGTCATCGTGAGGGGGTTGACTTCTTTCAGACCTTCGCCCCAACCCCGAAGATGACTACTCTTCGGGTGCTGCTACACGTAGCAGCACAGCGTGACTACGAGTTACACTCCCTCGAGTTCTCCACAGCGTTTCTTCAGGGCAGTCTACACGAGCAGGTCTACCTGCGCCGTTCGCAGGGCTTCACAGGTACCTTCCCTCCTGGGACCCAGTGGCTCTTCCGGCGCCCGGTCTACGGCCTGCGGCAGGCGCCCCGTGAGTGGCACGACATGCTGCATGCTACGCTAGCTGACCTGCAGTTATTTCCGTCCTCTGCAGACCCCTCGCTCTTCGTTCATGCTGGCCAGACTCCGTTCTACATCCTTGTCTACGTAGACAACCTGGTCTTCGCTACTGCAGACAGAGACGATCTGGCCTCCGTGAAGGCTGAGCTACTGAGGAGACACACCTGCACTGACCTAGGAGATTTGTGCCGCTACCTTGGCCTGCAGATCTCCAGGGACAGAGCAGCGCGCACCATCCAGGGCTGACGTTTCAAAAAAAAGCACCCTGAGCTGTCGAATGTGAAAAAAAATTTACCCTGAGGGCCTAGTGTTGGACTTTTGACTTTCCTGATTTCTCAGTGTTCTGGAACTTACAACCCTGAAACCTCCAGGCTTAGCTAGCAACAATCAGGGTTGCATTGTACAGCTACTAGTTAAGTAAAAGCACCACTATGCCACGCCAGTCTACAAGTCCTCTATCTAGTCTAGACTTCCAGTATTCCACGCCACTAGCTACACATGACTAAAATTCTGGGCAATCCATGTTCACTTCGTCTTCTGCCTCGTCATCGGACAGAAACGGGTTGTCTTCCACTTTAGGAGGAGCCTCTCCCCCCACTCCCCCCTCCCCCTCTCCCTCATCCTCTGCCCAATCCCCCATGAGGTCGGGGACTGCCTCCTCCTCCACCCTCACTTCTGCCCCCTCAATCGCCTTCGCCTTACGCTTCCTCTCCGCTGCGGCAAACAGAACAAACTTAGCAGGGCGCCTCAGCTTCTCGCGCCAACACCCAAGGGCCTCGTCCCAGTCAGTCTCGTACTGCAGTAGGGAAATGACCATCAGCTCGATGAGGCGCGCATTGCACAACGCGCCCCGCACCCATGACTTGATGACGTTCTTCCACGAGAAGCCTCGTTCACACTCCACTGTGCTAAGCGGCAGGACAGCGCACGCCTGCCACAAGCGCATGAGGTTCGGCCAGCGCCTGCCAAAAGGGTTGGGGGAACAGAGTACACGGAACAAGACCAGTGCATTAGCGATGCTATTCAACAATCGATAAACAACAACATCCAAAGGGAAGAATATAACCGCCCAAAAAAATTGCAACAATCGTCCTTCGAGCAGCACTCTCTCACAAGGTCGACTTCGTCGAGCCGAGGTAGTTCGTCAGGCCTTGATGGAATCCCTCGTCGGCATGGAGGCTCAGCATCAGTGGTGCCCACGTGACCAGCTCCTTTTGCGCAGCTTGCAAGGAAAAGCCTGTCAGCCTGTTGTCGAACAAGGCACTGCAGCCATGTAGGTACTCCTTCAGCTTCTTCTCTCTCTGCTGCTTCATCCGGGGCCACTTCGACACGCGGAAGAGCTTCGTCGGGCCGAGATTGTTCAGGTCCAGCATCCTCGTCTTCAGGAAGCTTATCGTGTCCTTCGCGAACTGCGCGCAGAGCCGCTCGCAATCGGGGTACTTGCTGCGGAAGGCATGCCCGTCGATCTGCTTCTCGTGCATGGTGTAGGTGTGCGTGACTGGGTTGCCGTCCTTGTCGATGCCCCGCACCTTTACGCGTTTGCCCCCTCCGCGCCCGTAGACCGCCAAGAAAGCCGAAAGCCACGTGCCTTCGACACCCCCACCGAACACCTCTCCGCACTCCAAGTAGCGGTGGCGGAGGTCCCCTGTCGCCTCGTCGATGTCCTTTGTCACTTCGGTGATATTGACCTGATGGAAGTGACAGACAAGGGAGTGGAGTCAGAGGGTGATTCCAAACGTGGATGCATGGGACAAAAACTACAACATCCACAGTGGTAGAAGCTCACCTCCCTCTTTTGGAATTTGAGGTTGAGCTCATTCATCACTCCGAGCACGTCCGCCAGGAAAAAAAGACACAACTGGAACTTGTAACAGATGACGACCTCATACAGCTCATGCCCGTACTCATAAAAGAGAATGATAGCGGCGCCAAGGACCTTACAGAGGCGCCTCACAGCCTCACCCCTTGAAAGCCAGCGCACGGTGTGAATTCCTTGCACTTCAAGGTTGGTGTTGTGTATTGCCCGCTGCAGGTACTTGAAGCGTTGACTCCAGACACATGAACGTCCCAGAAGATCGGCCAGAGTCCGAATCACAAGGTCGACCATGTCGAAGTCTGGAGAAGCAGTGGCCGCGTCCTTCACCGCCAAGGCTTCCCTGCATGGTGCACATGAAGGAATTTTAGACAAGCAGTTGTAGGAACCCTAAGCGACTGAAATGACGTGCTGTTAAACCTGTGGGCGATGCAGTGCGACGAGACAAGGTGGGGGATGTGCTCGCGAAGTCGGGCGACGAGACCATTGTCTCGGCCGACCATGACAGAGGCGTCGTCGGTGCTCATGCTGTTGATTCGGGAGAGGTCGATGCCAGTTGCTCGCAAGTGAGCCAGAAGAACGGCGAGGAGAGACGCGGCATCGCACTTTTCGACGGTCAAGAGAGCAAAAAACTCTGTGACAACACGATGCACACGCAAGAAGGTCAGATAAACAATAAGATGTTTACCGCGAGTACGGTCAGTGCTCTCGTCGCAGCTGATGCCGAGGTAGGGTGAGGCGAGAATGTAGTGCATTTGTCGGCGCTGCAGGTAGGTTGCCAGGCTGCTGACGAGCTGACAGAAGCCATACCTGTAGTACCAGAAGTGACAACAAGGTGTTGGTTAGACCTTTTTGAAAAATGAAGGACATGGTGTACTTCGAATAAGTGCGTTACCATGTCAGGTAGACTCCGTAAGACTGCAGCGGAATGTCCGGTGTCTCCTGCTCGGCCATGAAGCGGAGTAGCCTCGGGTACATGCTGATGGGTGCATCACACTTGCACAGGAAGTCGACGCAGCGTAGGAGCCTCATGACGTGCTTCCCCTCGATGTCAATCCGCACGTAATTCTCCATGCGCCTCTGGGTGCTGGCGATGTCTTCGGCGATCTCCATCTGACCCTTGACTGCTACTTCGTGGGCTGTCGTGTGTCCGTCGAACCGCATCGCTTGCGTCTGCAGGTCACGTGCCCCGTTGCGGCCGTTGGAGTACGGTGTTGTCTCTTTGCCAAAAGCCTTGCACACACTGCACTTCAAACCAGGGTAACCGTCTTTCGTTTTCGTTAGCAGAAGCCAAGGGAAAAATGGAAGCCAGCTGGTCTTATACTTGTGCTCAGCCATGAGATACTTCTGCTCGATGAGTTCCTTCTTTGAGAGATTCGGCGGCTCGGGTTCTGGAATACCAGGGGCCTGAGGTTCAGGCGACGTGCGAGGCGGCGACCGTCGATGTAGCTTCCCGCCGAGGACTATCGTGCTCTGGGTGTACTTCCCGATGCGTGCTTTCTTCCCAGATGAAATCGTCAACGCACACTCGACCGTGTAACGCACGGTCGTGGCTGTCTCGCAGTCTGGAACCAAAGGGCCCCGGCTAGATGAGGCGACAGCGGGCGGAGGTACATAGGGAGCGGCGGGAGTAGATACGGGTTGTGATGGTGTAACGACTGCGGTAGGAGACCGCAAGATGTCTAGAGCGGATCTACGGACCTCCACGGGGGGGTCTCTACCTAGTCCAGAACCATCATCGGCAGTGGGAGACTCACCAGAGTCTCCTACATCCGCCATGGCTAGAAGCGGCGGATATGATGGAAATGAGAAATCGGCGCGACGAAACTAGAGGAGACAGAAGACTGGAGCATCTCGTAGCTGTGACGTGAAGAAATGAAAAAACTGGGTTGGAGGAAGTCGTTGGTGAAGAAGACGCGAAGAGGACCAAGAAGCCCCATCTTTCGAATTTCATGGATGGTGCATAACCCATCCAGGTTCCCGTATCGCCATGGCGATACCGTCAACGGCGAGACGCACCTGCGCTGGCATCGTCTGCACAGAGATGATTGGCGGGGTGATGTCATACAGAGGCTGACATTGCCGCGCTCATCATATTCTGTCCTCGTCTGCTGCGTGCTGAGTCACGAATGCTAGTTGACGGTTGCAAATGTTGCTGTAATGGCAACATACAGCGTGTACACGGCGGGAATCTTGCCGAGTGCAGATTCCCCACGTGACGCATGCTGGGCGTGTTCAATGGACTGGGCCCCGTCACGCGTAAGGGGGCCATTTCGGGGAAACTCAGGGTCCGCATGGATGTCGCATTCAGGGTTCGTACGCGTTACTCCCTGAAAACTCAGTGTTGGGATAACGCAAACCCTGAAATTTGAAGTGTTCACAGACATACAATCCTGAAGAGGTTAGGGTTCAAAAATACCCAACCCTGAAAATTAAGGGTTGGCCAAAAAAATACCCTGTCAAATCAGGGAATCAGGGTAAAATACCCTGATAACGACAGGCCTGGCACCATCACTCTCACACAGTCACACTTGGTGCGCCTGGTCCTTCAGAGGTTCGGTCTTCAGTTCTCCTCCGCACAGCCCACACCTCTGCTAGTAGACCACATGCTCTCTGCTCCAGTTCCTGAAGAGTCAGTAGAGCCCAGTGGTCCTTACGCAGAGCTGGTGGGTTGCCTCATGTACCTGATGACTTGCACTCATCCAGATCTCGCATACCCTCTCAGCATCCTGGCTCGCTTTGTGGCCACAGGCTGACACCGACCACAGCACTGGTCGGCCGCTAAGAGGGTTTTGCGTTATCTTGCAAGTACATCAGGCATGGGGTTAGTGCTGGGAGGACGCAGGCCAGTGGTCCTTACTGGGCACATTGACGCTTCTTGGGCAGATGATGCTGAGACCCTCAGGTCCTCTCAGGGCTACTGCTTTAGCCTTGGTTCGGGTGCCATCTCGTGGAGGTCCACTCGCTCCTCGTCTGTTGCCCAGTCTAGCTGTGAGGCTGAGATCTACGCGGTGCCATGGCGGCACAGGAGCTCCGTTGGCTGACCTTCTTGCTCATCGACTTAAGTGAGCGGCCTAGCTGTGCCCCGGTTCTGTACGCTGACAACACGGTCATAATCCTCCCGTGTCAGGATCCTCGACTTGAGGGCAGAGCGAAGCACATCCAGCTGCGGTACTTCCTCATGCGCGAGCTACTGCAGCGTTGCCAGGCCCGCGTAGTACACTTGGCCTCTGGTGCCAACACAGCTGATATCTTTACTAAGGCGCTTGCGCCTAAAGATCATCAGCGGTACTGCTTGCAGCTTGGTCTAGTTCCTATAGACTCTCACTTGCTAGGACCTTGATTGTGTACTCCTCTTTATATATACCTTTCAGACTGGCCTTGTGGCTTCTCTTCCAGTGGCCGGACTAGTAGTGCCGCCCTGGTTTGCTCCTGTCTTGTTTGTACTCTTGCTGACTGGTCTTCGGACCCCTGTCTCAATGGTTGGACTAGTAGTGCCACCCTGAGCTGCGTGTTACTTGCTCAGCACTGCCCCTTATCTAGCCTAGGGGGTGTGTCAACTTATACATATATTTGTATGTAGAAGTTATAGGCTAGATTAGTGTGTGTCAACTCCAACCCTATATCTCCCTTGTTCACCCTTGTTTCTAATCATTCTTGCATTCTAACAAACAAGTGTATGTGTACAGACAGTTACAATAGTGAGACATATGCACACTGTGCACGGCGTTATGTTATGAATACAGGTCAGTCAGTGGTGCTGTACCCCATGTAGCACGATCCGTTTGCTGACATAAATGTCAGGAACTGTAACTACACTCCAGGCGAATCTGCCAGCTGGTTGTCTCCCTGGTGAGATGTCATTTGAAGTAGCAGCAGCAGCATTGTCAGCAGCAGCAGCAGCATTGTCAGCAGCAGCGGCAGCATTGTCCGCAGCAGCGGCAGCATTGTCCGCAGCAGCGTGAGCAGAGGACCCGCCCTGGTTGTGCTGCTGATGCTGCAGCTGTCCTTGCGTTTGCACTATATCCACATCGATGTTTGTATGCACACTTACATGCATGCCTCCGCGCATGCCGGCATGCATGTGCGGAGCCGCATCTTCATACATGCTTCTATGCATGTGTGGAGCTGTATTGCCATCTATGCTTCCTTGCTTGTGAATCAACACCAAGGGGCTTTCGTCACTTGGCGCTATGAGGCGGGTCACATGGCTATCACCACCAAGCATGGGCGTCTGCAGCAAGGGGGGCAGAAAAACAGAAGGGAGATGGTGAGAAGGAGGCAGACAGAAGAGACGCCACACCAAAGGGCTTTTGTCACTGGGAGGTGCGAGACAGCTTACATGGTTACAACCATCAAGCATGGGCGTCTGCAGTAAATGGGGCATCAAAACTGAAGGGAGGTGGAGGGAAACAGGCAGTTGAGAGGGGGCGCGCAACAACAAAAACACGCCGCCTCGAATCTATCTCACCCTTCCGTTCCTCCTCAGTAAACCTGACCGGCTTAGGGTTTTGCACCCTCCCCCCCAGCATCAAGCCATCTGAACTCTCACCTGCCACCTTTACCCCTTTCACCATGCATGCAACATGTCCTGCTCTCTCACCCTAGACTGGCCTTTCAAGACCAGTGTCCTTCCTTCCCTTCCCCTTGCCCATTTGTCCTTCCTTCACGTCCCCTTGCCCATTTGTCCTTCCTTCACGTCCCCTTGCCCATTTGTCCTTCCTTCACGTCCCCTTGCCCATTTGTCCTTCCTTCACGTCCCCTTGCCCATTTGTCCTTCCTTCACGTCCCCTTGCCCATTTGTCCTTCCTTCACGTCCCCTTGCCCATTTGTCCTTCCTTCACGTCCCCTTGCCCATTTGTCCTTCCTTCACGTCCCCTTGCCCATTTGTCCTTCCTTCACGTCCCCTTGCCCATTTGTCCTTCCTTCACGTCCCCTTGCCCATTTGTCCTTCCTTCACGTCCCCTTGCCCATTTGTCCTTCCTTCACGTCCCCTTGCCCATTTGTCCTTCCTTCACGTCCCCTTGCCCATTTGTCCTTCCTTCACGTCCCCTTGCCCATTTGTCCTTCCTTCACGTCCCCTTGCCCATTTGTCCTTCCTTCACGTCCCCTTGCCCATTTGTCCTTCCTTCACGTCCCCTTGCCCATTTGTCCTTCCTTCACGTCCCCTTGCCCATTTGTCCTTCCTTCACGTCCACTTGCCCATTTGTCCTTCCTTCACGTCCACTTGCCCATTTGTCCTTCCTTCACGTCCACTTGCCCATTTGTCCTTCCTTCACGTCCACTTGCCCATTTGTCCTTCCTTCACGTCCCCTTCTCTGCCATCAGATACGGCCTCCCCCCGACCCACTTGCCCATTTGACCTGTCCCCTATAATTTCCCATAGCTGTCATCGCGAGCTCAACTCACCTTCCCCATGCGCCTTGTTGTGCCCTTCTCATCGCCTCATAACAATGCGCGCCCGCCATCACATGCACCCTGCGCCAACCCACCTCAGGCGCAACCCCAGCTTACCGTCCATGCGCCCTGTTCAGCGGTCCTCATCGCCTCATGGCAGTGCGCGCCCGCCATCACATGCGCCCATCCCTGCACGAACCACTTCGAGCTCAACCCCATCTCACCTTCCATGCGCCCCATCTCACCTTCCATGCGCCCCATCTCACCTTCCATGCGCCCCATCTCACCTTCCATGTACCCTGCTGCTGCCTCCTCATCGCCTCATGGCAGAGCACGCCCGCCATCACATGAGCGGACAGGAAATCCGCTACTTAAAGCCCAACTCACCAGCCCACCTGTATCACACAACCGCCTCTCACCTGCCATGCGCCCTTCTGCTGCCTCCTACTCATCGCTCCATGGCAATGCGCGCCCACCAGCACATGCGCCAACAAGAAATCCGCCACTTCTCTGCTGGATCCCGCCACGTCAGCACCTGCTGCCACATCACCGGCCTTATCCGCTTCGTCCACGTCATCCTCGTGCCCCATAGGCCGCTCGTCCTCTGCTGCATCTGACAGCCTACGGCCCTTCTTCAACCCTCCCTCGTTAGTAGCTTCCTCGCTGCTCGGAATATTCTGACTGTCTTCTATAGTCACATTCAACCCTCCTTGAATTGCCTCGGCTGTCGCATCGGCCGCTGGCTCGGATGTAGCATCGGATGCTGGATCGGATGTAGCATCGGATGCTGGCTCGGATGCAGCTTCGACTGCTGGCTCGGATGCGGCATTTGGTGCAGTTCGCAGATGGTGTCCAGGTGCCGAATGCTTGAGGCTGGTGGACGGGTGGAAGCACCCGTCGGTCGGAACCAGCAGCGTGATCGGCTGCCCCGCCAGCAGCGGCGCCACTAGCGCTGACGCGATTTCGTCTGCCGGAGAATGGGGGGAAAGGGGGAATGGGGGAATGGGGGAATGGGGGAAGGGGGGAATGGGGGAAGGGGGGAAAGGATTGTAGCGCGTCGAGTGGTGGAAGCACCCGTCGATCGGCACGACCAGCGTGATCGGCTGCCCCGCCAGCAGCGGCGCTACCAGCGCTGATGCGATTTCGTCTGCCGAGGGATGGGGGCAAAGTACGTGGGGGAGGCGCAAGGGGCGGATGGGAGGGGAGGGGGTCGGGAAGGGGGGGGTTGTAGCGCGTGGAAGAGGGGTGAGAGCAACCGTCTGCCGGCACGAGCAGCGTGATTGGTTGAGTCGACTCAAAAATATTATGACTGACGGAGGGGGGGGATTGCGGAGGGGGGGGGGGGGTTGGGGAGGGGGAGACGCGGCTGAACCGCGTGGGATGGTGGAAGCAACCGTCTGCCGGGGAATGGGGGAAGGGGAGGAAAGGGGGAAGGGGGGAAAGGGTTGTAGCGCGTCGAGTGGTGGAAACACCCGTCTGTCGGCACAAGCTGCGCGATCGGCTGCCCCGCCAGCAGCGGCGCTACCAGCGCTGATGCGATTTCGTCTGCGGGGAATGGGGGAAAGGCGGTGGGAAGTTGGAGGAGGAAAAGGGGGGGGGAGAGAAGACAAGATGGGCAGCGTGATCGGCTGCCCCGCCAGCAGCGGCGCTATCAGCGCTGATGCGATTTCGTCTGTCCGCAGGGTGGGGGGAAAGGAAGCGGAAAATGAGAGGTGGGGGGAAAGGAAGCGGAAAATGAGAGGCACAAATGGGGGGAAGGCAGTGGCGGGGGGAAAGCGGTTGTAGCGCGCGGAAGAAAGAGGCCACATTACAACCGCTGAAGGAACGGGAAGATGCGCGAAAGGAAAATGTGCAAGGGGGAGATCGTAACGGGTATCGGGGAAGGCACTACAGAGCGCAAAACGAAACGAAACCCCTCCTGGCATGGGGGAGTTGATAATTCGGTTTTGAGACGTCTCAAAAAGAAACCTGGCATGGGGAGTTTGCATTCGTACGAACCGTATCGCTCGTCGAGAAGCTGGCGAAACACGGCGAAACCTTTCGCAGGCACGTGCGACAGCGCGCGACGCACTTCCTCCGCCGCCGTCCCCTCGTCCATCGCCGCCGCCGCAACCCCGGTTTCCGCCGGCACCGCTGCCGCGGTCTCTTCGCCACGCGGAGGGTGGAAGCCGCCGTGCCGGCCGCCGGCGACCCCGGCAGCGGCAGAGAACAGCAGAAGTGATAGGGTGACAGCTGGCAGAAGTGGATTGGACGCCGCGCATCGTGGCAATACCGGAGCCATGGTGACGTGGCACGCGGAGAAAAGAAACTGAACCAGCTGCGAAAGTCGCGCCCGCACCAGCAGCAAGAAACGCACGGAGAGCTTCTAGCTGGCCCCACAGCTGCGAAAGTCGCGCCCCCGCCCACGCCCACGCCCGCGCCCGTGCCTGTTGATAAGTTGTGTGGATATAGGGTTACCACAGCCTTCCTGCGCTCTGATTTGAGCCGCCTTAGATTAGCACCCGCTCTAACGACTCCGAAGGGTGTGTTTTGAGTCGACTCAAAACACAGTCGTGTGGATATAGGGCTAGGGCTACCACAGCCTTCCTGCGCTCTGAAATGAGCCGCCTCAGATCAGTTGATTTTTGAGCCGCCTCAGATCAGTTGATTTTCGACTCAAAAATGAGCCGCCTCAGTTCAGCAGCCCCTCTGACAACTCCGGAGGGGCATATTCTTGCTGACTTGCGCTGGCGTTACATGGAAGTCGCTGCCGCTGATGCGGCGATGTTAACGACTCGATACTAGCAACTCGATACTAACGACTCGTTACCAACGATAGTTGTTGCACGAGCTTTCCGGATGAAGAAAGAGTCGTTACCAACGACTTGTGTGCTGGGCGGAGGGAAGGAAACACCTGCCGCGTTTTGGGGCGACTTAGAACGCGTCGAACCGAAGAGCAAATTTTTGACTGAAACGGGCGTCTTAGGAGCTCATGCTCCCATTATTCGGTTAGGCGCTGCATGCGCGGCGGCATGGGTAACTGAAACAGCACGGCGAAGAGAACTCGGAATCGCTACGAGGGGTGACGGATACGAGCTGGTAAGCCTTTCGCCTGAGCGCCTAAGAATTCGTAGAAGGTAAGGGAAGGCCTTCGGGGGTTTCTAGAGCCGATGGTGTGCCTAGTATAGTTTCGGGGGGCGCTAATGCCGAACTAGCTCAACCGCCCTAACCTGTGAAGAGCTCTCTCGCTGGCTTTTATTCTACTCGGTGAATCGAGGCCGATTTCCTAATTCGCGCCCAAGGCGCTTTTACCTGGCCTTTCTCGCGTCGCTCGCAGGGATTGCACGGAGAGAGGCTGGCATTTGGCAGGGCGCTAATTTTCCTAATGCGTGAGATGGCACTCGGTCCGGTCTTATTACGCCCCGCTATCCAACCAGCCTGGCGTGGGAGAAACTCAGGCTGTCGTGGATGGCTCGCCGTGTGTCGGTCGCCTATATACAGCTGGCTGGGAGCACACGTAATTGAAATTATCGCGCCCCGACCTTAGAGTAAATGTTGAGAGGTAGGCAATGAGAAAGCATGGGGTCGCTGGAGCGTGCTTGGGGAAACCCCAGCAGGTGATAACCAGTACAAATGGAGGTGCAGCATTTTCGTAGGGGATCGTGGTTCATGCATCACCATTCAATCGGAATTGCAGTCGAAACGAAATGTCGAAAAGGCAAATTGCATCACCGAGTCGCGAGCCGTCGGCTCGGGACGCGCGGTCCCAGCACGAAGTACCCCCCAGCTTTCGCCAGTGGCGCACGAACCACTTGGCCGTCGTGCGCGAAACGAGAGGCAGATACGCGAGAGTTTCGCCAGGATTCGTTCTGCGGATGTTGCGAAAGCTGAATGACCACGTCTCTTCAAAATGGAGTAATCAAATGCGTGCCTCTTTAGCCGCTGCTGTCAGGCGTGTCAGCGAGGAGGTGGAATGACATGCCAGCATTGTGGTGTGAAATACGGGTATATAGAGGGTTCCGTAAGAACATTCAGTTATCAATGAAAGAAGAAACGCTCTATGATACTTCAGAGTAATTTAAGTCCCCATCTCAGCACAACGACGATCACAAAAGAGTTTTGAATCGCCCTGCAGTGTCCTAGCATTGAAATTATTTGATCATGGGACCGTAGACCATCGTGTGCTTGTGCTTAATGTGGTTTGATAACCAATAATTCAATATAAAAAAAAGGCTATGTACAAAACATGGAAGTGCAACAGAAAAAAAAATGGATTCAAAGACAAGAATAGAAGCTGTCAGAGGATGACAAGGTCGATCTTGACGCGACAACTCATCATCCTCCCCCCTGTCCTCGAGA
This sequence comes from Closterium sp. NIES-67, assembly GCA_027943415.1. NCBI lineage: Eukaryota > Viridiplantae > Streptophyta > Zygnematophyceae > Desmidiales > Closteriaceae > Closterium > Closterium sp. NIES-67. The sequence goes on along the minus strand of BQMB01001718.1, from coordinate 273,676 downwards.
GAGAACAGGGCCTTCAGCAAAACCTGTTTTACAACATGCATGCATCAAGCTCTTCTTGCGATGGCAACTCATCATGGTCATCTTTCTCATTCACAGTGCAAACGGCCGGGCTGCTCACTCCCCCCTTCACCTGTACATTCGGGATATGAGACAAGTCCTGCCAGCCGCATATCAGCTCCTGCAGATGAGCGGCCAGAGCATCCACCCCACTGCTTCCCTCACTTGACGTTTCGCTAAGAGCAGACTCGTTATGAGCAATAGCGCGCGACGAATCTAAAACAGCTCTTGGGGAAAACGGTGGATAGGATACAGCGCCACTGCTGCTGCTGCTGTTGAATGAAGGCCCTTTTCCTCCCCTGCCGCCCTTTCTAGGAGAGCCTCTTGATGATCCATTATAAGCTGATGCAGGGCCCCGGCCTGGTTGCGCCAGGCTCCTGCCTGCTTGCCCGTACCCTCGGGGTTTACGCAAACCCGCTGCTCTAGCAGCAGCAAGGGCGGCAGCAGCAGGTGCTGACGATGGTGAGGGTGATGGTGATGGTGACGTAGAGCCACCTGGCACACCGTACTGCTGCCACGTGTTTGGCCCCAGAAAGCCCCTTGGTTGCCCATAAATAGGCCCCTCACATTCTGTCCGAGCCTGGGGCTGTCCGAACCACGGCCTGGTGTCCGGACCAGGGATGGAACGGAGGTTTGGGGCTGGGAGGTTCGGAGGTGAAGAGTTCGTTATATTTCCGAACCTATCCTGCTGCGCCCGGAGCAGAAGCTCCCGGAGCCTTGCGGGTGAGCCTTGGGCGTGGGCTGTGGCGAAAGCATTAGCAACCTGTGCTGACGTGGCAGGAATCTGTAGCTGAGATTCAAATTGTGCAGCTTTCAGCTGAGATTCAAGCCTTGCAGCTTGGACCGAAGCTGCGGCTTGGGCCGAGGCTGCGGCGGAGGTTTGGGCCGAAGCAGCCAATTGCTCCAGTGCTTGCAGTTGCGTTTGCAGCTCTGCCTGGGCCAGATGCCACTGAGCCAACTGAAGCCGCTGCTGCTGCTGATTCTCCTGCTGCTGCTGCTGTGACCACTGCTGCTGCTGCAGCTCTTGTTGCTGCTGCTGCAGCTCTTGCTGCTGCTGCTGCAGCTCTTGCTGCTGCTGCTGTAGCTCCTGCTCCTGTACAGGTGGGGATGGGTACCGTATTTTCTGCTGCAGAATCCCACGCTGCTGCTGCTGCTGCTGCTGCTGCTGCTGCTGCTGCTGCGCGTCGGACTGTAAATGAAGCTGCTGCCGTAGCTGCTCTTGAAGCTGCAGAAGCGGAAAAGCTGCAACGAGTTGTTGCTGCTGTGACCACTGTTGCTGCTGCTCCTGCCGCTGTTGCTGCTGCTGCTGCTGCTGCTGCTGCTGCTGCTGCTGTTGTTGTTGCTCCTGCTCCTGCTGCTGCTGTCGCGACCACTGCTGCTGTTTTGCCTGCGTCTCTTGCTGTTGCTGCTGAGACCACTGCTGTTGCTGCTGCTCCTGCAGTTGCTGCTGCGACCACTGCTGCTGCTGGGATACCACTATTGGTTGTGGATTCATCCAAGCATGGCCAGCCCAATTAGCGCTATTCGAGGACAACACAGACGACGAAGGAGATGACGACGTCAAATCAGACGGAGGCGTCGATCCAGACGGAGACGTCAATCCAGACGGAGACGTCAATCTAGACAGAGACGGGAAACTAGACGGCAGAGGGGACGGCTCGGGTGACTGTACTGAATCCCACAATCCAGGTGCCTGCTGCTGCGGCGAGCTCTTCACCCATTCGAATCCATCTACACCTCCCAGAACTCCTGTCGAACCTCTAACTCGTTGCTCGTTTTCGTCCCACTGACCCGTTAGAAGCGAGCCTGTAACGGGTCTTGGCGGAAACGGAACCTGTAACGGGTCGGGGCTCCTCGTAACGGGTCCCAGTTGAAACGAGCCTTGTAACGAGTCGGCACTCCTTCTAACGGATAACGGGCCTTGTAACGGGTCGGAGCTTCGGGGTGACGGCAAGGTGGAAGCGAATTGCGGCGACATCGGGGAGCGAGCCATACCAGGGTCGGGGGAACCTCTATTCGTGGCTTGAGAGTACGATTGGGCTCCAGGCGATGGCGCTCCAGGCGATGGCGCTCCAAGAGATGGGGAAGCGGAAGAAAATTGCGGCGAAGGCGGGGAGCGAGCAACACCAGGGTCGGGGGAACCTTTATTCGTGGCTTGCGAGTACGATTGGGCTCCACGCGATTGGGAAGCGGAAGAAAAATGCGGTGACGGCGGGGAGCGAGTCATAGTAGGCACTGCAGAGCCTATATTCGTCGCTTGCGAGTACGATGGGACTCTAGGAGATGATTGCCGAAGGGATGCGAATTGCGGTGACGGCGGGGAGCGAGTCATAGTACTAGTAGGGTCCGGGGAACCTCTATTCGTGGCTTGGGAGTAAGAGAAACGCGGAGATGGTGACGGCGTGAAACGGGGTGAAGGCGAGGGCTGGAAACGCGACGAAGGGAGCGGCGGGAGGGGAGAAAGGCCTGGAGAGACGAAACGGAGAGAAAGGAAGGAAGACGAACGAGCGTGTTCTTCAGTGGTCTGCTGCTAGCACTACCAAGAGCATCTACGACAAAGAAACACAGAGTCCGCAATCCAAAGTCGCAAGACAGAAGGTCCTCGTCACAATCCTTCCAAAAAGCATTTTCTTCTTATCTATAAGAGGAGTTGAAGCGTTTTACCTTCATCTTGCACTGCTATTTGAAGAGGCACGTCGACGAGCGGCGGGAAATCAGCTTGCGTATTCCACGCTCTTCGTGCGACATGCGATAACGTATCACCCATCAACGTAAGCATGCTTTTCCTCTAGAGTAGCACATGAGTAGCACATACTCCTGATAAAGCCCACAAGAACTATGCGTCGCTGCTGACTTGGCTCGCGGTCTCTTCAAGCTATCTCGGTGGGAGGAGAGGAACGGGAGTGCGAAGAGAACAATCGGCACACGCAACTGAGGATGGAGGAAACGAATGACGGCACACGCAACAACTGGCGAGATTGCACCCTGATCTTGCTTATGGCTCTCTGGTCTACGCGTTCTAGTCGTTTGTGTCTCCCTGGTCGTAGTTTCTGGATGCCAGAGAACCTCGAGGGAACAATCTCGAGGTCGAGGAGATGGCGGGAACGGGCAGGCATGTGGGAAACAAATCAAGCGGGTAGTTTATTTGGCAGAGTGTGTAACCTTGGGAACTGCGGGTAGAGAGGCGGCCCTGGGAAACATTGTCGGGCAGCACGTCGAGGTTATGAGCTCTGCTTGGTGCTCGTTGAACGTGGGCGTGGGACTTCTCGGTTCTACTGCTCAGCGCCGTAGTTCGGGCAGCTCGAAGGCAAGGAACTGATGAGACAACCTGATGTCGGGCAGCGCGCGACGAGTGAGTTATCAAATAGAACCAGCCTTCTCCCCGCAAACGTCGCAATCAGGTCAGGACCAGCAATTTCATCAAGCACCAAAAGGAGTTTGCGGCGGTTGTCTCATAACAAAATCGGTGCAGTTGGAATTTGCTCGAAACAACATTCGCGAAACGCCTCGAAACGAAAGAGCTGGGGTCCAACTTCGTGGAAATCCACCTTTCACCGACAGCGTCCAGCAGTGCCCCCACCTGCTCCATCAGCCAGTAGCGGCCAACGGCCACGTCGACAGCCGAATGGGCCGAGGTTGCGCTTCTGCAAGTGTTGGTGGTGACGTTAGCAGCTGACCCACGTTGTCGTCATGAGCTTTCCAAACCACGTCACTGCCAATCTATTTATTATGTGCCCTTACGAGCTCAACGCAAAAATTTAGGTAGTGTTGGTACAACGAAACTTCAGCTACTTAGCCACTTCAAGAAACCAGCTTACAAAAGATTGATGCGCCAGCACATACATTGCAAGAATCCAAAGATGTCCCGGGGGTTACCACATCTAGGTTGCAGCAGGCAGAAGCAGTTTCAAAATCCTTCAGTGATCAGCGGAACCTGCAAAGGCATGCACAGGCAGGGTCGGGTGCACACAGCGGATTGACACACAAAGACATGATGGATACTGGCACTGTCTGAACCTGAGATAAGCGAAACAAACAGACAACCATCAGACACAATATGGAAGAACAGAGGCAGGGAAGGAACGGCCACCCTTCAGGCACACCAGATGCCGAAGCATCAGCGGCATTAGAGACATTCGACACGGCATCAATTCCGTCCGCCCGTCTCAAGGTAACATCATCAGGGAGGAACCCAAATAGAGCAAAAACGGAAAGAAGTTGTATACGCTTAAGGGCGTAAAGCGTCTCACCTACAATGTAAATCTTCACTAGGGACAACCGGTCATGCGATCTTGTCAGGTGTTTTCGGCGCAGTAGTCCCGTTCAGAACACTTCACTCGCCGCAGTTTCCGTCGTTGAGGCATGTCACACTTCAGAACCAACAGGTTGGCCGTGACTCTAAAATAGGCACCAGGCTGGAAGAAGTTGCTCGATGTAATACACCGGGATTCAAGGTTCATGAAACCTGCAAATTGGGAAACGGGGTAACAGAACAAACTGCGATCTTAAATTTGATGCCTAGACACCCAGTACGAGACCTGGGGTCAAGACACCCAGTACGAGACCTGGGGTCAAGACACCCAGTACGAGACCTGGGGTCAAGACACCCAGTACGAGACCTGGGGTCAAGACACCCAGTACGAGACCTGGGGTCAAGACACCCAGTACGAGACCTGGGGTCAAGACACCCAGTACGAGACCTGGGGTCAAGACACCCAGTACGAGACCTGGGGTCAAGACACCCAGTACGAGACCTGGGGCCAAGACACCCAGTACGAGACCTGGGGCCAAGACACCCAGTACGAGACCTGGGGCCAAGACACCCAGTACGAGCCCTGGGGATTTCCCCAGGAAGAATGTGTGCAAGTTCATTTGACGGAAGGGCAACAGAGTGCCTCCACCGCTGGTAAGACAGCACGTAGCCAAAAGGCACGCTGATCTGGCATCGGTGTGTGGTGACTTGGCCACGAATATCGCACCCCAGCTGCCTCGACCCCTCCGAAGAGGGGGAGGCAGGCGGAGAGCGACACAGGCATAGTCACCGATTGTCCGATGCGTGCGAAGAGAAAACGTTAAATAAAACGCGAGCAATAGGAAAGACAGAGGTGCAAGAACGAAAGACGGGAGCTCTGGAAATGGTGTAGGGGTACGCTGGGACTAAGGGGAAATAAAAGAAAATCAGTGGCAAAGAAAAGGGGGGAACCACGGGTATCGCACCTGAAACATAGCCGTTTCAGGCAAAGCCTTAGATCGATGCAGGCCAATGCAGAGTTATGTAGGCCGATAAATCCAATGTAGGCCGACGCAGTCCACTTGCTGAATGAGTCAATCCCCGCAGCAACGACCTGCCTCGGTCAGCGGTAGAACGCGTGAAGCGCATGACGACCGGCTTCTTGACTCGACGAGGCGTTTCTCGTTGCAGAATCCGCTTTATGAGGCGTGTCGGAAGAATGTTAGAAGCTCATGACTGGCGCCTTGACTTGACGATGCGTTTTTCATTGTTACTTGTCACGGTTGACTTGTGAGTCGACGCAAAAGCCGCATGCCACTCGCTGAAACTTCGATTTCTAAGCGTCTCGTCCGTAAACGTTGAGGCATCTGAGCGAATGCCATGTACAGGAGGGGACCGTGCAGGAGCGCCGGTCTCCCATGGACGCTAGGGAGGCTGGGAAAAAGGCCCTCCACGCTACACCACCTAGGAAGATGTTTGGTGACCTTGGCATTTCTTATGGAAGAGGTCCTTGGACGCCAAAATCTGCATCAGGAGATGAGAATGGGAGAGAACTGTGAAACCCTGAAACCTCTCAATATTAGCCGTCGATTGTTCCTTTTATTGACGGCGGAGATTACCTTTTACTGCGGTTGGGTGTGTTGAAGAGGTTCCGCGTGGTGCGAGGGTTTTCGGCTGGTGGTTTCCGCGCGGGAGGTGAAGAAATTACTGGCTGGCTTGGAGCGTGGGGACGGGAACGCGCAGGCAGAAAAGCGGCACAGGACAGATTGCAGGATGCAAAGCAGTGACTTTTCAGAACCGCTTCGGCATTATCACAAGTGTTGCACAAATGCAACCCAATGTGAAGATGGACTACGAAGATCTACTTGTCCCAAGTTGATACTACTAGAAATCCGCTGAAACATATATTCCGGTCAGAGTGTACGTAGAAAGCACCATTTTCTTGGTAGAAAGACTCACAAACTCCGTGCAATAATAGTTGGTAATAAATAGTTTCAGCACGTTACATTTTCTCCTTCAAAGCATCGGCCACAAGCATCCGCACACTTCTGTTGCCTAACGCTGCTTCTCTAGCGCTCTCCTCATCACCAAAGCACCCGGCCGCCAGCAATATTGCAGTGGGCACTACTCTCTCACACTTCGCCCCAATCTTTACCATCTCCTCAACTGTTCTCCTCTCCAGGCCTTCACCCTCTATATCCCTCACCTGCTCAACCTCTTGCCCTTCCCTGTCAGCCCTTGCTTGTGCTGCCTGTGTTCGTGACCCTGGCACTGCCGCTCCACCCTTCACCACCCTCCTACCTCTCTCCCCTCTTCTCTCCCCCCTTCCCTCCTCCCTCCCCTCCATTTCCTCCTCTCTTTTCGCAACGTTTATCGCTCTCCTCACACATCTCTCCGCCTCCTCCTCCCCTACCCCCGCCAGCTCCCCCACAACCCTCACCGCTCTCTTAAAGAGTTTCTCATTACTCACTCTAAGGTCCACCATGCGGTTACCGTACACCTTGCCTAGAAGCACGTGGGCCCCACTACTAGCGATGTTAAGTGCCAGCTTCACAGCTAGTTGTGAGAAGAGGTCGGTGCGGGGGAGGAGAGGGGCGGCGGAGGGAGGGGGGAGGGAGATGGAGACACGGAGGAAAGTGGGAGTGGTGGGGTGGGAGGAGGGAGAGTGGGAGGAGGTGGAGGAGGAAAACGAGGAGAATGAGGAGGCGAATGGGAGGTCTGAGAAGAGGGAGGATGCAGAGCCCATGGGCTTAGGTCGTCGCCTCCTGACTGCTGCTGCTGCTCCTGCTGCTGCTTCTGCTCCTGCTGCTGCTGCTGCTCCAGCTGCTGCTGCTGCAGCTCCTTCTGCCGCAGCTCCTGCTGCTGCTTCTGCTGCTTCTGCTTCTTTTTGCTCCGCTGTAACGCTGCCATGCAGATTCTGCCGCCCTCTGGCTTCGCATTCTTTGACACTAGTGTCTAGTAGCGCCTCCGTTTCTTCCTCATCCACTGACTCCCACTCACTCTCCTCCTCACGTTCCTCCTCGTCCTCTCTCGCCTCATTCTCTCCACCCTCTTCTCCTGATTCCCGTCCCACAAGCACTCCTGAATCACTACTTCCTTCCACCGCTTCATCCTTCTCCTCTTCTTCAGACTCCTCTCTCTCCCCCTCCTCCTCCTGCTCTCTCCCCTCCTCTCCCTCCTCATCCTCCTCTCCACCCTCCTCCTCCTCATCCTCCTCTCCCCCCTCCTCCTGCTCCTCCTCCTCACTCTCTTCCTCCTCCTCTTCCTCCCGCTCCTCCCCCTCCTCCATTCCATCTTCGTCGTCATACACCACTAAGAGCCGGTCGTGATTTGCCACACTCACACTTAGCAAAGCGAGGGACAGCAACCCCTGCTTGGCTCTTAAGTGTAGGGCAGTGAGGAGGGGGAGAGGAAACAGCTGTGGCTGTAGCACGTGTGACTCTAACAAGAGTACAGTGTCGTTGGCGCTGAAAGCAGCAGGAGGGATTGAGAAAGGGAAGAAAAAAGGGGAGGAAAGACGAGTGGTGGCTCGTGGCTGTGACAAGTGTGACTCTAACAGAAGCACAGTGGCATTAGCTGACTTTTGAGTCGACTCAAAAGTCAGCTCCAGCTGTAATCACAGTGTCATTAAAAATGAAGGCATCGAGACACAGAAGAGAAGGGAAAGACAGAACGCAGAAGGGAGAGACTAAAGGGAGAGAAAAATGGAGAAAAAACGGAAAGGAAGAGAATGAGAATCGGTAGTGGGTTGGTTCTTGAGTCGACTCAAGAGTGGCGTTAGTTCTTGGTTCTTGGTTCTTACCTTGGGCTTTTCACCTTGCACAACTCACCTTGTGCAACTCACCTTGTGCAACTCACCTTGTGCAACTCACCTTGCACAACTCACCTTGTGCAACTCACCTTGTGCGACTCACCTAACGGTGGGCAGTTTTCCTCCCTGTGAAGTAGTCTGTTGTCTCAGGCTAAAGGGGATGGCACAGGCTGGCCAGCCTGCTCCTTCAGCAGTCTTGCTGACGTGTGGGACGTGGAAAAGCAGGGGATCATCTCACCTTGTGGTTGGGAGAACCTCGTTAAGAGAGTAGTCTGTGCTGATAGATCTTAACGGTTCCAGTGTAGATTGGTGTGAAGGACACCGGGACAAGAAGAAAGGTGGAGCCGTCTTACCTTGTGGTCGGGAATACGCCCTTTAAAAAGTAGTCTGTGCTGGTGCATCTTACTGGTTCCGGCGTAGGTTGGCGAAGGGAATGGGAGGAGGCGAAGGGGATGGGAGGAGGCGAAAGACATAACCACCTCACCTTGTGGTGGGGAGAATCTCTTCCATGAAGTAATCTGTGCTGATACATCTTAACGGTTCTGGCGTAGGTTGGCGAGACACAGAGCGGGATGGGTGCACAGCAGCAGCAGCAGGAGCACTGAAGGGAAAGAACCACGAGCTGGTTCTACTGCCACTGCTAGTGCTCGTGTCACTGCCCCTGCTGCTCCTTCCTCTGCTGCTTTTCTTGCTTTGGCCTTTGCTAACTCCTGCCTTACTGCTGCTGCTGCTGCCATCACTGTTTCCACCAGCACTGCCACTCTTTTTGCCACTACTTTTCCCAACAGCACTTCTGCCATCTCTTCTTCTTGTACCACTGCTGCTATTCCCTCCTGCACCACTGCTGCTAGGAGCAGGTGAACCCAAGGGGTCAACTGTATGCTGGTTCAACGGACGAATCAGGCGGTGCCACGTGGTAGTGAGAAAGGCCTGGAATGAGCCTGGCCTTGCTCCGAAGGTGGGGACTTGCTCCGAGGCATCTAAGAGAACGATAAGAAGAGAGAGGAAGGGAGATGGGGAGTTGGAGAATATTTGAAGGCTCTGACATGCCTGGAACAGGAATAGGGACGTAGGGGAGCTCAAGGGGTCGACAGTATGTGGGTTCAACAGATGAATCAAGCGGTGCCACGTGGAAGTCAGAAAGGCCTGGAAGGATCCGGGCCAAGTTCCAAAGGTGGGAACTTGGTATGAGGCGTCTGAGGGGGAGGAGACATGGGAGAGGACTGGGAGAGAGAGGCAGTGAGAGAGGCCTGGAAGGAGCCTAGCCTAGTTCCAAAGCTGGGGACTTGCTCCGAGGCGTCTGTGTGGGGGAGGGTGAATGACCAAGGGCAAAGGCGTGAGTAATGAGTCGACTCATTACACACTGACCAAGGGCAAAGGCGTGAGTAATGAGTCGACTCATTACACACTGACCAAGGGCAAAGGCGTGAGTAATGAGTCGACTCATTGCACACTGACCAGGGCAAAGGCGTGAGTAATGAAGGGTGAATGACCAACGGCAAAGGCGTGACCCATGTGCACTTGAGTGACAGTAGCGTGGACTCACTCGACAACGAGTTCCTGAACATAGCCTCCCGATACCCTGGGTTGAAGGCACTACACGTGAGATGGAGAGATGGACGTTACACGAGGAAAGATGAGCACCTGATGACGCCAGCGGGCCTTGATGTGCTATTCAAGAACTGCACATGGCTGGAGCAACTCTCACTCTTTCGTGGCGTCAGAGGTTTCAAGCTACCAAAATCCTTCTATCAGCCGAATCATCTTAACACGCTTCTTGTCACAAACCATGGAGTGCTGAAAAGACCCCGGTTTCAAAAGCCTTTCATCTCTCACCACCCTCTAAATTGGATTACCACAAAAGCATCCAAATCCCTCTAGTCTTGTTCACCTTCCAAGACTTGCTCGCCTTTCCCTCCTCACTGCAATTCACAATACTGATCACCAAGTAAAAAGATTCGGACGTCCTCCTTCTTCATACATGCGGCTGCATTCATCCTACTGTTGCTGAAATTCACAGAATCGTGTCATAAGTTCGACTTTATATTTCCATTAGGTTCGCCATGGATTAGGCTAGAGGAGGTGCTCATCACCAAGTGCGACGAGCTCCACCACCTTTCCATCATCAAGGTCTCCACAAGAGTTAGGAAGATGGTGAAGCCCATCGCACTTGGTGATGAGCACCCCCTCTAGCCTAGTCCATGGTGAACCTAATGGAAAGCTGAAGTCCAACTAATGATACGATTCTGTGGATTTTAGCAGCCCCATACATGACGGAGTAGGATGCGTTCATCTTTCAACTCGGGGCGGAGCATTGTGAACTGGTGTGAGGATGGAAAAATGAGCAAAGCTTGGGAGGTGAACGAGGCTAGAGGGGTTTAAATGCTCCCATGGAAAGCCAATATAGGGGGTGATGGGACATGAAAGACTACATGGTTTGTGACAAGGAGCGTGTCAAGACAACTCAGGTGATAAAAGAATTTCGGAGCTCGAAATTCTAGAGCCACGAAAGAGTGAGAGTTGCTCTTGCCGCGTGCAAATCTTGAACATCACATCAAGTTCCGCTAGCATTATCAGAAGCTCCTTCCCTCAAGTAACGCCATACCCCCATCCCACGGGATGGGAATAGCCTTCAGCCTAGGGCATCCGAGGTTAGATGAGAGAGGAACTTGTCCTCTAGTGAGTCCACACTACCATTACTCAAGTGCATATGGGTCAAGTTTGGAAGAGGGTGAGCAGAAGTCAGAACACAACCCTTTCAGGCACATCTAGGCGTTGCTCTGAAGGTTGGGACATGCTCCGAGGCATTTTAGGGGGGGAGCAGGGAGAGAGTTGGGATACAAGACCATATGATTGTGAGATGAGATGTACAAATCTCACCATTAAAGCGCAAGGCTCAAAACCCCACAGATCAAAACCTAAGTTTTGAGACTCGCGCTTTAAGCTTAGCAATCACAAGTTAGTAGATTTGTACTAAGAGCCTACGTGACTCTGGTTCCTCAAGTCTTGCTTATGTCTTACCTATGAGTCCCACGAGTCCCAGAGAGTGATCCCCAATGCACATGACGCAGCCATCGCTGCTGATGGTAGTTTCGTTTTGAGATATCCCAGAACTACCTTATGGTTCCTCAGGTCTTACCTATGAGTCCTAGGAGCCCCAGATAGCGATCCGCAATGAACATGACTCTACCACCACTGCTGATGGAACGACCTTTGTGAACCCAATATGAGACACATCCCCAATCTAGGCCTCGCATCAATATGGAATGCAGCATCTCACTTATGAGTCCCACGAGTCCAAGAGGGTGATCCCCATTGTGATAATAGTCTAGCTTTGAGGCGCCTCAAAACTAGACAATCTCGAAACCACCTTGTGGATCCTCAAGTCTCACTCACCTAAGAGTCCCATGAGTCCAAGCGAGGGATCCCCAATGTGCATGACCCGACTACCGCTGCTGATGGGCATGCTCACACGAATGCCCACATGCCAACATAAATGTGATATGCGCGGATGCACACCCACCCCGCCCTCATTAAATACTAGTGACTCACCTATTTGGCCAACCAGGTCAGATGAGCCTCCCACTGCTCCTGATGGACTGATATGCTCACACAAATGGCACATGCACGCATGCAATGCACACCCACCCCGCCCACATTGAATTCACACTTCTCAATTGTAAATAAGTTCAACCTGACCGAGTGAGTGATCCCCAACCCAAGGCATATGAACCTGCCTTCGCTGCTGATAGTACAACATGCTCATAGTTTTGAGGCGCCTCAAAACTAGAATTCTATCATGCTGATTGAACAAACATGCTCATACAAACGCCACATACAATCATGCACATCCACACAGGATGTGTTTTGTTTTTTGAGAATTCTCAAAAACAAAACGCACCCACACAGCCCACATTGAATTCACACGTCTCACCTATAAGTCCAATCAGACCGAGTGTACAAGACCCGGCCACCGCTGCTGATGGGGAAGCTCATCCCTAATGCCCCATACACGCATGCACACCCACCCTGCCGACACAGAATGAAGTGTCTCACCTATGAGTCCCACGAGGCCAAGCGAGTGATCCCCAATGTACATGACCCTTCCACCGCTGCTGATGGAGCGATGGAAGAGGCAAGTGAGAGACTGATGGGGGGCGAAGGGGAAGTGGAAACGAGGAGGAGGTTTTGTATTATAAAAGGGCCGGCGGGTGATCCCCAATGTGCATGACACGACCCTGCCACCGCTGCTGATGGAGCGATGGAAGAGCCGAGTGAGAGACTGATGAGGGGGGAAGGGGGAGGGGGGAACGAAAGAGGGGAAATTGAGGGGGAGGCTCAGTGCAGTCAGACGGCCCAGAGAGCCTTCTCCAATTTACATGGCCCGGCCTCACTGCTGACTTTTGAGTCAACCCAAAACGAGGTGACTTTTGACTTTTGAGTCAGCTCAAAACGAGGTGACTTTTGACTTTTGAGTCGACTCAAAAGTCACTTCAGTATGGTCAGAGGGCCCAGAGAGCCTTTTCCAATTTACATGGCCAGACCTCGCTGCTGATGGAGCTGTGGAGGAGACGAGAGAGGCTGTGATTGGCTGCCGAGGGGGGAGGAGGCAGAAGCACATCGCCATACCGGGCCGCAAGGGGAGGAAGATGTCTACAATAACCCATGGTAATCAAGGGTGATTGCTGGTTATTGGTCCACATTGCCTTTCATTAGATGCCATCTCATCCCGACACCGAGCACAAGGCCGGGTAGGCATCATGTTAACCCACAGTAATGCTGGGTAGTTGCTCATACCGATAAACACACAAACAGTCTAAAGCTATCAACAACCCACCACAATCCCGGGCAGTTGTTGGAAATACCCCCTCATCGCCCCCTCATAAGCCGCCATCACATCGCTGTACCGAGCCGTCGAGGGAAGCTATACATTGGAAATAACCCACCATAATGCTGGGTAATTCCTGGTACTCCCCCTAATCGCCCCTTCATAAGCTGCCATCACATCCCCGTAACAAGCCCTGGGGGCATCTCTAGGCTTGAGCAAAATACCCGCGCAGGTCAGGTACCCGGACCCGGATCCGTTTTTTGGCCGGGTCGGGTATCTGAAATCCTGATCATTACCCGGCGGGTCGGTTCCGGGTACCCGGGCCGGGAGGGTATTTTGTACCCGATGCCCGAATTGTTACCCGACCAGGCGGGTAACGGGTACCTGTCGGGTCGGGTAATAAATACCCGGCGGCGGATAATACTCCGATTTTGCATGGAAAAACACACTCAGACACCCTCTTTCTTCTGATTATAAATTCCTGCGATGTCGTTGGTACCCCCCACACACTCCAGGGCAGAACCAACCATGACAAACGAGGGTCAATATAAGTTAGTTCAGGCCTGTTCATAAGGGCGGGTAGCAATACCCGAATTTTACCAGAAACGGGTCGGGACTCGGGTATACCCGGACCCGCCAGGTGGGTATTGTATTACCCGCCCTCTAAGGCCGGGTCCGAGTAAGGGTCCTGGGAATATTACCCGACCCGCACCCGACCCGAAAATACCTGACCCAAAGTCCGGTATTGCAAAACCGGGTCGGGTCTGGTCAATACCCGGTTTTGCTCAACCCTAGGCAACTCTAATCTTATCGATAAAAACACAGCAACAGTCTAGAACTATCAACTACTTACCACAATTCCGGGTAGTTGTTGGTAAACCCCCCTCATTGCCCCCTCATAAGCTGCCATCACATCGCTGTAACGAGCCGCCGGGGCAGCTTCAGTTCGGCCCCAGCCCACCCGAGCCGCCCGCCGAACCGCCGTGGTAGCCTTGGGAGTGAGCTCCGGTGGAGGGTTGATGAGCAAGAGAGGGACTCCTGCATCTATTAGGGGGGGAAGGGGGGAGTGGAGGAGGTGGGAAGGGGGAGAGGGGGAGGGGGAAGGGGGGAGGAGAGTTAGGTGGGTTTGGTATGAGGGGAGCATCCTGCCGAGCCACCGCAGTAGCTTTGGGAGTAAAATCCAGTGGAGGATGAATGAGTAAGAGGGGAACTCCTGCATCTACTAGGGGGGGAAGGGGGGAGAGGAGGAGGTGGGAGGGGGGGGGAGGAGGAGGTGGGAGGGGGGGAGAGGAGGAGGCGGGAGGAGGGGAGAGGAGGAGGCGGGAGGGGGGGAAGGAGGAGGTGGGAGGGGGGGAGAGGAGGAGGTTGGAGGAGGGAGGTGATTTTTGAGTCGACTAAAAAGTCTTACAATGAGTAAGAGGGGAACTCCTGTATCTATGTACATGGTGGCCGGGGGGAGAGGAGAGAGGTGGGGGCGGGGGTAGAGGAGGAGGTAGGGGCGGGGGGGAGGGAGAGGTAGGGGCGGGGGGGAGGGAGAGGTAGGGGCGGGGGGAGGGAGAGGTAGGGGCGGGGGGGAGGGAGAGGTAGGGGCGGGGGGAGAGGGAGAGGTAGGGGCGGGGGGAGAGGGAGAGGTAACCTGGGCAACCTGGGCAACCTGGGAAGGAATGGCTCGGCTGAAGATGGGTTCCAGAAGAAACCTTATGGCACATTGAAGTCATAGACCCGAAACCCAATACCCCAGAGTCCCGAACACCAAGTGTCAGACAGTCACAGCTTCCGAGAGCAGGCAGTAGGAGCACTCGGGCAAGGAAGCGATGGTCATGGCTCCGCTGAAGGCAAGGAAGCGATGGTTATGGCTCAAAAGTCATTTTGAGTCGACTCAAAAGCGATGGTCATGGCTCAAAAGTCATTTTGAGTCGACTCAAAAGCGATGGTCATGGCTCAAAAGTCATTTTGAGTCGACTCAAAAGCGATGGTCATGGCTCAAAAGTCATTTTGAGTCGACTCAAAAGCGATGGTCATGGCTTCGCTGAAGACGGCGTGGGGAGAAGCGATGGTCATGGACTTGACGAAAGTTGACTCAGGGGTCACGGTTGGAAAGTGCAAGGCCATATGCAGTGGAGTCTATTTTTGAGGCGCCTCAAAGTGCAACGCCATATACAGTGGAACACTCACAGCTTCCGAGAGCAGGCAGTCGGAGCACTTTGGCAATGGCGCGACCGAAGATGGTCTCGAGAAGAATCTCCGTGGCACTTCCAGATCTGACACTGACACCCTAGACAACATACTTAAAGCCCTCGACGCCATGTGTCAGACACTCACAGCTTCCAAGAGCAGGCAGCCGGAGCACTTTGGCAATGGCGCGACTGAAGATGGTCTCCAGGAGAATTTTCGTGGCAGTGCCGCCCTTGAGCCTGGTGGACCCTGTTATCGTCTCCTGTGGTTTGTTCATCAGTGGGGAAGGAAAGTGAGAGGAGTGGAAACGAGACGAGTGGAAATGCCCGAGCAGTTTGTCACAAAACTTGACTGAAAATCTCTTCGTCGCAGTGCCGCCCTTGAGGCAGGTGGACCCTGTTATGGTCTCCTCTGTTTTAGTCAAGTGGAAGGGGAGGGAAGGTAAGGGAGAGGAGTGAAAAAGCCGGAGCACTTGCCGCAGGGCAGTGCCCTCTGCAGCAGAAAAACACAACCAACCACTGTCAACCGCATTGCACCTCCCCTTGTACCTCCCCACTCACCGGGCCCACGACAGGAACGAGGATGAAGTGCCTTGGGGCAGTGCCCTCTGCTTCAGCAGCACCGATACGTGCCCTCAACACCATAATCAACCGCATTGTACCTCCCCATATGCCTCCTACTAAAAAACAGGCTCATTACACACCCTCCCATATGCCTCCTACCTACCAGGGCCACAACAGGTGCGAGAACAAAGTGCCTTGGAGCAGTGCCCTCTGATTCAGTCATCAACACGTGCCCTCAACACCATAATCGACCGCATTGTACCTCCCCATATACCTCCTACTTACCGGGCCCACAACAGGCACGAGAACTAAGTGACTTGGAGCAGTGCCCTCTGCTTCAGCAGCATCAACACATGCCCTCAACACCATAATCAACCGCATTGTACCTCCCCCTATGCCACCTACTTACCGGGCCCACGACAGGCGCGAGGATGAAGTGCCTTGGAGCAGTGCCTTCTGATTCAGCAGCATCGATACGTGCCGTCAGCTCTTTAAGGACAGACGGGAAGGACACCCCTTGAGCGCCCTGGTGAGGCGATGAGTGGGAAAAAAAGGGAGGGATCAGGGGGAGTAAAGAGAGGTGCCCTCTGCCTTCAGCAGCAGCAGCAGCAGCAGCATCGACACATGCCCTCATCTCTTTAAGAACAGACAGGAAGGACACCTCTTGGAGCAGTGCCTTCTGCTTCAGCAGCATCGATGCGTGCCCTCGTCTCTTTAAGAACAGACGGGGAGGACACCCCTTGAGCGCCCTGGTGAGGCGATGAGTGGGAAAAAAAGGGAGGGATCAGGGGGAGTAAAGAGAGGTGCCCTCTGCCTTCAGCAGCAGCAGCAGCAGCAGCATCGACACATGCCCTCATCTCTTTAAGAACAGACAGGAAGGACACCTCTTGGAGCAGTGCCTTCTGCTTCAGCAGCATCGATGCGTGCCCTCGTCTCTTTAAGGACAGACGGGAAGGACACCCCTTGAGCGCCCTGGTGAGGCGATGAGTGGGAAAAAAAGGGAGGGATCAGGGGGAGTAAAGAGAGGTGCCCTCTGCCTTCAGCAACAGCAGCAGCAGCAGCAGCAGCAGCAGCAGCAGCAGCAGCAGCATCGACACATGCCCTCATCTCTTTAAGAACAGACAGGAAGGACACCTCTTGGAGCAGTGCCTTCTGCTTCAGCAGCATCGATGCGTGCCCTCGTCTCGTTAAGGACAGACGGGAAGGACACCCCTTGAGCGCCCTGCTGAGGCGATGAGCTGATGAGAGGGGCAACGGCGAGAGGGAGGGAGCGGAGACATTAGTGCGTGAGAAAGGGCTCCTCCTGCTGCTGCAGCATCGACACGTGCCCTCATCTCTTTAAGGACACACGGGAAGCACAATCCTTGAGCGCCCTGGATGGGGGATGAGGGGGAAACGGAGGAAGCGAGGTGCTCTGAGGCCCTCTGCTGCTGCTGCAGCATCGGCACGTGCCCTCATCTCTTTAAGGACAGACAGGAAGCACGCTCCTTGAGCAAAGGGAGAAAGAAGAGAGGTGCCCTATCCGCCAGCAGTACCACCAGCAGCACCACCAACAGCAGCAACATCCGCAGCTGCTCTCAACTGACCAATGAGCCCTCCTGAGATGACTCTTAGGTCGACTCACAAGTCACCATCAACGGCAACAACAGCTGCAGCCACAACACCACCAGCAGCACCACCAGCAGCAGTAACACCCGCAGTTGGTATCAACTGACCAATGAGCCCTCCTGAGATGACTCTTAGGTCGACTCGGAAGACACCATCAACAGCAATAACAGCTGCAGCCACAACAGTAGTAGCTGCAACAAACGCATATATGAATCAGCCGTTGAGGTCCTTTTCTCGTATCCAACGGCACCTCCCCCCCTTCACTCGCTCACTCACCTTTGTGTTTGGAGCCAAACGGGGAAGATTGAAGCCCATGACACCAACGGCATAGTGCGGCTGAGCGAGGGCGTACTGGAGAGATGTGCACGTGTGCATGGGTGGGGAGCAGAGAGGGAAGGAGGGGAGAGAGAGTGCATGTGTGCGTGTGTGCAAGGGGAGGGTTGATTGAAGCCCATGACGCCAACTGCATAGCGTGGCTGTGCGAGGGCGTGCTGGAGAGAAGAGCAGTGGGAACAGATAGGGAAGGGGGAGAGAGGGTGTGTGTCTGTGCGTGTGTGCATGTGTGCATGTGTGCATGTGTGCATGTGTGCATGTGTGCGTGCGTGTGCAAGGGAGGGCTGATTGAAGCCCATGACACCAACTGCATAGTGTGGCTGAGTGTGAGCGTGCTGGAGAGAAGAGCAGTGGGAACAGATAGGGAAGGGGGAGAGAGGGTGTGTGTCTGTGCGTGTGTGCATGTGTGCATGTGTGCATGTGTGCATGTGTGCATGTGTGCGTGCGTGTGCAAGGGAGGGCTGATTGAAGCCCATGACACCAACTGCATAGTGTGGCTGAGTGTGAGCGTGCTGGAGAGAAGAGCAGTGGGAACAGATAGGGAAGGGGGAGAGAGGGTGTGTGTCTGAGCGTGTGTGCATGTGTGCATGTGTGCATGTGCAAAGTAGGCTTGAAGCCCAAGACGCCGACGGCGCATTGTGGCTGAGGGAGGGCGTACTGGAGAGGGGAGGGGAGGGGGGGGGGCAGATAGGGAATTGCAGGGGGGAAATAGTGTGTGTGTGTGCGGACGTGTTGGCGCCCAAGCCACCTACGGCACAGTGCGGCTGTGCGAGGGCGTACTGAAGAGGAGGGGAGGGGGGGGGGCAGATAGGGAATTGCAGGGGGAAAATAGTGTGTGTGTGTGCGGACGGGTTGGCGCCCAAGCCACCTACGGCACAGTGCGGCTGTGCGAGGGCGCACTGGAGAGAGAAATCGGGGAAGATAGGGGAATACAGAACGAGTGAGCCCAGAACGAGTGAGAAATTGGGGAAATACAGAACAAGAGAAATACAGAGAGGCAATGAGTGAGTGCATGTTTGCGGTGGGACTAAACGCAATGATGCGGACGATATGGTGTGGCTGAGAGGGGGGCGTACTGGAGAGAGAAGGGGAGCAAGGGACAATAGTGTGGCTGATGGGGAATCACAGGGAGGAAAATTGTGTGTGTGTGTGTGTGTGTGTGTGTGTGTGTGTGTGTGTGTGGAGGGTAGGACTAAACGCAACCAATCCAATGCCATTGGACTTATCCAATAGTGTGGCTGAGCAAGGGCGTACTGGAGAGGTAGTAGGGAGAGAGGGAGATTGGTGGAAAAAGGAAGGGAGGAAGTGCTCGTGTGGTTGAGGAGGAGCCAGGAAGGATGTCTACCACCATGTTCGCACCATGTTTTATCATGTTCGCACCATGTTTTATCATGTTCGCACCATGTTTTATCATGTTCGCACCATGTTTTATCATGTTTGCACCATGTTTTACCATGTTCGCACCATGTTTTACCATGTTTTACCATGTTTGCCCCATTCTTGTTTGAACCATGTTTGAACCATGTTTGACCCGTAAACCATGCTTCACCACGTTTGACCCTTGTTTGACCCTTGTTTGACCCATGTTTGACCCCATGTTTAACCCTTTAATTGACCCCATTTTTACCCCATGTTTGACCCATGTTTGACCCATGTTTGACCCCATTTTTGACCCTTTAACTGACCCATGTCTGATCGAACCAAGTTTGACCATTGACCCATGTCTGACCCCTGTTAGCCCTATGTTAGACTCACTTTGACTTGTGCGGCCACATAGGGAGCGCTGAGGCCACAGCTGATGCCAATCTGAGGGAAGGCGAAGTGAGGAGGGAAAGGGGGGGAGAGGGGGAGAGAAGGTGTAAATGCGAGCAAAGTAAGGTCGAAAGGAGCACTGAGGCCAGACCACAGAAAGGGTAGATGTGAATGTAAGCCAAACTAGAGAGGGTAGGATAGGGGCAGGGAGGAGTGGACGCAGGGGGGAGGGGCAAAGTGGAGTGGAGAGGAGTCCAAGGAGTCTGTGTGTGAGGCGCGTCAAAAACAGATTCCTCACGAATGGAGTCGAAAGGAGTGCAAGGAGAATGAAGATGGAGAACTGAGGGCACAGGTGATGCCAGTCTGAGGCGTTTCGCGGAGGAAAGCGAGATGAGCGGCAAGGGAGAAGCAAGAGGGCTGAAGGCACAGCTGATGCCAGTCAGTCAGATGGTATAGGAAGCGCGGAGGGGGGACGGAGGTGGGGGGAGGGAAGGTGGGAAGGAAAGCAAGGAGACGTGAGGGAGAAAGGAGGTGGGTTGGGGGGGGGAAGGGAAGGTGGAGGAATACAGCGACAACGCTCACACAGCAAATAGCCTACCCGACCATAACGTACAAAAGACACGCCTTCCATTCCAATGCAGACACCCGTTTCGTTCCAACAACAGAAGCTTAAGACACTTCTTCCAGCAACAGAAGCTTAAGACACTTCTTCCAACAACAGAAGCTTCAAGGTACGCACATAGAGCACTCTCCCACATGGCTTGCCCCACGGATTCCCCTGTGCTTCCACTCGACGCAGTGCTTTTACTGCTGCCTCCTGGTTGTCCTCCGCCCCTTCCTGCGCCTGGATGTGGGGATGGGAGTTTATAACGAGGACAGATAGCAGTATAAGGGGTCCAGACAGACACCTAACCCCGTACTTCCACTCGACGCAGTGCTTTTACTGCTGCCTCCTGGTTGTCCTCCGCCCCTTCCTGCGCCTGACAAGAGGTTGAGCGGAGAAGAGAGGGGGTGATGAGATGAGAGCACTAAGACAGGAGGTATATCGGGAGGTTGGGCAGGGAGGGAAAGGAGGCTACAATGCTTCACTGTGCTTCCACCCGTCTCAGTGCCACCTCTGCTGCCCCCTGGCAATCAGGTTATCTCCACAGATACACGGTATGCACACATACATACACACGCATACACACAGACCATGCGCATGCACATGTGCTCACACACCTTGAGTAAGCTGGCACACGCACCCTGAGACATGCACCAACCCATAGTTACACACACCCACACACACCTTGAGCAGGGCTGGCAGCCCTCCAGCGATGAGGAAGTGGAAGCAGGGCGGCAGGCCGTATCTCCTGAGCACAGCGTTGAAACAGAGAACCACCTGCAGGTAGGCGGTCAGGCAGCAGATCAGGAGGCTGGTCAGGTGGTTGTTCAGGTGCCTGGTCAGGTATTGGCCCAATGCAATGAGATAATAATGACTGAAATATGGGAAAGCTATGCCTACAAAAAAAAAAGTTTCTGGTTCTGTGGTTCTGAAATCACTGGCAGGTGAAAGCCGCATGAGGGTTCGGATTTGAATCAACAGTAATGGCCTCACAGTTCGATGAGAAAACATGCGAAAGGGACGACATTTGAGCCACCTCAAAAGCAATCACAGGCAGGTGAGGTAAAAAAAAAGGCTTCACAGTTCGATCTGAAAACATTCGAAAGGCGAGAAAGCAGTCTGCAAGGAAGAACGAAAGCACCTGAAACGCTATTCTGCCGCTTGTGCCGGCACCTGACACCACCACCGCACTATCCTGAAGGGGGAAGGGGGGGGGAGAAAGGGGGAGGGCTCAGAAGACAGATAGAGGCTCATTAACTACGCTATTCTGCTGCTGGCTGGCACCTGACACCACCCCTGCACTGCCTTGAAAGGAAGGAAGGTTGGGGCGAGGTGGAAGTGGGGGGCCGAGAAGAAAAGGTGTGGGAACCACCATCACTCACCTACATGTGATCGCTCCCCTCTTACTTACAACTGCATTGTGATTGTTGGATAGGACCAGTGGGCATTTGCTTGAACAATTTATAATACACCAAATAAAGCCGCCTTCTGGTTACGATATAAGGCAGCTTTTATTCCGGCAACAATTTCTTGACGTATAGGCCATGCTTTATGGGTTGAACTGGGGGATGTGCACTAGTCAAGTAATACATGTACTAACTTAGATACACATGCATACAACTGGAGTGGGTGGCACAGGTGCAGCACACATGGCTACAGCTGGCACAGGGCTATCAAGCACGTGAAATGGAGGTTCTCGTGGGGTAGACAGCAAAGCATGGAAGGTACTGTTCTCTAGAGGTGCATGAAACATATCAGAGGGCAAGGAAAAGACCAAGGAAAAGGACAGGGAAGAAGACAAGGAAGAAGACAAGGAAAAGGACATGCCTTGGAGAAGGAGACGATCTCAGCTGCCACTGCGGTGAGCTGGTCCACCACCCGGATGGTCTGACGCAGAGAGGGGGGGGAGAGAAGGGGGCAGGGAGGTGGGGCGGCGAGGTGGGCGGCGAGATGGGGCGGCAAGGTGGGCGGCGAGATGGGGCGGCGAGGTGGGTGGCGAGGTGGGGCGGCGAGGTGGGGTGGGGAGGTGGGATGGGGAACGTGAGGAGGGAAAGAAGGAGTCGATCTCAGCTGCCTGCCACTGCTGTGGGTTGGTCCATCACTCGAATGGTCTGACGTGGCAAAGGTAGGCAGGGGATGGGGCAGGGAGGTAGAGAAGGGTAGAGGAAGGGAGGGAAGGGGGCATAACGCGGGTGACTTTTGAGGCGCCTCAAAAGTCGCTCGAATGGTCTGACGTGGGCAAGGTAAGCAGGGGATGGGGCAGGGAGGTAGAAAAGGGTAGAGGAAGGGAGGGAAGGGGGGCATAACGCGGGTGGGGAATAGGAGAGGAGACGATCTCAGCCGCCACCACTGTGACCTGGTCGACCACTCGAATGGTCTGACACAGATTTTAAGGGGCCACTGAGGAGAGCAGGGAGGGGAAGGGCAGAGGGAGGGAAGGCAAGGGCAGAGAGAGGGGCAGCAGGAGGGAAGGCAAGGGCAGAGAGAGGGGCATAAAGGGGGTGGGGTGGGGATGATGAGAGGAGACTATCTCGCTGCCACTGCTGTGAGCTGATCCACCACTCGAATGGTCTGACGCCGACAAAAGGGGGCAGGGAGGAGTGCAGGGAGGAGTGCAGGGAGGAGTGCAGGGGGAGGAGTGCAGGGGGAGGACTGCAGGGGGAGGAGTGCAGGGGGAGGAGTGCAGGGGAAGGAGTGCAGGGGGAGGAGTGCAGGGGAAGGAGTGCAGGGGGAGGAGTGCAGGGGGTGGAGTGCAGGGGGAGGAGTGCAGGGGGAGGAGTGCAGGGGGTGGAGTGCAGGGGGAGGAGTGCAGGGGGAGGAGTGCAGGGGGAGGAGTGCAGGGGGGAGGAGTGCAGGGGGGAGGAGTGCAGGGGGGAGGAGTGCAGGGGGAGGAGTGCAGGGGGAGGACTGCAGGGGGAGGAGTGCAGGGGGAGGAGTGCAGGGGGGAGGAGTGCAGGGGGGAGGAGTGCAGGGGGAGGAGTGCAGGGGGAGGAGTGCAGGGGGAGGAGTGCAGGGGGAGGAGTGCAGGGGGAGGAGTGCAGGGGGAGGAGTGCAGGGGGGGAGTGCAGGGGGAGGAGTGCAGGGGGAGGAGTGCAGGGGGAGGAGTGCAGGGGGAGGAGTGCAGGGGGAGGAGTGCAGGGGGGAGTGCAGGGGGAGGAGTGCAGGGGGAGGAGTGCAGGGGGAGGAGTGCAGGGGGGAGGAGTGCAGGGGGAGGAGTGCAGGGGGAGGAGTGCAGGGGGAGGAGTGCAGGGGGAGGAGTGCAGGGGGAGGAGTGCAGGGGGAGGAGTGCAGGGGGAGGAGTGCAGGGGGAGGAGTGCAGGGGGAGAGTGCAGGGGGAGGAGTGCAGGGGGAGGAGTGCAGGGGGAGGAGTGCAGGGGGAGGAGTGCAGGGGGAGGAGTGCAGGGGGAGGAGTGCAGGGGGAGGAGTGCAGGGGGAGGAGTGCAGGGGGAGGAGTGCAGGGGGAGGAGTGCAGGGGGAGGAGTGCAGGAGGAAAAGGGGAGAGGGAGGGAGGGAAGGGCACGAATGGGATGAGCAGACGATCTCAGCTGCCACCGCTGTGAGCTGGTCGACCACCCGTATGGTCTGACGCAGAGAAGGGGGGCAGGGGGGTGGACAGGGGGGAGGGGAGGGACGACGCATGGGCAAAGGGACGCGGCACAGAAGGTGGACAGGGGGGAGGGGACTTTTGAGTCGACTCAAAAGTCACTAGGTGGACAGGGGGGAGAGGAGGGACGACGCATGGGCAAAGGAGACGCGACAAGGAGGCAGCATGACAGAGCGCGCAGACAGCGGATGGGCAGGGAGGTCCAGACAGCGTGGCAGAGCGAGCAGGGAGGCCCAGCCAGCGTGGCAGAGCGAGCAGGGAGGCCCAGCCAGCGTGGCAGAGCGAGCAGGGAGGCCCAGCCAGCGTGGCAGAGCGAGCAGGGAGGCCCAGCCAGCGTGGCAGAGCGAGCAGGGAGGCCCAGCCAGCGTGGCAGAGCGAGCAGGGAGGCCCAGCCAGCGTGGCAGAGCGAGCAGGGAGGCACAGACAGCGTGGCAGAGCGTGCAGCGAGGCCCAGACCGTGTGTGGGAGAGCGAGCAGGGAGGCACAGACAGCGTGGCAGAGCGTGCAGCGAGGCCCAGACAGCGTGGCAGATCGTGCATGGAGGCACAGACAGCGTGGCAGAGCGAGCAGGGAGGCACAGACAGCGTGGCAGAGCGAGCAGGGAGGCACAGACAGCGTGGCAGAGCGTGCAGCGAGGCCCAGGCCGTGTGTGGGAGGGCGAAGGCAGACTTGGGGACACCCGCTCCCCGCATGTCCCGCTCGCATGTCCCACCCGCTCCACTCTCTACATTTTACACAGGTGTCATCACACAAGTTGCTGCCACGTATTGACACAATGGCACCTATCTGGTGTTCAATCAGACTTGCGGACAAGAATCTGCATGTCCCGCTCGCATGTCTCACCCGCATAATTCAAGAAAAGATTGAAAGATACAAGCATCCTCACTTCTCCCTCTGTACTCTCACCTCCTCGTTCATCACTCCTGGGTAGCTCCAATGGCCGGCAGACTTGGGTACGTGTGGGAAGGGATAGCTTGCTCCGAGGTGACTTGGGTACGTGTGGGAAGGGATAGCTTGCTCCGAGGTGACTTGGGTACGTGTGGGAAGGGATAGCTTGCTCCGAGGTGACTTGGGTACGTGTGGGAAGGGATAGCTTGCTCCGAGGTGACTTGGGTACGTGTGGGAAGGGATAGCTTGCTCCGAGGTGACTTGGGTACGTGTGGGAAGGGATAGCTTGCTCCGAGGTGACTTGGGTACGTGTGGGAAGGGATAGCTTGCTCCGAGGTGACTTGGGTACGTGTGGGAAGGGATAGCTTGCTCTGACGCATACCGTTTGTTCTGAGGCGGAACGTTTTCGCACACCGTGTCCATCAGGCTGGGGTAACCTGCATATCCCGCGAAAAGCTGAGAGCTCTAAAGCATTCGCATGCTCACCTCTACACTCTCACTCCCTGCGCGCAGCTCACCTCTTTGTCCATCAGGCCCGGGTAACCCGCGTATCCCGAAAAAAGCTGCGCGTCGCACGCGCGGAAGATTCGCACGATTTCGTCCGGCGACGCCACGTCTATCGCCGTGGACATCTCATTTGGTCGCTCAGTGAGAGGGAGCTCGTGCGACCGGGCATCCGACTGCGAATGCGACATGGAATGCGACATTGAAAGCGACTGCGAATGCGACTGTGAATGCGGCGAAGGGTGCGAAGCTAGCCCTGATGCTCTTGTCTCGAGTCGACTCTTAGATGCGCCTCATTCCTACTTACTGCCTCGTTTTGAGACGCCTTGAAACCAATCAGTGCCAGTCGCCAATTTGCGTCTACAACTAGAGGATAAAATGGACGGTAAACCTGAGAGGTTGTCGACTACGGTTCTGATGCTTTTTTGCTACGTGATGGACTAAATTGATGCTCGCGAGCGACCTCTGGTGGACTGATATTTGAAAGACAACTGTAGAGACTCTTATGAATTATAACTCAGATTATAGCGCATAATACTATAGGTGACATGATTACAATGTGTCTATCCAAATGAGAACCTAAGAGCGTGTTCCTACCAGCCTCTTCCCAAGCAACCTCATCCCAGACTCGCGTGCTACAGTGTCGCAAATTTTGACGCGAAATGTTTCAGTGTGATTCTGCGAAGTGCGAAGTGAAATTCAGCTTCCCGAAATTCAGGGGCGTGTTTTCAAACGAGCAGATTTTCAGACAAGCGCAAATCGGCACAGTAAATTTTCGACGCCAGCCAGTTTTATGTGGTTGAGAGCGATGGAACGCAAATATGAAACGAGAGTATTCCGAAAAGTGGTTCAGGGAACACACTCTCAAGGTCGCGCGTGAGTTTGGGAAGAGGTTGCCTGGGAAGAGGCTCGCAGGAACACGCCCTAAGGCTTATATAGTGCGAGTTGACCAGGTTGAATGTCGAGGGTTGGACCAGTCAAGGGCCCGATAGTCCCGAGGGTGACGGGGTCAAATTGGATTCGGGGCGACTTGGGGTTAGGTTGGGGCCGAAAAGGTTGACGGGGGCTGGTTTGGCGCGAGAACCAAGGGCCGAGCTTGTGGACCCGCACTGTTCGCAGTACTCGCTGTGGCGAGCCCCAGTAAGGAATCGTAATTCCTTACACTCTCCCATCTTCTAAAAGAAGGCACTCCCTTTATCGAGGTCGAACCTTTTATCTAAGTTAATCCCCGAAGTGACTGTAAGTCTTCAGCCCTGTAACGAGCGTAATGATTACGCCGGCCTGACGAGGTCTTGAGTTCGAACTGAAATCGATGGTCAGAAAGCTTCGAAACTATCGCTTTTAATCTTGGCCGTCGAAGATGGTTCAATTCTTCTGCTGACCAAACGGGCAAGGGTAAATACTCCAGCGGAAGACAATGAACAGTGAAACATGTCGAGTGGTCGATTGACGATGGCGCATGGTAGCCGAATTTCTTGAAATGATGACGGACGAATAACGTAATGGTCGATGAAATGAAGAACCTGTTCATCACATGCGAGGTCGTTCGAGTCACATGCGAGAGCACGCGTCCGTGTCCTACGAAAGTCAGCGAACTCCATCAACGAAGTGACGAAATCATGCGCGAAAGCGTAACGGTGACGAATGATGTTCGAAGACGGATGATGGAACACGCCGCAAGGTCTGACGAAAAATTGTAGCACAGCTGCACTTCTCTCCCCCTCCAAGAGAAGCAGCTCGCAATTTCCAAGGTAAAACTCCAGGGTAGTCGCTGCTGAAAATTCTGATATACAGCTTCCAAGATGCCGCTGCAAAACTCCACTTCGGGTAAAATGTATTCAGGGTAAACCGCGTCGAAAGTCGTAAAATTCCGCAACTACTGCTCTAGATGACTCTTATATGAACTCCAAAATTCTTCAAAGGGCAACCACTGCTCGCATTCTGGTCCAACAAAGGTTCAACAATACTGGTGTAAAATCTTCTCTTTTTGATACGGCTGCTGTAGATTCGAATGGCGAGGCGGGGTCGTGTTAACACAATCGGGCGAATCAGGCGAATTTACGATGGAGGCGGTAGCGGGTTATGGCGAGAGGCTGACGACGATAACGATGGAGAGTAACCGATACGAATCCCGCTCTAGAGAAAAAAACCTCGAACGAAACCCGGGGTCGAATTACGCCAGCGGCATTAACTTTTTTTTTGTCCGTACACGCCGAAAATTTCGGGAAGAGCCGAAACTGCTGCTGCGCTTCTCCTCCTCTATGCACCCAAGATATTCCGAGAAAATTGGTCGATGTTGCTCGTACCCCTGAAGATAGCAGGCACAACTCCAGCTGTAAACGCTCGAACTGCTCCACAAACTTACCGAAAATGTCGGAACCGCTCGGTACTTAGTAAATACCGTAACTCCGCTTCACAACTAACCGTAAAAAATGTCCAGGCGTCACGACGTCCTTTAGCAGCACCCCCACGGTTTCTCCACCAGCTGTACGCATTAACTGAACCCTTTATCTTAGGGTTTACCGGAGTCCACCGCCTCGGCATGATGTTTTGGCCGTCGATAAGGGTCAATGCGCATTATACGCCGTTGATCTCCTCCCAGCTCTTACCCAACTCTAAAATACTCTGGTACCCCTGTCCAGCTGGCCGTGCAGACGTTCACCCATCTCCCGGCTGCTGCAGGTTACCCAAAACCGCTTTGCTGCTGCTTAGCTAACTAGGAGAATCCATAGAGATAGGAGTGCGCATGCTTCTAGTCAGAGGAGCTTTAACGAGCTCGCCTACAGACCGCTGGACAGCTCCCTCCTCCGTCGGAAACTCGTCAAACTACACCCGCAAAAGTCGGAACCTCCGTCTGCTGCACCAGGTAAAAACCCTCAGCTCCACTGCAATAGTAACTCCTAAAATTTCGGTGACACTCCATCAGCATAGCGTAGTTCACAGGTTCACCCTCCTTATTCAGCCAGAAGCCGTCAGTTTATAAGTCGACACTGCTACCTGGTAGGAATGGTGATTTTCGGGCGACGTAGCTGAGCGAGTAGCAGCCCAAACGCCGCTAACCCATCTGCTCCAGTACTCCCGTCGTTCTTCTCCCACTGCTTCAACTCCTGACAGTTAATGCATTCGGCGACCGGTGGAAAAACACTTATTACACACCCAGGGGTGGTGGCCTCCGTTTCCGTGGGGGTATGAATCGCTGGTCCACGAAAAACGCCTCCCCACGCGGGAAGTCGCCCTCGCTGAGTACACTCACTCCAGCACAGTGTCATCACCTCCAGATGGCCGTCGTGGTGTATAGCGCCGAGGATCTGACGGCATCGGCAACGCCCGCACAATTAATTTCCGCGACGTCCGCTGGCCATCAGCATCCTTCCGCCCCCTTCCCCGATAGGGTCTGCTCCTCTACCGGAAGCCTAATGGGCAGGAACGTAGCTCTGATACCAGCTGTTATGAATTATAACTAAGAGTATAGCGCATAATACTATAGGGGAACGTGATTACAATGTGTCTATCCAAATGACAACCTAAGGCTTATATAGTGCGAGTTGACCAGGTTGAATGTCGAGGGTTGGACCAGTCAAGGGCTCGATAGTCCCGAGGGTGACGGGGTCAAAATGGGTTCGGGGCGACTTGGGGTCAGGTTGGGGCCGAAAAGGTTGATGGGGGCTGGTTTGGCGCGAGAACCAAGGGCCGAGCCTGCGGACCCGCACTGTTCGCGGTATTCGCTGTGGCGAGCCCCAGTAAGGAATCGTAATTCCTTACAGAGACTCAATCGTGCCAATCAGAGAATGGCGTTGCAAGGGCCGCGGCAAAACGTGAGATTATCATGGGAAGTTGTACACCTATTCCACGGAACAGTCCACAGCAGAACACTCCAATTTGCCGTTACACTCCATGTAACCATATATCCCACTATATTTCAATGACCCTAAAATGGCCTTCCATGTTACATTCCGCCGCGGCTCGGTCAGTATCGTGGAGTGACAGACTACCCCCTTCAGGTAGGACTGAATGAAAGGCTGATACCGTCGAAAATAACTAGGAGCAGTAGAAGACACAATCATTGGCAGCTGAGTGTGAGAAGGAGAATGTTTTTTGGCGGGAAAAGCCGATGCATGGTGATTGGTCGATAATGTGGTCGTGTAATGAAGCGCAAAGAGCATGTGACGAAGGATTGATTAAAGAGGGAACAATACAACTGCGCCATCAAACAGCAGGGAGCATAGATATACCTAGCCTAGGAGCACATGGTCATGGCTCGGCAGAGCTGCGACATGTGCTTCGTAAAATGGCGCGGGGCGCCCAGATCTGGCATGCAACAGCAAGGCGGGCGACAATGTATGCGGTTCGTCAGGAGACCACATTTGGGACCGCGATTTGAATTTCGTGGCAGAGCTGCACGGCAACCTTGTTATAGCTGTGTACGCCTTACTAACTAAAATCTGTAATAAGGAAATACCATTTCCTTACACGCTCCCCCCTCCAAGGTATGGTCTTAGCTAAGTCCGCCGACGTCGCGCACATTGCGAGACTAGAGGAAGACTCGTAACACCGGGTAGTTCTCGAACTGTGCTAGGGGCACCCAACTATTTTCCAGGGCCGTCCGGTGTTTCCAAGATATCAGAAACTCGATCAGGCAAGCCCATCGAGGATCCTTGATCCGATGGCTGATAACCTTCGCAAGTTCGACAGTAGGTTCGGCGAGCGGTCGGACGTTCAGGTTCGCTCGGTGATGTAGTAGTTTACTGGTGCTAGCGATGTAGGGTCGAAGTAATCGCACGTGGAATGATGGGCTGACGTTCCAAGTGGCCGTTAACAGTAGATGGGTTGTAACGTAAGATGTCATGTGGCTGATGGTAAATGGTCAACAGTAGCGGGGGCGGATTTTTGGGACTATGAGCAGCCCAAGGTTCTGGGTGTAGAGGATTACTAAGTCTCCAGCCTGGTAAGCTACTGCCCGTCGGTGTAGATCGGCGTTGCGCTTAGAGATTACATTCGCGCACTTAATAGTTTGTGTTGCTCGCTCCCGGGCATTCTGTAATATTTCGGCGAACTGTTGGGCTCGTGGTATTGGATTTTCGATGTTGGGCGTGATCGGTACTGTGGGGTTCTATTCGTAGTTCAGGTAAAATCGTGACTGTCGTGTAGTGGCTGATGGGCCGTTATTATATGCGAACTCAATCAGTGGCAGTTGCTGCTCCCAGTCGGCCACGTTATCGCAGGTGGCGCAAATCAGCTGTACCATAATCTGATTGGCCCGTTTGGTATGTCCGTCAGTGCTGAGATGGTAGGCGGAGGAGAATTGCAGGTACGTGCCAAACTGTTCCCAGAGGTTGCGCCAAAAGTTACTGGTGAATTTCATGTCACGATCCGAAATGATGGCGGATGGAATTCCGTGGAGGCGAACGACGGTTGAGATGAAGAGGTGGGCTGTTTCTGCGGTTGAGATGCTTTTCTTGCATGCAGCGAAGTGGGCCATTTTCGTCAGCTTATCGACGACGACAAATATCGCGTCATTACAGCCGTCAGGCAGCCCCATAACGAAATCCATCGTCACCTATTGCCACGCGCGATCAGGCGGCGGAATCGGCTACAAGTGTCCATCTGGCTTCTGCCTCGAAGTTTTCATGGTCTGGCATGTTCTGCACGAAACCACATGCAGCTGGACGTCTCCTTGCATGTCGGGCCAGAAGTAATATCAGGTCAAATGCTGCTTGATTTTCTCCACTCCGAAGTGCCCCAAACCTTTACTGTCGTGAGCTTCCTATAACAGTAATTCTCGTAGTAGGCTGTACGCTGGTACCCAGATGCGGTCCGTTCCTGTCTTTACGTAATAAACTCCATGTCATCAAGTCACCAGTCCTAACCACCTGGTCAAGAAGAAATGTCATCAAGAGGGTTAGGCTCCATATATCCACCTTCCCAGAGGAAAGCCTCCCAATACCCTCCATAGAGAGAGAGAGAGGATCGACAGGGTTATCCTAGTGCCACGACACACCCCCCCGCTGGGATAGCGTGTACACCAGGAATTGAACCTCGGATGGCTCTGATACCATATCATAAAGTCACCAGTCCTAACCACTAGGACAAAAAGGGATGTCATCAGGCGGGTTAGGCTCCATATATCCACCTTCCCTGACGAAAGCCTCCCCAGTACCCTCCCTAGAGAAAGAGAGAGGATCGACAGGGTTATCCCAGTGTTACGTCACTCCCTTAGCTGTTGCATCTGTTCGTACGCGCCTAACGTAAAGAATCTGTCCATATGGTACCCGTGGGTGAATAGACCTGTTAACATTAGGCCCGTTAACTATTGATACTAAGCGTTTCCCTGGTCGCTGGAACTCCCCTAACCCTGATTCTGCTTCTTCTGCTCCTCTCGGCATTCCGACTTGCGGTGTCCTGGTCTGTTACACCCAAAACAACGACCCTTGAAGGCTGTAACTGTTGAGTTCGAGGTTGTAACAGCGTGTACATATCTTAGATTCATCTTGGATCATTTCAACTCGCAGACACGCCAACTCCTGCCAGTACAAGTCATGAGTAAGACAGCCTTCGTCAAGTACTGCTGCCCTTTTTTCAGGAGTCATAACGGTAGACGCCGACGGATCCACAATTTTGCGGAAAATTTTGGGCGGCTTTCGGCACTCAGGCACTATGAACACAGTCGTGGCTGTAGGTAATTATCAATTAATATTACCAGGACAGCGGATATGCAGTAATCATAGGGCGTCAGCCCCCCCCTAAATGTCGGTATTGCATCGGAAACTAAAGCGCAAGGCTGAGGATCGTTGGCTCTGATGGCCGGGTGTGATGAAGCGCAAAGGGCGTGTGTGGAAGGATTGATTAACGAGGAAACAATACAACTGCGCCATCAAACAGCAGGGCGCATGGATATAGCTAGCCTAGGAGTACACGGTCGTGGCTCGGCAGTGGTGTGACGTGTGGTTCGTAAAATGGCGCGGGGCGCCCAGATCTGGCATGCAACACCAAGGCGGGCAACAATGTATGCGGTTCGTCAAGAGACCACATTTGGGACTGCGATTTGAATTCCGTGGCAGAGCTGCGGGGCAACCCCGTTACAGCAGTGTATGCCTTACTGACTAAAATCCGTGATAAGGAAATACCATTTCCTTACAAGTCGCTATAAATGTCCCCGGCTGCGATACCGAGCGGATCAAGGGACTAGTCCAGAAATAGTCTTAAAACCACAGGCTAAAATAGCATAGGGGGGGCTTCAAGAGCGCCGTTCTTGAAGATGGTTCTTTTGAAAAAAAACGGGTTCCCCAGACGATTTTGCGAGGTGCGTTTTTGGGCAGCTGAACAATGATACAAACGCAGTAGTGCCGATTTGACACGTGTGCGACGAGGCGGGAAACGCGTGCGCGACTCATTTGACTTTTCGCCAGTTTGGTGAAACGAAAAAAACATACTGTACCTCGGAAAATTCGGCGTTCGTGTTCAAGCTTCACATTACGAGGCACCCTCGACCGCGACTTGCGACTAGGGCAAAAGTGAACTGTGCAGCCTGTGAGCCGAACAGCCACATGGGTTGCGCGAAATGCGACCTTGTTGAACCTCGGGTTAAAAACATATTGCGCACCCACGGAGCTCTTGAAAAAACTGAGCTGTGTGAGCGGTCAGTCGCAACTTCATCCGCCGAGCTGACGCCAAATCAATCGTCGCGCACCAATAACGTAGCAAAGCTACTTCGCATTACAGACAATTTCAGGTCCCATGCCATTTCGGAAATAGAAAACGCACCAAAGGGTCTGCCCCTAAACGAAACATTTTTTCAAGAGCTCCTCAGGTGTGCTATGTCAAACATGTTTAGTTATCATGCTTGTATAGACTGTATAGGGTCATCTTCTAGAGAGTACAACAGTTAGGTATATGTTTGTGTACTCTCTCTCTCTATGATCATCAATTTCACTGTTTGATATGGTATCACGCGTAGGTAGGATCCCCCCCCCCCCCTCACGCTTCCGCTCGCCCCCTAGCTGGGCCCCGTCGTGCTCCTAGCCCCGTCGCGACCCTCCCTAGCCCCGTCGCGACCCTCCCTAGCCCCGTCGCGCCCCTTCCTGGGCCCCGTCGCGCCCCTCCCTAGCCCAGTCGCGCTCCTCCCAGGCCCCGTAGCGCCCCTCCTGGGCCCCATTGCGCTCCCCCCAGGCCCCGTCGCGCCCCTACCTGGGCTTGGTAGCGCCCCTCCAGGCCCCGTCGCGCCCCTCCCCATCCCCGTCGCCCCTGCTCGGCCCCGTCGCCCCTGCTCGGCCCCGTCGCGGCCTCTCGGCCACGTGGCGCCCGCCCGGCCCCTGTCGCGGCTGCCCGGCCCCTGTCGCACCTGCCCGGCCCCTGCTCGCCCGCCCGGCCCTGCTGTGTCCTGCCCGGGCCCCGTCCCTGCCGCCCGGCCTTGTCGCTGCCGCCTGGCCCCGTCGCAGCCGCCCGGCCACGTCGCAGCCGCCCGGCCACGTCGCAGCCGCCTGGCCCCGTCGCCCCTGCCCGGCCCTGCTGTGTCCGGCCCGGCCTTGTCCCTGCCGCCCGGCCCCGTCGCAGCCGCCTGGCCCCGTCGCAGCCGCCCGGCCACGTCGCAGCCGCCCGGCCTTGTCGCTGCCGCCCGGCCCCGTCGCCGCCGCCCGGCCCCGTCGCAGCCGCCCGGCCCCGTCGCCGCCGCCCGGCCTTGTCGTGCCTGCCCGGCCCCGACGCGCCTGCCCTGGCCCTCCATACTTCCTGGTACTGTCCCCCGTTCCCCGCACCACTTTGCACCCTCCTGCACTTTCCTGCCCCGCCTTGCATCGCATTGCACCTCACTGGACCGCACTGACCGCACTGCACCGCACTGGACCGCACTGCACCGCACTGCATCGCACTGCACCGCACTGCATCGCACTGCACCGCACTGCACTGTCCTCCACTGCCCCTCATGGCTGCTGAGCTTCGTTTTGATGCTGAGGGTCAGCCTCTGGAGTTCGAGGCGTGGTTGGCTGACCTTCGCCGCCACCTCACTGGCCAGCGGCAGGACGGTTACCCGCTTTCTGCACACCTAGACGGTATGCTCCCCTGCCCTGACCCCCCTGCTGTGCTGCCCGCTGATCCCACGCCCGCTGAGCGCGAGTCCACTGCCGCTGCTGCCCTTTCCCGCTCTGTCTGGCTTTCCCGCGATGCCCTTGCTCAGCTCGCCATTAGCAATGCCCTCCCCCCCACTGAGCGCCCTCGCTTTAGAACCATTCCTACCGCCCAGGCCTACCTCGATGCTGTCATCAAGCGCTATTCTACCCCTCCTGCTGCCTCCGTGGGTCGCCTGATCCTTCCCCTGCTCTTTCCTGACCTGGCGTCTTTCCCCACTGTCTCTGACCTCGCTGCCCACCTGCGCTCGATAGATGAGGCCTGGCGCGCTGCCTGCACTGATGCACAGCTTAGAGTCCACCAGCCTCCCATGACCTCTACCCTCTACCTCCTTGCCACCCGCCTACCTGATCGCCTTGCCGCCGCCCGCGACCAGTTCCTTAGCATCCACCCTGCTGCTCTCACCCTCACCGACTTTGTTGACACCCTGACTGCCATAGAGACTCGTCATCGCTCCATAGCCCTGGCGAGCGGTACAGTACCGGTCCCTATCTTTCAGGGTTGTGCCCCCGCTCAGTGTACCTTCTCCGACGGCTCTGTCGCTGTGGCTGAGACTGCTGCTGCAGTGCAGTCCCGCTCGGCGAAGGGCCGCCGCCCCAAGGTTGGGAGCGGCGGAGGCGGCGGGGGTGCGGGTGGGGGTAGTGGTGGAGGCGGGTCGTCCGGTGCCGGTGCGGACGTGGGGACCCTGCCCGGTCCAGCTGCCCCGCTGCCTCCCCAGTTGCAGCAGCAGCAGTCGCCGCAGCCGCAGCCTTCGCAGCAGCCGCAGCAGCCGCCGCGGACGCGGCAGGCGAGTACTCTCCCACCTGGGTGGCCTGGAGCTGGTGGTGGTCGTGCGCGTGGTGGTGCACCGGGTGGTGGTTCTGGAGGCGGGCCCTGTCAGTACCAGATCCAGACCGGTCCTCGCCGCGGCTTCGTTTGCGGTAAGATCGGTCATTCTACTCCTCGCTGTTTTCGTCGTCTGGACGACCTGTTCCGCCAGCGCTTTGGCCCGGCGCCCGACCTCCCGGACTGGCACAACTTGCTTAGGCGTAGCATTAGGATTTTTGACTTGGACATGGATGCCATTGTAGCGGCCTTGCATGTGATGTATGCTGATGACTCTAGTGTGCTTCCCTCTTATTACCCCGTGTTGCCTAGTGTAGCGGTGCCTAGCGTCGACTCCCCTGCTGCGTCAGGCGTAGGATCTCCTGCTTTGCTTAGCCTTGGTGCTTCCACCGCTTCACTGCCGCCTCGCGCAACTGCTGCGCTTTCCTTCACCTTGGACTCTGGCGCCTCCCGGTGTTTCTTCCGCGACTCCACGACGCTGACGCCGCTGCCTGTTCCCGCTGCAGTAACTCTTGCTGACCCCTCCGGTGGTCCCGTCGTTGCCCGCAGTTCCACCTCCCTTCCCTGTCCGGCGGTTCCTTCAGGTTCGCTCACCGGTCTGCATATCCCCTCGTTCTCCAGGAACCTAGTTGGTGTCGGCTGCCTCCAGGACCTTGGCGTCACCACTACGTTCCCTGGTCACGAGCGGTATGCTATCTGTACCGAGGCCGCCACTGGTGCCCCCCTTACCACTTTCCCCCGGGACCCGGTGTCCGGCCTGTTCACACTTGACACCGCGACGTCCCCGGCTGGGTCTTCCCCTCCGGTAGCTGCGTCCACCCAGGTTGCTGCCGCGTGCTCCTGTCGGTCCCTCACTCACCCGACTCTCCTTTGGCACCACCGCCTTGGTCACCCTGCACTCCCACGTCTGCGTCACATGTCCCAGCACGGTCTCGTCCTTGGTCTCCCCGGTTCGTTCCCCGAGTTTCCCTCCTCCCCCGCCCCACCGTGCACGCCTTGTGTCGAGGGCCGGCTCCGCCGTGCCCCTCACTCCTCCTCTTTTCCCCCTACCACCGCACCTCTGCAGACTCTGCACATGGACGTCTGGGGCCCAGCCCCGGTCCATGGGCCGCGTCGCGAGCGCTTCTTCCTAGTGCTTGTCGACGACTTCACGCGCTACACCACCGTCTTCCCCCTGGAGCGGAAGGCCGACGTGCCTGACGTTCTCATCCCCTGGCTTGTCTCTGCTCGTGTCCACCGCGGTCTCCCTGCCTTGCGCCTTCACTCCGACCGGGGTGGCGAGTTTGCCTCAGGTGTCCTTGGTCGCTTCTGTCGTGCGGAGGGCATCACCCAGACGTTTACCCTGCCGGACTCCCCGCAGCAGAATGGGGTCGCTGAGCGACGCATCGGTTTGGTCATGGAGGTGGCTCGCACCTCCATGATCCACGCCGGTGCACCCCATTTTCTGTGGCCGTTCGCCGTGCGCTACGCCGCTCACCAGCTTAACCTGTGGCCGCACCCCCAGCGGCCGCAGGTTTCGCCGACCCTTCTGTGGACCGGGTCCCCTGGTGACGCGTCTGCGTTCTGCATCTGGGGCTGCCTTGCTCACGTTCGTGCCTCTGGCACGGACAAGCTCACTGCCCGCACCCTCCCCTGCGTCTTCCTCGGTTTCCCCCTTGACGCGTCCGACTGGCACTTCTACCACCCGCCGTCTCACCGCTTCTTTCACTCTCGCGACGTCACCTTTGACGAGTCCGTCTCCTTCTACCGCCGCTTTCCCCACCGTGGTCCCCCGGTTACTCCCCCCCTGTTCCTGGTTCCTCCCTCCCTGGTGGTGCCTGCCCCTCCCCCCCCCCCGCCCCCCCGTCCGGCCCCCTCTGGTGTGTCTCACGTCACCCCCCTCCCGTCGGTCGTCCCGGTCGACGAGTCTTCTGACTCTGGTAGTCCTCCGGTGCAGTCCTCGCCGTCTGTCCCTCCCCCGGTGTCTCCTCCTCCACCGCCTCCGCAGCCGCCGTCGCCGCAGCTGCTGCAGCCGTCGTCTCCACCGCCGCCGCCGTTGCAGCCGTCGTCTCCGCCGCCGCCGCCGTCGCAGCCGTCGCTGCAGCCGCCGCCGCCGCTGTCGTCGCTGCCGCCGTTTGTGGACTCTGGGGGTGCTGGCTTTGAGGTGGGTACTAGTCCCGGGGCTCCTGTCGTGGCTTGTCCCGGCGGACCTGGGGGTGGTACCGGTGCTGGCGGGGTTTCGGGCTCTGGGGGTGTCCCTTCTGGGGGTGCAGGTGTGGAGGGTTCGGGAGGTAGCCGTCGCGCATCTTGCGGCCCTGGTGTTGGTGTTGTGTCGCCGCAGCCGCAGTCCCCGCCTGTGTCCGCCCTCCGTCTGCTCGGCCTTCCGTCTCCTGACCCTGCGCCTGTTCCTCTCCTGCCGTCCCCCCCTCTTCCTGTCTACGGCCCCGTGTTCCCTCTGCCAGACTCGTCCCCGGCTCGTCTTCCCCCTCGTTCCCCTCCTGTGTCCCCTCCTCTGTCTCCTGACCCGACGCCGCCCTCACACGTCTGGTCTCGCCGCCCCTCTCATGCTCGTCCTGTCTCCCCTGTCCCGCGCTCTCACCCTATGTTGCTCCGTTCCCACGCGTCTCGTCCTCCCCTCCTCCCGTCTCCTCCTCCGTCTTCTCTTGTCGTTGCGTCTCCTCCTCTGTCCGACTCCTTTCGTGCCGCTCGTCCTCTTGTTCCTCGGGTCCTTGCCTCTCTCGTTACCGACCCGTCTGTTCCAGTGTCGAGTCTTGACGCCCTCGTCGCTGCGGTCGCTGACTTCGCCTCTACCCGCCGCCTTGACTACGCCACCGCTCTGGTCTCTCACCCTGCCTGTCCTCCGTCTGTCGGGGGTGCTCCTGCCCTCGGCAGTGACGTCCTGGAGGACCGCCAGTTTGAGCTTGCTTTCCTGTCCGAGGCTGCTCCCCATCTCTGTTCCATGCTGCTAGTCCCTGAGGGTGACCCAGACGCTTTCGACATCCCGACCCCTCGTACTTACGCTGAGGCGGTTTCGGGACCCTGGGCCTCTCAGTGGATAGCTGCCATGGAGCAGGAGATGGCATCTTGGAGATCCACCGGCACCTTCGTCGACGCAGTTCCCCCACCTGGGGTGAACGTGGTCGATGGCCGTTGGCTCTTCAAGGTGAAGCGCCCTCCTAGAGAGCCGCCTGTGTTCAAGGCGCGCTACGTGGCTAGAGGCTTCAGTCAGCGCGAGGGGGTGGACTTCTTTCAGACTTTCGCTCCTACCCCGAAGATGACTACTCTTCGGGTTCTGCTACACGTAGCGGCTCAGCGTGACTACGAGCTTCACTCCCTCGACTTCTCCACTGCCTTTCTTCAGGGCAGCCTTCACGAGCAGGTCTACCTGCGTCGCCCTCAGGGCTTTACTGGCACCTTCCCCCCTGGGACCCAGTGGCTTCTGCGGCGGCCAGTCTACGGCCTGCGCCAGGCGCCTCGTGAGTGGCACGACACTTTGCGTGCTACCCTTGCTGACCTGCAGTTCTTTCCGTCCTCTGCAGACCCCTCGCTCTTCGTTCGTGCTGGCTCGACTCCGTTCTACATCCTCGTCTACGTAGACGACCTGGTCTTTGCCACTGCTGACAGGGACGCACTGGCCTCCGTGAAGGCAGAGCTGCTGAAGAGACACACCTGCACTGACCTTGGAGAGCTGCGCCGTTACCTTGGCTTGCAGATCTCCAGGGACAGAGCCGCGCGCACCATCACCCTGACTCAGTCACACTTGGTGCGCCAGGTCCTTCAGAGGTTCGGCCTTCAGTTCTCCTCCGCACAGCCCACCCCTCTTCCTCTGGACCACAGCCTCTCCGCTCCAGTTCCTGAGGAGTCGGTAGATCCCAGTGGTCCTTACGCTGAGCTAGTGGGTTGCCTCATGTACCTGATGACTTGCACTCGCCCAGATCTCGCATACCCTCTCAGCATCCTGGCTCGTTTCGTGGCCACAGGCAGGCACCGACCTCAGCACTGGTCTGCCGCTAAGAGGGTTTTGCGTTATCTTGCAAGTACATCGGGCATGGGGTTAGTGCTAGGCGGACGCAGGCCAGTGGTCCTTACTGGACACACAGACGCTTCTTGGGCAGACGACGCCGAGACGCTCAGGTCTTCCCAGGGCTACTGCTTTAGCCTTGGTTCAGGTGCTGTCTCGTGGAGAGCTACCCGCTCTTCGTCTGTTGCCCAGTCCAGCTGTGAGGCCGAGATCTACGCCGGTGCCATGGCGGCACAGGAGCTCCGCTGGCTGACCTTCTTGCTCACTGACTTAGGTGAGCGGCCTAGCTCTGCCCCGGTCCTGTACGCTGACAACAGGGCCATGATCCTCCTGTGTCAGGAGCCTCGACTCGAGGGCAGAGCGAAGCACATCCAGCTGCGGTACTTCCTCCTGCGTGAGCTACAGCAGCGTCGCCAGGCTCGCGTAGTACACTTAGCCTCCGGTGCCAACACAGCTGATATCTTTACGAAGGCGCTTGCGCCTAAAGATCATCAGCGGCACTGTGTACAGCTTTGTCTGGTTCCTGTAGTCTCTCACTTACTCGGGCCTTGACTTTGTACTGTCCTATATATCTGTGTGTACACTCAGACTGGACTTGTGTCCTCTTACAGTGGTTGGACTAGTAGTGCCGCCCTGTACTAGTTCTTGCCTTGCCTGTACTCCTTCTGACTGGTCTCTTAGACCCTTGTCTCAGAGGCTGGACTAGTAGTGCCACCCTGAGCTGCTTGTCTAGAACATTCCCCTATGCAGTCCAGGGGGTGTGTCAAACATGTTTAGTTATCATGCTTGTAGAGACTGTATAGGGTCATCTTCTAGAGAGTACAACAGTTAGGTATATGTTTGTGTACTCTCTCTCTCTCTATGATCATCAATTTCACTGTTTGATATGCTATTCTAGCCTGTGGTTTGAACGAGTTTCCAGAGAGTTTTCATTAGTTTCAATACTTCCTATTGGATGTTAGTATTGATGAATAAAATTGGCTATATAATATTATCTACGGCCCATTTTTCCATTCGATTAGGAGTTTGCATGTTTTGTGTGGGGTATACGTATATTGTGTCATAGGAAATTGAGAATGCGTCCTTTTCATTTGGCGGCTAAGTGCAGGGAACCGTTCTGGAAGATAATGAGTCTATAAGGTTGCAACATGCGTAAACTATGAGTTCAATACACAGATATGTTTTTTTGTTAACCTATCATGATGGAAACTGATTAACTGATTGGAGAATAATCTAAATGTCATTCAATCTAGTGAATTACACGTCTCCATTCATGTATGACTTGTGCATTTGCTGCGTAACTGAACTCGCTTGCAACCGAAGCAGTGCTATCGTGAAGCTGGGAAAGAGCTGTTCCCCGAAGAGTTGCTTCTACCCTTAAGGCGTGGTACATGGTTTGCCCTTTGCCTGGAGACTGCAATCCTGGTTGCGGGACTGACGAAAGGCCCAGCTCAACCCATTTTCGCACGCCATTCAGCGAGCTTGGTAACCAGGTGATTGCGCAAATTTGATGGGTTACGCAACCACACCCTCACCTCCTCATCAGCCGAACATCCATACTCCGTCATACTCCCCCTCGTTCATCCTACCACCACTGCGTGGCAGCTACATTACCACAGCACAGACTAAGCGGCTCTGTACGGATGCAGTGACTTCAAACGAAGAATAGTTGTTCGCCATGATTCGCGGGAAGCTGGTCGGCTCCCTGTCGATAGTCCTCTTCGTCACTCTCGCCACGGTTTACGGTCCGAACCTGTCACACAGGTGAGGCTAGGTTCGGCAGGTAAGCCGGAGGTTCACATGTCCTGTCACACAGGGGAGGCTAGGTTCGGCAGGCGAGCCGGGAGGTTCACATGTCCTCTCACACAGGTAGGTTAGATTCCTAGGTGAATTTTCAAGCCATGCTTCGTATGTTGCAACAGGATTCGCGTCTGCGTGTTCGTCGAGGCAAACTTATCATATATGCTGTCTGTCATTGTCGTTGAAATCTGAGAGTTCTCGGAGGATGTATTTGGAGAACGAGCCTGAATTGTCTAGAGAACGAGCTTCAGAATTTGGAGATGCTGTCTGTCTGTCGCTCCTGATTCCGGACTTGGCTCGAGCGTTACCCAAACCGAGCAGGAGATGACCTTTGAGTCGATTCAAAAGGTGGTTTTTATTCGACTCAAAAATCACATCCAGGCCAGAGCAGGAGATCACTTTTGAGTCGACTCAAAAAACACAAGTCTGAGATGCTGTCTGTCTGCCGTCGCTCCTGATTCTGGACTTGTCTCGAGCGTTACCCAAACAGAGCAGGAGATGACCTTTGAGTCGACTAAAAAAAAACCTCCAGATCAGGAGATGGCTTTTGAGTCAACTGTAAAGGCAGAATCTGGAGATGCTGTCTGTCGTCGCTCCTGACTCTGGACACGGCTCGAGCGTTATCCAAACAGAGCAGGAGCCAGTTTTGCCTATCTCCTCTCATCATGATTCCGACGAGCAGGTTGACGATTTGCATGCCTCGTGATCGTTCCAGACTCACATCTTCAGGAACAGTAGCAGTAACTTCTCAGTAACTTCACAGTAACTTTTCCACGCTTAGCTCCTTCAAGCCTTCCCATTCCTCCTTGCCTTCACTTTATTTCAATTCCTATGCTTTCCAGAATCACATCTTCAGGCGGCAGTGACTGTGACGTGTGCTCATCTCAGGAACTATTAACACTGCGAGCACTGTACCAAGGTGAGCAATAACACGGTGTGCACTGTACCGAGGTGAGCAGTAACAAGGTATGCACTGTACCGAGGTGAGGCCGGCCTGCTTCTAAGACACTGCGTGTCGTGTCCAAACTTTCATTGTCAAGCTGCAGCAGCAACGAGTGTGACGTGTGCTCCTCTTAGGAACTCTTAACACTGTGAGCACTGTACCAAGATGCGCAAAAACTAAACTAGGCGTGCACTGAAGAAGATGAGCATGTAACCAGATGTGCACTGTACCGAGGCGAGCAATATTGAGGACAGCTGGTACGCAGCACAACATTGGACTGAACTGAACTGGCTGAACCAAGGTGAACCGCTACTGCGGTTATATTGTTGAGGAGTTGACTTTTGAGTCGACTCAAAAGTCACCCCGTTACTGCGGTTATAGGGTTGAGGAGTTCCTGTACCTTGTAACACAAATCATGCGTTCTTCTTCTTTCTTCCTGCCCGGCATAGCATTGTAATCCAATCTATTGATTCTCATTTCTTCCTTAACCCATACTTCTTCATTGCATTGCAGTGATTGCATCTGCATGCACCGCGACGCGACTGATGATTGGTTTCTTCCGCTTTGTCCCTCCACAGAGCATCAGGCAGCCTTGGAGCGTCAAAGCAGCAGCAGCAGCAGCAGCAGCGATGGGAATGCTGACATCAGCGACCCATCCACTGATGTCAGCAGCGTTGCCTTTTCCAATCCTAAGGCGGATGCTGACATCAGCATGACTGCCGCTGCTGGGGTCGACTCTCCGGCGCGAGCTGACGTCAGCAGCCCCCGCCGCGGCCGGTCGCTCCTGGCCGTTGATCCTGACGATCCCGATCTGACGACTGACGACATCCGGAACCTGTGCCATGAGAAGGACAAGGAGCTCCTCAAGGCTTCCAGACTGCTCAAGGACCTGGATGTGAGTTTGGGCTCATGGGATTGTATGGATGTGACTGTATTGCGGTGACTGTGTCGATCGTAGTGTCTAGGCTTCTTACGTATGTGTGATGACAACCTGTGCCATGAGAAGGACAAGGAGCTTCTCAAGGCGTGGAGAGTCGACTGCTGAATGACCTGCATGTGAGTGTGGGATGATGTGGATGTGAGCGGTGGTACCAGATGTGGTTGTGAGCGGTGGTACCAGATGTGGATGTGAGCGGTGGTAACAGATGTGGATGTGAGCGGTGGTAACAGATGTGGTTGTAGTTTGAGATTCTTCCTGGCCGCCGGAAGGTCCACACCCGAATCATCGTGTGCACATGAGCAGTGACGGACCTTTGAGGCGCCTCAAAAGTGTGCACATGAGCAGTGACGGACCTTTGAGGCGCCTCAAAAGTGTGCACATGAGCAGTGACGGACCTTTGAGGCGCCTCAAAAGTGTGCACATGAGCAGTGACGGACCTTTGAGGCGCCTCAAAAGTGTGCACATGAGCAGTGACGGACCTTTGAGGCGCCTCAAAAGTGTGCACATGAGCAGTGACGGACCTTTGAGGCGCCTCAAAAGTGTGCACATGAGCAGTGACGGACCTTTGAGGCGCCTCA
The DNA here is from genome assembly GCA_027943415.1 of Closterium sp. NIES-67. NCBI lineage: Eukaryota > Viridiplantae > Streptophyta > Zygnematophyceae > Desmidiales > Closteriaceae > Closterium > Closterium sp. NIES-67. The sequence continues at coordinate 230,512 of BQMB01001718.1, read as the reverse complement.
AAAGTGTGCACATGAGCAGTGACGGACCTTTGAGGCGCCTCAAAAGTGTGCACATGAGCAGTGACGGACCTTTGAGGCGCCTCAAAAGTGTGCACATGAGCAGTGACGGACCTTTGAGGCGCCTCAAAAGTGTGCACATGAGCAGTGACGGACCTTTGAGGCGCCTCAAAAGTGTGCACATGAGCAGTGACGGACCTTTGAGGCGCCTCAAAAGTGTGCACTTGAGCAGTGACGGACCTTGCCTTGGGGATGTGTGTGTCTGTTCGTATGGTCGTTTTGCTACTACTAGACTGCTTAAGTCTGCCACGCAATACTCACTCTCTCCTAGTGTGTCTGGCCTACTCTTATTCTGACTGTGTACCTGGAAGCATTTTGCAGACGTGGAATCCGTGTGTAATGAATGAGTCGATTCAAAAATGAATTTTGAGTCGACTCAAAACTCAAAAGTTGACTAAAAAATCGACTCATTACACACGGATTTCGCAGACATGGAAGTGGACATTTCGAACAAGATGGGCTGGGCTGGCTAGAGGGCTGGACATGAGCAAGGAGTTCAAGGCCTTTTCTTGTGCTGGTCTCTCCCCAACCCCCATCCCACCCACTCCCCCCCCCCCCCCCCACTCTCCCACCCCGCCTTACTCTTCTCAGCTCGCGTTACATGTTGGTGGATACATCAATACATCAATACATGTTGGTGGATACATCAATACATCAATACATGTTGGTGGATACATCAATACATCAATACATGTTGGTGGATACATCAATACATCAATACATGTTGGTGGATAAACATGTTCCTGGACATGGGCAAGGAGTTCAAAGTGGTGGAGCTGAAAGACCTTTTCCTGCCGTTCTCTCTGACCTCCGAGCTCCTCCCTACACTCACTCCCATTCCCTATTGCAGATCGCCCTGCCGCAGCAGCACATGGAGGTGGACAATCTGAAGAAGATGCTGGACATGAGCAAGGAGTTCAAGCTGAATCTTTACCCCCCCCTTTCCCCGTTCCCCAACTCCCACACACACAGATCGCCCTGCAGCGGCAGTACATGGAGGTGGACAACCTCAACAAGATGCTGGACATGAGCAAGGAGTTCAAAGCGGAGGAGCTGAGGGACTTCCGAGGGCAGGAGCAGAAGGCGGGAGGGGTGAGTGTTTTTTCCAGGGCGGCACTGAAGGAGGGGTAAAGGACAGGGCGGATTGTGCAAAAGGATTTGAAGGCGGAGGAGCTGTGGGACTTCAGAGGGCAGGAGCAGAAGGCGGGAGGGGTGGGTATGTTGGGTTTGTGATTTTTGAGTCGACTCAAAAATCACCTGACTCAAAAATCACCTTTTGAGTCGACTAAAAAGTTACCTTTTGAGTCGACTCAAAAATCACCTGACTCAAAAATAACCTTTTGAGTCGATTAAAAAATCACCTTTTGAGTCGACTAAAAAATCACCTACGGATGTGCAAAAGTAGTTGAAGGCGGAGGAGCCAAGAGACTTCGGAGGGCAGGAGCAGAAGGGGGGAGGGGTGGGTATGTTGGGTTTGTAGGTGAGTTGGGGAGAGGGGAACTTAAAACATCTGACATCATCGATCCACTTTCCCTCCCCGTTTCCATCCGTCTGGCTCGTTTCCTTCATATTGCTGAGGATTGTGAATCATGAAATGAATCCGTTTGGCTCAAAGCAGCTTCCATTTCCCACCCCCCTGCATGTCCCTTGTGTCAGATGTCTGAAAAGACTCGCGAGTTTTTGGAGCAGTGCAAGAACAACCTCGTTACAGAGTACACCTCCAAGGAGAACAAGGACTGGGCCATCTACAAGGTACGTATTATGGGTAGCCAATCATCACCCCTCACTTGTGGTGTAGCTCCCAAGACTGTGCAAGAACAACCTCGTTACTGAGTACACCTCTAAGGAGAATGAGGATTGGGCCATCCACTACAAGCTATGCATACCACCATACCGTACCCCTTTATGTCGCTCCGTTTCTGTTGTAAGCCTCTAAAACAATGCAAGAAGATTCTTGTTACAGAGTACACCGCTAAAGAGAACAGAGACTGGGCCATCTATAGGTTATGTGTGTAGTGAATGGCCGCCGTCACCGCCATTCAGGGCAATGCGTGCGAGGCTACGGACGAGGAGATAGCTTGCGAACATGAACTACAAGCTAAAGTGTGCCCCCCACCCCCAACCCCCCCCCCCCGGCCTCCCTCCCTCTCTCCCTCCCTCCCTCCCTCCCTCCCCCGCCCTCCCTCCCTCTCCATTCTTTCTTTTTTTCCTATCTGCCCGCTCAGGGTGATGTATGTGATGCAACGGACAAGGAGATAGCTTCAGTCAGTACACGAGTCACGAGCTGAGAGGATGCGCTCCTCTCCCACCCATTCACCCCCCTTCACCGCCCTTAACTGCCCTTCACCACCCTTCTCTCTGTTCGTCCTTCCCTTTCCCACCCCAGGGCTATGCGTGCGAGGCAACGGACGAGGAGATAGCCCAGTATATGAACTACGAGCTGAGGGGGCTGTGTCCTGACGACTGGTTCTTCGTTCAGCACCTCATTTTCGTCAAGAACTGCTATGCGCTGCCGAAGCGGCGTTGCCTGGCGCGCACTCCCCAGGAGTTCATCGAGGTGTGTATTGTATAGATAGATTGCGCTTCAGCTCGCCTGGCCCAGTGCTCTTGTAACATAGATTGCGCTTGTCAATGCGCATTCGAGGTGTGAAATTGTGCCCTCGTATTTGAGGCGAGCTGAGGTGAGCTGAGGCGAGCTGAGGAGAGCTGAGGCGAGCTGAGGTGAGCTGAGGTGAGCTGAGCCATAGTTCTTCGTTCAGCACTCCACGGGAGTTAAAAGAAGTGAGCCAAGAAGAAGGCACTAGATGACAGGCCTGTGAGTTAGAGCCACTGGTGTCCCCTCCCCCCCTTGCTCCCCCCCTCTTGTCCTTCTTAGCCCTCCCCTCGCTCCCCCCCTCCTGTCCTTCTTAGCCCTCCCCTCGCTCCCCCCCTTGTATCCCCCCATCTCGTCCCTCCCTACTAGCTGCGCCCTCTTTTGTTCCCCCATCTCGCCCCTCTCTCCAGCCGCTCCCTCGCTCTCACGCTCTCTTCAACCAAATGTCCCTGCACGGCGGGGCTGTGAAGTGGAGCCACCGTTGGCCCTCTTATCCCTCCCCCCTCTCCCCTCCTTCCCCTACTCTCCTCCCAGCTTCTCCCCCGTTCGCGTGCACTCTTGAGCCAGAAGGCTCTGCACGGTGGGGCTGTGAGGTGGAGCCACACTTGCAAACCCTTGTCTCTCTCTTTTGCCCTCCACTTTCCCTTCTCTCCTCCCAGCCTCTCCCCTGTTCCCATGCGCTCTTCAACCAGAAGGCACTGCAAGACGGGGCTGTGAGGTGGAGTAATGAACTGCCCTCCTCCCTCCGTGCTGACTTTCCTGCTCTCCCGTGCTACAGCCCCTTCCAAGGTCGCACGCGCTCTTCAACCAGAAGGCACTGCATGGTGGGGCTGTGAGGTGGAGCCACACTTGCAAACCCTTGTATCTCTCTTTTGCCCTCCACTTCCCCTCCTCTCCTCCCAGCCTCTCCCCCGTTCCCACGCTCTCTTCAACCAAAAGGCACTGCACGACGGGGCTGTGAGGTGGAGCCACCACGGATGCAAGTCGTTTGACTGCCTCAACCACAGGACCACAGGCGAGTGTGCTTTTGTCGAGTGTGTGCAGTGATTACGTTGCTTGCTGCAAATGCACTTATAGCGAGGATGGGAAGCGCTGGTGGAAAAGCAGTTAGGTGGAGCCACCATGGTCCACAAGCGCACGTCGTTTGAGTGCTGCAACAACAGGACCACCACAGCACAGGACCACAGGTCTATAACGAGTTCTTATAGCACATATTGATTATCGAGGAGGGGGAGCAGTGAGGTGGAGGAACTGCACTGCACTGCACTGCACATATCGAATATCGAGGTCAAAGTAAGGAGAAGTGCAGTTCCTTACTTTGACTGCCTCAACCGCATGACAACAGGCGAGTGTGCTAGTTTGGTGCTTATACTGAAGGTGCTTCTGACACGACGGGCTACGCAGGTGCATCCCTCACGGCGGTGCCATAGTCCACTGTCCACGTCGTCTGCCCACTTCCACCAGAAAGCATGCATTATGCATACTCACTCATGTAATCCCTTCGATTCCTTCCCTTCAATTCCTTCCCTTCAATTCCTTCCCTTCAATTCCTTCCCTTCAATTCCTTCCCTTCAATTCCTTCCCTTCAATTCCTTCCCTTCGATTCCTTCCCTTCAATTCCTTCCCTTCAATTCCTTCCCTTCAATTCCTTCCCTTCGATTCCTTCCCTTCAATTCCTTCCCGTCAATTCCTTCCCGTCAATTCCTTCCCGTCAATTCCTTCCCTTCAATTCCTTCCCTTCAATTCCTTCCCTTCAATTCCCTTCGATTCCTTCCCTTCGATTCCTTCCCTTCGATTCCTTCCCTTCGATTCCTTCCCGTCGATTCCTTCCCTTCAATTCCTTCCCTTCAATTCCTTCCCTTCAATTCCTTCCCTTCAATTCCTTCCCTTCAATTCCTTCCCTTCAATTCCTTCCCTTCAATTCCTTCCCTTCAATTCCTTCCCTTCGATTCCTTCCCTTCAATTCCTTCCCTTGAATTCCTTCCCTTGAATTCCTTCCCTTCGATTCCTTCCCTTCAATTCCTTCCCGTCAATTCCTTCCCTTCAATTCCTTCCCGTCAATTCCTTCCCTTCAATTCCTTCCCTTCAATTCCTTCCCTTCAATTCCTTCCCGTCAATTCCTTCCCTTCAATTCCTTCCCGTCAATTCCTTCCCTTCAATTCCTTCCCTTCAATTCCTTCCCTTCAATTCCTTCCCTTCGATTCCTTCCCTTCAATTCCTTCCCGTCAATTCCTTCCCGTCAATTCCTTCCCGTCAATTCCTTCCCTTCAATTCCTTCCCTTCAATTCCCTTCGATTCCTTCCCTTCGATTCCTTCCCTTCGATTCCTTCCCGTCGATTCCTTCCCGTCGATTCCTTCCCTTCAATTCCTTCCCTTCAATTCCTTCCCTTCAATTCCTTCCCTTCAATTCCTTCCCTTCAATTCCTTCCCTTCAATTCCTTCCCTTCAATTCCTTCCCTTCGATTCCTTCCCTTGAATTCCTTCCCTTGAATTCCTTCCCTTGAATTCCTTCCCTTCGATTCCTTCCCTTCAATTCCTTCCCGTCAATTCCTTCCCTTCAATTCCTTCCCGTCAATTCCTTCCCTTCAATTCCTTCCCTTCAATTCCTTCCCTTCAATTCCTTCCCGTCAATTCCTTCCCTTCAATTCCTTCCCGTCAATTCCTTCCCTTCAATTCCTTCCCTTCAATTCCTTCCCTTCAATTCCTTCCCTTCAATTCCTTCCTTCAATTCCTTCCCTTCAATTCCTACCCTTCAATTCCTTCCCTTCGATTCCTTCCCTTCGATTCCTTCCCGTCAATTCCTTCCCTTCGATTCCTTCCCTTCAATTCCTTCCCTTCAATTCCTTCCCTTGAATTCCTTCCCTTCGATTCCTTCCCTTCAATTCCTTCCCTTCAATTCCTTCCCTTCAATTCCTTCCCTTCAATTCCTTCCCTTCAATTCCTTCCCTTCAATTCCTTCCCTTCAATTCCTTCCCTTCAATTCCTTCCCTTCAATTCCTTCCCTTCAATTCCCTTCGATTCCTTCCCTTCGATTCCTTCCCTTCGATTCCTTCCCTTCGATTCCTTCCCGTCGATTCCTTCCCTTCAATTCCTTCCCTTCAATTCCTTCCCTTCAATTCCTTCCCTTCAATTCCTTCCCTTCAATTCCTTCCCTTCAATTCCTTCCCTTCAATTCCTTCCCTTCAATTCCTTCCCTTCAATTCCTTCCCTTCAATTCCTTCCCTTCGATTCCTTCCCTTCAATTCCTTCCCTTGAATTCCTTCCCTTGAATTCCTTCCCTTCGATTCCTTCCCTTCAATTCTTTCCCGTCAATTCCTTCCCTTCAATTCCTTCCCGTCAATTCCTTCCCTTCAATTCCTTCCCTTCAATTCCTTCCCTTCAATTCCATCCCGTCAATTCCTTCCCTTCAATTCCTTCCCGTCAATTCCTTCCCTTCAATTCCTTCCCTTCAATTCCTTCCCTTCAATTCCTTCCCTTCGATTCCTTCCCTTCAATTCCTTCCCGTCAATTCCTTCCCGTCAATTCCTTCCCGTCAATTCCTTCCCTTCAATTCCTTCCCTTCAATTCCTTCCCTTCAATTCCCTTCGATTCCTTCCCTTCGATTCCTTCCCTTCGATTCCTTCCCGTCGATTCCTTCCCGTCGATTCCTTCCCTTCAATTCCTTCCCTTCAATTCCTTCCCTTCAATTCCTTCCCTTCAATTCCTTCCCTTCAATTCCTTCCCTTCAATTCCTTCCCTTCAATTCTTTCCCTTCAATTCCTTCCCTTCGATTCCTTCCCTTGAATTCCTTCCCTTCAATTCCTTCCCTTCAATTCCTTCCCTTCGATTCCTTCCCTTCAATTCCTTCCCGTCAATTCCTTCCCTTCAATTCCTTCCCGTCAATTCCTTCCCTTCAATTCCTTCCCTTCAATTCCTTCCCTTCAATTCCTTCCCGTCAATTCCTTCCCTTCAATTCCTTCCCGTCAATTCCTTCCCTTCAATTCCTTCCCTTCAATTCCTTCCCTTCAATTCCTTCCCTTCAATTCCTACCCTTCAATTCCTTCCCTTCGATTCCTTCCCTTCGATTCCTTCCCGTCAATTCCTTCCCTTCGATTCCTTCCCTTCAATTCCTTCCCTTCAATTCCTTCCCTTCAATTCCTTCCCTTCGATTCCTTCCCTTCAATTCCTTCCCTTCAATTCCTTCCCTTCAATTCCTTCTCTTCAATTCCTTCCCTTCAATTCCTTCCCTTCAATTCCTTCCCTTCAATTCCTTCCCTTCAATTCCTTCCCTTCAATTCCTTCCCTTCAATTCCTTCCCTTCAATTCCTTCCCTTCAATTCCTTCCCTTCAATTCCTTCCCTTCAATTCCTTCCCTTCAATTCCTTCCCTTCAATTCCTTCCCTTCAATTCCTTCCCTTCAATTCCTTCCCTTCGATTCCTTCCCTTCGATTCCTTCCCTTCGATTCCTTCCCTTCAATTCCTTCCCTTGCATTCCTTCCCTTGAATTCCTTCCCTTCGATTCCTTCCCTTCAATTCCTTCCCTTCAATTCCTTCCCGTCAATTCCTTCCCTTCAATTCCTTCCCTTCAATTCCTTCCCTTCAATTCCTTCCCTTCAATTCCTTCCCGTCAATTCCTTCCCTTCAATTCCTTCCCGTCAATTCCTTCCCTTCAATTCCTTCCCTTCAATTCCTTCCCTTCAATTCCTTCCCTTCAATTCCTTCCCTTCAATTCCTTCCCTTCAATTCCTACCCTTCAATTCCTTCCCTTCGATTCCTTCCCTTCGATTCCTTCCCGTCAATTCCTTCCCTTCGATTCCTTCCCTTCAATTCCTTCCCTTCAATTCCTTCCCTTCAATTCCTTCCCTTCAATTCCTTCCCTTCAATTCCTTCCCTTCAATTCCTTCCCTTCAATTCCTTCCCTTCAATTCCTTCCCTTCAATTCCTTCCCTTCAATTCCTTCCCTTCAATTCCTTCCCTTCAATTCCTTCCCTTCAATTCCTTCCCTTCAATTCCTTCCCTTCAATTCCTTCCCTTCAATTCCTTCCCTTCAATTCCTTCCCTTCAATTCCTTCCCTTCAATTCCTTCCCTTCAATTCCTTCCCTTCAATTCCTTCCCTTCAATTCCTTCCCTTCAATTCCTTCCCTTCAATTCCTTCCCTTCAATTCCTTCCCTTCAATTCCTTCCCTTCGATTCCTTCCCTTGAATTCCTTCCCTTGAATTCCTTCCCTTCGATTCCTTCCCTTCAATTCCCTTCGATTCCTTCCCTTCGATTCCTTCCCTTCGATTCCTTCCCTTCGATTCCTTCCCGTCGATTCCTTCCCTTCAATTCCTTCCCTTCAATTCCTTCCCTTCAATTCCTTCCCTTCAATTCCTTCCCTTCGATTCCTTCCCTTCGATTCCTTCCCTTCGATTCCTTCCCGTCGATTCCTTCCCTTCAATTCCTTCCCTTCAATTCCTTCCCTTCAATTCCTTCCCTTCAATTCCTTCCCTTCAATTCCTTCCCTTCAATTCCTTCCCTTCGATTCCTTCCCTTCAATTCCTTCCCTTGAATTCCTTCCCTTGAATTCCTTCCCTTCGATTCCTTCCCTTCAATTCCTTCCCGTCAATTCCTTCCCTTCAATTCCTTCCCGTCAATTCCTTCCCTTCAATTCCTTCCCTTCAATTCCTTCCCTTCAATTCCTTCCCGTCAATTCCTTCCCTTCAATTCCTTCCCGTCAATTCCTTCCCTTCAATTCCTTCCCTTCAATTCCTTCCCTTCAATTCCTTCCCTTCAATTCCTTCCCTTCAATTCCTTCCCTTCAATTCCTACCCTTCAATTCCTTCCCTTCGATTCCTTCCCTTCGATTCCTTCCCGTCAATTCCTTCCCTTCGATTCCTTCCCTTCAATTCCTTCCCTTCGATTCCTTCCCTTGCATTCCTTCCCTTGAATTCCTTCCCTTCGATTCCTTCCCTTCAATTCCTTCCCGTCAATTCCTTCCCTTCAATTCCTTCCCGTCAATTCCTTCCCTTCAATTCCTTCCCTTCAATTCCTTCCCTTCAATTCCTTCCCTTCAATTCCTTCCCTTCAATTCCTTCCCTTCAATTCCTTCCCTTCGATTCCTTCCCTTCGATTCCTTCCCTTCCATTCCTTCCCTTCGATTCCTTCCCTTCAATTCCTTCCCTTCAATTCCTTCCCTTCAATTCCTTCCCTTCAATTCCTTCCCTTCAATTCCTTCCCTTCAATTCCTTCCCTTCAATTCCTTCCCTTCAATTCCTTCCCTTCAATTCCTTCCCTTCAATTCCTTCCCTTCAATTCCTTCCCTTCAATTCCTTCCCTTCAATTCCTTCCCTTCAATTCCTTCCCTTCAATTCCTTCCCTTCAATTCCTTCCCTTCAATTCCTTCCCTTCAATTCCTTCCCTTCAATTCCTTCCCTTCAATTCCTTCCCTTCAATTCCTTCCCTTCAATTTCTTCCCTTCAATTCCTTCCCTTCCCTCTCAGACCAGGTGACTGCAAGAGCTGCTTCAACATGAGTCTGGAGGCCAACCGCTGGAAGGGCAGCTGCCGCGGAGTGCTAACCATCATTACCCTGGACAGCCGCGGGCAGCTGCGCTGGACTTGACAACACTCATCTCTCCCCTCCCTCCCAGGTGGCTGCAAGAGCTGCTTCAACATGACTCTGGAGGCCAACCGCTGGAAGGGCAGCTGCCGCGGAGTGCTAACCATCATTACCCTGGACAGCCGCGGGCAGCTGCGCTGGACTTGACAACACTCATCTCTCCCCTCCCTCCCAGGTGACTGCAAGAGCTGCTTCAACATGACTCTGGAGGCCAACCGCTGGGAGGGCAGCTGCCGCGGAGTGCTAACCATCATTACCCTGGACAGCCGCGGGCAGCTGCGCTGGACTTGACAACACTCATCTCTCCCCTCCCTCCCAGGTGACTGCAAGAGCTGCTTCAACATGACTCTGGAGGCCAACCGCTGGGAGGGCAGCTGCCGCGGAGTGCTAACCATCATTACCCTGGACAGCCGCGGGCAGCTGCGCTGGACTTGACAACACTCATCTCTCCCCTCCCTCCCAGGTGACTGCAAGAGCTGCTTCAACATGACTCTGGAGGCCAACCGCTGGGAGGGCAGCTGCCGCGGAGTGCTAACCATCATTACCCTGGACAGCCGCGGGCAGCTGCGCTGGACTTGACAACACTCATCTCTCCCCTCCCTCCCAGGTGACTGCAAGAGCTGCTTCAACATGACTCTGGAGGCCAACCGCTGGGAGGGCAGCTGCCGCGGAGTGCTAACCATCATTACCCTGGACAGCCGCGGGCAGCTGCGCTGGACTTGACAACACTCATCTCTCCCCTCCCTCCCAGGTGACTGCAAGAGCTGCTTCAACATGACTCTGGAGGCCAACCGCTGGGAGGGCAGCTGCCGCGGAGTGCTAACCATCATTACCCTGGACAGCCGCGGGCAGCTGCGCTGGACTTGACAACACTCATCTCTCCCCTCCCTCCCAGGTGACTGCAAGAGCTGCTTCAACATGACTCTGGAGGCCAACCGCTGGGAGGGCAGCTGCCGCGGAGTGCTAACCATCATTACCCTGGACAGCCGCGGGCAGCTGCGCTGGACTTGACAACACTCATCTCTCCCCTCCCTCCCAGGTGACTGCAAGAGCTGCTTCAACATGACTCTGGAGGCCAACCGCTGGGAGGGCAGCTGCCGCGGAGTGCTAACCATCATTACCCTGGACAGCCGCGGGCAGCTGCGCTGGACTTGACAACACTCATCTCTCCCCTCCCTCCCAGGTGACTGCAAGAGCTGCTTCAACATGACTCTGGAGGCCAACCGCTGGGAGGGCAGCTGCCGCGGAGTGCTAACCATCATTACCCTGGACAGCCGCGGGCAGCTGCGCTGGACTTGACAACACTCATCTCTCCCCTCCCTCCCAGGTGACTGCAAGAGCTGCTTCAACATGACTCTGGAGGCCAACCGCTGGGAGGTCAGCTACCAGGGAGCACTCAGGCAGAGGACTGGGCAGTCACGCTGACGACACTCACGCACTCCCCTCCATCCCCCAACCCAGGTGATTGCAAGAGCTGCTTCAACAGGACCCTGGAAGTCAACCGCTGGAAGGGCAGCTACCGGGGAGCCCTGAGGCAGAGGAACGGGCACTCACTCACACTGACACGCACTCCCCTCCCCTTTCCCCCCAGGCGACTGCAAGAGTTGTTTCAACATGACTCTTGAAGGTAACCGCCGGAAGGTCAGCTACCGGGGAGCACTCATTACAAAAGATGTGGTTTCCATCCAGAAGGGAGTCACTCAGGCTCCCTCTCACACATGCTCTCCTTTTCCCCCCTTTCCCTCCCCCCCTCCCGATTTCCCCCTCCAGGTGGCTGCAAGAGCTGTTTCAACATGACTCTGGAGGCCAACCGCTGGAAGGTCAGCTACCTACTGGGGAGCGCTCACCATCGGAAGGTCAGCTACCGGGGAGCGCTGAGGCAGAGGAACGGGCACTCACACTGACACACACTCTCTCTCCTCCCCATCCCTCCCCAGGTGACTGCAAGAGCTGCTTCAACATGACTCTGGAGGCCAACCGCTGGAAGGTCAGCTACCGGGGAGCGCTCACCATCAAAGACGTCATCTCCATCAAGAAAGGATCGCTCAGGCTAGGACTGGACGCGGGCCGAGGCACGGGCAGCTTCGCAGCGCACATGGCGCGATACAACGTGACAGTGATGACCATGGCGATGAACATTGAGACGCGCTCGGGGGTGCACACCGGGCTGCCATATATGGAGACCATTGCCCTACGGGGACTGGTCCCTCTGCACATTCCCCACACTGTAAGTTGACGGACCCTATTCTGCGTTCGGTGCGATGAAATCCGCCCAAAAGAGGCCTTTGAGGGTTGCTGGCAGTTCTCGCGGCGCACATGGCGGGATGCAACGTGACGGTGATGACCATGGCGATGAACATTGAGACGCGCTCGAGGGTGCATACCGGGTTGCCCTATATGGAGACTATTGCGCTACGGGGCCTGGTACCTCTGCACATCCCTCACACTGTAAGTGAAAACAATCTAGGCCCCGTTCGGTGCATTGAAATTGGCCCAGGAAAGGCTTGAGGGGCGCAGGAAAGGCTTGAGGGGCGCAGGAAAGGCTTGAGGGGCGCAGGAAACGCTGGAGGGGCGCAGGAAAGGCTTGAGGGTGCAGCGCAGGAAAGGCTTGAGGGTGCAGCGCAGGAAAGGCTTGAGGGTGCAGCGCAGGAAAGGCTTGAGGGCGCAGCGCAGGAAAGGCTTGAGGGTGCAGCGCAGGAAAGGCTTGAGGGTGCAGCGCAGGAAAGGCTTGAGGGCGCAGCGCAGGAAAGGCTTGAGGGTGCAGCGCAGGAAAGGCTTGAGGGTGCAGCGCAGGAAAGGCTTGAGGGTGCAGCGCAGGAAAGGCTTGAGGGTGCAGCGCAGGAAAGGCTTGAGGGTGCAGCGCAGGAAAGGCTTGAGGGTGCAGCGCAGGAAAGGCTTGAGGGTGCAGCGCAGGAAAGGCTTGAGGGTGCAGCGCAGGAAAGGCTTGAGGGTGCAGCGCAGGAAAGGCGCTATCCCCGACTCTCAGGGTTTGCAGCGCACATGGCGCGATACAACGTGACGGTGGTGACCATAGCGATGAACATTGAGACTCGGGCGGGGGTGCACACTGGGCTTCCTTATATGGAGACTATCGCACTGAGTCGACTGGTCCCTCTGCACATCCCCCACACTGTAAGGCCCTACTCCTCGTTTGGTGCGTTGAAATCCGCCCAAAAGAGGCCTTTGAGGGGTGCTGGCAGTTCTCGCGGCGCAGATGGCGCGATTCAATAACGTGATACAGAAAGCGACCATCGCTGTAGGAACAACGTGGTACAGAAAGTATCTCATCAAGATAAAACCGGTGTGCAGTGAGTCTGCTTTTGAGTCAACTCAAAAGCGACCATCGCTCTGAGGGGTCCGGTTCCGTGAGGACCCCCAGTGCACACGGCGTTAGCAGCAGCGCCAAGTGCCTTTGAGTGGACGCAGAAAGTATCTCATCAATATAAAACCCATGTGTAGTGAGATTAGCGATGATCGCAGTGTAGTGAGTCTGATTTTGCTTTTGCGTCGACTCAAAAACCGCGTGTAGTGAGTCTGATTTTGAGTCGACTCAAAAGCAGCCATGGCTCTGAGAGGTGCTTGAGCACCTCTTGCACTGCATCAGCTGCAGTGTCACGTGCCTTTGAGTGGAGGCAAGAAGCCTCTCATCAATGTAATTCCGCGTGTAATGGGTCGGCTGTTGAGTTGACACAAAAGCGGCCATGGCTCTCTGAGGGGTCTGGTCCCTTGAGGACCTCTTGCACAGCGTCAGAAGCAGCATCACGTTCCTTCCTCTGGGGGCAGGCGCGCCCCTACCCTTCCTGTGACAACACACTAGACCCCAGGCTCTAAATGTCAAGCACCTTTCTCTGAAGGCTCTCACAACATTGAGCTTTGCTCGTTTTCTCCTCTGCACATCTGCATGTGTTTCCCCTCTCCGGCGCGCCTGCCCTTCTTTGACAACACCCTAGACTTGGTGCACTGCGTCAGCAGCATCATGTACCTTCCTCTGGGGGCTCTCACAACATTGGGCTTTGCTCGGTCTCCCCTCTGCACCTCTGCGTGTGTTTTCTTTTGAGTCGACCCAAAAGTCACCCCGTGCTCTAAGTGTCAAGTACCTTTCTTTGGGGGCTCTCACAACATTGAGCTTTGCTCGTTTTCTCCCCTGCACATCTGCATGTGTTTCCCCTCTACATGCTCGTCAGCCCTTCTTTGACAACACCCTAGAGTTGGTGCACTGTGTCAAATACCTTCCTCGTATAAAAGGGGTGTGTCAACACCCTGGATTTCCAGGCTGTCAAATACCTCTCCCTCTCCCCCACCCACCCCTTCTTTTGGATCTGCTACAGGCTCGTCTGCCTTTCTTTGACAACACTCTCGACCTGGTGCACTGCGTCAACAGCGTCAAGTACCTTCCACTTGAGGGGCGTTTACCTGTGCCTTTTCTCTACTCTGCAACCCTGCATGCGCCCCCCGACTCCTCGCAGGCTCGTCTGCCCTTCTTTGACAACACTCTGGACCTGGTGCACTGCGTCAACAGCGTCAAGTACCTTCCTCTAGGGGAGTTTGAGGATCTGCTCTACGAATGGGACCGCGTGCTGCGAGTCGGTGAGTTCTTTAAAGTGTTTGACGTGTTTATAAGCACGTGGAGTGTGTTTGTTTTGTGGTACCCCAACAGCGTCAAGTACCTTCCTCTCGGGGAGTTTGAGGATCTGCTCTACGAGTGGGACCGCATGCTGCGAGTCGATGAGTCATTAATGCGGTTTTTTTTAGACATTTAAAAGTGTTTTTTAGGCACCCAAGACAAGTACCTCTGGGGAAGTTTTAGGATCTGCTGTACGAGTGGGACCGCGTGCTGCGAGTTGGTGAGTTCTTTGAAGGGTCTTGTTCTGGTACTTGGAGTATGTTTTAGGCGCCTCAAAAGACGACGTGCAAGTACCTTCCTGTTGGGGAGTTTGAGGATCTGCTCTATGAATCGGACCGCGTGCTGCGAGTTGGTGAGTGGGAGTGTTGGTGTTCGTTTCAGTTAGGCTTTCGATGTAGGGGCGAGGCACTATTACCCTCCTTTTGAGTCGACTCAAAAGGGAGTGTTGGTGTTCGTTTCAGTTAGGCTTTCGGTGTAGGGGAGAGGCACAATTACCTTCCTCTAAGGGAGTTGGAGGACCTGCTCTGTGAGACCGTGTGCAGTGGAGTCATTTTTTAGAATTCTCAAAAGTGTGCTGGATGGGACTGCGTGCAGCGAGTTGGTGAGTGGGAGTGTTGGTGGTCGTTTCAGTTAGGCCTTCAGTGTAGGGGAGAGCCATCTCAAACCAAGTACCTTCTTCTGAGGGAGTTGGAGGGTCTGCTCTGTGAGACCGTGTGCTGAGAGGGACCGCGTGCTGCGAGTTGGTGAGTGGGAGTGTTGGTGGTCGTTTCAGTTAGGCCTTCAGTGTAGGGGAGAGCCATCTCAAACCAAGTACCTTCTTCTGAGGGAGTTGGAGGGTCTGCTCTGTGAGACCGTGTGCTGAGAGGGACCGCGTGCTGCGAGTTGGTGAGTGGGAGTGTTGGTGGTCGTTTCAGTTAGGCCTTCAGTGTAGGGGAGAGCCATCTCAAACCAAGTACCTTCTTCTGAGGGAGTTGGAGGGTCTGCTCTGTGAGACCGTGTGCTGAGAGGGACCGCGTGCTGCGAGTTGGTGAGTGGGAGTGTTGGTGGTCGTTTCAGTTAGGCCTTCAGTGTAGGGGAGAGCCATCTCAAACCAAGTACCTTCTTCTGAGGGAGTTGGAGGGTCTGCTCTGTGAGACCGTGTGCTGAGAGGGACCGCGTGCTGCGAGTTGGTGAGTGGGAGTGTTGGTGGTCGTTTCAGTTAGGCCTTCAGTGTAGGGGAGAGCCATCTCAAACCAAGTACCTTCTTCTGAGGGAGTTGGAGGGTCTGCTCTGTGAGACCGTGTGCTGAGAGGGACCGCGTGCTGCGAGTTGGTGAGTGGGAGTGTTGGTGGTCGTTTCAGTTAGGCCTTCAGTGTAGGGGAGAGCCATCTCAAACCAAGTACCTTCTTCTGAGGGAGTTGGAGGGTCTGCTCTGTGAGACCGTGTGCTGAGAGGGACCGCGTGCTGCGAGTTGGTGAGTGGGAGTGTTGGTGGTCGTTTCAGTTAGGCCTTCAGTGTAGGGGAGAGCCATCTCAAACCAAGTACCTTCTTCTGAGGGAGTTGGAGGGTCTGCTCTGTGAGACCGTGTGCTGAGAGGGACCGCGTGCTGCGAGTTGGTGAGTGGGAGTGTTGGTGGTCGTTTCAGTTAGGCCTTCAGTGTAGGGGAGAGCCATCTCAAACCAAGTACCTTCTTCTGAGGGAGTTGGAGGGTCTGCTCTGTGAGACCGTGTGCTGAGAGGGACCGCGTGCTGCGAGTTGGTGAGTGGGAGTGTTGGTGGTCGTTTCAGTTAGGCCTTCAGTGTAGGGGAGAGCCATCTCAAACCAAGTACCTTCTTCTGAGGGAGTTGGAGGGTCTGCTCTGTGAGACCGTGTGCTGAGAGGGACCGCGTGCAGCGAGTTGGTGAGTGGGAGTGTTGGTGCTCGTTTCAGTTAGGCTTTTGGTGTAGGGGAGTGGCACGTCAAACAAAGTACCCTACCCTTGGGGGGTTTGAGCACCTGCTGTACGGGTGGGACTGTGTGCTGCGAGTCGATGAGTTTGACTTCGTGTTTTGTGTAGACATCGTTTAGAGATCTGAAGTGCTTCGTAGGCACCCATAGGCAAGTATCTTCCTCTGGGCGAGTTTGAGGATCTTCTGTACAGATGAGACCAAGTGCTGCGAGTCGGTGAGTTGTTGTGAGGGTTTTTTATTAGACAGGTGACTTTTGAGTCGACTCAAAAGTCAGTCGGATGAATCCTTGTAAGCGTTTTTTAGTAGAAAGGTGACACTTGATTCGAATCAAAAGTCAGTCGGTCGGTGAGTCCTTGTAAGCGTTTTTTGGTAGAAACTCTGGGCGAGTTTGAGGATCTTCTGAAACTCTGTGTGATGGCTAGTCGGTGCTTCTACTACCCGCTTCCTCGAATGGCGATGACTGCCACTTTCCTCTCGCCGAGATTGAGGATCTGCCGCGAGTCGGTGAGTCCTACATTGTTTTTGGCGGTTGCATTGAAAGATTGAACTGAAGCAAACAAGATTAATGCATTTGGTGTCTTCGTTGTTTGTTAAGCTTCCTCTTCCTCTTCCTCTTCCTCTCTTCCTAAGGTGCTTCTGTTCTCTTTTTCGCTTTGAACAATGACCCTTTATTTCATGTTTGTCTTTCTTGTCCTGTACCCAAACACTCAATACACGGTCTGTGCGCAGGCGGCGTCTTGTGGTTTGAGCTTTTCTACGCTCCGGAGGATGAGATGAAGATATACATTCAGATTGTGGATCTTCTACAGTACAACAAGCTCTATTGGAATATCACTTCTAAGCCCGAGAAGGACCCAAAAGCAGTTCAGCGCGTGTACCTCAACTGTCTTCTGGAGAAGCCGCCTCGCATCGATTAGCGGGTGGAGCACATTTTCCGGCTTCACGTTAGCGGGTGGAGCACGTTGTGTTGATGGATGGACCATGTACAGTTGACCAAATGGGTTGGTGAAGGCGCTTATAGCTTTGTGATCGGTTGCATTTGTTTTAGTAAGACACCAGTATGAGCTATGCTAGGGTGGTTGTTGCAGTAAGGGTGGTCGGTCGGGTCGTATGCCAGTTTGATGCCTGGTTTTATCGCAAAATCTATGTTCCGTGACCTTTAGGGCGTGCACATTGAGCAAGGAAATATTAGTTTGTAGCATTTTTTTTTTGTAAATGAGGGGTTGGAACAATGACTCCCTAACATCTCTTACCGTATTCTAGTCTAGTGGTTGTTGATATGGCACACTAGTGTAATAATGATAACCATTTTCAGTGTGTTGATAAGATTGTTCACTACCAGCATCGCGTGTTCTTGTATCACACTTTCAGAGCCAAATGCATCGCGCAAATATCGAGGGTCTTCCCGCCCTTCAAATTTGGCGCCAAAACGCGGACACCTCCTCCTGAGGACTTAGCGAGAACCTGGCACTTGTTGATCATTTTGAAATTGCTAAAAAAAAAACTCTCGGTCCGTCTCTTGCTCGACCAGCTCAGCAATATAGCGTTGCGATTTAACTTGTTCCGCGACCAGCTATAGCGCAGCGAGTTATCCCTCTGAGACCCGGCAGACAAAGCATCGAATCTCCTTAGATCGCGAGGCGCGATGGCTGCGTGTACCCAAGTGTCCCCGCTCTCCCTCTCCGCTAACTGGTCTGGTAACCGTTTCGCTGCTGGAAGTAACCACATCTGCGAAAATCGACGAACCGTCGCGAGCGGCCTGTCTGCTACGAGGGCCGCGGTAAGACATTCGGAAGTAAAGTCCGTTAGGATTATGAGCAGCTGAGCAGCTGAGCAGCTGAGCAGTTGAGCAGTGGAGCAGCGGAGCAGCGGAACAGCGGAGCAGTGGAGCAGTTGAGCAGCGGAGCAAATGTCCCACGCTCGACAGGTTTGAGCAGGCGGTCTCAAAAGTACACTTGTATCGCTACTAGGGCTGCGGCTAGACACTCGGAAGTAGACCCCATTAGGTTTATGAGCAGCTGAGCAGCTGGTCTACGCTTGACAGGTGGCCAAGTTTATTTCCCCTCTCAGCTCTTCACCCCTCCGCGAAATTCCTTGCCTCTGTCCCTGACTCCTTGCCTGCCCCATGACCTTTGAGTCGACTCAAGAGTCGACTCCTTGCCTGCCCCATGACCTTTGAGCCGAATCAAGAGTCGACTCCTTGCCTGCCCCACGACCTTTGAGCCGAATCAAGAGTCGACTCCTTGCCTGCCCCACGACCTTTGAGCCGAATCAAGAGTCGACTCCTTGCCTGCCCCACGACCTTTGAGCCGAATCAAGAGTCGACTCCTTGCCTGCCCCATGACCTTTGAGCCGAATCAAGAGTCGACTCCTTGAATGGCCCATGCCCCATGGCATTCGCTCTTGCTTCCTTTCCTGCTCCCCTCAAATCTCCCCTTTGCGAAGGACAGGGGGAGTCTCGGAGAGCCGGCTCGAGGAACGCCGTTGTCCCAGATCCTTGCCCGTCCCTCCTCCTTCTGGCCCCATGGGCCATGGCATTCTCTCTTGCATCCTGCTCCTCTCAATTCTCCCCTTTGTGTGGGAGGAGTTTCGGAGAGCCAGCTCGAGGAATGTCAGGAGCAGGCTGGTTTGAGGAACGCCTTGGTGAACGACGACTTGAGGAACGCCTTGAGGAACGCCTGAGGAACGCCTTGAGGAACGCCTTGAGGAACGCCTTGAGGAACGCCTTGAGGAACGCCTTGAGGAACGCCTTGAGGAACGCCTTGGTCCCAGTTTCATTGCCATCCCTCCCCCTTCTGGCCCCATGGCGCTCGCTCTTGCTTCCTGCTCCACTCAAATTAGTTTTTGAGAATTCTAAACAACAAAACACATCCTGGCGTTCTCTCTTGCTTCCTGCTCCGCTCGATTCTCCCCTTTGTGTAGCAGAAGGAGTTTCGGAGAGCCGGCTCAAGGAATGTCAGGGTCGGGGTGGCGAAGCAGGTTCGGTGCGTGTCCGAGCCTAGAGTGGAGGCTCGGTCAGCTGACGAAGTGCTTGCGACTCAGCCGTCGTTTCTTCGCCACATCGCCGATCATGTGAGTCGGACACGGGGATTCTGCTGCAATGCGCATGAAAACGTCGCGGGCCATGTGAGTGGGACATGGGGATTCCTTGGATGCATGGCTTCTTTTGAGTCGACTCAAAAGTCACCTTTTTGAGAGGATGTGCTTGGATTGGATGCGGATCATCTCAAAAGGTGATGTGCTTGCATCTCAGCCGTCGGTTCCTCGCTGCATCACCGATCATGTGAGCCAGACATTGGGGATGTGTTTTAAGGCCCGTCATGAAAATATTGCCGAGTTTGAGACGCCTCAGTTCTCCCTGCAAACCCATTGCCCTCCTACCCTTCAAGGTACCCCATACCCTCCTCTCCCGCATCCCAGGGGTCTCCTTTGCCATTCACCCGCCACATCATCGACACCGCTCAGGTTAACATCAGCCTCTTCTGCAACCAGGCCAAACAACCCCTTGCCTACCTCCCCTGCGTTTTTCCGTTCCTGTCTCCCCTGACTCCCTTCCCCTCCCCTCCCTCAACCCAGGGCGGTCCTCTGCCGTTCACCCGCCACATCTTCGTTACCGCTCAGGTCATCAGCTGCTTTTGAGTCGACTGAAAAGCACGCTCAGGTCATCATCTGCTTTTGAGTCGACTGAAAAGCACGCTCAGGTCATCATCTGCTTTTGAGTCGACTCACACGCTCAGGTCATCATCAGCCTCTACTGCAACGCGGCCAAACAACCCCTTGCCTGTTTTGTCCCCTCCCTCACTCCCTCCCTGTCTCCCTGTCTCCCCTGTCTCCCTGTCTCCCCTCTCCTCCGTTATTTCAGGGTTCTCCTCTGCCATTCACCTGCCACATCATCGACACAGTCCAGTCCAGGTCAACATAGGCCTCTACTGCAACCAGGCGTGCCCATCCCTTGCCTACCTCCCTCCCTGCCTCGCTCCATGTCCCCCGCCCTTCCCTCCCTTACCCCAGGGCGCCCCTCTGCCATTCACCCGCCGCGTCATCGACACGGTCCAGGTCAACATAGGCCTCTACTGCAACCAGGCGTGCCAGCACTGCCACGTGGACTCGTCCCCTCTGAGAACAGAGATGATGGACCACAGGACAGCAGAGAGAGTGGTAAGCACACTCTAAACCCAAACCCCAAACCCCGAACCCTAAGGCCTTAAGCCTTCAACCAGCCAGCACTGCCATGTGGACTCATCCCCTTTGAGAACAGAGATGATGGACCACAGGGCGGCAGAGAGGGTGGTGAGTGTTGGTGTCTCCTTTCCCTCCTTGGCCTCCCCCTCCTTAGCCCCTCCCTGTTGCTGCCTTCCAGCACCATCACGTGAGAACAGGGTTGACCCCTTCTCAGCTGTTCTCCCCTGAGGACAGAGATGATGGTCCACAGGACAGCCGAGAGAGTGGTGAGTGCACTTTTCCAAACCCTGAACCCCAAAACCGAAACCCTAGAGCATAGCAGTCAAAACAGCCCAGCACTGCCATGTGGACTCGTCCCCTTTGAGAACAGAGATGATGGACTACCGGGCGGCGGAGAGGGTGGTGAGAACACCCCAGACCCTAAATCCTGAATCCTAAGCCCTAAGCATCTAAGCCTTCAACCATCCAGCACTGCCACGTGGACTCCTCTCCTTGGACGGAGATGTTGGACCACAGGACGGCAGAGAGGGAGGTGAGTGCTGGATTACCCCTTCCAACCTTCAAGCCCTATACCCTAAGCTTCAAGCCTTCAATGTGCGCACTGCCCCATGGACCTGTCCCCCCTGAAAACAGAGATGGTGGGCCGCAGGACGTTGGAGAGAGTGGCGAGAACACCCTGCAAACATGCAGCACTGCCTGCCACGTGAACAGCCTTCAAGCCCTAAGCCCTAAGCTTTAAGCCTCAATGTACACACTGCCCGTAGACTCGTCCCCTCTTAGAACACCAAAAACCAAAACCAAAAAACCCTGAAAATCCAGAACCTAAGCCTTAAACCATCCAGCACTGCCCCGTGGACTCGTCCCCACTGAGAACAGAGATGGTGGGCCGCAGGATGGCAGATAGGGTGGTGAGAACACCTTGAACCCAAAGCCCCTATTCAATCCTAAGACCCGAAGCCCTAGTTCAACAAGTCAGCACTGCCCCGTGGACTCGTCCCCACTGAGGACAGAGATGATGGGCCACAGGACGGCAGAGAGAGTGGTAATCGCACTCTCCGACCCTTACACACTGAACTATGAACCTAATGCTCGATACCCTACATCTGATGGGTGCTGCTTCTACTGCTGCCCTCCCCACTACTGCCCTCCCTCCCCACCACTTTCCGGCTCTCCCTTGTCTCTCGTTTACTCCCCTCAGGTGGATCTAATCCACCGGGCCCATGGCTCATCGTGTTAGCCTAATATCCCCACTGCTGCCCTCCTCCCTCTTGTCTCCTTCTCGTTCACCCCCCACCCCTCCCCTCCCCCCCCCCCCCGCTCCCCCGTTTTCAGGTGGATCTGATAGCAGCCTGCCCCACTGTGCGCTGTGTTGACCTTACAGGAGGGGCACCTGAGCTCAACCCTGAGTTCAGGTGAGAACAACAGAGGCGCTCCTGTCAGGTTGTTTTTTAAGGTGGAGCGATCTTGTCAGCTTAGAATGATGCCAGAAGTGGGGCGAATAACCTGGCAAGTTGCGTTGTATCTCCGCAATTTCACCGCATCAGCAGGTTTCACTACATCTCACCACCCCACCAAGTTTTTCGGTCACAGAGGCACGCGGGATAGGAAAGGAGGTGCCTTGCCACTGCCATCTTGGTTCCTCACACTGCCCGGCCAGTACCAACTCACACCTTTTTCCACCGCAACACACCGCACCATACACCCTCGCAGGTACCTGGTCGCAGAGACGCATGGGATGGGCGAGGAGGTGACTTACCACTGCCACTCTTGATTCCTTGCAAGTACCTTCCAAACGTGTACCAATTGCCACCATTCTCCACCACACTAAACCTCACCATACCCTCAGAAATCTTGTCACAGAGGCGCGTAGGATTGGCAAGGAGGTGATTGACTAGTGCAATCTCGATTCACACCTTTTCCCACCGCAACACACCGCACTATACCTCACCTCACCTCACCTCACCATCACCCCAGATATCTTGTCACAGAGGCGCGTAGGATGGGCAAGGAGGTGATTGACCGGTGCAATCTGACTGTGCTGTTCGAGCCGGGCCAGGAGGTGAGGGATTTTTGGGGGTGGGGAGGAAACCGGGGGGGGCGGGGGGGGGGGGGGGGAGGGTATGAAATGAGTGTGTTATTATTGAGGCGCCTCAAAAATGGATGCCTTTGAAATGAGAGTGTTATTATTGAGGCGCCTAAAAAATGGATGCCTTTGAAATGAGAGTGTTATTATTGAGGCGCCTAAAAAATGGATGCCTTTGAAATGAGAGTGTTATTATTGAGGCGCCTAAAAAATGGATGCCTTTGAAATGAGAGTGTTATTATTGAGGCGCCTAAAAAATGGATGCCTTTGAAATGAGAGTGTTATTATTGAGGCGCCTCAAAAATGGATGCCTTTGAAATGAGAGTGTTATTATTGAGGCGCCTAAAAAATGGATGCCTTTGAAATGAGAGTGTTATTATTGAGGCGCCTCAAAAATGGATGCCTTTGAAATGAGAGTGTTATTATTGAGGCGCCTAAAAAATGGATGCCTTTGAAATGAGAGTGTTATTATTGAGGCCCCTCAAAAATGGATGCCTTTGAAATGAGAGTGTTATTATTGAGGCGCCTCAAAAATGGATGCCTTTGAAATGAGAGTGTTATTATTGAGGCGCCTCAAAAGTGGATGCCTTTGAAATGAGAGTGTTATTATTGAGGCACCTCAAAAATGGATGCCTTTGAAATGAGAGTGTTATTATATTATTTTTCGGGGGAAAGGAGCTGATTGACGGCTGCAATCTGACTGTGCTTTTCGAGCGGGGGGCAGAGATGAGGGTTTAGCTAGCTCCGAGGGTGAGGGGCAATTTCTTTTCATTGGGCAAGGATGTGATTGCTTGCGGCAATCTGGCTGTGCCATCCGAACCAACCAGGGCAGGAGCTTCCTGTGATCATTCCTTCCAGGGTGTGTGTGCCTGTGTGTGTGTAGGGGGAGAGAGGCGTGAATCGTCCCACGAGTTCTGATTACAATCAAAGGGGAGGGGTGAACCGAGAATGGTTGCTTGTGGCAATCCATGGGGAGGGGTGGATGGTTGCATGTGGCAATCCATGGGGAGGCGTGAATGGTTGCATGTGCATTGTGCCTCGAATCGTCACACGCGTTCTGGTTTTAGTCGATTCAAAGAAACGAGTTATGTGTTACCCATGTGTCACCCATGTGTCGCCCATGTGTCACCCATGTGTCGCCCATGTGTCGCCCATGTGTCGTGCATGCGTTAGTCACCCATGTGTTACCCATGTGTTGCCCATGTGTCGCCCATGTGTCACCCATGTGTCACCCATGTGTTGCCCATGTGTCGCCCATGTGTCGCCTATTTGCTGCTGCGCGTGCAGGATCTTGGCGAGTTTCTTGCGGCCAATCAAGTGCATGTCGTAGCATCGCTGCCGTGCTACTCTGCTGACAACGTCAACAAGCAGGTACAACCCCGCTGGCCACCCTTCAGTCGTGGTGATGCTTCTAAGGTAGGGGGTTGCGAGGGTGTGAGGTATGAGGGGACAACCAGGTGCACATGGCAGTGTCGCTGCCAGGCTACTCGGCTGACAATGTAACAAGCAGGTACAACCCCGTTGACCACCCTTCAGTCGTTGTGATGCTTCTAAGGTAGGGGGTTGCGAGGGTGTGAGGTTTGAGGGGACAACCAGGTGCACGTGGCAGTGTCGCTGCCAGGCTACTCGGCTGACAATGTAACAAGCAGGTACAACCCCGTTGACCACCCTTCAGTCGTTGTGATGCTTCTAAGGTAGGGGGTTGCGAGGGTGTGAGGTTTGAGGGGACAACCAGGTGCACGTGGCAGTGTCGCTGCCAGGCTACTCGGCTGACAATGTAACAAGCAGGTATATCCCCGTTGGCCACTCAAGCTGGTAACAAGCAGGTGTGCTCTCCCTCGGGCACTCGAGCCGTGCCCCGGGCAGGTACGGCTGGGGTGCCCCGTACCCGAAGGAGCTCCTTCAGGTAGACGTTTTTTAGTCGAGTTAAAAAAATGGGGGGGGGTATGGGGTGTTTGTCAGGGGACAGGGGAGGGGGGGGCGTCAGGGGATGAGGGGGTATCAGGGGATGAGGGGATGAGGGGATGAGGGGATGAGGGGGAAAGCTGTTTCCTTAATCCCCTTGATCCCAATCCGCCCATCCCCATCTCGCGCATCCCCCTCCCCCCCCTCCCCTCACCCCCCATTCCCTTCGTCCGCATTCCCTCCCCTCTCCACCCATACCCACTTCCAGGTGTATTTTGAGTCGACTCAAAATACACCTCTCCACCCATACCCGCTTCCCCATTGCGCATCTACGGGGGTACCAGAGAGGAGGGGTGTTCGACGTAGCAGCACCAAGGCGCTTCAGCTGCTCCGCTCTGTTCGAGATCAGAGGGGAGGCGGGGTGTTCGACCTCCGCTCCGCACCAAGGCCCTTCCCCCCGCTTCCCCATTCACATTTCCTCTTTCCCCTATCCGCCCATCTGCCTGTCTGAGGGTACCAGAGGGGAGGAGGGGTGTTTGAACTTAGCATCAAGGCGCTTCAGCGGCTCTCCCCATGCCCACACCCTCCCCTCTCCCCTGCTCCCTCCACCTCACCTATCCCCATTTCCCCCCATCCGCTCATACCTGTCTGTCTGTGGGAATACCAGAGGGGGGGAGGGGTTCTCGACCTTAGCATCAAGGCGCTTCAGCTGCTCTCACTTCCCCCCACTTCCCCAATCACATTTTCTTTCCCCTATCCGCCCATCTGCTTGTCTCTGGGGGTACCAGAGGGGAGGAGGGGTGTTCGACCTTAGCATCAAGGCGCTTCAGCGGCTAAACAGCCTGGGGTGAGTGCGGTGCAGGGGTGTAAGAAGGGGGTGCATTGCGGTGCAGCTTGAGGCTATGTGCGCTGGCTTTCACCTCAGCAGCAAGGTGCTTCAGATGGTAAACTGTCTGGGGTAAGGTGTAGTGAAATGAGGTGCAGTACGGTACTGTCGGGTGCATTTGTGTTAAGGCTGTGAGTGTGCTGACTAATAGTCTGTGGGCACAGCATCAAGCCGCCTCAGCTGCTAGACAGCCTGGGGTAAATGAGGTGGAATGAGGTACAGTGCGGTACATTGCGATAGGGTGTGATTCTGCTGGAGAGTCCAGTGCAGTTTAAGACTGTGTGTGTTGGCTAACTGAAAGTCTTTGAGCTCTTTATCTGGCGATTCACTTGCCCAAAAGCTAGGGATGAGTGCGCTGCAATGAGGTGCAGTGCGGTTGGATGCGGTGGGCTGCAATATGCGTGCTCAACAGCACAGGCCGAGTGTGGTGAAATGCGGTGAAGTGCGGTGGAATGTGGTGGGGTGCAGTGGGATGTGGTGCTGTTGGGTGCAAACGAGTGCAAATTAGATATACAGTGGATTCAGTGGAGTGCACGGAGGCTCTCTCAAATCTAGGTCTTAATTAAAACATTATGTTTTTCCCTCCCCCTGTCCGCTGTTCCCTCCCCTAACCTCCTCCCTTCCCGTACCTGCCCCCTCCAGGTATGGCAAGGAAGGCTCGGGACTGGTGCTAGATCTGGTGTACAACCCTGTTGGCCCGTCCCTGCCCCCTGCTCAAGCGAAGCTGCAGGAGGCATACAAGGTGAGAAGGGGGGGTTGGTTGGATGACTGCAATCGGTGAGAATGAACGGCAAGAGTTGTGGGTAGGTACCAGCTCTCGTGCTACCTCTGGTGCGGCCTCTGGTGATAGGCTTGGTTGCAGCCCTGTTGGCCTATGTGAACTGAGACTGCTTCTAAGGAGCCTCAAAAGCATTCCTCCCCCCTGCTCAAGCCAATCTCGAGGAAGCATACAAGGTGAGATGGGCTTGGCAATGCACTGTTCTTTGAATGGAAGCACGAGACTGGTCATGTGTGTATGTGGTGATGAGTGTACTGCCATGTTGGCCCACCCCTCCCCCCTGCTCAAGCCAAACTGGAGGAAGCATACAAGGTGTGATGGGCATGGCAATGCATTGTATTTTGAATGGAAGTACGAGACTGGTCATGTATGAGGTAGGCTTGAGCATAAATCCAACCCGACCCTACCCGACCCGACTTTGCCCTACTGAATGCCGGGTTCGGGTCGGGTCGGGTCGGGTCAAGTTGAGTCGAAGTTCAGGAAATGTCAACCCGACCCGGGTTTAATAGGTCGGGTACTACTTGACCTGATTTCGGGTCGGGTCAGGTCGGGTTGGCATAGGGGCAGGGACGGGTAATCAGCGGACCCGAGGGGTCGGGTTTTGTCGGTCGGGTCGGGTCGGGTCGGGTCGGGTCGGGTCGGGTGAGGTCGGGTCAACCCTCCGCAAATGTCGACCCGACCCATCAAAAAGTCGGGTTCGGGTCGGGTTACCCGACCCGACCCAACCCGTCGCTCAAGCCTAGCATGAGGTGATGAGTGTACTGCCATGTTGGCCCATTCCTCCCCCCTGCTCAAGCCAAGCTGGAGGAAGTGAACAAGGTTGTGAGAGTAGGAGATAGTATAAGGTGATATGGATATACAGATAGTGAGGTGGATATTTCAGATGTTTTTGTATCTGTGTCACGTGTATTCTACCAGTCACCTACAGGCTAGAGTCTCGTGGAGTGAGCTAATTTCAAGATCTTGCCTCCTTCGACAGCGTTTTTCCTCCCTCCTTTCATCACAAGCCCTATCGCAAGCCCTGTCACAAGCCTTGTCACAAGCCCTGACACAAACCCTGTCACAAACCCTGACACAAACCCTGACACAAACCCTGTCACAAACCCTGTCACAAGCCTTGTCACAAGCCTTGTCACAAGCCTTGTCACAGCAGATCGGTTTCTTTTCTCGCCATCCCTACCTCTCAAAGCCAGCTCTTGAAATGCAGTTGCATATTGTTCACTGTTCATTGAGATGTGGCAGTCTGCCAGACACGGGTGAACTGCCGAGACGAGAGTGTTTCAGTTCTCATAATAAGAAGATATGGCAGTGAGTGAGTGAAAGGAGAGTGTTTCCTTCAACTTTCTCTGCTAAAAAGGGAATGTTTTTCTTTCATTAGCTGACTGCCTGTTAGGGCGAGCTCATGGCATGCCATGGCATATCGGTCAACAGCCATTTGTGACATTTGTGGCATGTCTGTACAGCATACCGAATTCGCACGTGCATCTTCTCCATCCTCCCATGCATTCTTTGCGTCGATCACCTTTTGAGTCGACTCAAAAGCATTCTTTGCGTCAATCACCCCTGCCTCCCAGAGCGAGCTCATGGCCTGCTATGGCATCTCGTTCAACAGTCTCTTCACCATCACCAACATGCCCGTCAAGAGGTAGGTTGGTTATGGGTGAGAGAGAGCATGCGCGTATGTGCACCTATGTACATGTGGTCCCTCTGTCTTATCTGTTTCTCTCAGAGCGAGCTCATGGCATGCTATGGCATATCCTTTAACAGTCTCTTCACCATCACCAACATGCCGGTCAAGAGGTGAGCTGGGGGTGAGCGCATGCACGTGTGTGTGATGGGAGTGAGCGCATGCATGTGTGTGTGTGCACCCTATGTCTTTATCTGGTCTCTCTGCCCTATATGCGTCATTTTTCAACAGTCTCTTCACCATCACTAACATGCCGGTCAAGAGATGGATTGAGCATTCTCTGCTGGTTTCATGCATGTGTGTGAGTGCATGTGTTTGAGTGCATGTGTGTCTATGCATGTATGTCTGTGCATGTGTGTCTACACATGTGTGTCTATGCATGTGTGCCTATGCATGTGTGTCTATGCATGTGTGCCTATGCATGTGTGTCCACGCATGGGTGCCTATGCATGTGTGTCAATGTGTGCTTCTACGCATATGTATCTATGCATGTGTGCCTTCGCATGTGTGTCTACGCATGTCTGTCTGTGCATATGCATGCGTGCCTGTGCATATTTCTAATGTGCAACGCGTTAGATCCTAAGCATAAACCCGAAACCCTGCCTTCTCTCATTACTTTGAATGCATTCTTCTTTTGACAGATTCGCATCGTTTTTGCACAGAGGAGGACAGCTCGAGAGCTACATGCAGCTGCTGGTAAGCTTTATAGAGAAGCTCCTTTACGGAGTACGTTTCTGTTTTTGCTGCAATTATTTCTGTTGGTATCTCCTTTCAATGAATTTGCTACTTTCCTTCGAAGATCAGCCCAGCTCGATTTTTGAGGCGCCTCAAAAATCCTTCAAAGATCAGCCCAGCTCGAGTGCTACATTGTACGACTGGCACATCCTTCCCCTCTCCACCTCTTCAGGTTAGTGCATTCAACCCTGCAGCAATGGGCAACGTGATGCGCCACCCTGTGTCTTGCCTTTTCTCCCCGTCTCTCCTCTCTCCTCTCTCCTCTCTGCTCTCTCATCTCTCCTCTCTCCTCTCTCCGCCCCACGCCTCCCTCCTCCTATCCTGCCCCTACTGCGTCTCACCTCACCCCCTCAGGTCAATGCGTTCAACCCAGCAGCAGTCGGCAACGTCATGTGCCACCCTGTGCCTTGCCTTTTCTCCTCCCTCCTTTCCTTATCCTGTCCTTGCGTGTCTCTCCGCACCCCCTCAGGTGAATGCGTTCAACCCAGCAGCAGTGAGCAGTGTGATGTGCCACTCTGTGCCTTGCTTTTTCTCACTATACCTCCCTCCTTTCATTCCCCTGTCCCTACGGTGTCTCTTCTCACCCCTCAGGTCAATGCGTTCAACCCAGCAGCAGTCGGCAACGTCATGTGTCAAAACCTTATCAACATCGACTGGTACGTTTATGTGGCTAGTAGGTGTGTGGCGAGTGAGTGTGTCTCTAGAGTGTGTGTAGCTAGGTGGCTGCTCCTTCTATGTCTGTGACAACGAAGTCATGTGTCGAAACCTTTTCAACATCGACTGGTACGTTTATGTGGCTAATGATGGGTGTGTGGCGAGTGTGTGTGATTCTCAGGCAAGGCGCTCTCTTTGACTGCGACTTCAACCAGCAGCTCAACGTCGGCCTCCCTCCCCAACCAACCACTGCTTCTGGCTCTCCCGCTTCCCCTCGATCTCCCCTTCTTCCGGCTCTCGCCTCTTCCCTTATCCCTGCTGATGTTCTCCCCTGTTGTCTTACACCCTCTCTCAGGCAGGGTGCTCTCTTTGACTGCGACTTCAACCAACAGCTCAACCTCAGTCGCCCTTCCCAACCATCCACTGCAACCGGCTCTCTTCCCTCCCTTCCCAACCATCCACTGCAACCGGCTCTCTTCCCTCCCTTCCCATCGCCTCTTCCCTTCTCCCCGTTGAGGTTTCTCTTCCCTTTCTCCCTATTTTTTGTACCCTTCCCAAGGCAAGGCGCTCTATTTGACTGTGACTTCAACCAGCAGCTGAACCTCAGCCTCCCTCCCAAAACAGCCACTGCTGCTGGCTCTGCCCCATCCCCTGCCCCCTCCACTCCTCACGTCCCATCACCTCCTCCCTTGTCTCCCCTGCTGTCTTATACTCTCTTTCAGGCAAGGCGCTCTCTTTGACTGCGACTTCAACCAGCAGTTGAATCTCGGCCTCCCTCCCAAACCAGCCACCACAGCCGGCTCTCCCTCTGCTCCTCCTCGCTCTGTGTTTGACATCGAATCTCTAGAAGAGCTTGTCAGCCGCCCCATTGCTACAGGAGCGCACTGCTACGGGTGAGTGGCTTGCGTACTGTAGCAGTGCGTCTTCGTAGCTCTCCCCCTCGCCTCCTCCTCACGCTTTGTTTGGCTTGGCGTCAAATCACCAGAGGAGCTTGTCAACCGAACCATCGCCACAGGAGTGCAATGCTACGGGTGAGTTTCTTGCGTACTGTAGCAAGCCGATATCGTGTCTTCAAAGCTCTCCCCCTCTCCTCCTCCTCACACTGTCTTTGGTGTCCAATCACTAGAGGAGCTTGCCGACCGTCCCATAGCCACAGCAGCACATTCCTGCAGGTGAGTTTCTTGCATACTGTGGCAAGCCTATACCTCTCCCCGTCTCCTCCTCCTCACACTGTATTTGGTGTCCAATCACCAGAGGAGGTTGTCAACCGTCCCATCGCCACAGCAGCACATTGCTATGGTTAAGCTGTTTATTGGATGAAACGCGTAACATATAGAAGTGAACCAAGTATACTTCAACATAACATTTGGCACTGAGCCGTTCCCTGAGTTTCCAACAAACTGAGTTCCCAGCATACTTCAGCCCATCACGAGCATTACACTAATGTTATGGGTGAGTGCTGTTTATTGTACTGTTTAACATGTAACTTGGACTCGTCCCTCGTCAACAGATGAACACCGCTAGGTAGAATTTTATGTGGGTATGTTGTCAATCTTTTGTGCAAAATGAATTATCATGCTACTGTCCCATCCTTTCTTCTACTTTCTTTTTACCTTTTTTCGCTTCGTCTTACAGGTGTACAGCAGGCACTGGTTCTAGCTGTACGGGTACGGTGGTGTAATGACACGTGCCAAGTTGTGTCATTTAGAAGCAATGCGAATGCCACACATTAGGGGTGCATATGATTTCAACACAGGATAATGAGCGTAAATGTGATGTAAAAAAACTCGCCGTACATGCTCGTGTGATTTCACTTCACATGCATAAAACGAGTTCATTTTCAGGTCAGAAGTAGGTTTTGCCTTGAGGGGTGAAATGCACGATCGTACTTGATGGGATGAAGTAACATAGACCCCTATCAGTATCAGTTTAGCTGATTGAGGTGTAGGTTACACTTCTTGCACCGTTATTGGAATGTTTAGGTATGGCCCCTTCAACTCTATCTTTATGCGAGCCTCATGACTCAATTGGACCCACATGATCCACTTGCAAGTTTGGCAACCCAGCAATTTCTTTGTCGGGCGACGGCCTCGGCATACATTTGACAGGCGGGCCGCGCTTTTCGGGAACGCGTGGGGAACCCGCATGCGAACTAGCTGAGGGTCATTGAGTAACCTCATACCTGGTCGCATGACCGTAGGACAGGGATTTCCCTGTTTCTTTCCCCTTGTGACTGCCAAGGATGGTTGACGAAACCGACGACTCGGCAAGAACCCGCGATAAATCGCAAGCTCGCCGCAGCTTCTCGCACAGCAACCCAGGCCAACACAGCAATATCCGCCAACTCCCCTCGGCCCAACTCCTGACTCCCCTCATCCTCAGAGTTCTCACACTTCCACCGTCCAAGAAAGTAAAATCGAGCAAGCATTTCTTGAGCAGCCTCCCTACGCATATATATTATCTCCCTCTACTCCCGCAAATTCCTCGTCATATATTTTCACTAGTTCCCGTTCACTCTAGATCTCGTGCCTAACCAGCTCGAACGTGGCACTCAATTCCTAGCTCTTTATTACAGGAGTTATTCTAAGATTGCAGAGTCCAAGCACAGAAGTCAAAAATCATTTTTTTTTTTTTTTTAATTTTAACCTCTAAAATGGCCCTGACACGCGTCCAATCAGTGCTATTGCTCCTCGTTCTCTCCCTCCTCCCCATCGTATCTCGCGCGTTGAATTTCGACTGCAATAACGAGCCAACCGACAGCATTTCCGTCCTCAGTTTCTGCACCGACGCCGGCGACCGCCGCACCTGCATGTACGGCAGCATTCCAGAAAATTATGACTACAACGCACTTCTGCGCGGCGCTCTTTTCTGTAAGGACTGCGCGGGAAGCGTGTGGCGACTGTCGCAGTGCTGCGACCTGGACTTGAGCGACTACTATCTCGTGGCTGGTCAGCAGGCGTACGCTGACTCCGCGAAAAACGCAATAAAAAAACTGAAATGTCCTGGAAATAAGGGGTGTAGCAATGGTTACCCCCAGTGTAATTGGAAGGGGTTCCAGGGTATTGCTCCCTATAGTAGGTATGCTGAGACAAGGGTATGGTAACCACATGATGCCGGTGTCTGTTAGGCAGGGCGGCTTAGGGGGTATCATGTGTTTACAAGCAGCAGAAGACAATCAGGACATACGTCCTCAGGACGTCAACGTCTCTGGAATCATAATAAAGCCTTGACGCCACATGTCACGTGGCCGCTTTGGGCTTTAGTGTGGCGAACGTGGGGATTCAGGTCTGATTGATTTTGGCGTGTTGCTGAAGATGGAGCTACTCGCTGATTTTGTGGAGCAGTGGCAATGGATCACATAGCGTGGTACCAGGGGTATATTATGCTGTACATGTTTCTGTGTATGTTGCAGCATTTGTGAATGGCAATATCATCATCTGTTAAATGTGCTAATTCCTACATCGTGCGTGTTTTTCATTGTGGAAAATCTTCTTCCACTTCAGTCTCACCAAGAGTAATGTATGCACCTAAGGATGTTCACCAACGAAGTGAGTGGCGTCCAGCACATAAGTTGGGTGTGTGAGAAGAAGTCTAAGTACTTTTTCATGGCAACCGTCCATATTTTCTACTGGCCTGCTTAGTTTCCAAATTTCGGAGATTCGTACAACGTTACTGAGTCTTGAGGCGAGTGAGTGAATATACGGAACGGGAAAACGCCACGAGGGCAAGTCAAGATGTGTCTGTTTCTCAGCTGTAGAACCTTTGTAACGCAATAGAGTGCTAAAGAACCGCACAGATTCACTCAGAGCCAACAGACATCGAACAGCTTATTGACACATCAAAGCACGTCATATCCACACCTGCCGTGCCAGTTGGATGTTCCAATTTGGCTCAATCAAGTCAACTCAAACCATGCGATATGGCCAGCAGCGCGAGAGAACATCATACACATCTCTTGCGAATTTGACAGCCAGTCATGCCGTTACAGGGCAGCAACGAGGGCCTATCATCGTGGCCCTAGCCCCTCCTACACCCTTGAACGATTCCAAAGAAACGCGCGAAACCAGCTTGCGAAGATCAAGGACACACGGCAAGACTCAGGAGAAGCACGCGAAACCAGCATGCGAAAACAATTCGCCAGCCTGGCGTCGCACGGCGAATTTTGTGACTCGGCGCGGCTTCATTAGAAATCCCTCCATTGCTGTACCAGTCACTCATTCGCCTGAAAGAACACTTAGCCCTCGAACAGGGGAGCTCACTCTTCCCTCCCCTCCCCAAATCCTGCACCCTTCTTCCCACGTCACAGCATGCAGCTGGTTCTCTCCTGTATTTAGCTTGTTCAAGCACCTGTGCCTTTTCAGGAAATCTCAACTAGTTCACTTCTCAGTTCCCAGGAAACCTGTTCCTTCATAGCAGAAATTTGTCAGCGAGCTTCACGCTCTGGCTAAGCACCTTTGCTAGAATCCTCGTCTTCCAATTCAGTGAGCCTCCAGCAGACCCTCGAGTGTAAGCTTTGGTTTCCGCAATAGACGAGTATTTTCCCACCAGGTTCCTTCGTACTAGTAGTAGGCGTCAGTCAACTGCACCAGCGACGTCCCCCCAGCGCCGATGGCGGCGAAAAATCCTCCCCTGATTCTCCTCGCGACTCTCTTCCTCTCCTCCCTTCTTCTCCCGCTTGCTCCGGCTCGCGCGTTCACCTTCGACTGCGCGAACGAGGTTAGCGAAACCGTTTCCATCCTGAGCTTCTGTAACGGGGATGGCTGGCGTCACACGTGTCTCTACGGCGGCGGATACGCTACCGACGGCTCGGGGGAGTGCACGCGAGTTGATAACGGCGCGCTGTACTGCACGGATTGCCAGGGGACCGAGCACGTGCTGGAGCGCTGCTGCGATATAGACCTCTCTGGTTACGAGCTGAGCGCAGGCCAGCAGGCCAACACGTATGATATCGAGGCAGGAATCAGCGTGCTGCAGTGCCCCGGGAACTCCGACTGCGCCGATTTTGGCTATCCGCAGTGTAACGGAGGTGGGTACGATGGGATTACTCCGTATTTCTACAACGAGTTTTCCTACTCGCGCGGTTACGATGTTTGCCCCGATTCCAGCAACGGCGGAGTGATGCTGCGCGCGTTGGAGCGCCCCCGCCCGCACAGCAGCGGAGTGCGCCTGCGCGAGGCGGAGGAATCCGCCTTTCCGGCGGAGGAGCTTCCTGCGGAAGAGGTTTCTGTCGCGGAAATCCGCGCCATTGCTGCCCCCCGTAGTGCGCAGGTGGGCGGAGTGACTAAGATGCGCCGCCGCCTGTGGGGAAGCGGACGCCCCTGGTCTCCCCCCAAGATGTACCGCCGCCGCCTGTGGGGAAGCGGGCGCCCCTGGACTCCCCCTAAGATGTACCGCCGCCGCCTATGGGGAAGCGGGCGCCCCTGGTCTCCCCCTAAGATGTACCGCCGCCGCCTATGGGGAAGCGGGCGCCCCTGGTCTCCCCCGAAGATGTACCGCCGCCGCCTGTACGGAAGCGGGAGGCAGTGGTACCCGTAACAACACAGGAGCAACAGCTAATTCTAGGCACGAGAGACCAGGAGCTAGAAGCAAAGCAACGGTGAGAGGAAGTGGGTTTGATGTGAGATGTAGAAGATGGAGATTGGTTAGATGATCGTGCGGTCCATAATGAAGGCTGATCAGGTAGCAAAGTTACAGGGTTTCGTGATAGTAGGGGCCAGAACGGGATTGTTGTGGTTCGGGATTAGAAATCATTGTTTTTAGTGTAGGAAGCGTGTGCTAGAAGATATGCTTGTACTCTCTTCTCTTGTACTTCATATTTTTTTTATGGCTCTTAATTTTACAGCGTAACTTCAACAGGGCTTCAGATTGGATTTTGAGGAGCTGTTGGCTCAGGGTGCCCCCAGAAGGAGCCACCGTTTCTCAGGGTCGGGTTCCAGAAGTTGCAAATTTTATCCGCGTAAATTTTTTCGAAAGCTGAATGATCAGGATGTCAAACATGTGTATTTGTTATGTTTGCATAGACTGTATAGGGTCATCTCTTAGAGGGTACAATACTTAGGTATATCTATCTGTACTCTCCCTCTATCCTATCATTCACTTCTCTCAGTTTGATATGGTATCACGCGTAGGTTAGGATCCCCCCACCTACCGCTTCCGCTCGTCCCCTAGCTAGGCCCCGCCG
This sequence comes from Closterium sp. NIES-67, assembly GCA_027943415.1. Lineage (NCBI taxonomy): Eukaryota > Viridiplantae > Streptophyta > Zygnematophyceae > Desmidiales > Closteriaceae > Closterium > Closterium sp. NIES-67. The sequence continues at coordinate 195,641 of BQMB01001718.1, read as the reverse complement.
TGCCTCCCCCCTAGCCCCGTCGCGACCTCCTGGGCCACGTCGTGCCCCTAGCCCTGCCGCGCCCCTCCTGGGCCCCGTCGCGACCCCCTAGCCCCCGTCGCAACCCCCTGGGCCCCGTCGCGACCCCCCAGCCCCGTCGCGACCTCATAGCCCCGTTGCGACCCTCCCGGGCCTTGCTGCGCCCCTCGCCCTGTAGTGCCCCTCCTGGGCCCTGTAGCGCCCCTCCTGGGCCCCGTAGCGCCCCTCCTGGGCCCCGTCGCGCCCCTCCTGGGCCCCTCCTGGGCTCTGTAGTGCCCCTCTTGGGCCCCGTCGCGCCCCTCCTGGGCCCCGTCGCGCCCCTCCTGGGCCCCATCGCACCCCGCCTCGGCCCCTCCTGGGCCCCGTAGTGCCCCTCCACGGCCGCGTCACGCCCCTCCTGGGCCCCGTAGCGCCCCTCCTGGGCCCCGTAGTGCCCCTCCAGGGCCGCGTCACGCCCCTCCTGGGCCCCGTAGCGCCCCTCCTGGGCCCCGTCCAGCCTTCAGGCCCCGTCGCGCCCTGCCCGGCCCCGTCGCGCCCTGCCCGGCCCCGTCGCACCTACCCGGCCCCGTCGCACCTGCCCGGCCCCGTCGCGCCCGCCCGGCCCCGTCGCACCCGCCCCCGGCCCCATCGCACCTGCCCGGCCCCGTCGCACCGGCCCGGCCCCGTCGCACCTGCCCGGCCCCATCGCGCCCGCCCGGCCCCGTCGCACCCGCCCGGCCCCGTCGCACCGGCCCGGCCCCGTTGCACCTGCCCGGCCCCGTCGCACCGGCCCGGCCCCGTCGCGCCTGCCCGGCCCCGTCGCGCCCGCCCGGCCCTGTCGCACCCGCCCGGCCCCGTCGCACCCGCCCGGCCCCTTCGCACCCGCCCGGCCCCGTCGCACCCGCCCGGCCCCGTTGCGCCCTGCCCGGCCCCTGCACTCATCCCTGCCCCGGCCCCTTCCTCCTCACTGGTACGGTCCCCCCCCCCCCCCCCCCTCCCTGCACTGCCCTGCACCGCATTGCACAGCCCTGCACCGCCCCGCACCGCCCTGCACTGCCCTGCCCCGCGCTGCACCACCCTGCACTGCTCTGCTTTGCACTGCACTCCACTGCACCGTACTGTCCCGTCCTGCCCTGCCCCTGATGGCGACGAAGCTTCGCTTCGACGCTGAAGGCCAGCCTCTGGAGTTCGAGGCGTGGCTTGCCGACCTCCGGCGCCAACTCACTGGCCAGCGGCAGGATGGTGAACCGCTTTCCGCACACCTTGACGGTACGCTCCCCTGCCCAGACCCCCCTGCTATTCTGCCCGCTGACTCCACACCCACTGAGCTCGAGTCTACTGCTGCCACTGCCCGTGCGCGCTCCGTATGGCTTTCACGCGAAGCTGTCGCCCAGCTTGCCATTAGCAACGCCCTTCCCGCGTCCGAGCGCCCTCGCTTTAGGTCCCTCACTACTGCTCAGGCATACTTAGATGCTGTCATCAAGCGCTATTCCACCCCTCCGGTTGCCTCGGTGGGTCGCATGATCCTCCCGATGCTCTTTCCTGACCTTGCATCTTTCCCCACTGTCTCTGACCTCGCTGCCCACCTGCGCTCGATAGATGAGACCTGGCGCGCTGCCTGCACTGACGCACAGCTTAGAGCCCACCAGCCGCCCATTACCTCTACCCTTTACCTGCTTGCCACCCGCCTCCCTGACCGCCTTGCTGTCGCCCGCGACCGCTTCCTTAGCATTCACCCCGCAGACCTCACCCTCACTGACTTTGTCGACACCCTGACTGTGATTGAGACCCACCACCGCTCCATCGCCCAGGCGAGCGGTACCGTGCCGGTCCCTATCTTTCAGGGTTGTGCCCCCGCTCAGTGTACCTTCTCCGACGGCTCTGCCGCTGTGGCTGAGACTGCTGCTGCAGCGCAGTTTCGTTCGGGGAAGGGCCGCCGCCCCAAGGTTGGGCGCGGCGGAGGAGGCGGGGGTGCTGGAGGGGGTGGTGGTGGGGTCGGGTCGTCTGGTGCTGGAGCGGACGAGGGTACCCTGCCCAGTCCAGCTTAGCCGCTGCCCCTGCAGTCGCAGCAGCAGCAGCCGCAGCAGCCGCCGCAGTCGCAGCAGCCGCAGCACCCGCCACAGCCGAGGCAGACGAGTGTCCTCCCGCCCGGGTGGCCCGGCGCTGGCGGTGGTCGGGCGCGTGGTGGTGTACCGAGTGGTGGTTCCGGGGGCGTGCGTTGTCAGTACCAGATCCAGACCGGTCCTCGCCGCGGCCTCGTTTGCGGTAAGATCGGTCATTCCACTCCCCGCTGTTTTCGTCGCCTGGACAACCTGTTCCGTCAGCGCTTCGGCCCGTCGCCAGACCTCCCGGACTGGCACAGCATGCTTAGACGTAGTATTCCGATTTTTGACTTGGACATGGATGCCATTGTTGCTGCTCTGCATGTGATGTATGCTGATGACTCTAGTGTGCTTCCCGCTTATTACTCACTGTCATCTATTGTAGGTGTGCCTAGCTTAGCCTCCCCTGCTGCGTCAGGCGTAGGATCCCCTGCTTTTTTTAGTCTTGGTGCTTCCGCCGTCGACCCCACGCCAGACGCCTCTGCTTCGCTTTCCTTCACCTTGGACTCTGGCGCTTCCCGGTGCTTCTTCCGCGACTCCACTACACTGACGCCGCTTCCTAATCCTGCTGCCGTTTCTCTTGCTGACCCCTGCGGTGGTCCGGTAGTCGCCCGCAGTTCCACCACCCTTCCCTGTCCGGCGGTTCCTTCGGGCTCTCTCACAGGTCTGCATACCCCCTCGTTCTCCAGGAACCTAGTTGGTGTCGGCTGCCTCCAGGACCTTGGCGTCACCACTACGTTCCCTGGTCACGAGCGGTATGCTGTCTGTACCGAGGCCGCCACTGGTGCCCCCCTGTCCACGTTCCCCCGGGACCCGGTGTCCGGCCTGTTCACTCTGGACACCGTGACCCCCCCGGCTGGAGCGCTCATCCAGGTTGCTGCTGCCTGCTCCTGTCGGTCCCTCACTCACCCGACTCTCCTTTGGCACCACCGCCTAGGTCACCCTGCGCTCCCGCGTCTGCGTCACATGTTACAGCACGGTCTTGTCCTTGGTCTCCCAGGTTCTCTCCCTGCGTTTCCCTCCTCCCCAGCCCCACCTTGCACGCCTTGTGTCAAGGGTCGGCTTCGCCGTGCCCCTCACTCCTCCTCGTTTCCCCCTACAGCCGCGCCGCTGCAGACCCTGCACCTGGACGTCTGGGGCCCCGCCCCTGTCCCTGGACCGCGTCGAGAGCGCTACTTCCTTGTCCTTGTCGACGACTTCACTCGTTACACCACAGTCTTTCCCCTGGAGCGTAAGGCCGACGTGCCTGGCGCTCTCATCCCCTGGCTTGTCTCTGCGCGTGTCCACCGCGGTCTCCCTGTCTTGCGTCTTCACTCCGACCGTGGTGGCGAGTTTGCCTCAGGTGTCCTTGGTTGCTTTTGTCGTGCGGAGGGCATCATCAGACGTTCACCCTACCGGACTCCCCACAGCAGAATGGGGTCGCTGAGCGACGCATCGGTTTGGTCATGGAGGTGGCTCGCACCTCCATGATCCATGCCGGTGCACCCCATTTTCTGTGGCCGTTCGCTGTGCGCTACGCTTCTCACCAGCTTAACTTGTGGCCGCACCCTCAGCAGCCGCAGGTTTCGCCGACCCGTCTTTGGACTGGGTCTCCTGGTGACGCGTCTGCGTTCCACGTCTGGGGCTGCCTTGCTCACGTCCGTGCCTCCGGCACGGACAACCTCACTGCCCGCACCCTTCCCTGCGTCTTCCTCGGTTTTCCCCTTGACGCGTCCGACTGGCACTTTTACCACCCGCCGTCTCTCCGCTTCTTTCACTCTCGCGACGTCACCTTTGACGAGTCCGTCTCCTACTACCGCCGCTTCCCCCACCGTGGTCCCCCGGTTACCCCCCCCCTGTTCCTGGTCACTCCTTCCCCGGTAGTCCCTGCCCCTCCTCCTCCTCCTCCCCGTCCTGCCCCCTCTGGTGTGTCCCACGTCACCCCCCTCCCGTCGGTAGACCCGGTTGAGGAGTCTTCTGACTCTGGTGGCCCTGCTGCGCAGTCCTCACCGGCCGCCCCTCCCCGGGCATCCCCTCCCCATTCCCCTCCTCCACTGCCTCTGCCGCCGCTGCCACCGTCGTGGTCGCTGCCGCCGCCGCCGCCCCCGCCGCCGCTGCCACTGTCGCAGCACCCGTTCGCTGACTCTGGGGGTGCTTGTCCCGATCGCCCTGGGGGTGGTCACTCTGGGGGTGCTGGTGTGGAGTGTGCCGGTGGTAGCCGAGGAGCAGCTTGCGGTCCAGGTGTCGCCGTTGTGCCGCCGCAGCAGCAGTCCCCGCCGGTGTCAGCCCTTCGCCTGCTCGGCCTTCCGTCCCCCGACCCTGCGTCTGTTCCTCTCCGACCGTCTCCTCCTTTTCCCGTCTACGGCCCTGTGTTCCCTCCGCCGGACTCGTCCCCGGCCCGTCTCCCCCCTCGTTCCCCTCCTGTGTCCCCTCCCCTGTCTCCTGACCTGACTCCTTAGTCTCACGTCTGGTCTCACCGTCCCTCCCGTGCTCGTCCTGCCTCGCCTGTCTTGCGCTCCCACCCTATGTTGCTTCGTTCCCACGCGTCTCGTCCTCCCCTTCTGCCGTCGCCTCCTCCGTCCTCCCTTGTGGTTGCACCCCCCCCGCTGTCTGACTACCTTCGTGCCGCTCGTCCTCTTGTTCCTCGGGTCCTTGCCTCTCTCGTTACCGACCCGTCTGTTCCGGTCTCGTGCCTTGACGCTCTTGTCGCTGACTTTGCCTCTACCCGCCGCCTTGACTACGCCACCGCTCTGGTCTCTGACCCTGCCTGTCCTCCGTCTGTCGGGGGTGCTCCTACCCTTGGCATTGACGTCCTGGAGGACTGCCAGTTCGAGCTTGCTTTCCTGTCTGAGGCTGCTCCCCATCTCTGTTCCATGCTGCTAGTCCCTGAGGGTGACCCAGACGCTTTCGACATTCCGACCCCTCGCACTTACGCTGAGGCGACTTCGGGACCCTGGGCCTCGCAGTGGATAGCTGCCATGGAGCAGGAGATGGCATCTTGGAGATCCACCGGCACCTTCGTCGACGCAGTTCCCCCGCCTGGGGTGAACGTAGTCGATGGCCGCTGGCTCTTCAAGGTGAAGCGCCCTCCTGGAGAGCCGCCTGTGTTCAAGGCGCGCTATGTGGCTAGAGGCTTCAGTCATCGTGAGGGGGTGGACTTCTTCCAGACCTTCACTCCGACCCCGAAGATGACTACTCTTCGGTTTCTGTTACACCTAGCTGCTCCGAGCTTCACTCCCTCGACTTCTCCACTGCCTTCCTTCAGGGCAGCCTACACGAGCAGGTCTACTTGCGTCGTCCTCAGGGCTTTACTGGCACCTTCCCTCCTGGGACCCAGTGGCTCCTACGGCGCCCCATCTACGGCCTGCGCCAGGCTCCCCGTGAGTGGCACGACACGCTGCGTGCTACGCTTGCTGACCTGCAGTTCTTTCCGTCTTCCGCAGACCCCTCACTCTTCGTTCGTGCTGGCCAGACTCCGTTCTACATCCTTGTTTACGTCGACGACCTGGTCTTCGCCACAGCAGACAGGGACGCACTGGCCTCCGTGAAGGCAGAGCTGCTGAAGAGACACACGTGCACTGACCTTGGAGAACTGTGCCGCTACCTTGGCTTGCAGATCTCCAGGGACAGAGCATCGCGCACCATCACCCTGACTCAGTCACACTTGGTGCGCCAGGTCCTTCAGAGGTTCAGCCTTCAGTTCTCCTCTGCACAGCCCACCCTTCTGCCTGTAGACCACAGACTCTCCGCTCCAGTGTCTGAGGAGTCGGTAGAGCCCAGCGGCCCCTACGCAGAGCTGGTGGGTTGCCTCATGTACCTGATGACTTGCACTCGCCCAGATCTCGCATACCCTCTCAGCATCCTGGCTCGCTTTGTGGCCACAGGCAGACACCGGCCGCAGCACTGGTCTGCCGCTAAGAGGGTTTTGCGTTATCTTGCTAGTACATCGGGCATGGGGTTAGTGCTAGGAGGACGCAGGCCAGTGGTCCTTACTGGACACAGAGACGCTTCGTGGGCAGACGACGCCGAGACACTCAGGTCTACCCAGGGCTACTGCTTCAGCCTTGGCTCAGGTGCCGTCTCGTGGAGAGCTACCCGCTCCTCGTCTGTTGCCCAGTCCAGCTGTGAGACTGAGATCTACGCTGGTGCCATGGCGGCACAGGAGCTCCACTGGCTGACCTTCTTGCTCACTGACTTAGGTGAGCGGCCTAGCTCTGCCCCGGTCCTGTTCGCTGACAACAGGGCCATGATCCTCCTGTGTCAAGAGCCTCGACTCGAGGGCAGAGCGAAGCATATTCAGCTGCGGTACTCCCTCATGCGTGAGCTACAGCAGCGACGTCAGGCTCGCGTAGTACACTTGGCCTCAGGTGCCAACACAGCTGATATCTTTACGAAGGCGCTTGCGCCTAAAGATCATCAGCGGCACTGTGTACAGCTTGGTCTAGTTCCTGTAGCCTCTCACTTGCTAGGGCCTTGACTTTGTACTGTCCTTTATATGTATACTCAGACTGGACTTGTGTCCTCTCCCAGTGGCTGGACTAGTAGTACCGCCCTGGTCTTATTCTCGCCTTGTCTGTACTCCTTCTGACTGGTCTCTTAGACCCTTGTCTCAGAGGTTGGACTAGTAGTGCCGCCCTGAGCTGCTTGTTTAGAACATTCCCTTATGCAGTCTAGGGGGTGTGTCAAACATGTGTATTTGTTATATTTGCATAGACTGTATAGGGTCATCTCTTAGAGGGTACAATACTTAGGTATATCTATCTGTACTCTCCCTCTATCCTATCATTCACTTCTCTCAGTTTGATACAGGACTGAAATTTTTCAGAGCTGAGATGATAGGTTGAACCTTTGCGATTTTTTTAGGGTGGGTAGGATTTTAACCTAGCACGTTATGTTAGACAGAGCATATTTTGTCAGACCAAAAAAAAAAAAGAAAAAAAAAAGAAAGAAAGAAAGAAAAAAAACCTTGACTCATCAGGTACATTTTTTAGGCTTCTGATCCTTATATCAGATTGGACTCCACTGCATACAAATTCTCACACTACTAGCGTGATTTTGGCCAAGGACCAGTCACGCCCCTCACACCTGCTCCAATTCGCGTCAGACTGCCTGCGTGATTTTGGCGAAGGACCAATCACACCCCTGACATCTGCTCCAACTCGCGATACCTGCGTCATTTTGCCGAAGGTTTACTTACGCCCCACACACCTGCTCCAGCTCGCGTCAAACTGCCTACGTGATTTTGGCGAAGGACCAATCACGCCCCTCACTTGTGCTCCAACTTGTTAAGAAAGCTAGGCTAGTAGGAACGGTAGGAAGTCATGGAATGGCGTGGGGGTTTTTTGGAGCTAGGAGAGAAGGAAAAGAGAGTAAGACTAGAAAGAGAGAGGGATACACGGAGAGGATTGTACCCTCTAAAGTAGAGTTCAGTAACACCTACCAAGCCTACCAATTACATAACAAAATATATAATTTAACACACCCCTTAGGCTTGGTTGTAACAAGCCCACACACACCCACACCCCCTAACCTATCCCGCCCTTTCCTAGCAGCAACACTCACGGCCCGGGAGATGGCAATGGCGGCAGTCGCGGCAGTGACGAGAGCGACTGTGGCGGCGGCGTGCGGCGGCTACAGGCCAGCGGAAACAGCGGCGGCGGCGGTGGCTTCAACGTCTGAGGCGAGTGCAGCAGCCCCCGCCCTCTCGGCGGCATGGCCAATCTCCTTGGCGAGGGGAGAGGAGGGGGGGGGAGGGGGGGGGGGGGGGGTCGGGGCGAATCTTCACCGAGGCACCATGGCTGGCGCGACGCTTACTGGCGTGAAGGCGTTACGACTGGCGCCTAGGATAGGGCGTTGGCCACAGCTGTCCATGCGCTGGCGTGGCGAAGCCACCACGCCAGCACAACGGCACGGCGACCCAGCGGCACGGCGGCGCAACGGCACTGTGGCACGGCAGCATGGCGGGACGGCGATACGACGGCACTGAGGCACGACGACGTGACGGGGCCGGCGCGGCGTGACGGGGCCAGCGCGGCGTGACGGAGCCAGCGCGGAATGACGGGGCCAGCGCGGCATGACGGGGCCAGCGCCGTGTGACGAGGGGGGGGAGTACGCTGCGGAAGCATGAGGAGAAGGCCCGAGCGAAAGGGGCCTGCTCTGAAACCATGTTAAGAAAGCTAGGCTAGTAGGAACGGTAGGAAGCCATGGAATGGCGTGAGGGTATTTTGGAGGTAGGAGAGAAAGTTACGAGGGAAAAGAGAGTGAGACTAGAAAGAGAGATGGATACAAAGAGGGGATTGTACCCTCTATAGTAGAGTTTAGTAACACCTACCAAGCCTACCAATTATATAACAACATATATAATTTAACACGGCTTGTGTCACCTGCGTTATTTTGGCGAAGGACAAGTCACGCCCCTCACAGCTGCTCCAACTCGCCTCGACCAGTCAGATAGGATTCTGTTTCAGGCTGGAAGTCCATTAAGGCTGATAATTCAGGGTGACCAAAACAAAAACACACAATATTTTAGGCCTGCTCAAATGACAAACCCTTAAATTCAGGCCTAGGAAAAATCAAAAGCTGAAAAAATAGGACGACCCTAAAAAAACACCCTGATATACAGGATTTTTAAGGGCATTTTGTCCTGACTTCTGAAGCCCTGACTTCTGAAGCCCTGACAACAGATAACACATATGAATTATATCAATTGGTATGGAAATCATGAAATTTGGATCATTCTATGCCTAGGGCTGTTTTGTCAACTTATACATATCTTTATATATAGAAGTTATAGGCTAGAAAGGATTAGTTCTTAGAGAGTACTTCCCAACCCTATATCTTTCTTGTACTCTCTTGTTTCAACATACTTTCTTGACTTAACATGGTATCACGAGTAGGTAGGTCCACCCACCCGCTTCCGCCCCGTGCCCTAGCCTACCGCGCCTCGCTAGACCTAGCCGGGCCCTCATGCCCCTACGCCCCCTCGCCCCCTCGCCCCCTAACCGGCCCCCACGAGCCCCTACCGGCCCCTCGCGCCCCTACCGGCCCCTCGCGCGCCCCTACTGGCCCCCCGCGCCCTTACCAGCCCCGCGCGCCCCTACCGGCCCCTCGTGCCCTAGCCAGCCCCGTGCGCCCCTACGGCTCCTCGCGCCCCTACGGCCCCTCTCGCCCCTAGTCGGCCCCTCGCGCCCCCCAGCCGGCCCATCGCGCCCCTACGGCACTCGCGCCCCTACCGGCCCCTCGCGCCCCTACCGGCCCACCGTGCCCCTACGGCCCCTCGCGCCCCTAGTTGGCCCCTCGCGCCCCCTGCCGGCCCATCGCGCCCTCTACTGCCCTCACGCCCCTACCAGCCCCTCCCACCCCTACCGGCCAACCGTGCCCCCAGCGGGCCCCTCGTGCCCTAGCCCGCCCTAGCCGGCCCAAGCCGGCCCCTAGCCGGCCCAAGCCGGCCCCTAGCCGGCCCTAGCTGGCCACGTGTGCCTTCACCGGCCCCCTGCGCCCCTGCCGGCCTCTCTCCCCCTAGCCGGCCCACTGCGTCTCCACCGGCCCCTCCTAGCACCCGAGCTGGCTCCTCTCGGTCCTGCTGGAGCACCCTTCTGCCGAGCCGTCGAGTTGCTGAGCCGTCGAGCCGCCCTACCGCCGAGCCGCCGAGCAGCCGTACCGCCGTACCACAGAGTCGCTGTGACCCCGAGCTGCCTTGCCATCGAGCCGCCGAGTCGCTGAGCCGCAGAGCCGCCGTATCGCTGCGCCGCTGCGCCGCCGAGCCGCCGTGCTGCTGTTCCACTGTGCGAAGGCAGACGCCGTTCTTTGCTTGGACGCTAAGGGGCACGCGATCGGCCTCGCCGCCTTGCTCGTCGACCTCCGCCGACACGTGACAGGTCAGCGCCAGGATGGGCACTCCCTGGCTATGCATATTGATGGCTTGCTCCCCCGCCCCCCTGCGCCAGATCCCCTCCATGCTGACCTTACCATTGCTGAGAGTGAGGCATTTGCTGCTGCTGCGCTCGCTCGCGCTGTCTGGGATTCTCGCGATGCTATAGCACAGCTTGCCATAAGCCATGCCCTTCCCCTGTCTGAGCGTCTGCGCTTCACCACTGTCGCGAACGCCAAGGATTTCCTAGATGCAGTAGTTGCACGCTACTCCACGCCTGCCTCCGCCTCAGCTGGCCGCATCATCCTACTCATGCTCTTCCCTGATCTTTCCACTTTCCCCACCGTAACTGACCATGCTACTCACTTCCATGCACTAGAGACCAACTACCGCGCTGCTAGCTCTGCCTCCCACGTCACTGCCTTCCCCCCACCTTTCTGTGCTACACTTTACCTCATCGCCATGCGCCTGCCTGACCGCTTAGCCACTGCCCGCGACCACTTCCTTAGTCAGCACCCTGCCGACCTCACCCTGAACGACTTAGTCACTACTCTGTCTGAGATAGAGTCTCGCCAGCGCACTATCGTTCAGTCGAGCGGTGTTGCGGCAGTCCCTACCTTTCAGGGCTGTGCTCTCTCCCAGTGCACTTACGCTGACGTCTCCGCCGCAGTTACCACGACTGCGCCTGCCCCTGAGACAGCAGCTGCGGCTTACTCGCAGTAACGCCAGCGCCGGGGACGCCGTGGCCCCAAGTGAGGACATGGTGGCGGCCCTAGTGGTGGTGGTGGTGGCGGGGACGGTTGTTCGGACGAGGGGGTTGGAGCTGGTGCCCAGGAGCAGCAGCAGTCGCCGCAGTCGCAGCCGCAGCCGCAGCCGTCGCAGCCTCCCGCCAGGGTGGCCAGAAGCCCCAGGAGGTGGTGGTCGCGGTGGTGGCCCTCGCAGCTCGGCGTCCACCGTCGGCTTAGGTTCTGTGAGCTGCCAGTACCAGCTCCAGACCGGGCCCCTCCGCGGCACGGTGTGCTGCCGCCCGCACCCCACCGCTCGCTGGTTCCACCCTCGACCACCTTTTCCTGTCGTGGCTCGCAGCTACACTTCCCTTCCCTGTCCGGCGGTTCCCATGGGTTCCCTTACAGGCCTGCATATCCTTTCCTTCTCCAGGAACTTAGTTGGTGTGGGCTGTCTTCAGGACCTCGGCGTCACCACTACGTTCCCTGGTCAAGAGCGGTACGCGGTCTGTACCGCGACTGCCTCAGGTGCCCACCTTGCGACATTCCCTTGGGATGCTGTGTCTGGCCTTTTTAAGCTGGATACTGCGCCCCCCCCAGCGGGCGAGTCCTCCTCCGATTCTGCGTCCACCCAGGTTGCTGCAGCCTGCTCATGTCGGTCGCTCACTCAACTGTCGCTTTTGTGACACTACCGCCCAGGTCACCCCGCACTCCCGCGTTTGCGTCACATGTCTCAGCACAGTCTTGTCCTAGGCCTTCCTGCGTCGCTCCCTGCTCTCCCTCCTTCGCCGACACCGCCGTGCACGCCCTGCGTCGAGGGCCAGCTGCGCCGTGCTCCTCACTCCTCCTCGCTTCGCCCTGCCACTGCACCCCTCCAGACCCTACACTTGGACGTCTTGGGCCCGGCCCCGGCCCCTGGACCGCGTTGCGAGCGCTACTTTCTTGTGCTTGTTGACAACTACACGCGCTACACCACGGTGTTTCCCCTGGAGCGGAAGGTCGACGTGCCCGACGTTCTCATCCCGTGGCTTGTAGTTGCGCGTCTGCACCGCGATCTCCCTGTGCTGTGTCTGCTCACTGCTCGCACTATCCCCTGTGTCTTCCTCGGTTTCCCCCTTGACTCGTCTGACCGCACTTCTACCACCCGCCGTCTCACCACATCTTTCTCTCCCGTGACGCCACTTTCGACGAGTCTGTCTTCTTTTACCACCGCTTTCCTCACCGAGGTCTCCCAGTTTCCCCCCCATTGTTTCTGGTTTCCACTCCCCCGGTCGCCCCTACTTCCCTCCCTCCCCAACCTGCTCCGTGCGGTGTGTCTCACGTCACTCCCCTCCCGTCGGTTGTCCCAATCGAGGAGTCGACTGACTCTGGTGGCCCAGCGGTGCAATTTCCGCCGCCTGTCCCTCCCCCGGTGTCTCCTCCTTCCTCGTCGCAGTCGCCGCCGTAGCCGCCACCGCCGCAGCCACAGCAGCCGCAACCGTCGCCGCAGCCGCGGCCGTTCGTGGACTCTAGGGGTGCTGGAGTTGAGGACGGTGCTAGTCCTGGGGCTCCTGTCGTGGCTTGTCCTGGCGGGCTCGGGGATGGCACCGACCCTGGAGAGGGTTCTCACTCTGGGGGTGCTGGCATGGAATGTACCGGCAGTAGCACTGGTGCAGCTGGTGGTCCAGGTGTCGGCGTCGAGTAGCAGCAGCAGTCGCCGCCGATGTCCGCCCTCCGCCTGCTCGACCTTCCCTTCCCTGACCGCTCGCCTACGCCTCACTCGCCGTCCCCTCCTCTTCTTTTCCACGGTCCTTTGTTTGCTCCGCCGGACTCGTCCCCGGCTCGTTTCGCCCCTCGTTCCCCTCCTGTTACTCCTCCTCTTTCTCCTTAACCGACGCCTCCGTCTCACGTCTGGTCTCGCCGTCCCTCTTGTGCTCGTCCTGTCTCTCCTGTTCAGCATTCTCACCCTATGTTGCTTCATTCCCACGCGTCTCATCCTCCCCTTCTACCTTCACCTCCTCCGTTGTCGCTCGATGTCGCGCCTCCTCCACTGTCTGACTACTTTCGTGCTGCTCGTCCTCTAGTTCCTCGGGTCCTTGCCTCCCTCGTTACCGACCCGTCAGTTCCTGTCTCAAGTCTTGACGCTCCTGTCGCTGCTGTCGCTGCCTTTGCCTCTACCGGCCGCCTTGACTACGCCACGGCTCTGGTCTCTGACCCTGTTTATCCTCCGTCCGTCGGGGGTGCTCCTGCCCTTGGCAGTGGCGTCCTAGAGGACAGACAGTACGAGCTTGCTTTCCTGTCTGAGGCTGCTCCCCATCTCTGTTCCATGCTGCTAGTCCCTTAGGGTGACCCCGACGCCTTTGACACCCCGACCCCTCGCACTTACGCTGAGGCGACCTCGGGACCCAGGGCCTCTCAGTGGATAGCTGCCATAGAGCAGGAGATGGCATCTTGGAGGGCTACCGGCACTTACGTCGACGCAGTTCCCCCACCTGGGGTGAACGTAGTCGATGGCCGGTGGCTCTTCACGGTGAAGCGCCCCGCCTGTATTCAAGGCGCGCTACGTGGCTAGAGGCTTTAGTCAGCGAGAGAGGGTGGACTTCTTCCAGACCTTCGCCTCGACCCCGATGATGAGTACTCTTCGGGCGCTCCTACACGTAGCAGTACTGCGTGACTACGAGCTCCACTCCCTTGACTTCTCCACTGCTTTTCTTCAGGGCAGCTTATACGAGCAGGTCTACCTGCGCTGTCCTCAGGGCTTCACCGGTACCTTCCCTCCTGGGACCCAGTGGCTCCTTCGGCTCCCGGTCTACGGCCAGCGACAGGCGCCACGTGAGTGGCACGACACGTTGCGTGCTACGCTAGCTTAATTGCAGTTCTTTCCCTCATCTGCAGACCCTTTGCTCTTCGTTCATGCTGGCCAGACTCCGTTCTACATCCTTGTCTACGTAGAAGACATGGTCTTCGCCACTGCAGACAGAGACGCGCTGGCCTCCGTGAAGGCTGGGCTTCTGAGGAGACACACCTTCACTGACCTGGGAGAGCTGCACTGCTACCTTGGCCTGCAGATCTCCAGGGACAGAGCAGCGCGCACCATCACTCTTATACAGTCACATTTGGTGCGTCGGGTCCTTTAGAGGTTCGGTCTTCAGCTCTCTTCCGCACATCCCACACTTTTGCCAGTAGACCACAGGCTCTCGGCTCTAGTTACAGAGGAGTCAACAGAGCCCAGTGGTCCTTACGCAGAGTTGGTGGGTTGTCTCATGTACCTGATGACTTGTACTCGTCCAGATCTCGCATACCCTCTCAGCATCCTGGCTCGCTTTGTGGCCACAGGCAGACACCGACCACAGCACTAGTCAAACGCTAAGAGGGTTTTGCGTTATCTTGCGAGTACATCGGGCATGGGGCTAGTGCTGGGAGGACGCGGGCCAGCGATCCTTACTGGACACACAGACGCTTCTTGGACAGATGACGCTGAGACCCTCAGGTCCTCCCATGGGTACTGCTGCCTTGGTTCTGGTGCCATCTCGTGGAGGTCCACTCGCTCCTCGTCTGTTGCCCAGTCTAGCAGTGAGGCTGAGATCTACGCCGGTGCCATGGCGGCACAAGAGCTCCGCTAGCTGACCTTCTTGCTCTCTGACTTAGGTGAGCGGCCTAGCTCTGCCCCGGTTCTGTACGCTGACAATAGGGCCATGATCTTCCTGTGCCAGGAGCCTCGACTTGAGGGCAGAGCGATGCACATCCAGCTGCGGTACTTCCTCCTGCGCGAGCTCCAACAGCGTCGCCAGGCCCGCATAGTACACTTGGCCTTCGGTGCCAACACAACTGATATATTTACTAAGGCGCTTCCGCCTAAAGATCATCAGCGACACTGCTTACAGTTAGGTCTAGTCCCTGTAGACTCTCACTTGCTAGGACCTTGATTATGTACTCTTCTATATTTATGTCTTCCAGACTGGCCTTGTGGCTTTTCTTCCAGTGGCCGGACTAGTAGTTCCGCCCTGGTTTGCTCTTGTCTTGTTTGTACTCTTGCTGAATGATCTTTAGACCCCTGCCTCAGAGGTTGGACTAGTAGTGCCTCCTTGAGCTGCGTGTTTCTTGCTTTGCACTGCCCCTTATCTAGCCTTGGGGGTGTGTCAACTTATACATATCTTTATATGTATAATTTATAGGCTAGATAGGATTAGTTCTTAGAGAGTACTTCCCAGCCCTATATCTTCCTTGTACTCTGTTGTTTCAATTTACTTCTAGTGTTAACATGTTTATTAAGTTATGATATTACTCATCAGAGGAGATAATTATATAATCTAAGAGAATTCCGTCAAAATGTTATACCTTATCTAATTATCTTATACCTGGTTGGGGGAGCAAGGGGGGCATGATTTCCTAAAACGAGGGGAAGCGTTTAGTATTTCTCCTTGTCCTTTTTGAAAGAGTATTGCAGCCATTTGAAACGTGTATACATTGGTTACGAAAGTTGTATTCATCGAAGTCTCCTTCCATGTCAGCAGGCATTCCTATGGCTCAGCCAAGTCAACGCCATCCCTGACACTTGCCAGCAGGGACCAGGAAAGTAATCGCCCGCCGTGATTCGCGAAGTCGTTAGCCAGTCACGGCGTAACAAGGCAGCGTAGAGCGTCCAGCCAATCCGCTCCACATTCTCTCTGCCCCTCTTCGCCAGCCTTGAACGACTCGGCGGAAACGCACGAACCTAGTGTGCGATGGAAGTTGTACACCCAGCATACCACATCAAGACTGAAGAGAATCACGCGAAATTGCTGCGCGAAACGGATTTGTCTTCCGTGGCATCGCACAGCGGAATTTGCGACGCAGCGCTGCTCCATTGGATTTCCTTGCATTGCTGTCAGAAAGACGACTTCCCCTTCCCGCAACAACACATGTTCCTCTCCTCCTCCCTCCCCCTCCCTGTCTCTGCCCCCTTCCCCTCGTATGCCTGTCATCTGGCGCCCAGCCCTATATCAGTGAATCCATCAGATTCAACTCACCGAGTAGTAGCCCTGGAAGTAGGAGTTAGTAAGCGAGCTTCACGCTCTGATTCCCAGTACTTGGCGATTTTCTCACTTTGAAGCTCCAGCGCAGCTCTCCAGGAAGCGGTTCCTCGTTTCGGGCTTTGTATCAGGGTGTCGTTCTTATTAGAATTACTTTCCCGCGCCCATAGCTCCGCCGGCGAAGCCTCACCAGCGCCAATGGCGGCGAGAAAACCGTCCCTGTTTCTTCTCACGCTCTTCCTCCCGCTCCTTCTTTTCCCGCTCGCTGCCGTCCGCGCGTTCTCCTTCGACTGCGAGAATGAGCACCAGCAGTACGTCTCCGTTTTAAGCTTCTGTAACGACGAAGGATCTCGATATACGTGTCTCTTCGGCGGCGGATACGCTACCGACGGCTCGGGGGAGTGCACGCTCGTTCAGCCCGGCGCGCTTTACTGCGAGGATTGCCAGGGGAACCTACACCCGCTTCCGCGATGCTGCGAAATAGACCTCTCGGGTTACACGCTAAGCACTGGCGAGCAGTCCAACACGGATGTTACCGAGTTCGGAATTGAACAGCTGAACTGCCCTGCAAATACCGGGTGTAGCGATTCTGGTTACCTCCAGTGCAACGAAGGTGAGTTTGATGGGGTTACCCCGTATTACCGGAACCCTAACGCCTTTTGGCAGTTCTACTGCGCGGACTCCAGTAGCGGAGTGCAGCTGCGCGAATTGGAGCGCCCGCAGGGCTTTCCCCCGGCGGGGGAAGAATCCGCCGCTGAGGCGGAAGACATTTCCGCGGAGAACCCCTCTGATGCCCCCGACGGTGCGCAGGCGGGCGGAGTGACCAAGATGCGTCGCCGCTTGTGGGGGAGCGGGCGCCCCTGGTCTCCCCCCAAAATGTACAGCCGCCGCCTGTGGGGGAGCGGGCGCCCCTGGTCTCCCCCCAAGATGTACCGCCGCCGCTTGTGGGGGAGCGGGCGCCCCTGGTCTCCCCCCAAGATGTACCGCCGCCGCTTGTGGGGGAGCGGCCGCCCCTGGTCTCCCCCCAAGATGTACCGCCGCCGCTTGTGGGGGAGCGGCCGCCCCTGGTCTCCCCCCAAGATGTACCGCCGCCGCTTGTGGGGGAGCGGGCGTCCCTGGTCTCCCCCCAAGATGTACAGCCGCCGCCTGTATGGAAGCGGGAGGCAGTGGTACCCGTAGTCGACGAGCAGTGGTGAAGTGCGGCAGGAAACTAAACAAGCTAGAAGCGAAGCAACGACGTTAAGGAATGGGTGACGTGAGAAGCAGTCAGAGATGATCGTGCGGTGCAAAATAAGGGGGATGGGTGGGTAGCGAGGTTTCGGGTTTCGTGCCGCAGGGCGGATTGGGGTGTGGTTCGTGATGGTGCGAGCTGGTTTGGGTGATGTGAGGAGATATTTGAACATTTTGGGAATGTTGTGTGTTTGGTGTAGATTGTATGTGCTACAAGAGATGCTTGTAGTCACTTTCCCTCATTCGGCTAATGTTGAGATTTTGATATTGTTTGGATAAATATATTGCTCGATCTCAACATCTGTACATCAACCGGGGAAAGGCCAACCTTGTAAATCAGCATAGTATGTAGGTGTGCGAGAACTAAACATGGTGTGTACCATGATATCTCTAGGGGATATGAAACGGTTCATCAATGCATCTGGGTTTGGTATTCTATAACTTACATTGTGTGTGAATTTTCAATTGCATAGTATGCCTTTCTATTCACTCAAATTCGCAGACTCGTCAGAAATTTCCAGCATCATGCCATGTCGCGTTTGACAAACGGCTTGTTTTCGTGCTGCCCCCCGACCGAGCCAGCCGTCGGCCCATCTGGCTCCAGTTGCAGGCCACGCCGAACCAATTTCTTCCCCGCTGAACCTCAGCCGCCAAACCAACGAGCGGAAGTCAAATTTCTGACCAATGGCAACATGAGTCTAAGCTTTCCCGCCAAATCCAACGGACATCAAATGTCCCATCTCGCGGAACTTCGAGAAACACCAGCGCAATTGCGCAAACCACTTTGCCAAATTTCCGATGCGCAACGCGCCATTCCCCCGTATTTTTTCGTCCCCGTGCGCCCCACGGAAATTGCACCCATCAATCACATGTGCGCACACCCCAGCATGCCAGAAATGTTTTCATACCCCCCTCCATTTTGATGCGATACTGTAATTGGACGGAAGGCCTGTAATCTTCAACTTGACGGAAGGCTCGATTCAAAGGGTCGGGAGTGGAGGAGAATATAACGGACCCAAACGGAGCAAGATTCCCGTTCCGTTGGAGTTGCTTCCGTCTCCGTCACTCGGGCAGCAGCAGTACGCGCCACGTGATCAGCAGCCATCCCCCCTTCTCTCGACCCGCAAGGAAACGGCATTCCCGAGTTCCAACCCAATCCCAAGGTGCAATACTCTTCTCTTCTCCCCCCCTCCCCCCCACCCCCCCCCCCCCAGAATCTCTCCCCTCCCCACTCTCGAGATTGCCTGCTTGAGACATCCCTCGAGATTAGGCACCTCCTGGAGATTAGCTGACCAAGCACCATCACCGCCCAATGATTCACAACTGTTGGCGGACTTGGAGCAAGGATTGCGGAATCGATTGCCTCTGAGAGCTTCTGTTATCATGGCTAGACATTGATGCTGCATTTCTAGTTCCCAAAGGTTTCTGGATGAGTCATCCAGGAATTCGGGTTGTGTGGATAGGCTTCTCTAGTTAAAATTGCGCGCCAGGAATTGAATTCCGCTATCTCAGGCGTAGATAACAGCTCTTTCGACCAGCCATTCATCACAGGCAAGCGTCGTACCGAAGTAGATTTGCCGTGAAATTCAGTTTACGGTAGGCATTCACTGCTGTGAGTCGCTTCTTCTAGTCTAGTGAAATCTCCGTCAAAATGGCGCGAAAAGTTTCGCAAGTAGCCGGCATTCTAGACATCCATATCATACAGGCCGAGGGGCTTCGCGAGCTATGCGACTATGGACCCCAGGACGTGTACGCGAGAGTGCTGTGCGGCGAACGCGACGACATTGGGCGAGTGGCTCTGACCACGAAAACCATCAAGTCTGGCGGGAACAACCCCATCTTCAACCAGCGACTGCAGGTCAGTAGCAGTGTCCAACTAGCGACTGCTCTTCAGTAGCAGTAGCAGTGTCCAACTAGCGACTGCTCTTCAGTAGCAGTAGCAGTGTCTTGGGTGACCATTACGCGTGAGGTGGGTGAACGTTACGGCATTAGCCGAAGGACTGCGCGCGCTATGCGACTACGGACCCCAAGACGTGTACGCGAGAGTGCTGTGCGGCGAACGCGACGACATTGGGCGAGTGGCTCTGACCACGAAAACCACCAAGTCCGGCTGAAACAACCCGATCTTCAACCAGCGACTCCCGGTTTATGTACATCCCAAGCTGTATATGTGCCACTTAAGTCTGGTCCGGCCCCTTCGAGACGTGGGATTTGATATGGACTTTTACTTGTAGCATTCCCGAGCTAAAGCGCCGTCCGTCAACACCAATTATCCACCCTCCTCGTCCTCACGTGCACTACCTTTTTTCCTGTTTGCGCACCGTGTCTCGCTTTCAGAATCACAATTTTCGACATGCTCTCTCTTCGCGTGCTTCCTCTCCATCCCGCGTCTTCAGTTGCAATTCGAACGTACCACCCCTCCTGACGTCCTTTTCCCTTCAGGTCGGCGCGCCCGAGCGCGAGGCGGATGTCAAGTGCGGGATTGGATGGCCAGCCACCATCGCGATTGGCGCGTCTCAATGCGCCAATCGCGATGGTGGCTGGCCATCCAGTCGCGATTGACCCCCTGACGTGTCTTTTCCGCCTCTCATCTGTGTTTCCTCCCCGCGCATTCGTCTTTCTCCCTCCAGGTGGGCGTGCCGGAGCGCGAGACGGACGTGAAGTGCGAGACATGGATGGCCAGCCACCATCGCTTATCGGGGTGCCTCCTACCACAGCTCCCCTCTCGTTCCTTTCGTCCGTCCCATCACGTTGCTTCCCCCCCACATGTTTCTCTCCCTCCAGGTGGGCGTGCCCGAGCGCGAGACGGACGTGAAGTGCGAGATATGGATGGCCAGCCACCATCGCGATTTGGCGCGTCTCAATACACTGACCCCCTCACGCTTCTTTCCTCCTCCCACGTTGTTTTCCTCCCCTCACACCCTTCTTTTCCCTTCAGGTCGGGGTTCCCGAGCGCGAGACGGACGTGAAGTGCGAGATATGGATGGCCAGCCACCATCGCGATTTGCGACGCCCAAGAGCACAGCCCCCCTCACGTTTCTTTTCCTCCTCGCACGTTGTTTTCCTCCCCGCGCGCTCTTCTTTTCCCCTTCAGGTGGGCGAGCCCGAGCGCGAGACGGACGTGTGAAGTGCTAGGTTTGGATGGCCGACCACCATCGCGTTTTGCCGCGTCTCAGCACACTGCCCCGCTGATGTTCCTTTCCTTCCTTCCTTCCCATGAGAACCCGCGTGATAGGAGTCTAGTTTTGAGGCGCCTCAAAACTGATGTTCCTTCCTTCCTTCCCCATGAAAATCCCTTTCCCTTCAGGTGGGCGTGCCGGAGCGCGAGACGGAGGTGAAGTGCGAGATTTGGATGGCCAGCCACCATCGCGGCACGACGGACGATCAGCTGCTTGGCTTCATCCAGATTCCCATCAGGTGAGCTTTGGTGCCACTGTGTGTGAGTCAACGCAAACGAATCGCATCAACACATGATTCGATTCACCCCATGAAACGAATCGACTCTTACCACAAGCACACGACCTCGCCTTCTTTCCTCTCCTCTCGTCCACCGTCTTCTGCCTTGCGCGTGACGTCATACCAGGACGTCATGGACAAAGGCCTCTCTGCTTATCATAATCTCACAAACCCCACAAAAGCTCGTTATGTACTGATCAATTTTCTTTCCCCCGTCTTGTGCCTTGTGCCTGAAGCCTCGCGGGGGCATCATGGACAAACGCCTCGCTTATCATTATCTCACAAACCTCTCAAAGAAACATTATTTACTTTATTATCTATTCTCTTTCCCTCCATCTTGTGCCTTGTGTCTGACGCCTCGCAAAGGCATCAGGGGCATCATGGACAGAGACAAAGGTGAAGCGTGCTCTTGATACTGCTTCACCCAGGTTCTCATTCTTTTTTTTTTTCCCTTATCCTCATTTGCTCCTCTTATTCTCTCTTTTTTAAATGTGTGCCGTTAGCCTGACGCCTCGCAGGGGCATCATGGACAGAGGCTAAGGTGAAGCATTCTACTTCCCTTTTTTCTCTCTCTTATCCTCTCCTTTTCTGTCTTGTGCCTTGTGCCTGACGCCTCGCAGGGAAGCCGGAGGCGAAGGTGAAGCGTGCTCTGGACACTGCTTCACCCAAGTCCATTCCCGTTACTCCATCCTCTTATTCTCTCCTTTTCCGTCTTGTGCCGTGTGCCTCGTGTCTGACGCCTCGCAGGGGCATCATGGACAGAGGCAAAGGTGAAGCGTGCTCTTGATACTGCTTCACCCAGATTCTCATTCTTTTTTTCCCCTCTTCCGTCTTGTGCCGTGTGCCTCGTCTCTGACGCCTCGCAGGGACATCATGGACAGAGGCAAAGCCGGCGATCAGGAATTTTACCTGAGGGCCTTCGACGAAGTTGGTAACCTCTTCGCCAGCTCCGCGAAAGTTCGCATCTCCCTCTCGTACCACCCGCGACCAGGAAGCGGCAGCAGCAGCGCAACCCCCCCTGGCGGAAGCACCCCCGCCTCTAAGCCACGGGGAACGCCCTCCAGCGCAAAGGGGAACATCCTTGGGCGCGCGCTCACCGCCGCGTTCTCGCGCATTTCCGCGGAGAAGGCCGCGGAGAGGGCGGCGGAAAAGGGGGCGGAAAAGGGCAGCGGCGGCGGCAGCGGCGGCGGAATCTCAGGCACACCCGCAGGAACCCCCATCCGCGCGCATTCGCTCTCCCGCATCCACCCGGAGACTTTCAGCAGCAGCGGCGGAGGGGGAATGCCAGGGGGAACCCCTTCCGGAACACCTGCGCGCATCCCCAGAGGGGAGGTGGGGGGGGGTTCCGCAGGGGGAATGACACCACTGGGCACTCCAGGGGGGATTCTGCACGGTGCTGCGGCTACTCTGGTAACTACACCTGGAGAAACACCTGGGAGGGCGCCTGGAGGAGCGCTAGCGAGCTTACGACTCGCTAGTTTGACGTTCACTCCTGGGAGCCAAACGCGGGAGCCCATGTCCTCCCAGGTCCCCAGCTCGCTGCAGCGGTCGCGGCCCATGTCGCCACGGTCGCCGGCGTCGCCCAGGTCGCCCATGTCCGAGGTGCGCGACGGCCTGCGACACGGGCTGGACCTGGTGCAGGCGCTTCGCGAAGTTACCGAAGGCGGCGGGGGCAAATTCGCGAGCGCCAGTAACAAGAAGCGAAAGTCGAAATCGGGGCCGTTGAGCGTGAACCATCCGTATATGATGGAGGTGGTGGATCTACAGCGCAAGCACAAGTATAAGGCGAAATCCGGCCCGTTATTCGATAACGGAGACGGCTATGACGGGGATGGCGGGGGCTCCGGAACCTGCAGCCCGTACAGCGCCCGCCGCCCCGCGTCGTCGTCCCCCCCGCGGCACGTGCGCAAGATGATCCTCCCCCACCGCTCCGCCACTCCGCCCATGTCCTTCCGCGAAGCTCCGCAGCCCCCCCACTCCGGGGGGGGATTCATCCTCGGTAGAAGCGCCCCGCTAAACCCAGAAGCGCTGGATTTGTGGGAAGGGAGAGAACCCCCGCCAGGGGTATTTACGTCGCGATCCGGGCCGCTTAGACTACAGGGAAATTTCTCGGGGTATAGACCGACGTCCGGGCCTCTACCCACCACGACGTCTTTATTAAAGATGGAGTCTCTAGATACTCCGCCGACTCTTCCGCCTCCGCCGTCGCTGCGCGCAATGCGGAGGGGAGGGGTAGCGGGGAGCGGGCTGTTCTCGCATTCGATCGTTAGCGGGAGTGCTCATAGCGGGGTTGCATTGAGCGGGGGTGGCTTTAGCGCGGGAGCGGGGAGCAGTGGAGGCGGGGGGAGCATGCAGGAGACGAACAGCTCGGGTGGCTGCCACGTGGGATCCACGGGCGATGACGTGTCATCTGGTACGGCAGGCTCGGGCATGGCGGGTTCGGGCATGGCAGGCTCGGGGATCACAGGCTCGGGAAGGATGCTTCGGCGGCAGGGGTCTGGCGGCCGGCAAGGGCTGGGGTCGCAGCAAGGGTTTGGCCGGCAAGCAAGGGGTAGCGGAGGGACGGGGGGAAGCGGCGGTACGGGGGAACCAGGAGGCCCGATGGCGGGCGGTTTTGGCAGCTTCGCTGGCGGGTTTGGGGCGGGCGGATTTGGAAGCTTCTCCAGCCTGGCTTCTAACGGGTCAGTTAAGGCCCCGCTACAGTCACAAGGCAGCTTCAGTGCTTCTAACGGTGCGCTTAAAGGCGCGAGTTTTTCCGCCAGTATTGGACTGCCCAGGGGCTTGGAGCGCAGGGGGAGCGGGGGGAGCGGGGGGAGCATACAGGACGAGGGGGGGGAGAGGCGGAAGGGGTGGCGGAAGGGGCGGGGGAAGGGGCGGACGGGGAGGCAGTGGGAGCAGTGGGAGCGGCAGGAAGGTATATGGGAGCCGAAGAGGTAGAGGGGGGAGTCTATGCGGCAGGGGGAAGCTTAGAGGCGGAGAATGACGTGGAGGGGGTGGGGAATGACGTGGCACTGTTTCTGCCTGAGGGGCGAACCTTCGAGGAAATGCTGATGGAGGAGAAAGACATGGGGTTAGAGCATGGGATCGCTGTTGCTGCTGACCAAGACATGGGGTTGGGTGGGACCCACATGCTCATGGAAAATGGCATGGGGCTGGGAAACGGAGGCATGGGGATGGAAAATGGAGGCATGGGGCTGGGAAGCGAGGGCATGGGGTTGGGAAACGAGGGCATGGGGTTGGGAAACGAGGGCATGGGGCTGGGAAGCGAGGGCATGGGGTTAGAGAACCATATGCTTATGGACGCAGCTGGGGCGCTGGATGTTTTCCCCCTGCCCATGCCGGAAGGGTTTGATACCATGGGGTGGGACGAGATGGAGGTGACAGGGGCGGGGGATGTATTGGCGGGGGGAGGAGGAGTGGCGGAAGGAGGGGGGGCGTGGGGGGTCATGGTCAATCAATCTGTCCCTCAGCAGCAGCAGCAGCAGCAGCAGCAGCAAATTCAGTACCACCAGCACGAGCATCAGCAAATCCAGTACCGGCACCAGCAGCTACAGAGTGTGCAACAACAGCATCACGAGAACCAGCAGCAACAGCAGCAGAACCAGCACCAGTTTCAGCAGCAGCTGCAGCAGCAACAGCAGCAGAAGCAGCAGCAGTATCAGCAGCAGCAGCAGCAGAGCCCTGGTCCCAACCAGCCCACCATCTCCATACAAGCACATGCTCCTCTAGGTGCTCTTGTGCATGCGCCATCCCATGCCCACATGCATGCCCCACCTGAAATACCACCTGAACCAACACCTGCAGGTGCCGTTTCGCATCCGCTTGTCGCAGCATCCTCGTCCTCCACCCTCTCCTGCGGATACAACCCACTCAAGAAATCGCCGGGACGGAACAATGCCCATGCATCAGGCTCACATACGCCCGTGGCAGCAAGGCTCTCAGCCGAGCAGAAGCTGTGGCAGCGGCGGCAGCAGCAGGCGGCAGGAGGGGCAGGTGGCAGGCAAAGGAAGCACGGGGGAGGTGAGATGCTACCTCTGATTGACACGGGCATGATCAACGAGGGGGGGATGTGTGGAGGGGGAGGAGGAGGAGGAGGGGATGATAGAGGGGTTGTGTGTGGGAGTGGTGACATGGGAGGGGCGGCAGTTGGTGCGGAGATGGGTCAGGAGCAGTATGAGCCACAGCAGCAACAGCAGCAGCAACAGCAGCAGCAACCACAGCAACAGCAGCAGCAACCACAGCAGCAGCAGCAGCAGCATTATCAACCTCACCAGCAGTCCCCACAGCAGCAGCAGCAGCAGCAGCAGCAGCAGATGAGCCCCCAGCAGCAGTGGAATCAGGAACAGGTGCCACCGCCACCTCAGACCGGCTGGCCACGTCAGCCACCCATTGCCAGGCAGCAGATCTTCCTGGTAAGCTGTGCTGCCCATTTGGCACGTGCAGCTCTGTCCCCCTGGACTAGCCCTTTCTCTGCCTCTCGACTGCACCTTAGTGACTTTCGAGTAGACTGAAAGGTCACTATGCTGCCCATTCGGCACGTGTAGCTCTGTCCCTGGACTAGCCCTTTCTCTGCCTTTCAGCTGGTCCTTGCCCTGTCTGTCAGCCACCCATTGTCAGGCAGCAGATCTTCCAGGTAAGCTGTGCTGCCCATTCGCCTGTTGTTGCTCTGTCCCTGGACTAGCCCTTTCTCTGCCTCTCGACTGGACCTTGCTCTGTCTGCCACCCCATCCACTGCCAGCCAACAGGCATCCAGGTAAGCAGTGTTGTTGGCGGTTCAGTGGTAGCAGCTCTGCCCTTGTACCAGCACTGCCCTGTTTTGCTAGATTCTCATTGCCAGCCGCCAGGTATGCAGGTAAGCTGGGCTGCTGCTGGTCAGTTCACCCCAGTCGTTACTCCGCCCTTCTTCCAGCCTTGTCATTTTCTGGTACTTCCCTCTTGTTTTGAGGCTCCTAAAAGCAATGCAAAGGAGCCAAAACTCTTGAGCTGAAGCAATAGCCGAGCAGAGGTGTGTTTGAGGTAGGCAATTGATAAAACTGCTGTTACTAATTCTGTGTTGTGAGTCCCCCCCCCCCTCCCACCTCTCCTTCCCCTCTCACCCCACCCCCACTCTGCCTCCCCTCCTCGTGCGCCCCCCTTCCCATAAAATGTTTTGCATTTTCCAGCAACAAATGGCTCAGGCACAGGCACAGGCGCAGCAGCAGCAGCAGGACCAGCAGCAGCCACTATCACTAGCAACGCCAGCCCCATCCCAAGCTGCAGTAAGTGCAGCAGTCGCAGCGGCAGCGGCAGCAGCCATGTCAGGCATTAACCTGTCTGGCACTCAAAGCCATGCGCACGGGCAGGCACAGCGACAGACACAGGGGCAGGCACAGGGGCAGGCATTTCCAGGGGTGCAGGTGCAGCACATGCAAGGTTCACAGCAGCACCCACCACTGCAACCGCAGCAGCTATCCGCGTTGCCTCACGCCAGCACCTATGAGTGTAGCAACAGCCACCAGCAACACAGCCTGGAGGCAGGCCAAGTGAGTGGCTTGCAGACCGGCGACACAATAGTTCTGAGCGATACAGACGAAGAGATGGACGCCGTTCTTCGCTCCATCATCAAGCCAAAGAGCAGCAGCAGAGAGGGGGGTGGTGGCAGCGATGGTGCTGACTTAAGCAATAGCGTGGGTGGTAATAATATCATCGGCAGCAGCGGTGGTGGTGGTGGTAACAGCAGCTGCAGCAGGAGGAGGAGCCTGTCGGCATCCAAGGTGATCACCATCAGCAGTGCGGCTCTTCAGGAACAGCAGCAGCAGCTGCAGCAGCAGATGGAAATGGCATCCATGGCCCCGTTTCCCCACTCCGTCTCCACTTCCTCCCTGCCACATCACCCTCCAGTCAGCCCAGTCAGCCCAGTCAACGCAGTCAGTATGAACCAGCAGTTAAAGGCTGGCTCCTTGGAACAGCAGACACAGCAGACAGAGCAGAACCAGCAGCAGCAGCAGCAGCACCACCACCACCACCACCAGCACCAGCAGCAGCACCACCACCACCAGCGGCAGCAGCAGCAGCACCAGCAGCAGCAGCAGCAGCTCTACGGATTGAGCATTGTAGCGGATCCAGCAGCAGCAGCCTCAGTGGAGGGGCTCGGGCAGCCATTCTCCCCTCCCTCTGACGTCCCACCCTTCAGTGCTTTCGACGGTGCTCTTTCCAACCCAACACCATCGGCATCAGCAGTTGCAACACCAACCGCTGCCAGTGGCGTTGGTGGTGGTGGTTGTGCTGCTGCTGGTGGCAGTGGTAGGAGGGGTGGTGGTGTTGGCATTGGGGGCGGGATTGGCAGGTCTGGTTTGGGTGCTGGTGTGGATGCACGTGGGGGCAATGTTAGTGGCAATCTTTTGCAACAGCAACAATCGTACCACCACCATACCCATAACCAGCAGCAGCAGCAGCAGCAGCAGCAGCAGGCGAGTCAGCAGGGGGGTCAGCAGGAGGGGCAAGTGATGGGCATGTGGAAAGTATATGATAACCAGCTGCTCTCTGAGAATCAGCTCTTCTCCCAAAACCACCTGCCATCGCCCTCTGTCCCTTCTCCTGGGTTTGGCATGGCAGCAGGAGCAGCAGCAGGGGCAGCAGGAGCAGCAGCAGGGGCAGCAGCAGCAGGTAGCCCCTTACATAGATCCAGGGGGGTTGGGCGAAGGACGATTGGAGGAGTCGGAGGAGGTATTATTGGGGGAGGGATAGGAGGAGGGATCGGCAGTGGGATAGGAGATGAGGCTGCTGCTGCTGCTGTGGCAGCTGCTTCTCCTGCACCTGCAGTAGCACCAATGGCCGCGATGCAGTATGCTTGAGGGGGCCGTCTGTGTGTGCGTCTCGTTGTACTTTGCCTACCAGAATAGCCTCGAGTATTTAAGGTCGCTTGAGAAAGACTTGCCATGGAGGATGATTTGGGCCTGTAGTGCAGGTTACGAGGGAGGAAAAAAGTAGTTGCCTGTGGAGCGATGGCGCCACACATCAGCGTTTGCTTTGCTGCTTTACTCCAAGCTCAAGAGTCAAGGCAGGCTGGGTTAGATTCCAAACAATTTGGAAGAGCAGAGTTAATTGGTAGACTAGAGCAGGGTCTTGCGAATTGCTAGAAAGCCAGGGTTGCTTTTCTGTTTTGGATTTTTTAGGAAGCTAGTAATATTTGGTATGCAGTGCACTATGCAAGGCACATTAGGGATCTGCGAGATGGAACGCATTATTAATAGTCCCTCTCTGTATTGGTCCCTGTCTCTTGCAGCGGAATGTGGACCTGTGGTTTTTATTGCTTTTATTTCAACATTGTTAACTTAGAAAGAAATCATATGGAGTAATGAAAGAAACATGTGTACAGTTTAAACATCCCGCGAGCCTTTATTTGCCTTGAAAGGCGGACCGTCCGTTAGGCGCACGGACTGAACAGGGCCCAAATTCGCCCTCCCTCCTGACTCCCACTTCACTCCTTCAGAGAGCACAGCTAGCCAAGAGAGCATGACACTCTTCACATTCCCGCCATCGCCATCCACCTCACTTATCCACTCTGATGGCGAGCAGTCTAGGGACTCCTGAGGCCGGACCTTACAGTATTACTGTACGACGCTTTCCTGGGCAGGGCCGTAGCTGGCGTACTTGCAGTCCGCCGAGACGATAGACGACGAGATGTAATCCTCCACTTCGCCGTCCAGAAACCCCTTGCCCTCGGCCTTATCCACATCCACGGGGTGGCCCAGCAGCGCAGCTAAGTGCGAGTACCTAATCGCGCGCTGAAGCTGCTCCTTAGTGCTCCTAAAAGTCTGCCCCAGCACGCCGTGCACGGCTGACGTCATCTTGACGTCGGACAGCTCGACGTTGAAGTGAGCTTCCGCCTCGGTCGGAGTCTGCAGCAGCGGGTGCGCCACGCGCACGCGCACGTCGAGTTCCCCGAGCCCCAGCACGCGCACCTGAAACTGATCCACGTCGAACTTCCCCTCCTTTTCCTCCGCGATTTTGGTAACCACCAGCCCGCTTTCCGTTGCGATCGATTCGCCAACGCTCGGCGGGGCCGTCGCCTTGCCGTCGATTTCAATCAGGGAGAGAAACCCGGCATTTCCGCGCTCCTGCTGCTTGCCCTTGCGCGCCACCATGCGCAGCGTGTGGTTCGCGCCGTCGGGCGTCATCCACACGACTCCGAGCTCCTTAATCCACGTGTGCAGCTCCGTGCTCGCTTCCTTCGTCTTATTTGCCGCCGCCGACGCGGGAAGCGCGGGCGGCGCGCCCTGATACCCGTTGAGCAGCATGTTCACGTGGAACTGACGGTCGGAGAAGAGGCAGAAGGATTTGTCGAGGCGCCCGGTGAAATCGTAGTGCGTGCCGTGCGCGCCCGTGAGATGCGGGTCGTTTTCGACGAGCGCGGTACCGTTGCAAAGCCCGCCAACGAAGCTCAGCGGGTATTTCGCCGCGTTCGCCGTTTGCGTCGCCGCGTCCCCCGCGTTTGGAGTTTTGAACGAGCCCGACGTGCCGGATCCGCCATTCTTCTCGAGAAGATAGCACTGAACGCGGTCGATGAATCCCCCCACATTCGCGTTTTCTCCCGCGAGACGAGTGCTAGATGACGAAGGGAAGGGAGGAGAAGAGAAAGCAAACGGAGAAGCAAACAGATAAGCCAACGGATTCAGTCTGTTTCGGAAAGTGCTGTTTTCTCCCGCGAGACGAATGCTGGATAACGGAAGAAAGACGTAAGGAAAGAGAGAGCAGACGGATACCAGCTACAACAGTCAGCTAGGGCTAAATCAGCACCACAGGTGTCGAAGTATGAAGTGTCTAAACAAGTAGTCAGCTTGAATCAAAACCAGCAACGCAGGTTTCAGGAGGCAGGTTCAAGTGGCTTACTTCTTGAACCAGTGCCACTGGTAGCAGTAGGTGGAGCGAGCGCAGGCGCGGCAGCACTCCTGCAGGGTATCTCCGTAAACGCCCTTGACAATGTCGAAAATGGTCCCAACCTCAGTGTACCGCTCGAAATTCACAGGGCCTGACCCGCGCTGGAAGGGCGTGTACTGCCCGCCCTGGTTGTTGAACAGCCCCTGGAAGTTGCCGATGTACTTATAGCTGGTGTATGTTGACTGCGAGATTGTAGCTGTAGCGAGGTTGTCAATGTAGGGGCAAACGTAACGGGTGTGGCATCCACCCGCGGGCATGTTCGTTGCCACAGTGGTGTGCAGTAGGGCAACCAGCGTGAAGAGAATGGAAACACTGCCAGGAAATGCCATCCTCGCTGCTTGACGGGAAGAAAGCCCACTGAGGAAAAAATGCCCCTGAATGTGAAGAGGTGAGC
Source organism: Closterium sp. NIES-67 (assembly GCA_027943415.1). Taxonomy (NCBI): domain Eukaryota; kingdom Viridiplantae; phylum Streptophyta; class Zygnematophyceae; order Desmidiales; family Closteriaceae; genus Closterium; species Closterium sp. NIES-67. The sequence continues at coordinate 165,978 of BQMB01001718.1, read as the reverse complement.
AGGAATTGCAGAAAGAGCCTGTGTTCGATCGATGACTGCAGCTGCGCTTGTTGCGAGTCTCTTTATACGATGGAACTGAGGTCCGCTTATCGCTGATAAGCTATTGCGCTTTGAGAAGCTGGCCGCACGTACGGTTGGGTTTGCTTTGGGGGGGGGAGGAGAGGGGGGGGGGGGGGAGGGGGAGACGAGCAAGCAGGGGGAGTGAGCGAGGGGAGTGAACGAGGCGAGTGAGAGTGAGTCAGGCTTGGCGACTTGGCCGCCTTGGCTTCTGGCCCAAGGGAGAGCCAAAGCTGCACTGTGCGTGCGCTACAGTGTAGCGGCTGGTGGTGACCAGATGACGCCACAGGCGAACCGCAGGAAGACAACCACACACGACGTGCTTCGTCCCGCATTACAGCTTGAGCCTGAGAGAGGAACGCCACCTTTTCGAGCCGCGGGGGCTTCTGTCGATTTGGTATTTCGCCGGCTTTCGCTGCTAGAAGCGAGGGATTCAGGGTGAGCTCGTTGGTAACTTATTTTGTCGCAATAGGGGAAGGTTGGGTGGCAGAGTTCAGATTGCGTATGTAACCACGGTTACGCTGTTTAGCACTGCGACGATCAGAAACAACCCCAAGTGCTGTTTAATTAGCTCAACCAATAGGTCACGAACATGACATTTGCTCACAATTTGTGCGGCTTCGATAAGTGTGGAGTTGTTTCGACCGAATAGGGCTCTAGTTCAGTCAGTTGCCAAGGGGTCATGCCATGCTGAGTCATCGAGGTGTTTCCCGTTTGCGGTGTTCCGTAGATTTCCATTGCGCTCGTGTCCTTCGCGGCTTCGCGAAAAACGCGAAAGGTCATTTGGGCCTGGACGAACCACCCTCGCGACGCCGTCCGAAAATATGTGGCGAAAACCAGAAGGCTGCAACTGCTTCGTCGCTGTCCGCATGTTCATCCCCGCTGTCATGATGACTCAGCACAGTTGCCGGCGCGGGGGACTCTCTCGAAACGGATACTGCCCGTAAACTTCTTCTATTGGGAGAGGGGGTGCAATTGGGATTTTTTTTGGGCAGGGCACTTTGCGGACATCGTCTGTAATACGACTCCCCTCGAGCATCCAATCTCACCCCCAACTTCCAGCTCCAAACCCGTACACCTTGAGCCTGACAGAGGAACACAACTTTTCAGGGTGCCGGTAGACAAAAACGCGCACGGGTTTCGCACGGCATCGTCACGGGCATGTGGGCCTTTCGCACGGGCACGAAGGTTACCATTTTGATGTTTTGCGGGGTAGGTTTGAGTGGCATATTTTGGCGAGCCATTGTTCACTTAGTTACCCTGTGTTAAGTTTCGACGCTTTCAAGCTTGAGAGAGTTTCCCTGGTGTAGCACCAGAGTGGTGGTTGGCGGGTGAGATGTTGAGTGATTTTTTCTGGTTTGGTTTGCTCCCTTTTATACTCAGTGTGATGGGGTGAGGTGTTGGAGTCGCATTTCAGCTCCAAATATTACGGGCGTGTTCTAAATATTTCCTATATTACGAATTGAAGGTTCGTGCCGCAACAATAACTACTGCGTGGATTGTGGGAATTTGTTTTCAAGTCTGTTCCTGGGTTGGCTGTCGGATGTTGAGAACGACCCCTGGCATCGGGACATCGCGACTCCATTTCGCTGCCAAGTCAGCGTTCGGTTTCATGCGGCGACGCTCAAGCCACAAACAAACCCAGCGAGGCGTCTATAATTTTGCGAGCTCAACGAAAGGCTCGCTGACCTTCGCCGGAGCGCTATTCCGAGCGCGGCTGGAAGTTTGTGGCGAAAAAGGTTGCGGGGCACATCCTTCGTCTTGTGCCGCATGTTTGTCACCGCTGTCATGATGACGCTGCACTGCTGGCTCTGTTCACGGCCCACGTTGAGTGGGCCGTTGCCCGTGTGACAACGCTAATGGGCGATGGTTCCTGATTGGGCCACGTATTGAGCTAGGCCTCCGGCGGGCATCATGTGTATGTAGTCACCCAACAGTACCCCCCAAGTCTGCACTTCCCCCCAGCCGCCGCCCCAAAAACCTACCCCTTTCCCTTCCCCTCTCACTGAAGCCCCACCACCCCCTCCCAAAGCACCAACTTGGTTGGCTCACCTCTTCAATGCACCCAGTTTGATTCGAACCCCACCACAACGAACTTGAGGATCAGGTCGGCTCCGCGATTCGGGGGGCTATGCGTGAGAACAAGGGAAAGAAGGGGGAGATGGAGCCCTGCTACACCGCACTTAAGCAAACTGTAACCGACTTGAATCTCGAGATTTCAAGTCCCTTACTCGATGGAGTCGCGAAATCAGCCTGGAAGCGCCCGAACGAAAGGTGCCCACTGGTTCCCTCAAACCATTTGCTCGATTCCGAATCAGGCCATGGGGCAGTGAGGGCTGGCCAGCAGGGCCAGTGCTAGGATTTTTGCTAGCTCGAACGATTTGGGCCCATCTGAAAAAAAAAAACAAAAAAAAAAAAAAACCATGTAAAACCCGCGCCGAGCCAAAAATTGCACGGATGAATCAGGGTCCGAGCCGAAAAAGGCCTGAGCGCCACCAAATATTGCTGGGTGGGAAAAAATGTGCCCACGCCAGTACTTCGGTAGGACAATCGGGTTTGGCCTCGCTCCTGCAGCGCCAAGGCCGAGGGGAAGAGGTCCGGTTTTCCCTGGAATTCCCCGGGATATCTACGTGTCCCACGAAATTTCTCCCTGTGTAATTCCGGACTGGCTGGGGAAAAGCCTATGTGAAATACGGGCTACAATTAAAAACACCTTGGAACCAGGTGGCACTTTGCGAAGGGCGGAAGCTAAGGTCCCCCGTTTGAAACACGACAATTTACTGGCATTTCAATATTCAAGATCAGATATGCTTACGCAAGTGTTCTTATATAAAGCATAAGAAGTCCTAAGCACAATGTTACCATGACATCGAAATTGTTGAGTGAAGTCGCAAGGTAGCACGGACTTGAATATCGAACTTGTGAATAACTGATGGACGATACAGAGAATGACGAGGCAAGGTATAGGAACTCCTGAGTTATTCTAGCCATAAGAAGCAAAGGTCGGGAAAAAAAGATCGAAGGGCCTCGAGATCAGGGCTTACGTTAGGTTTTGAACAGTTCTGGAGCTCAGGGCTCCCTTCAAATTTCACCCTGAAAACCCAGGGTACGAATCTGCAGTGCCCTGTTTTTTCAGGGCCAGCCGAAGAAATGCTCGGAGGGTGCATATTTCCAAGGATTCTTCTTGGGGTTGTTCCACGCTCCGCGGCTCATCGGAGTCTCATGTGTTCTAGGGGTATCTGGGAAGTACTCCTTCCCAACTAGAAGTGGGATAGCCGGGTCCTAGGAACAGGGGGGGGTGTTAGGACAGTGGGAGAAACATGTGCTCTACGGGGGAGGGTGTTAACTAGAATGAATTATTAAATACAAGTGGAACAAGGGCGAAATATGTATACTGGTTGTACCCTCTAACAACATACAACTATCTAGCCTATAACTTCTACATAGCAACATATGTATAAGTTGACACACACCCTGGGCTAGATAAGGGGTAGTGCAACGCAAGAAACACACAGCTCCAGGTGGCACTACTAGTCCAACCTCTGAGGCGGGGGTCCAAAGACCAGTTAGCAAGGGTACAAACAAGACAAGAGCAAACCAGGGCAGCACTACTAGTCCGACCACTGGGAGAGTAGCCACAAGGCCAGTCTGAAAGCCATAAATATAGAGGAGTACACAATGAAGGACCTAGCAAATGAGAGTCTACAAGAACTAGACCTAGCTGCAAGCAGTGCCGCTGATGATCTTTAGGCGCAAGCGCCTTAGTAAAGATATCAGTTGTGTTGGCACCGGAGGCCAAGTGTACTACGCGGGCCTGGCGACGCGTAGGAGGAAGTACAGCAGCTGGATGTGCCTCACTCTGCCCTCAAGTCGAGGCTCCTGACACAGGAGGATCATGGCCCTATTGTCAGCGTAAAGGACCGGGGCAAAGCTAGGCCGCTGACCTAAGTCGGCCAGCAAGAAGGTCAGCCAGTCGAGCTCCTGTGCCGCCATGGCACCAGCGTAGATCTCATCCTCACAGCTAGACTGGGCAACAGACGAGGAGCAAGTGGACCTCCACGAGATGGCACCAGAACTAAGGCTAAAGCAGTAGCCCTGGGAGGACCCGAGGGTCTCAGCGTAGTCTGCCCAAGAAGCGTCAGTGTGCATACTAAGGACCACTGGCCTGTGTCCTCCCAGCACTAGCCCCATGCCCAATGTACTTGCAAGATAACGAAAAACCCTCTTAGCAGCCGATCGGTGCTGTGGTTGGTGTCTGCCTGTGGCCACAAAGCGAGCCAGGATGCTGAGAGGGTATGCGAGATCTGGACGAATGCAAGTCATCAGGTACATGAGGCAACCCACCAGCTCTGCGTAAGGACCACTGGGCTCTACTGACTCCTCGCGAATCGGAGCCAAGAGCCTTTGATCTGTTGGCAGAGGTGTGGGCTGTGCGGAGGAGAGCTGAAGACCGAACCTCTGAAGGACCTTGCGCACCAAGTGTGACTGTGTGAGAGTGATGGTGAGCGCTGCTCTGTCCCTAGAGATCTGCAGCCCAAGATAGTGGCGCAGCTCTCGTAGCTTAATGCAGGTGTGTCTCCTCAGCAGCTCAGCCTTCACCGAGGCTAGAGCGTCTCTGTCTGCAGTAGCAAAGACCAGGTCGTCTACGTAGACAAGAATGTAGAACGGAGTCTGGCCAGCACGAACGAAGAACGAAGGGTCTGTAGCAAACGGAATGAAATGCAGGTCAGTTAGCATAGCACGCAGTGTGTCGTGCCACTTACGGGGTGTCTGTCACGAGCCGTAGACGGGGCGCCGGAGGAGCCACAGGGTCCCAGGAGGGAAGGTATCGGTGACGCCCTGAGGACGGCGCAGGTAGACCTGCTCGTGTAGGCTGCCCTAAAGAAAAGCATTGGAGAAGTCAAGGGAGTGGAGCTCGTAGTCACGCTGTGCTGCTATGTGTAGCAGTGTTCAAAGAGTAGTCATCTTTGGGGTCGGGGCGCAGGCATGAAAAAAGTCCACCCCCTCTCGCTGACTGAAGTCTCTAGCCATGCAGCGCGCCTTGAACACAGCCGGCTCTCCAGGGGGGCGCTTCACATTGAAGAGCCACGGGTCATCGACTACGTTCACCCCAGGTGGGGGAACTGCGTTGACGTAGGTGCCGGTGGATCTCCAAGATGCCATCTCCTGCTCCATGGCAGCTATCCACTGAGAGGCCCAGGTCCCGAGGTCGCGTCAGCGTAGGTGCAAGGGGTCGGGATATCAAAGGCGTCTAGGTGACTCTTAGGGACTAGCAGCATGGATCAGAGATGGGGAGCAGCCTTGGACAGGAAATCAAGCTCGTACTGCCTATCCTCTAGGACGTCACTGCCAAGGGAAGGAGCACCCCCGACGGACGGAGGACAAGCAGGGTCAGAGACAAGAGTAGTGGCGTAGTCAAGGCGGTGGGTAGAGGCGAAGTCAGCGACATCAGCGACAAGAGCGTCAAGAATCGAGAGAGGAACAGACGGGTCGGTAACGAGGGAGGCAAGGACCCGAGGAACAAGAGGACAAGCAGCACGAAGGTAGTCAGACAGAGGGGGAGGTGCGACAGCGAGCGACGACGGTGGAGGCGAAGGCAGGAGGGGAGGACAAGACGCGTGGGAACGAAGCAACATGGGGTGCGAAAGCTGAACAGGAGAGACAGGACAAGCACGAGAGGGACGGCGAGACTGGACGTGAAGCGGAGGCGTCCAGTCAGGAAACAGAGGAGGAGAAACAAGAGGGGAACAAGGTGGGATACGGGTTGGGGACGAGTTCGGCGGAGGAAACACAGGATCGTGAACAGAAAGAGGAGGAGGCGGCGGGGGAGGAGCGAGCGAGCGGTCGGGGGAGGGCAGGCTGAGCAGACGAATGGCGAACACCGGCAGCAACTGCGGCGGCTGCTGCTCGACGCCGGCACCTGGACCACCAGCTGCCCCACGGTCACCTCCGGAACACTCCACTCCAGCACCCCTAGAAGAAACACCCCCAGAGCGAGAACCCTCTCCAGCACTGGTGCCACCCCCGAGCTCGCCGGGACAAGCCACGACAGGAACCCCAAGACTAGCACCCTCCTCAATGCCTGCACACCCAGAGTCCATGAACGGCTGCGGCTGCTGCGGCGACGACAGCGACGGGGGAGGAGGAGACACCGAGGGAAGGACAGGTGGTGCAAACGACGCCGCGGGGCCACCAGATTCAGCCGACTCTTCGACCGGGGCAACCGACGGGAGGGGAGTGACGTGAGACACATTAGACAGAGCAGGACGGGGAGGGAGGGGAGCAGAGGCGACCGGGGGTGTGCGAACCAGAAACAGTGGTGGGGAAACCGGCGTTGTGAACGGCGAACGACCACAGAAAATGGGGTGCTCCGGCATGGATCATGGAGGTACGAGCCACCTCCATGACTAAACCGATGCGTCGCTCAGCGACCCCATTCTGCTGTGGGGAGTTCGGTAGGGTGTACGTCTGGGTGATGCCCTCCGCATGACAGAAGTGACCAAGCCGACCTGAGGCAAACTTGCCGCCACGGTCGGAGTGGAGGCACAGCACAAGGAGACCGCGGTGGAGGTGCACAGCTACAACCCACGGGATAAGAGTTTCAGGCACGTCGGCCTTCCACTCCAGAGGGAACACCGTGGTGTAGCGCGTGAAGTCGTCGACGAGCACAAGAAAGTAGCGCTCTCGACGCGGTCCAGGGACGGGGGCTGGGCCCCAGACGTCCAAGTGCAGGGTCAGGAGTGGTGCAGTGGCAGGGCGAAGCTAGGAAGAGTGAGGAGCACGGTGCAGCCGGCCATCAACGTAGGGCATGCACGCTGGCGCAGGCGAGGGAGGGAGGGCAGGGAGCGACGCAGGGAGGCCTAGGACGAGACCGTGCCGGGACATGTGACGCAGACGCGGGAGAGCGGGGTGACCTAGGCGGTGGTGCCACAGAAGCGACGGGTGAGTGAGCAACCGACACGAGCAAGCCACAGCAACTGGGTAGACGTGGGACCCGGGGAGGACGCGGCCACCGGGGGGGGAGCACTGTCTAGTGTAAACAGGCCAGACACCGGGTCTCGGGGAAACGTCGCAAGGGGGGCACCTGAGGCGGTCTCGGTATAGACAGTGTACCGCTCGTGACGAGAAAGCGGATTTGCAATGCCAAGGTCCTGAAGACAGCCGACACGAACTAAGTTCCTGGAGAACGAAGGGATGTGCACGCCTGTAAGGGAACTCGAGGGAACCGCCGGACAGGGAAGGGTAGTAGAGCTCCGAGCAACTACAGGATCAGAGGAGGGGTCAGCAAGTGCAACAGCGGCAGGCGTGGCAAGCGGCGTGAGGGTGGCATGGTCACGGAAGAAGCAGGCTGACGCATCAGAGTCAAGAGTGAAGGACAGCGAAGCCGTAGTGGAAGATGAAGGAGGAGCAAGTGTAGAGCCAAGGCTAGACAAAGCAAGTAGTCCTACGCCTGACGCAGCAGGGGAGTCCGGACTATATGCAGGTGCTATGCCTAAGCTAGAGAACACAGGGTAATAAGATCTGGAAACACTCGAAGCGTCAGCATACAGAGAATGCAAGGCAGAACTAATCTGATCCATGTCTAAGTCAAATACAGGCACACCGTATCCCAGCAGACTTGGCCACTGAGGGAGGTCCGGGGCTGGACCGAAGCGGCGACGAAAGATATCGTCAAGGTGGCGGAAGCAGCGCGCGGTCGGGTGCGGGCGCCGACACACCATGCCACGAAGGGGCCCCGTCTGGATTTGGTAATGGCAGCTCACAGAACCGAAGCTGCTGGTTGACACTGAGCTACGAGGGCCACCACCACGACCACCACCTCTAGAGGCTCCTGGCCACCCTGGTGGGAGGTGAGCCCACGACTGCTGCTGCTACTGGTGCTTCTGTGGTGGCGGCTGCTTCTGCTGTTGCGACTGCGACGAGTGCTGCTGCTCCTGGACACCAGCTCCAACCGCCTCGTCAGAACCACTGTCCCCGCCACCACCACCAATGCCACCACCACGTCCTCCCTTGGGGCCACAGCAGCCCCAGCGCTGGCGCTGCTGCGGGTAAGCCGCAGCTGCTGTCTCATTGGAAGGGGCAGTCATGGCAACTGCGCCTGAGACATCAGCGTACGTTCACTGGGAGGGAGCATAGCCCTGAAAGATAGGGACTGCCGGTACACCACTCGACTGAGCGATAGTGCGCAAGCAAGTCTCTATCTCAGACAGAGCAGTGACAAAGGCGGTCAGGGCGAGGTTGGCAGGGTGCTGACTAAGGAAGTGGTCGCGGGTAATGGCTAAGCGGTCAGGCAGGCGCATGGCAATGAGGTACAGGGTAGCGCAGAACGGTGCGGGGAAAACAGTGAGCTGGGCGGCAGTGCTAGCAGCGCAGTAGCTAGTCTCTAGTGCACGGAGGTGAGTATCGAGGTCAACTACAGTGGGGAAAGTGGAAAGATCAAGGAAGAGCATGGGTAGGATCAAGCGGCCAGCAGAGGCGGAAGCAGGTGTTGAGTAACGCTTAACTACAGCAGCGAGGAAGTCCTTGGCGTTCGGGACAGCGGTGAAGCTCTGTGAGAGTACGACCTCGTTCCATTCCTTTCTCCTTTCCATCTCCCCTTTCCATTTCATTCCTCTTTTTATCCTGATTCATTTGGTCTTTATCTCATTCAATTTGGATTCCTATTCCTTCTTTTCCATAAACCTTTGGTTTATCATGTTATTATCATTATATAACCGACCAGGCGCTGGATGTACTGGCACGCTATATCTAGCGTTATCCTGCCGTAATCCCTTAAAGCCAATAGCCTCGCGTGGCTATACGCATGGTGATTCTATATTCTAGAAGGGTCTATTCCCTTTGGATAGGATAAACCTGGTTACCCGATATACTTTGGAAGTATAAAAGCGCCTTGTATCAATCGATAGTGCAACCTTTCCTCGACACATTCGATCCTGTGACACTTGGTAATCAGAGCTTTTCTCACTCGGCCGCGCTCAGCTAAGCAGCAGCAGCTAGGATCCTCCCTCGAAAAACTGCCGGGGGCGACCAATTCGACGCCGATTCTGGTAAGCACCTGCTCCGCGTTTTTTCGAATTACCCCCTCCGTGCGTGTTTTGAACAGGATGGCGAACGTCGACAATGCCGAAGTTGCCCAGCTGCTCTTCGCGCGCATCGCCGCCCTACAGGAGGAGATGCGAGCCGACCGCGAAGCTTGGCGACAAGAGTTCGAGCGAGTCGCAGCAGTTTCTCGCCAGCGCGCAACACGAAACGACAATGGCAATGACGCAGCAGTCGCAGCAGTTTCTCGAGGCTCCTAAACCGCGCCCACTTGAGCCGTTCGATCCGAGCGAACAGGAGAAAATGATGGGGAAAAATCTCCACCCCATGACCAATTTTTGCGAGAGGAAATCGCAGAGGAAAAATCTAACTCCGCGAAAAAGGACTCTGCCAAGACGGGGAAACTCCTTGGATACCCAAGAAATTATAAGGATTCGTTAAAGTTATCTTATAAAGATGCTTTAATGAAAACTTGTAATTCTCGAGGGGCTAGAGCCTTGGAGAAAATTTGGGAGGGACTCCAGATGAAGTAGAAAATTGTGGAGATCATACCGATACCGGAAAACTCGGAGAACTTGGGGACCAAATTAAGGAGTGTGGAAAGAAGCCGACCTTTCCACACAATCAACGTCCTCTCCCGACACCAGCCCACAGCGACAACCCGTTCCGCAGGGAGGACGTCGGTGGAGCTGAAGCAGCTCAAGAGGAAGCTGGGGGTCGACAAGAAGTTGCAAAAACCCCGAAATCCTTCTTCGGATGCATCCAACTCGGCAACTTCGTCAACGATACGAACAGTCGTCATGGAAACTTCGGGCCCTGGAGAAGAGCCTTTCTCCAAGTAGCCTCGGCCAGCTGCCAGCTCATGAGTAGGAAGCAACGAATATTGGGATGTACCCTATGACCCAATCAATGAAACTATCTTTGGGTACTCCGAGCAACGACTGCCCCTCGTACTCGAGGTCATCTGCAAAGTACGACACCTCCAAGCACTCGTGGACAGCGGAGCATCGCACATCGTATACGATAAGGCAACCATCGACCGACTTTGAGAAGAGTACACCCATCAGCGTTTTCTGCAACGATGGTGGACGGCAGCAAGTTACCAGTGTACGGCGAAGCAGTGCTACACCTACAAATCGGTCCACTGCGCTGGAAACCTGCTCTTCCCATCACCAACATAAAAGGGCTTGACCTGATCTTCGGGCGAGACTTCTTCAAGAAATTTAACCCCGAGATCAACTAGGTAAAACGCACCGCAAGCATCTACAACAAAGGAAGGAGAGTCCACCTACCCAACTGGGACGATACAGGAGATATCCCAGAGGAGGCACTCGCCAGGTCCGAGAAGGACGTCAAGCGAACCAACACCGGATTCTTGGCGATAGCAACAGAGGTGGAGAATGACGGAGAGAAAGCCTCGGAACCTCCAGAAAAAATCAAGGACTTGCTGAAGGAGTTCCAAGACATTCTTCCCGACGACCTCCCCGACGAGCTACCGCCATACCGAACGCACCAACACGAGATCGTCGAAGAACCAGGCTCGAAGCCGACCTTCCGAGCACCATATTGGCTTAGCCCTACAGAGCTAGTTGACATGAAAAAGCAGATCGAGTATCTCCTTGCCAAAGGAACTACCCGACCATCCACTTCGCCATACAGTGCCCCAGTACTCTTCACACCGAAACCGGACGGAAGCCTGCGCATGTGCATCGACTAACGAGCTCTCAAAAAGCAGACAAAAAAAAACAAATACCCGATTCCACGAATCGATGACCTGCTTGACCAGCTTCGAGGAGCCACGGTATTTTCAAAACTAGATCTGCGATCCGGATACTTGCAGATATGAATGGCGGAAAATTCAATTCACAAAACTGCCTTCCGAACTCGGTACGGATCGTACGAGTATCTGGTGATGCCGTTCGGACTCACCAACGCACCTGCAACGTTCCAAGCAGAGATGAATCATATCCTACGCCCACTCTTGGACGAATGCGTGGTGGTGTACATGGACAACATCCTCGTCTACTCGCACGACATGCAACAACACGTCGAGCACCTACGACGCGTCTTCGATTTTTTTTCGACGAGAACGCTTCTACGTCAAACTATCCAAGAGCGACTTCGTCCTCGAGAAAGTCCAATTCCTTGGACATATCGTAAGCGCTCAAGGAGTTCACTTCAACCCCAAGAAAATCGAAGCCGTACGCACGTGGAAGACACCCGAGAATGGGAAAGAGTTACAACAGTTCCTTGGCTTTGCTAACTACTAGAATAGGTTCGTGCCGTAGTACGCGAAGATCGCCGCGCCACTCACGAATCTGCTAAAGAAGAACACGCCCAATAATTAGGAACCAAGACATCAAGAAGCCGTGGAACAGCTGAAACAAGCACTCACGTCCGCACCTGTACTCATCTTGCCAGACCCCGAACGCGACTACGTCATCGAAGCTGACGCCAGCGACCAGGCAGTGGGAGCAGTCTTGATGCAAGATCAAGGGAATGGACTGCAACCAATTGCCTACCTCAGCAAAAATTAACATGGAGCAGAACTCAACTAATCGATACAGGACAAGGAGGCCCTTGCTATCATCATCGCCTTCAAAATGTGAATTTTTTTTCTCGAAGGACGCAAGACGACAGTCTACACCGACAATTGCAGCCTAAAATATTTGCAGACGCAACCAAGCCTCTCCAGGCGACAGGTTCGGTGGATCGACTTCCTCGAAACACACTTCCACTATGACATTGTGTACAAGCCTGGCCATAAAAACAAAGCCGACGTGCTTAGCCGGCCTGCACACGTTGCCGAGATCCAGGTTGAAGGGATGAATCCACTCCTCAAGGGACTCTTCATACACGATTACACCATTGTGAGAGTACGACCCCGTTACACTATTTCCCCCTTTCCATATTTCCTTTCTATTTCATTCCTCTTTTTATCCTGATTCATTTGGTCTTTATCTCATCTCATTTGGTTTCCTATTCCTCCTTTTCCATTATCCTTTGGTTTATCCTGTTATTATAATTATATCACCGACCAGGCTCGGGATGTACTGGCGCGCTATATCTAGCGTAATCCTGCCGTAATCTCTTAAAGCCAATAGCCTCGCGTGGCTATACGTAGGGTGATTCTATTTCTAGAAGGGTCTATTTCCTTTGGATAGGATAAACCTGGTTACCTGATGTATTTTGGAAGTATAAAAGCACCTTGTACTGATTGATAGTGCAACATTGAGCAATCTTTCCTCGACACATTCGATCCTGTGACACTTGGTATCAGAGCCAAGGTTTCAGCTCAACGCTTAACCGCTGGGCCCCCAGGAGCACGCCGAGGATGGAGTCGAAACTTCAATTCCTATAAGTACAATGCACTTTCATTTAAGTTGCACTCTCGCAGTTGCACCTGGGGTCCCCTTCGAAGGCGAGACGCCTCGCCAACCGTTCGATGGACTGCATCGACGGAGCCGATTTTTCGCGGGGGCAAACGGCCTCGACCTGGCGAGCGCGTCAGTTCCGGTGGAACACCCCCTGCGACATTCGGAGAAGTTCGCAGTTCGCGACAACACTTGGAGTTGCGCTGAACTCTGCGGAGGTTCGACCGACGACATCCGTCCGATGGAAATTCGACGCTTCGGATCGACCGAGGCGAAAACGAAATCCTGCTGAGCGAGTTCGATTTTCAGCGCGAATGGGGACGGGACCTCACTAGCCGCGAAATTCTTCGGAGCGTTGGATCGATCGACAGCCGACATCGACGACCGAAAATTGCTGCAGGAAACGAGTCGACCCGTGCACCGAAAGCTGCTGAGCGCGTCTCAGGAATATCTTCAGATCGCTTGGAGTTTGGACCGTCGGATCGACTTCTACTTCAACGGATGAGATGGAGCGCAACTTTTGCACAAAGGGAGAATGACGCTCAGAACCAAAAATCAGCCGCCTTCGACACCGTCGACAACATTTGGACAACCAAATTCGGACTCCTCTATTTGGTGACGAATATGGTGCGCAAATCATCTGTAGAGTCAGAAATCTGCCAGAGTATTACCTACTTGGTAATATCTGCATGCAAAAAAATGACAGGAGAACGTGGATCGTCGGATCGGTGCGAAATCAACGGCACGAATGCAGCGGAGACTACACTATGGAAAATCATCACAATGGAGACAACATTCGTGACTAGGGACTGCACAATTGACGCATCTTCTAACTAGTGTCGATAACGCTCTATTTATTTTGACGAAGTCATCTTCGTTAAAAATGGATCGACATCAACACGACGGGATCTTCACCCAGGAAAAACAATGGAGCTGCGTGAAGACATGTTCTCCATCCACGAGACACTTCTTCATACAAATTGATCGACAACCTGTGGGATTGCAGAGAAGTAGCCGTTTTCTCTTGCAATGCTCCCAAGTTCAAGTTGCTGCGAAGGAGCAGATTTCGCACGCAACGACGACGCAGTGAACCCGTCTCGTCAAGGCCAGCGAGATTCTACTTTGTAACAGGAGCTGACCAATTCGTCTTCATCAAGAATCTCAACCATCCGAAGTGATTGATTGGAGCAGTCTCAACATCGACCTCACGAGGCGACACACCAATCATGCGTCGCGATTCCAGGTGTGAATGACCTGCATGGAAAATTCTCCGTGCATGTCACGATGCTTGACAGATTGAGGAGTAATTAACCTCTAATCCGGCAAGTACTCGTTCACTAGCGACCCTACGGCACATGCATTGGAGGCGATTCTACTAGAAGCCGAAGCGTTACAAGCACCAACGTAACTTCGACGATGCAGGAGAACGCCAAGCAACACGTGGAGTCAACAAATGAGGGACATGCGGACTACTACAACACGATCACGTGCTCTACCGACCGTACATCGGAGGCACGGATGAGCATACCAGGAATTGCTACCCGTGGATACATTAAGGGGAGAAGCAAATTTCTCTTCACACCCTCAAATGAAACAATCACCGACAGCAATGGAGCAACACATGTGTACTAATGTGCACGTGTTCCTGGTAGTTACGCCTGTTACACCCATCAGGAACACTCTACTGGGAAGAGGGAGTTGATGGATTCTCCTTCAACCGGTACGAGTCGAGGGAATTCTCTGCAACAGCTGCCGCCATCGCCGTCGCCGCAACCGCCGCCGCCGCCGCAGCAGAAGACTCGACACAACAGTCACAACCAAATCCTGATGGATGATTCTCCACTCAATGGAGATAATGCTGGATTATATTCTAGTGGATCGTTAAGACCCGGCCAGGCACAACATTGATTTCCAGCTAGTGGGAAGGAGATACCACTGTGCAAGGAAACAACATGGCAATGCCATACACCCTCAAGAGCAGGAGATATTTGCTCTTATGAGGATGGGAGGACCACGATAATCTACCGGTATACAAGTCCTCATGGCCTATGGCTTTCCTTAAAGTCATAAAATCTGCGTCACAATGAATCCATCACCAGCACCAACTCCACGGAAGCAGATAGGCGTTAAATGGAGCGCCGACGCCACTCCGGATAGTGGACTCCGCGTATCTCCAACAACACCCCTGTTTGCCAAAATGGAGCTGACTGCAACACCGATGCTGAGTATCTGAGACGTCTTCAACTTCAACGCTACTTCAAGGACAGTGGCAGAATGAGACAACACATGATGGCACCAGAAGACCTATCCCAATATGTGCGCCCAGACACCGATGCCTACCGATGGCCTCTGTGCTAAACTGGAAGTGCATAAGGTCATACTGGATTGGCTGTCAGCAATGCTCATTTCGAAATGGGAGATGATTATTTGGGAATACCTCTAATATTCCCAATGGTCATAACCCATTCCCGTGGGATATCTACGCATCTGAGATTCCTTGCCTGAGCAACCACCGAGGGAAACTACTTGGCGCCGATTCTGGAAGTTACCAGCTCCGCGTTTATGGTACCAACCCCTCGCATGCACTGTTGTACTCAAGGCAGTGTGACTAGCAGATCGCGTGGTGGAGAGGGTTACTACTAGTGATTCTGCTCTCCATTCCGCAGCACTACGATGCCGAGTGGGTACGACTCGCAACAACACTATGGCATGGACCAACATTCGACAGGAGCAGTATTATGAGACGACTGCCATACCACCAACACTTGGTGATCTTCACATGTGGACCAGATGCGGGTAACAATATGCACGGATCGGACAACATAGCCACTCATCTGCACGTTACAGCACACTGTTCCAACCATTCACATCTCCAACGCCGACTTGCATCTGCCCGTCCTGGAGTTTGCCTACAAGTATGCTCCTGACGCCGCTACTGGACAGACACTGTACTTCGTCTGTTACGGACGCCACCCGATCACACCACAACAGCTAACCATACCAGCCACAGTCCATCGCCATCGTCCACCATCTTGTACATCGACCACACAAGCGCCCTCTTGGACATCCAACATCAGCACAAGCACTTGGCAACTCATCACTACCCTTCTCGAGACCATAATCTCGACATCAGCCAACTTCCATCCAAGCTTCAACCTTGCTTCTGCGGGACTATCCTCTTTGAAGCAAAGGTCACTTCATTCACCTTCCGCTTCCGCCTACCAGCCACTTGGAAGATCCATACCGCCTTCCATACCAGCTTCTTAAACCCTATCAAGACCAAACATACTCTACACCAAATGCCAACCAACGTCGCCGCCCGTGTTCATCCACGACATGGGACAACTACGTGCTTGGACACAGTTGTCGTCAAAATGGCACTCTGGAGCTTCTTCTTTGCTGGAAGGGTTATGATACTTCTGAGGCTCTAACCCTGAATCCAACATGGGTAACGCCCGTCGTCCTCTTCGCGACTACCTTGTCAAGCAGGGTGTTACTTCTACCACCTAGCTTTGAGGGGGGGAAGTGTGAGAGTACGACCCCGTTATACTATTTTCCCCTTTCCATATTTCTTTTCTATTTCATTCCTCTTTTTATCCTGATTCATTTGGTCTTTATCTCATCTCATTTGGTTTCCTATTCCTCCTTTTCCATTATCCTTTGGTTTATCCTGTTATTATAATTATATCACCGACCAGGCTCGGGATGTACTGGCGCGCTATATCTAGCGTAATCCTGCCGTAATCCCTTAAAGCCAATAGCCTCGCGTGGCTATACGTAGGGTGATTCTATTTCTAGAAGGGTCTATTTCCTTTAGATAGGATAAACCTGGTTACCTGATGTATTCTGGAAGTATAAAATCACCTTGTACTGATTGATAGTGCAACATTGAGCAATCTTTCCTCGACACATTCGATCCTGTGACAACCATCAACCCCGAAATCCCTTCGGCAGAAAAGCAACATCTGCTACAGTGGGACAAGGACATCGCGTACCCGAAAGGATCAACAAAGATCTGGGTTCCAAATTACCCTCCATTGCGCCAGTTACTACTTGAAGAATACCATGACTTCCTGTACGGGGGACACTTCGGTAGCAACAAGACGCTCACCGGTATCGCCAAACACTACTACTGGCCCCACATGGCAAATGACGTACAGAAATTCATCACCTCGTGCACTACATGTCAGCGGATGAAGAGCAGCAAGCAGAAAAAGGCGGGTCTGCTACAGCCTCTTCCTGTCCCAGAACAGCCATGGCAAGTGGTAAGCCTAGACTTCGTCACCAGGCTACCAACTACCACAAGCGGTCATGACACGATCCTCGTCGTCATTAACAAGTTCTCCAAAATGGGACACTTCATCCCGACACACACGGCAGCACGCATCGAGGAGACGGCACAACTCTTTGTTCCCTACATCATCTCACAATACGGCATTCCAACCACACTCATCTCCGACCGAGACCCTAAGTTCACCAGTAAATTCTGGAAAGAACTGATGTCTCTACTCGGGACCAAACTCGCCATGTCATCCGCCTACCATCCGCAGACAGACGGACAGACCGAGCGCCTCAACCAAATTGTGGAGCAACTCCTCTGCGCAGCCTGCAAGGAGGACATCTCCAAATGGGACTTGCATCTGCCCGTCCTGGAGTTTGCCTACAACAATGCTACTCACGCCGCTACTGGACAGACGCCGTTCTTCCTCTGTTATGGACGCCACCCATTCACACCTCAATAGCCAAACATACCAGCCACAATCCAACCCGCTCATGATTTCATCACGACTATGCACAAACTCTGGGATTGGACCCACAAGCACCTTCTCGACATTCAGCAACAACAAAAGCGCCAGGCCGATCGCCACCGCACAGACCACACCATCACCGTGGGAGACAGAGTACTTCTCCATACACTTAATCTTGACATCAGCCATGTCCCATCCAAACAGCGACCTCGCTTCTGTAGGCCTTTCCTCGTTGAAGCACAGGTCACTCCTGTTACCTTCCGCTTACGCCTGCCAGCTACCTGGAAGATTCACAACGCCTTCCATGTCCAACTCTTGAAGCCCTAACGAGACCCCAACACGGTCTTCTCTGGACGCCAACCGCCGCCGCCGCTGCCCATCCTCGTCCATGATGAACCCGAGAACGAGGTCGAGTCCGTGCTCGCACATCGCCGTCGACGGAATGGCACCGTGGAGCTTCTCATCCGTTGGAAGGGTTATGATCCTTCAGAGGATAACTGGGTCTCTGAATCCGAGATGGATCACGCTCGTCGTCCCCTTTGCGACTACCTTGTCAAGCAGGGTGTTATGTCTACCATCCAGCTTTGAGGGGGGGAAGTGTGAGAGTACGACCCCGTTTCATTCCTTTTTCCTTTCCATATTCCCTTTCCATTTCATTCCTCTTTTTATCCTGATTCATTTGGTCTTTATCTCATTCCATTTGGATTCATATTCCTTATTTTCCATAAACCTTTGGTTTATCCTGTTATTATCATTATATCACCGACCAGGTTCGGGATGTACTGGCATGCTATATCTAGCGTAATCCTGCTGTAATCCCTTAAAGCCAATAGTCTCGCATGGCTATACGCAGGGTGATTCTATATTCTAGAAGGGTCTATTCCTTTTGGATAGGATAAACCTGGTTACCTGATGTAGTTTGGAAGTATAAAAGCGCCTTGTATCAATCGATAGTGCAACCTTTCCTCGACACATTCGATCCTATGACAAGCTCGGATGCTCTGACAGGGGAAGGGCATGACTAATAGCAAGCTGCGCTACAGTTATGCGAGAATCCCAGACAGCGCGACCAAGCGCAGCAGCATCAAAGGCCTCGCTCTCAGCAGTGGTGGGGTCAGCAGGGAGGGGATCAGGCGCAGAGGGGCGGGGTAGCAAGCCATCAACATGCATAGCCAGGGAGTGCCCATCCTGGCGCTGACCTGTCAGGTGCTGGCGGAGGTGGACGAGCCAGGCGGCGAAGTCGATCGCGTGCCCCTCGGCGTCCATGCGAAGAACTGCGTCCGCCATCGCACAGTGTGACAGCGGCACAGCGGCTCGGCAGCACAACGGCACAGCGATACGGCGAATCTACAGCTCGGCGGCTCAGCGGCTCGGCGGCACGGCAGCTCAAGGTCACGGCGGCTCAGCAGCTCGGTTGCACAGCGGCAAAGCGACACGACGGCTCAGCGGCTCGGCGGATGGGCGCTCCAGCGGGAGAAACAGGGCACGAGGCCGAGGAGGGCTGAAGGCGTGCAGGGCCGGTGGGGCGGGAAGGGCCGGCGGAGCGCTAGGGGCCAGGAGAGCGCATCAGGAGCCGGGGAGGTGACAGGCGGGCGCACGACTAGGAGCAACGGACTGGCTAGGGCTCAAGTGGCGCGCTACTACTCGAGAGGCCAGCAAGGGCGCGAGGAGCCAGCTAGGGCGCGAGGGGCCGACGAGGGTGCTAGGGGCCAGCTAGGGTGCAAGGGGCCAGCGAGGGCGTGAGGGGCCGGCTCGGGCGCGAGGGGCCAGCGAAGGCGCGAGGGGCCAGCGTGGGCGTGAGGGGCCAGCGTGGGCGCGAGGGGCCAGCGTGGGCGCGAGGGGCCGACTAGGGCGCAAAGGGGGGGGTGGGCCGCTAAAGCGCGAGGGGCCAGCTAGGGCGCGAGGGGCTGACAAGGGCGCGAGTGGCCCGCTAAGGCGCGAGGGGCCGGCTAGGGCGCGAGGGGCTGGTAGGGGTCAACGGGCTGTCTAGGGCGCGAGGGGCTGGAGACGGCGTGAGGGGCCGACGAGGGCGCTATGGGCCCGCTAAGGCGCGAGGAGCCGGCAACGGCACGAGGGGCCGACTAGGGCACGAGGGGCCAGCTAGGGTGCGAGGGGCCCGCTAAGGCGCGAGGAGCCAGCTAGGGCGCGAGGGGCTGGCGAGGGCATGAGGGGCGGTGAGGGCGCGAGGGGCTAGCGAGGCGCGGTAGGCTAGGGCGCGGTAGGCTAGGGCGCTGGGCGGAAGCGGGTGGGTGGACCTACCTACTCATGATACCATGTTAAATAGAATAAATGATTGAATACAAGTGGAACAAGGGGGATATATGTGTTCTGGTTATACCCTCTAACAACATACAACTATCTAGCTTATAACTTCTACATAGCAAGATATGTATAAGTTGACAGAAGGGGCACAGGGAAGGGGAGGGTGTGGGTAATGGGAAAAATCAGGGTCACCGAAATATCTACTCGGAGTTTCCAGGGTCGCCTTGAGATCTTCTTGGATTCCGTCAGGGTTGGGTAAAGAAGAACCCAGAGAAAATTAGGACTGGTCTGAAAACTACCTTAAAATTTCAGTCAAGTCAGGGAAAATTCCCTAATAACATATGCCTTGCTCGAGATCTGTTGTCAACGATGCTCGATGAGTCGCCGAAATGTCGCAACATGTTGACGTGAAATGAATTGTGGATTTGTCAATCGTCGGTTAGTCGCCTCTGTAGCAGTGCCATCATCTTGATGAAATTAAAAGGTCCACAACAGCGATGCCACATTTTGTCGCTTCGGGAACCGTGGATTCTTCGTGTCCAAAAGTACTAGTTGCATTGCCACTATAATAATATTATGTCGATGAAGGTCGGTGAAGCGTCGGGCAACGATATTAGCATTTAGGATAAATTCAATCGCTCTATGTGATGCTGCATGCAAATTTGCAACAAACTGCTGCAATCTTGGAACTTGACTCTCGACGTTGGTGGAGATAAGTACCATCGGGTCCATTCCGTATTTTAAGATGACGAGTGATTAGTCATTGTAGATTTCGCGTTGTGGTACATTTTTTTCAACATGGGCAGCGCGTCTTCCCATTTGTTGATATCAAGGCAATCCATCGTCTGATTGGTAGGCTCTGTCGGGCCGTCTGTTTGAGGATGAAATGCGGAGGAGTACTGTCGGTTAGCGGGCTTGGGAAGTGTGAGAATACGATCCCGTTACACTATTTTCTCATCTCTTTATTTCTTCCCTATCTCATTCTCCCCTTTATCATGTTTTATTTGGACGTTCTCTTATCTCATTTGATTTCCTAGTCCTAATTTGCCATCATCCTTTGGGTTCATTTTCTCCTTTGCGTTGCAACTCGGCGAGTGCCGTCTCCCTTTTCGAAGCGGTGCTTGGCATTGATGTAGCATAACCTTATTTTAGGGTGGCGTCGGCGCATTTCGAACTCACTCGTAGCTGGTGGTATTTATGAATTGAAAATACTATGACATCGAATGTGAAGTAACGCAGGATGTTCGCCCCCCCTCCCCCAACAGAGATATGATAGGCTGGTATGAGACGTATTGGGCTGAGAACAACACATGGATCTTTACCAGAGACTAAGCCCTTGTAGAGTGGTTTGTAGCACAACGGAAGTCTTAGTTGAATCCTTGCATTGGTATCTGAGAACAAGTGATTGATTAAAGCAACGAGCATACATGAATATACTGTATAGAAGGTGCTATAGCAGTTGTAATACCGAGGTGCACATCGCCTCATTATCCTAGACAAACGATTACGGTTCAGCTGAACTCTTGCGTGAATTGATTTCAGTTGAAGTGTTAGTTGAATGTTTCAACTAACCACGAGTACGTAACACAATTGATTCGTCTGTACTCGATGTTACCTTACTCGTGTGTTGCACAACACTCGATACTTCCGAAACACTTCAGCATTTTCTTCATCATTTTCAACAAGACGCAAACATCGAGACTCAGAAGTTGGTATTGTCGGGAAAAGGCGTACAAAGACAACACCAGAACAACCCCAGTGTTAGAATATAGCTAAGCACAGGGCCCGCGGCTGAGGCTGAGCGAAGTTGAGATGGGTGGCTGAAATTTGGCGCGGAGCGCGCATGACGAGCATGAACCTGCAGAGCACACAAATTTCATGCGGCTCGGCTGAGGGCCACATTTGGGTGACGCGGCCCGGATGTAGCACAATGGCACAGCAGCCCCGAGTTATCTAATTACCTTGGCTTACAAGAAATCAAATCTCATGCCTTGCGTTTGGCATTCTATACAAGCTCGATACACCTCATCTGGCTTTCGAGACCCCAATTTACCACGCGGCGCGTTCCAGTCCTGCGAAAGGCCAAAACCTGGGGTAAAAGCGACTCTAACGTGAAAAACTGTTATGAATTGTAACGAAGGCGTGTTCACCAGTTGGGATCACAGAACCTGTGGTGAATCCACATGGGTATTGAATGATCGCATATCACGCTGAAGCTTTGTTACAATTTACTTTCAAAATAAAACGCAGCATAATCACCCAACTGCAACCGGGAACTGCCAATCCAACTTGTCAGAGTGCAATCCTTGGGTCGTCTATGATCGGTGCATCGCCAAATCACCACAATCGGGTAAAGCAGGAGATACAGATTCTGTCATGTTGCGCTTCGAGGGCTCTACTAAACTAGGTGACAAAGGCAGAGAATGTAGACATGTTCTATTGTATTTCGTGAAATCCGCAGGTATTACAGTTTGAATAATAACAGGGAGTGCGCGGAATAATAATGATGAGTACAAAGATGAGAGCCTAGCAAGATATAGCGAGAGTCCTAGCTAGGCGAGGACTTTGGAGGGCTAGGTTGGTACAGGCGCGGTCGAAAGGGTCGGAGGCGGCGCGAGCCACCCTAGGGGTTGCGTCGGAATCAGAGTGAGCCTGATCTTCCGAAAGTTCGGATGTACGCGATGCAGTACAACCCGGTAAGGAATATAATTCCTTACACTACTCCCCCTTCTAAGAAAAGTGGTTGATATCGGGAACACGTTTCTGGGTCAAATAGGATTTGAGCACCAAATGTTCCTGAAGCTAGTCGGAAGGGACCTGGGTGTCGTCCTCACTTGTACGCTCTGTCCAGCGGACCAGAAAATCGAGGTGGCGGCCGGTGGCGTTGAGGCAAACTCGATGACTAAGAAGTTCGAAGGGCTCGAGTGTTGGTTCGGCCATGGGGTGGACTCTGAGGACGACTGCTGGTCGTGTGCCAACTGACGTGTTGGGGACGTATGGACGAAGGAGGATGACGTGGAAGGCGTTGTGAATATGCTACTCGTTCGATAGTAATAATTATACAGTAACAGGTGTCCCCATTGGAATGGCCCGCAATATTAGGGCCATAGACTG
Source organism: Closterium sp. NIES-67 (assembly GCA_027943415.1). Classification (NCBI taxonomy): domain Eukaryota; kingdom Viridiplantae; phylum Streptophyta; class Zygnematophyceae; order Desmidiales; family Closteriaceae; genus Closterium; species Closterium sp. NIES-67. The sequence goes on along the minus strand of BQMB01001718.1, from coordinate 143,384 downwards.
GATTACAGGGGTAAGCGGAGGCTCTTCGTATCGAGTAAAACTAATTGCCCGGCCGTCATGGTAATACTTCGGCGGTGAAGGTCGGCGTAGCGTCATGCAGTGGTATTTGACTTTATTATGAACTCGATCGCATTTTCCCCGGCAACCTGAAGCTCACTAACAAACTGCTGAGAGCGGGGGACGGGGTTGTCGATATTTGTTGTTTGGTTACCACGGGGTCTATCCCATAGTTGAGGAAAAAAGGAGAGTGATTAGGCATAGCGGATGGGGCGTTGTTGCAAGAGAATTCCAGCCTGGGCAGGAAATCCTCCCACCTTGCAAGATCGAGGTAGTTGGTGCAGATGAGCTGCAACATAGTTTGATTGGCGCGTTCGGTCTGGCCATTGGTTTGTGGTTGGTAGGCGGAGGAAAACTGTAGACGGGTGCCATACTGTTCCCAGGTTTCTTGGGGTCGTGAACTTGGGGTCGTGGTCGATGATAATCGTAGTGGGGGGAGGCCGTGCAGGCGGACAACCGTAGAGATGAACAATTTTGCAGTTTCTTCGGCTGTACTCATTGTGCGAGAGGGCACAAAATACGCCATCCTTGTCAGTCAGTCAACGACGACGAGGGCGGCATCGTTGCCACTTGCACCAGTGGAAAGTCATGTGACAAAATCCATCGTCACGTGTTGCCACGACTTCTGGGGTGGCGCGAGCACTTGCAGCAATCCAGCTGGCCGCTGATAAGAGGACTTCATCCGCTGGCAAGCCGGACATGCTGCGACATATCGCTGCACATCAGATGACGAATCGGGCAAGCGATAATAACGATGAAGTAACTTGAGGGTTTTGTCAACCCCGAAATGACAAGAGAAGTTAGAATCATAGACTTTTTGAATTAACAGCTCGCGAAGGATGCGGCAAACGTGAACCCATATGCGATCAGTGCCAGCTTTGAAGGAATAAATTCCTTTGGCCGTGGTGGCTTGCTAGTGGGTGTTGCGACTGAAAAACAGGTCAGTGAGGAGAGGGTTGGTCTGGGCAGTGATGATGGAGGCGATGTGGGCGGACGAGCGGGTCAGTGCATCAACAATGTTATTAGCCCCCTCATTTGTAGGTGAGCATATAATGGAAGTTGGATTCGAGGAAATCTAGCCAGCGGATCTGTCGAGGGTTGAGGTTTGCCTGCACGCAGAGGTACTGTAAGGATTTATGGTCTGTCCCTACTGTCACGTCGGCTCCCATTAGATAGCAGTGCCACACCTTGAATGCGTGTATGATGGCGAGCATTACTTTGTCGTAGACGGGGTAGTTGCGTTATGCCGTCCACAACTTCTTAGACTCAAATGCAATTAGCTGGATTCCGCCGCCAAAGTTTTGTACCAGTACCGCTTCGATGGCAAAATTGCAGTGGTCCGTCAGTACTTTGAATGTCCGTGATGGGTCAGCAATTCGGAGGACCGAGGGTGACATAAAAATATTTTGGAGTTCGTCGAAATTTACCTGTTGTCTCTCCCCCCACTTAAACGGAGTGGCCTTCAGCAACAGGTTTGTTAATGGTCTAATGATCCCAGCCATATTCCAAATAAATTGCCGAGCATAATTAACAAACCCAGGCTGTAAATTCATTGGTGGCCTCCAGTCTCGGATGGTAGTGATTTTCTTCGGGTCGTCCGCGCCAATGACGTGGCCCAAAAACTCCAGGTCCGGTGTTTGGAACTCGTACTGAGATCCCTTGGGTTATGCGGCAATTCGGTTGCAGTCGCTGAAAAACGGTGTCGAGGTCCTTGAGGTGCTGTTCCTTCATTTTGCTGAAGATGAGAATGTCGTCCAGTACACGATGGCACTCTTGTTGAGCAGATCTTGGAACATGCCATTCATGGGCGGTTAGAATGTCGAGAGTGCGTTCGTGAGGCCAAAAGACATCACTGTGTACTCATAACTATCGTAGCGGGTGCGAAATGCCGTCTTGTGGCAGTCGTCAGCTAAAACCATAACTGGGTGGTAACCGCCTAGCAAGTCGATCTTGGAGAAAGAACGACTTTTCCTCAAAGTTGGTCCATGAGATCGTCGGCCTGTAGGACTGGATAGCGAGATTTGATGGTCTTGTGAACGTGAACGTGCTGGGTCAGATGAAGACCTTCTTCTGTAGATAATCCACGTGGCTCTGCAACTCCGTGAGTTTGCACTGCGTCAGCCGCGACTGGGTCCTGACGGTTGGCTGCGCGCCAAGTTCCAACTCAATCTTGTGGTCCTAGGGGCGCTCAGGTGGTAGTCTGATTGGCAGGCCATCCGGAAAAATATCAGGGTGCTGTCGAATCAGCGAGGCGAGTTCCTCCGGCACCGCCGCACATAAAGTGTCGATGTCCCGGAAAGGATCGTCAGCGGTTGCCGCGTGCAGATGGATGGCATACAAGTCGGCTCTCTTTTTTACATCTCGCTGGAGCATGATGACGTTGACATGTGTCGACACCAGCTCTACAATTCACGCTGCATTCGCCACTCGTCTAGTCGATTCACGGATTACAGTGGCGGAAACAATTGTCTACATGTTTAGCATATTTTTACATTTTGACTAGCTGTACGCTATAAATATTAAGCCTTAATTCATGGTGGCCATACACGTAGAGAGGAGCAGTTAGAGCACTCACTCAAATCTCCTAAAACCAGAGTAGTATATTTCATGGTCCTTCAAGATGACAACATTTAATCACAGCACATCCGGACAATTGGTACCGGGGACAGGCACCAAACTAGTTACTAGCAAAACTAGTACCTAGTCAACCGACACTTGGCCTTGATCACCACCTACACCCTCCTAGGCATGTTATCTACGAGGTTAGTGCAAACCTTTACAGGGATCTTCTCGCACTCATCCTGGACCCACGCTTTTGCATAAGGGGGTGAGCACTAGGAAAATCGCGAAGTATTTGAATGTATGCAAGAGTACTGTTCACGATTTTATGTTGAATGTTATCTCTAAGACTAGCCATGATGAGGTGTGGCCAAAGATGCCATTAGTCGATTGGTCACATCTTATCATGGATCGTCTTCATCGCACCGTTGTAGGTAAAAATTACAGGCAGAGTGGTGAAAAATTGCGTATCTGCCACGAAACTTAGGGTAATATAGCACGGTTGACAGTGCATCCTTGCACTATTAAAATCATGCTAGGATCCGTATGTCTTTGAGCGGTGTAGCAGTCGAAGTACTCGTGACTGTTGGGGAAAAATATCCGGGTTGAGATCTGGTGAGGAAAAGGGTCCCTTGCGTCCCTTGCGTCGAGTCCCGAGTCCCTTGCGCTCAAGCTCAACCGCCTTGGGCTCGGCAAAACGGCGCTGCCGGCGGCGGAATTTGCGGTCGTGGACGACAACCATCTGACCTGTGAACTTGACGGCCCGACCCGCTCGCACTTGAGCCCAGCACGCGCGCAGCCACGACTGCCACTGTTGCTAGGGAGGAGCCTTTCTCCATCCGCCTGCCTGCAAACGATTGCAAAGTGCGCCGCGCTGCTGTGAGAGTACGACCCCGTTACAACCAATTTCCTCTTTCCATATTTCCTTTCGATTTCATTCCTCTTTTTATCCTGATTCATTTGGTATTTACCTCATCTCATTTGGTTTCCTATTCCTCATTTTCCATTATCCTTCGGTTTATCCTGTTATTATAATTATATCACCGACCAGGCTCGGGATGTACTGGCGCGCTATATGTAGCGTAATCCTGCCGTAATCCCTTAAAGCCAATAGCCTCGCGTGGCTATACGCAGGGTGATTCTATTTCTAGAAGGGTCTATTTCCTTTGGATAGGATAAACCTGGTTACCTGATGTATTCTGGAAGTATAAAAGCACCTTGTACTGATTGATAGTGCAACATTAAGCAAACCTTTCCTCAACACATTCGATCCTGTGACACTTGGTATCAGAGCCAAGGTTTCAGCTCAACGCTTAACCGCTGGGCCCCCAGGAGCACGCCGAAATGGAGTCGAAACTTCAATTCCTGTAAGTACAATGCACTTTCATATAAGTTTCGTCTCACCTCTCGCAGTTGCACCTGGGGTCCCCTTCGAAGGCGAGATGCCTCGCCAACCGTTCGATGGACTGCATCGACGGTGCCGATTTTTCGCGGGGGAAAACGGGCCTCGACCTCGCGATCGCGTCAGTTCTGGCGGAACACTCCCTGCGACATTCGGAGAAGTTCGCAGTCCTTGACAACACTTGGAGTTGCGCGGAACTCTGCGGAGGTTCGACCGACGACATCCGTCCGATGGAGATTCGACGCTTCAGATCGACCGAGGCAAAAACGAAATCCATCTGAGCGAGTTTGTGTTTCGGCGCGAATGGGAACGGGACCTCGCAAGCCGCGAAGTTTTTCGGAGCGTCCGATCGTTCGACAGCCGACATCGACGACTGAGAATTGCTGCTGGAAACGAGTCAACCCGGGCGCCGAAAGCTGCTGAACGGGACTCAGGAGGATCCTCAGATCGCTTGGAGTTTGGACCGTCGGATCAACTTCGACTTCAACGGACGAGATGGAGCGCGACTTCTGCACGAAGGGAGAATGACGCACAGAACAAGAAATCAGCCGCCTTCGACACCTTCGATAACATATGGACAACCAAATTCGGATTCCTCCATTTGGTCACGAATTTGGGGCGCAAAATCATCTGCAGAGTCAGAAATCTGCCAGAGTATTACCTACTTGGTAATAGCTGCAAGCAGAAAACTGACGGGAGAACGTGGATCGTCGGATCGGTGCGGAATCAACGGCACGAATGCAGCAGAGACAACACTATGGGAAATCATCATCATGGAGACAATATTCGTGACCAGCGACTGCACAATCGACGCATCTCCTAACCAGTGTCGATAACGATCGATTTATTGTGACGAAGTCATCTTCGTTAAAAATGGATCGACATCAACACGATGGGATCTTCACCCAGGAAAAACAACGGAGCTGCGTGAAGACATGTTCTCCATCCACGAGACACTTCTTCATACAAATTGATCGACAACCTGTGGGATTACAGAGAAGTAGCCATTTTCTCTCGCAATGCTCCCAAGTTCAAGTTGCTGCGAAGGAGTAGATTTCGCACGCAACGACGACGCAGTGAACCCGTCTCGTCAAGGCCAGCGAGACACTACTTCGTAACAAGAGCTGAACGATTCGTCTTCATCAAGAATCTCAGCCATCCGAGGTGATTGATTGGAGCAGTCTCAACATCGACCTCATGAGGCGACACACCAATCATGCGTCGCGATTCCAGGTGTTAATGACCTGCGTGGAAGAAAATTCCGTGCACGTCACGATGCTTGACAGATTGAGGAGAAATTAACCTCTAATCCGGCAAGTACTCGTTCACTAGCGACCCTACGGCACATGCATTGGAGGCGATTCTACCAGAAGCCGAAGCGTTACAAGCATCAGCGTAACTTCGACGATGCAGGAGAACGTCAAGCAACACGAGGTGTCAACAAATGAGGGAGATGCGGACTACTACAACACGATCACGCGCTCTACCGACCGTACATCGGAGGCACGGATGAGCATACCAGGAATTGCTACCCGTGGATACATTGAGGGGAGAAGCAAATTTCTCTTCATACCCTCAAATGAAACAATCACCGGCAGCAATGGAGCAACACATGTGTACTAATGTGCACGCGTTCCTGGTAGTTACGCCTGTTACACCCATAAGGAACACTCTACTGGGAAGAGGGAGTTGATGGATTCTCCTTCAACTAGTACGAGTTGAGAGAATTCTCTGCAGCAGCTGCCGCCATCGCCATCGTCGCAACCGCCGCCGCCGCCGCAGCAGAAGACTCGACAGAACATTCATATCCAAATCCTGATGGATGATTCTCCACTCAATGGAGATAACACTGGATTATATTCCAGTACGATCGTAAAGTCCCGGCCAGGCACAATACTATGATTTCCAGCTAGTGGGAAGGAGATACCACTATGCGAGGGAACATCATGGCAATGCCATAAACCCTCAAGAGCAGGAGATATTTGCTCTTATGAGGATGGGAGGACCACGATACTCTACCGGTATACAAGTCCTCATGGCCTATGGCTTTCCTTAAAGTCATAAAATCTGCGTCACAATGAATCCATCACCAGCACCAACTCCACGGAAGCAGATAGGCGTTAAATGGAGCGCCGACGCCACTCCGGATAGTGGACTCCGCGTATCTCCAACAACACCCCTGTTTGCCGAAATGGAGCTGACTGCAACACCGATGCTGAGTATCTGAGACGTCTTCAACTTCAACGCTACTTCAAGGACAGTGGCAGAATGAGACAACACATGATGGCACCAGAAGACCTATCCCAATATGTGCGCCCAGACACCGATGCCTACCGATGGCCTCTGTGCTAAACTGGAAGTGCATAAGGTCATACTGGATTGGCTATCATCAATGCTCATTTGAAAACAGGAGAGGATTATTTGGGAATAGCCCCAACATTCCCAGATGTCCTAACCCATCACCGTGGGATATCTACGCAGCTGAGATTCCTTGCTTGAGCAACCACCGAGGGAAACTACTTTGGCACCGATTCTGGAAGTTACCAGCTCCGCGTTTATGGTACCAACCCCTCGCATGGTTCTGAACACAAGGGATACGCTGAGTAGCACTTCGCATGCGCTGTTCTACTCAAGGCAGTCTGATTAGCAGACCGCGTGGTGGACAGGGTTACTACTAGTGATTCTGCTCTCCAATCCCGCAGCACTCCGATGCCGAGAGTGTACAACTTGTGACAACACTACGGCATGGACCAGCATTTGACAGAAGCTGCATGTAACGAATACAACACTGCTACAGAAGCGGTACTACGACACGACTGCCATACCACCAACACTTGGTGATCTTCACACGTGGACCAGATGCGGGTAACAGCATGCACGGATCGGACAACATAGCCACTCATCTGCACGTTACAGCACACTATTCCAACCATTCACATCTCCAACTCCGACTTCCATCTGCCCGTCCTGGAGTTTGCCTACAAGTATGCTCCTGACGCCGCTACTGGACAGACGCTGTATTTCGTCTGTTACGGACGCCACCCGATCACACCACAACAGCTAACCATACCAGCCACAGTCCAACTGGCTTCCGATTTCATCGCCATCGTCCACCATCTTGTACATCGACCACACAAGCACCTCTTGGACATCCAACAGCAGCAGAAGCACTTGGCTACTCATCACCACAGTTATCCACACCATAATCACGACATCTGCCATCTTCTATCCAAGCGTCAACCTTGCTTCTGCGGGTCTATCATCGTTGAAGCAAGGGTCACTTCAGTCAACTTCCGCTTCCGCCTACCAGCCACTTGGAAGATCCATACTGCCTTCCATACCAGCTTCTTAAACCCTATCAAGACCAAACACGCTCTATACCGAATGCCAACCACTGTCGTCGCCCGTGTTCATCCACGACATGGGACAACTACGTGCTTGGACGCCGTTGTCGTCAGAATGGCACTCTAGAGCTTCTTCTTTGCTGGAAGGGTTATGATACTTCTGAGGCTGCATCTCTGAATTCGAGATGGGTAACGCCCGTCGTCCTCTTCGCGACTACCTTGTCAAGCAGGGTGTTACTTCTACCACCCAGCTTTGAGGGGGGGAATCGTGAGAGTACGACCCCGTTACAACCAATTTCTCCTTTCCATATTTCCTTTCTATTTCATTCCTCTTTTTATCCTGATTCATTTGGTCTTTACCTCATCTCATTTGGTTTCCTATTCCTCATTTTCCATTATCCTTCGGTTTATCCTGTTATTATAATTATATCACCGACCAGGCTCGGGATGTACTGGCGCGCTATATCTAGCGTAATCCTGCCGTAATCCCTTAAAGCCAATAGCCTCGCGTGGCTATACGCAGGGTGATTCTATTTCTAGAAGGGTCTATTTCCTTTGGATAGGATAAACCTGGTTACCTGATGTATTCTGGAAGTATAAAAGCACCTTGTACTGATTGATAGTGCAACATTGAGCAAACCTTTCCTCGACACATTCGATCCTGTGACAGCTGCCCGCCAGGCAACAAAGATGCTGGTGGGGTACGTGCGCGCCTCGGGCATTAGTCTCAACGATCTGACCTACCTGTTCGACATCCGAAACCCGGTCGTGGTGGACTGGCTGCAGCGTGCGTCGGGGAATGCCCTCAACTTGAACCTCCTCCCCCAATCATGCCTCGCGCATGGTTGCAACGACGCAGAGCGTCACTGCATCCTGATGGTTGCGTCGACGGTCATGGATTATCTCGATGCCAACGAGTGGCTGCGCTAAGTGCCGTGCTTGCCCCGCAACCCGCCATTTTGCTGGCAAGCAAGTGATGCAACGAGATCCCCGCCTCGTCGCTACGTTGCTGCGTCTATGCTTGTTTCTTTTCGCTCCTCCACTCGTCGTTCTATTCTCGCGTCCTGACGGTGTTGGGCCCCTCCCAATATCTCTGCCCACAAGGGTTACTCCATTGCCGAACAAATTCAACCCAAAAATTAGAGTGGCAAAATGTTACCCCCAAGACTACCACAAGTGACCTTGGGGTTTCGCGCCTCGGGGTAACCCTGGGGCTTCCGACTGGGTTACCTCGGGAAAACCAGCGGCCAGAATGCCTTTCGAGGTAACCCTCGGGATTCCCTCGTGATGTCACCCTCGCGACACCAACTTGTCACCTTCGGGTGTGTTGGGGGGAACGTGACGTAAACCTTTTGATGGGTTCTTATCCTCGTCAAACTGTGAAGGCGTTTGTGGTTAAGGAGTACACTTGCGCGAGAACATGATGGCCCTTATGCGCAAAACAATAGCACACTCGATCCTCGTCACTGGCGCCCCGATACGAAATATTTCTACACTCAACATATCAACTGTTTAACAACTTACCTCGATAGTAGCACAACCATTACATTAACGGGCATGCCTGTATTTATGACTTCACTGTAGCATTGAGGGCAACTTCGTTTCGAGGCGTTGTAAAACTCTTTATTACGCACATATAATTGTTAGAAAAGCTTAGATTATCGTCATTACAATCAGTTTTATCACAATGCAAAGCATGCAAAACAAGGTGGTTAATTTAGCTGCAATTACCTAGAGTTTTGAGCAGATTCCCTCTCCTAACGCCAACTTGGCGTATTAGCTAAGCTTGCCTACGCATACCACCAGCACCTCTTTCCTAGCCTACACAAGCACCGCTGCTGCATGGCCTTCTGGCTGGTAGCCGTTCGCTGCACACACGAACATTGTCAAGCACAATATCAGGTGTGAAAGAGCGGCCTGCATCCACCCTTGCACAGGCCCGTGTAAGTCTGGGTTTAAAGCCCGCGGCTCAAATTGCGAGGCGCGACCTTCAAACGCAATGCGTTTGAAAGTTGCATTTTCATGGGTGTATTGGGGGTAACGAGACTCTCGTCACTCAGGGGTGCCTATCAAGTTCAGTGCGGAATGTAATTTGGAACACCAGGGGCCGAGCGTTTCTCAACCGTACTGTTTTTCTAGATTTTCATCTGACGGCGTGTAAGCCTAGCACTTCCCCCAGTCAGTCGAAAGGTAATCTTATCCATCAAATTGTGTGTTTGTAAATCTGACAGTTTACGACAAGCGTTGAATTTGCGAGAGTAAACGCCCTCGCGATTTTCCAGCGTATTTCGTACAGCCTGAGGGTCAAACTTCATACGCAGTGCGTTTGAACAATTTGGGCCGCGGGTTTTAAAGCAATTCCATGCAGACGTCCACTTACCCCATGGCAGTTGCACAAAATTACCAACGAACGAAGACCTGCTATACAGGGAGGGGATGGGGGGGGGGGGGGGATGGGAGAGGGGAAAGGGAGGGGGGTACAATGAGGATGGCGAGGAAAGGAGGGGAGACAAAGGCTATAAGGTAAAGAGCATGGAACAAGGTGCCAGTCAAAGCTGGGGGGAAACAGAGTGCGGCAAGAAGGCCGCAAGGAGGATGGGCGGGGGGGGTGGGGGTGGGGGGGGAATGACGAGTAAGATCCGGACACAAGGGGGGCAATGAGAAAGTGCTACAACCATACCTGAATACGGCGAGGAGCCACTTGAGCTTGACAGAGACGCGCGGCGAGCACCGCGAGAAGCTCACACATCCCGCTTGTCGTGCATCGCGAGTAGCTCGTGCGTCCCGCCCAACGTGCATCGCAAGAAGCTTACGCGCCCAACGTGCACCGCGAGAAGATGCGCGAAAGGCCTAGGGGAACGGAAAGGAGGGAAAGTATAGGAGGAAGGTGGAAAAAGATTATGCTCATAGGAATAGAAAACCCGAACAGAAACAACAGGCACACACGAGGAAGAGAATGGGGGAAAATACATGGCGATACCGAGGACTAGAGAGTTGCAATAGTTTAGGTAGCTGAGAAGAACATACTACGCAGCGCAAGGAGCATTTCTGTCTAAAGAAAATGCTCGTGCGGGAAAACGTCGACAAGCATGAGGGACAAACTGTGAAAGTTGACGGGTTTTGCGTTGAGTCTATAGTATATGTGTGATTGGGATTCGTTGTCACTGTTAGGTGTTGTTATCTGGGTCGTATCCAGTGAGCCAAATGGAGGCAAAACTTCGTACCAAAAGAGATACTAAAGGAAGCTGTTTCACATCACATGTGTCGAGAGCTGATGGTACCGAGTATTCTGTACTCGAATCCCAAGACGCCGAGCATGCCCTACAAATTTTTGGGTGTACACACGAAGGCAGGAGGTTCGCTCGGACTTGGATAAGTTGAGAAATCGACCAATGGGTATAAACCCAACGATGCATTCATTGGTCAACCAGTCGAGGCTCACCCATCACTTTCAAACCCCGTTATATACGTTTCGTCAAACGACAAACGTCATTTTCTTGTTCTGTCCATCATATGACACGCTTCTACACAAAATTCGCTTCTCGGGTCAAGTCTAGTCTGAGGGCTCAGGCTCGGCTAGCGACTTGGTCCAACTGAGCTTGCGCCCTATTGGCTGGTCGGACCCCACGCGACAATTGACAAACATTTCGCGAGTGTCGTGCTCGTCGCCACTACCCGCAGGTAACCCCGAGGGGTCTTGTGTGGAACTTTGGGTAGTCTGGGGTGAGGTTACTTACATGCGTCCCACACTCCAAAGGGCAGAATGGGTTTCAGGAATTTTGGGATGTTCTCTGCCGCGTAATTTCCCAAGTCTGCCCACTCCCTCTTGCGCTCGCTCAGTTCATCCTTTTCTCTGCGTGCCGTCGTTCTGTGCCTCCAAAGCGTCGTGTTCCATGGTTGTGTCTTCCGTGCCTCTACGTGTGGCTTCTATGTCTGTGCCTCTGGTATGCCTATATCGTGGACCTAAGTGTCCCCCTATAGCTGTCCTTGTAGGACGCTTTGTGCTTTTGGGACAGTGGGGTTGACCCTGGATGAGTTTCGTACTTGTCGAGCGGGCAGTGATCCACAGGGTTAGTGTGGTCAGAGGCTAGGTTGATTTTGGTTGGGTTGGTTCGTTGGTGGTTGTGCTTTGGCTTGCTGGACACTCATGCCGCGTAGCCTGCTGTTGTAACCATCAGCCCTATATGGAACGTTTCGAGTAAAAAAAAAAAGAGCAATGAGTGGTAAACATGATTTGCTTCTAAAGTACTCGCATGGCAGCGAGTTACCAGAGTTGGCAAAAATGGTGTTACCACCCACTTGGCGAAAAATACAGGCAATGCCACACGGTATGATGACACTCCCTTACTAACTTTCACCTTTCGGTCACTTTTACCCCACCTTCTGACCTCTCACGTTGCTGTCGCAAGCCGCGCTGCAGATTCGGGTTCCCCAAAGCAAGAGGAGGTGTAGTGTGGGGTGCGGTTGTCTTTGCCACGGAAGCAGACCATGAAACTGGGTTTGGTGGTGTTGACGGTTTGGCAGCTGCTGATTCGCTGCGATCGGAAAAGCCTTCGCCAACAGCCTGTAAATTCGCAAGCAGAAAAAAACAGAAGGTGGTTGGTGTTCTGCAGCGTGGTGCTGTACAGAATCCATGTCGTGCGTGTCAGTGCAATACCACTGTACAGGTGAAATGTTTGGACTGCCCGACACGCTTAGTATGTTCTGCGTAGTATGTTCTTCTCCCGACACCTTCACTGTGAAGGTGCAACTTTTCTGTACAGTTTTCAGATGTACCTTTCCACTCGAACCATATGATTGACCTTGCTTCGTCTGAACTTTGCAAGATACTGGATTCTTGAAGTTCGTCAACCCGTCGTGAATTCAGAAACGCCCGTATATTGACCTTGTTTCGTACTTCCGTCCGGACATTTGATTTGCACGGAACGGCTGCACCACTCCCTTATGTCCAGAGTCTCAGTACTGTACGGATATACGAACTGTACCCGCCCTTCGCACAAAATTGCCAGGGACAAGCATCACGTATGCCCGCACGTACGTTTCCCGTTCAATACCCTGCTCAACCGTTTCTAATCGTTATTTGAACCTTCTAGATAAAATTGCATCTCACCCAACCGCAATCGCGACGCACCCATATGGTGAATGTACACTGTAGTACCTTCTGGGTCGCTGTCCCCCAGCAACTCGAAACAGTGTACCCTCTGGGGTGTGCCCAGGCAGCATTCGTCAATTGTTCTTCGAGCGTGGTACAGTTGGTTTCCTCACGATTTAATACGGTAGTACACTCAACCTCTCTCTTGGAAACGCAGCGAACCGAACAAAACCGTTGTACGCGAACTAAGAACTTGATTCCCCCCAGTAATGCGGCCCGTTCGCATGACAGGCATGGAGGGGGAGGACCAAAAGGAAGGACGAACTTTCATTCGATTCTGTTCTCCTGTTACTGTACTGTATACATCTCTCTTCGCTTCGCTTTTAGCTGTTGCTTCCTTCCTGAGGGCATCAGAGGGCTTCTGTTCTCACTGATCATGTTCATCTGTCGTTTAGGGCGTGCTACATTGCGTCCGTTTAGGAAGGAGGATCGTGGCAAAAATCTCGATTGTATGCTTTCGATTCTGACTCAATAAAATTGATCTCCAATATCGATCTTGTACGCGACATAGGCATGTTCCAGATGTGCAGCTTTCGATGTCGAGTATCGATTTGCAGCTGGACAGCTTGGATTTTCGCAGAAAAGTTCGTCGAAACCTAGCAACCCTCCCTACACCTTCACAATTTCCATCAGACACTTCAGTGCGGCGCGAGACAGGAGGATTTGCCTTGTCATTTTTTCGCAATGGCGAGTTGGCGAAGCCCTTCTGAATTCGTGGAATTTGGGGTGGGGGGATCTGCCACTTTGTCGAGGAGGATCGTTAGTGTTTTGGACATGGGATTGATGCCCGGTTTTGTTTCGAAAATGATCCTCCCCTCCGATCTGCTACATGACTATTTCGAGGCACTGTATCTGTCGGGTTACCAATTTTCTACAGTGCCAAGGTTGGAAAATGATCAGAGAACCAGACGCAATGTAGCGCGTCCTTAGAGATCATGGCAGGGTGCGCTAGTTCTAGGACTTAGCAGGGACTGTCGAAGTAGTATATTCTGGTATGGAGCGTAAGTTAGAAGTGTCAGTTGCATCCGTGTGATGGCCGCGACGTCTCTGGTGCTACAGTAATGTGCTAATTACCAAAGGAAGGCGACGGTTTGCCTTTTGTTCAGGCGAATTCCTGAAGTGCGTTGATGGCCCTAATCCTATCGGTTTCACGTGCAAGGAACCGCCGGTTTAGGTCGTAAGTGGTTCCGGACCGCGACATCCCTGAGCCTCCTTGCGAGGCGTGTGTAAGAAAAAAAAACACACCAGGCACTCAATTGTCAGCGACTGCTTGCGAAACTGGTAACGTCGCCCTCTCTCTTTTCGCGACGGCGATGGCACTCAGCGTGACAGTTGCGGGGAGAGAAGTGACGGGACTATCACAGGCAAAGCCACGGGCGAACGTCGCCGCGGCTAACATTGTCGCTGACGGCCGCTCTTAGCATCCGCCGGTAATTCCTTGGTTAGCTGCCGGTCAGTTGCCGGCTAGGCGTCAGCCATGCCTCGCATCTCGCAGCTGCCGTTGCTCCGCAGCAGCAGCAAGGAGGAGCGCGCGCTAGCTCTCGCGGAATGCGCCCACCCCCCCGCGATCCCCCCGTGTTCTTCCGTCGGCCCCGCGCCAGCCCGCCCGCTCTCCCTCCTCGAGCGGAAGACTTCGCTCCCCTCGTTCCTCTCGCGCAAGTCCCCCCCGGGCCAGCCGCGCAACACCCCCGCGGAGCAGCGCAAGTCGCCGCCGGTGGAGCAGAAGCTCCGCGAGGGTCCTCCGCCGCTGCGCCCCAAGTCCCCGCACCACCTGGAGTGGGTGCGCCAACTCTCGCTCTGGCAAGGCGCGCAGGCGCAGCAGGGGGACGCGCAAACGCAGGCGCAACAGGCGGAGGTGCCGCGGAACGGTCAAGTGAAGGCGGGACACGGGAAGGTACGCGGAGGAGCGCAAGGATCGGCGCAGGGGGTGCGGAAAGGGGATGCGCGGAAGGGGCAGGTATTTCGGCGGAAGCAGCAAGCGCAACAGAAAGCGAGCGCCAACGCGGGTTCTGAAGATGCCCCCGAGCCGCCGATTAAAAACGTGTGGGAGGCCGCGGAAGCGGGAAAACTAGCTAATTGGGTGGATGAAGCGGACGGTGGCGATGGAGCGGGGACAGAAAGGGACGGCGGCGATCCGTTGCTGGAGAATGTGATTGGCGCTGGGACAACGAGGCTATCACAACAGGCGCGTCAGTCTGCACCTACTGTCTCCGTTAGTGGCGTCTCCGTTAGTGACGTCTGCGTTAGTGGTGCTTCTGTTGCTAGCGCGGGGTCGACAACTGACTGTGACGTTACAGATACCGCCGTTAGTCAGGCGCCCAAGATTACTACGACAAACGGATCTGCCACAAACGCGGCTGCCACAAACGGGGTCGCTGCCAGAGCGCGCGCCGGCGCCGCTGTTGCTTCTGTCTCCCCCACAGGCGCCGCAGCTACAGCCGCGGCGGCTGTAGCCAGGAGCTTTAGCGCGGCCGCCTCTGTCTCAGGTGACGCTGCTACAACCGCGGCGGCTGAAGCGAGGAGTTCTAGCAGCAGCGCGGCCGCGACGGTTGTAGCAAGGAGTCCCAACGCGCCGCGCTACAGCCGGTCAGGGGGCCACAGGCGGCGGTTCGTGCGCGCGGCTACAGCCAGCAGCGCGTCGATGGAGCTGCGGGGGTGGGAGGGAGAGGGGAGCGGCGGTGCTACAGCCAGTAGTGCCTCGGGGAGGGCTAGCGCTGACCTAGAGGCGGAAGCAGAGGGGGAAGCGGAGGGGGAAGCGGAGGGGGAAGCGGAGGGGGAAGCAGAGGGGGAGGCGGGGGCGGGAATGGCGGCGGTCAAGGCAGCGTTCCAGGCTCGGAAGTCCCAAACCTTGTCCGGACGAGTCGTTGTTTCCTTCCCGAGCCCACCCGACAGCTTCGGCAGCACGTTCGGCAGCACCGTCTTCCGAACCGAGTCTTTTGGCGGCGATTGCAACAGTCAGGGGGGGGGAACAAGAGAGAGAGGAAGAGAGAGGAATCGGCACAGAATCTCAAAATCTCAAAATCCCTCAGATGCTGACGTGGCTGCTGACGTGGCTGCAGCAACAGGAGCTGACCTGTCACCATCAGACGCGGTAGCAGCAGGGATAGTCGCATCGGCGTTTTTCACGCGCAAATCTCACACCATGCGCAATCGCATGGTGCCCCTAACCCCCACGGCGGTTACCACCCCCAGAGCCCCAGGCACTGCTGCTGCTGTGGCCACCCCCGGGCGGAAAGGGGGCAGGGGGACGGGGAGGAGGGGGGGGCGCCCGCCTACTCCCTCTGTAGGGGCTGCTGTGGTCAGTCCGGGGGGAGGGGAGGGGGAGGGGGAGGGGGAGGGGGAGGCGGGGGGTCTAGTCCAAGGGGAAGGGGAGGGGGAGGGGCGAGTCCGGGGACAGGGGGAGTTGGTGGGGTGGTGAGCCCAGGGGGAGGGGAAACTGGTGCAGATGTCAGCCCGAGGGGAGGGGGAAGTGGTGCAGGTGTCAGCCCAGGGGGAGGTGGAACTGGTGCAGGTAGGTCTAGACGGAGAGGTGGTGGGGTGGTGAGCCCAGGGGAAGGAGGGGGAGCGCAGGTGCTATCTCTCGAGGTGACTCACCATCCGCCACAGGTGTTATCTATTGACAGGCCTGTCCCGAGGGCGCAGGTGCTATCTGGGGGGGAATCCACGAGAAGGGTGCAGGTGTTATCTATTGACCGGCCGGTCCCAAACGCGCAGGTGCTATCTCTAGAAGTGCCCTCCCCAGGGCTTAGCTGTGGCATGAGCTGGGATCGGATAGAGTTTGGGGAGGAGGGGTTTTCTGAGGCGGGGACTCAGCAGACCTTGAGTTGGGATCGGATAGAATTTGGGGAGGAGGGGATAGAGGTTGAGGAGGGGTGGCGCAGGGAGGAGGAGGGGGGATGGAGTGGTGATGGGTGGGAAGGCTGGAGAGGGGACCGGGTGATGGGAAGAGCGGACGAGGGAGAGGAGGAAGAGGAGGAGGAAGGAGGGGAGGAGGAGGAGGATGCGGAGTTTTGCTCGCCCACATGGCGGGAGTGGCACGTGGCAGAGTTTCTGGGGGAGGGCGGGGGAGAGGAGGGGGGTAGGGGGGTGGCGGAAGGGCATGGGGAATGGCATGGGGAGTGGCCTGATGGGAGGGCAGTGGAGGAAGGGTCTGCGGAGAGTGGGAGAGACTCAGAGGGAAGTGGCGGGAGAGAGTCGGAGGGAAGTGGTGGGAGAGGATTGGATGGGGGCGGGTGTAGTGGGAGTGGGAGGGGGAATGAGGAGCGCGAGAGGCGGCGGCGGTCTCAAGGGCTAGATGCTGGCGATATTGAGGAATACTCCGTGTGAGTCCCTGGGGATTTAATGGACCACCAGATAGGTGCCATTGTGTCAATACGTGGCAGCAGCTGGTTGGGCAGCATCTCTCCCCTTCCACCATCCCACAGGCTCCCACCTCGCCCACCCCTCCCTTTTACCCCTTCCTTTTTTCCCTCTCCCACTCCTCCACTCTCCCCCCTCCTCTTCCCCCTCCTCTCCCCCTCCTCTCCCTCCTCCTCTCCCTCCTCCTCTCCCTCCTCCTCTCCCCCTCCTCTCCCCCGTCCTCTCCCCCCTCCTCTCCCCCGTCCTCTCCCCCCTCCTCTCTCCCCTCCTCTCCCTCCTCCTCTCCCTCCTCCTCTCCCCCGTCCTCTCCCCCTTCCTCTCCCCCTCCTCTCCCCCGTCCTCTCCCCCCTCCTCTCCCCCGTCCTCTCCCCCCCTCACCCCACACGCGCATCCATCTCCTGTCTTCTCAAGATTGGATCTCCCCCTTCCAACGTCCCACAGGCTCCCACCTCGCGCATTCCTCCCCCCTCTCTCCTTTCCTTTCTCCCCCCCACCCACGCCCCCTCCTGCCACCCCCCCCCTTCCCCCTGCAGGCCCCTGTATTCTCAAGCCAGCATCTCTCCCCTTCCAACGTCCCACAGGCTCCCACCTCGCACTCCCCTCTACTCAACCCCTGTACTTTCTTCCCTCTCCGCACCCCTTTCTTCTCCTCTCCCCCCTCCTCCCCCCCCCTCCCCCCTCCCTCTCCCCCCTCCCCCGCCTTCCTTCGCAACCAAACCCCCCATAATAACATCCCCTGCAGGCCCCTGTCTGCTCAAGCCAGCATCTCTCCCCTTCCAGCGTCCCACAGGCTCCCACCTCGCTCTCCCCTCGTCCGATCCAAGAACCCACGTTCGGGAGCCTCCGTACCTGCAACTCCAAACCAGACCAGTGGTCCAGGTTGGGGGATTGCCGAGCCCGAGTCCCCGGACCAAAGCAGCTTGGATCGGAGCCCTGGCTACTCTGTTACTGGTATTAGGGAAAGCAAGAGTGCCTCTAAAATCAAGGAGAGCGCGGGAGGAGGAGAGGTGGAGAGCGAGAGGGTAGTGATAATGGGGGAGAGAGAAGGGAGTATGGAGAGAAAGGGTCTGGAAATGCAGGGGCATTTGCAGCACCAGCACCATCAGCAGCAGCAGCAGCAGCAGCAGCAGGGGCAGGTTGCAAAAGCAGGGAAGTCAAGAGTTGTCCAGCGTAAATCCAACAGCTATCACGGTGTAGAGGGGGTTACCACTCGGGTGGTAACAGCCAACAGTGCTGCTGCTGCTGGAGTGGCGTTTCATCCATCCTTTGCTGCCAAACCTCCTGCTCTCAAGCCTGCTGCTGGTGCGCCTCTGGCCATGCGGAGGGCAGAGACGATGAGAGGCCGTTCCAGATCACTTGTGGGCGACCACAGTTCTGCTTGGACTGAGTTGCCGCAGCAGCCTCTTGGTGGTGGTGGTGGTGCTGCTGCTGGTTCTGCTGCTGGTGGTTCGCCTATAGTCATGCGGCGGGCAGAGACGCTGAGAGCACGGTCCCGATCACTAGTGGAGGACTGCTGCTCGGGCCCTTTCGCTAGTACTAATGCTGCTGCTGTTGCTGCCGCCGCTGCTGCTGCGTCAACTGCCACTTCTGCTGAGAGTCGCTTTCCTGTGTTGACGCAAAGTGCAGAGACGCTGCGAGCACGCTCCAGGTCACTTGTTGAAGAAAGCAGTTCCGGACCCTTTGAGTCACAGCAGCGCGCGGAGGCGTTGGCGTCAGGGCAGGGCCAGGCTATCTCTATGAGACGAGCCGAGACGCTTAGAGGACGACCGAGGAAGAATAATGCGGATCAGCTGCAGGAACCGATCACCATGAGACGAGCGGAGACGCTTAGGGGACGGCCGAGGAAGAATAATGCGGATCAGCTGCAGGAACCGATCACCATGAGACGAGCGGAGACGCTTAGGGGACGGCCGAGGAAGAATAATGCGGATCAGCTGCAGGAACCGATCACCATGAGACGAGCGGAGACGCTTAGGGGACGGCCGAGGTCTGATTCAGCGGATTTCTCGACTCAGAACGAGGCGAGTGGCGTCATGAAGCAGGTGGGAACACTGAGAGGGCGATCTAGGTCGGACCAAGCAGAGTCTGTGCGTGTCGTGGAAGAGCCGACACATGCCGAGCAGCAGCAGCAGCAGCAGCAGCAGCTCATTGGCATGAGGCGGGTAGAGACGCTGAGAGCACGGTCTAGGTCGGACCAAGCAGATCCTATGGCTTTTCTGGGGCAGCCGGGACATCAGGAGCAACAACCTGTTGGTATGAGGCGGGCAGAAACACTTAGAGGCCGGTCTAAATCATATGCGGAAAAGCCTTTACTTCAGGAGCAGCTGTATGGCATGAGGCGCGTGGAAACGCTTAGGGGAAGAGCTCAATCTGATGCTCAATCCGGTGCGTCTCCTTCCGGTGCGGACGTGGCTGTTGCTGCAGAAGGTTCGGGCTTGGGGATGAGACGAGCGGAAACGCTTAGGGGAAGAGCACAATCTGATGTTGGCGCTGCAGGGTTACAGGAGCGGTGCTTTGCTAAGCAACAGGAGGGAACGAGCAGAGGGAGGCGTTGCTCTAGTGTGTCTCCTTCGGGTGCGGATGTCCTTGCAACGCAAGAGCCGGTTTTGGGAATGAGACGAGCGGAAACGCTTAGAGGAAGGCCCAAATCCAGTGCAGTAGAGCTTACGGCTCAGGAGGAGCAGCAGGGGTCGGGGATGAGACAAGCGGAAACACTTAGAGGAGGAAGGGCCAAATCCAGTGTAGCGGATCCTTCAGTACAGGAGCAGCAGCAGGGGTTGGGGATGAGACGAGTGGAAACACTTAGAGGGAGGCCCCGAGCCACCCTTGGGAAGTCTACAGTGGATCCTTCGGGGCAGCAGGGAGTGGAGATGAGTCGCGCCGAGACGCTTAGGGGGAGGCCCCTACCCTCCCAAGGGGATGCTATAGTGGATCCGTTGGAGCAGCAGGGAGTGGGGATGAGACGCGCCGAGACGCTTAGGGGGAGACCCCTACCCTCCCAAGGGGATGCTACAGTGGATCCTTCAGAGCAGCAGGGAGTGGGGATGAGACGAGTGGAGACGCTTAGAGGGAGGCACAAACCTAGCATAGGTGATTCGTCAAATCATGCCGGGATGACAGGAGGGAAGAGTGGGGGGATGCGAGCAGAGGAGTGTGGGGAGATAAGCACAGGAGAGAGTGTGGAAATGAGGCGAGCTGAGACGCTGAGGGGCAAGAGTGGGATGAGAGGAGAGAGGGGGATGGGAGGAATGAGAGCGAGGTTGAGAAGTGGGTTTGAGCTGGATAAAATGGGCGAGGTGCGGGGGATGCCTGGAGTGAGTGAGGAGCACGGAGCGGTGATAAAGCAAGGAGAAATAGTATTTGAGCTAGCTAGAATGGGTGAGAGGAATACATTTGATCAATTGGGCGAGGGGCAGGTGACGGATGGAGTGAGGAAGCAGCAGGGCGAGGGGATAGGTCGTAGAGAGGGTGTGGGGATGAGGCATGGAGAGACGGACGAAGGAACGGCCTGTGTGAGGGGTGTGAGAGTGAGGGGGGGGAGTGGGTCTGAGCTGAGTGAAACGGTCGAAGGGGGTGTGGAGGGGTTGGGTGGGGAGAGAGTAGTGGTGATGAGACGAGGAGAGAGGTGGGGAGGAGGGGCTGACACGGGGCACAGAGAGGTGATGGTGAAAGGGGGGGATCGGATGGGAGGAATGGGGGGGATGGGGGGGCTCGGGGGAATGAGAGGGAGGGTCAGGAGTGGCTCTGAGCTGAATGAGATGCTGAGGGTGCTTGTGGGGGACGGAGTGGGCGAAGGGCATGGGTTGGAGATGAGGCGAGTAGAAACGATGCGAGGGCGGGTCGAGCAAGGGGAGGCACGACGACAACAGCAGCAGCAGGGGCAGCAGCAGCAGCAGGGGTTGCATTGGCAACAGGGGCAGCAGCAGCAGCAGCAGCAGCAGCGGCAGCAGCAGGGGCAGCAGCAGGGGCAGCAGGTGCAAGTGCAGACCGCTCAACGCTTGAAAGACATTGAGGCAGGTGCTGCGGGTGCTGCAGATGTTGCAGTTAGGGGCAGTTGCAGGAGCTATCACATGCGCCGATCCCGAACCTCGTCTGTTGAGCGGCTCGCCTCTCACACCTCTCCTACCGAAGGACCCGTGGCTTATGAGGTGGTTGGGAAGGGAGAGGAGCAAAGCGGGTTAGAAAACCCCGCAGGTGCAGGTGGGGCGGCAGTAAGAAGAAGTGGGAGGAGCTACCACATGCGCCGATCCCGAACCTCGTCTGTTGAGCGGCTCACCTCTCACGCTTCCCCCCCTGCTGAAGGACCCGTGGCGTCTGAGGTGGCTGGGAAGGGAGAGGAGCAGGGAGGGGAGATGAGGCGAGCGGAAACTATGGGAGGAAGGATCGAGCAAGGGGAGGCACCAAGGCGGCGGCAGCAGCAGCAGCAGGGGCAGCAGCAGAAGCAAGCGCAGACTGACCAAAGCCCGGTGGATAGCACCAGCGCGAGAAGCGGGGGACGGTACTGCATGCGCCGAGCCCGAACCTCCTCCACCGAACGCCTTGTTACCATTGAGTACTCCTCTCAGCAGCACGCCACCACCACCAGTGTGGGGACTGGCTCGAGCCGAGGGGGCAGCGTGAGGGAGAGGGGGAGGAAGCCGAGGCTGAGCGCGTGGGATGTGTTTGGGGATCAGGAGGGCCTGATAGGGCATGAAGGAGGGGGGCTGTTTCAGTCCAGTGCTCCCACACCTCGGGGTTCTAGAGCAAAAGGTTCTAACCTCACACCTCCCACTCCCAGAGGCTCTAGAAGAAGCAGCCGTGCGGCTTCAGCTTTTGAGTCGACTCAGACCCTCACACCTCCCACCCCCAAAGGGTCCACAGCCAGATGTCAGAACGTCGGGTCTGTATCAACTGCCCCCACACCCAGAGGGCTGAGAAAAGGCAGTGGTGCGCTTAAGCCCGCACGCAGCGTGTTTGAGGATCTGAGTGCTAGTGACGCCACGTCAGCAGTACATGTTGGTGATGCCACATCAGCGTTACATGTGTGTGACGCCACATCAGCATTGCGGGCGGGTTCTGAGTTGGGCCAGCGGCTGCGTCGGTCAGGTTCAGAGAATAAGGTGCAGCAGGGTAGAGGGAAGCGGCAGGTGAGGGCTCTGGGAGAAGGAGAGGAGGTGGAGCGTTTTGAGTTGAGGCATGCGGTCTCGATGGGTGGGAACCTGAGTTGCCGCATGGAGGCTTGGTCTCTGCAGCAGCGGCAGCAGCAGAAGCAGCATCAGCAACAGAGGCAGGAGCAGGCAAAGCAGCAGGAACAAGAGGAGCAATGGCAGTACCAACAAGGGCAAGAGACGGAGCAACACCTTTCATGGCAGCAGGGGCAGCAGCCGGGGCAGGGGGGAAAGCAGGAGCAGGAGGAGGGGCAACAGCATGCTCGGGTGCGGTTGTTACTGCAGCGATCCATGAGTCTGAGAGAACGAGCAGCAGCCAGGGCTGCGGCACGAGAAGCAGCTTCGGCTGCTGCTACAGCGTTGAGTGCCGGAGGGGAAATAGCAGCATCGGCTGCAGATGCTGGGAGCGAAAGCAAAACAGCTGAAGCCGCAACGCCTCCTGATAGAGAAAGGGGAGGAGGAGGTGAGAAGTATGAGGAGGCACCGCAGCATCAGGAGGGCTTGTGCATTCAGGCTGCTGATTCCTTTTCCGAAAAAAGGCAGCAGAAAATGCAGCAGCGTCAGCTTCAGAGGACTGTCTCTGCCCAACCACGCACCCCTAGGGGCTCAAGCATTATGGAGAGAGAATGGGCTGTTGAGGCGCTTCAAGCCCCCCCTAGAGTTCTTAGGAAGGCAGCCTCTGGCGTGCCGCGCACCCCTAGAGGCTCAAGTTTAATGGAAAGGGAGTGGGCAAAAGGGGCGCTTGAGCCGATGCAGCCCAAGTCAGAGAGGAAAGAGGATGGGGGGAAAGAGAGGCGAAAGGGGATGGGTCAATCGGGCAAATTGGGAGTGAGAGAGGAGGTGGAGACGAGAGAGAGGATGAAAGGAACGGGGGGAGAAGAGGGGAGGGGAAGTGGGCAGGGGCTTGAGGAGGTGCAGAGGCAGGGAGTGCAGCCGGAAAGGGGGGAGCCCGGGAAGAGTAACAAGCGGCAAGAGGGAGGGGAAGAGGAGCAAGAGGGAGGGGAGAGGGCGGCACTAAAGGAAATGGAGCAGGAAATTCGGGCCATGAGGAAGAGACGCGCGCGAGAGAGAGCCGAGGCCAGGCGAGCTACAGAGAGTAAGAGGGGGGGAGAGGTTGACACAAGCGCAAGGGGTAGCGAGAGTGGGGGGAAGGAGGCGAGAGATGGGGAGTTAAGGGAGGGAGGAGCAGGGAGGGAGTTGGGGGGAGAGCGAAGGAGGGGGGTGGAGAGGAGGAGTAGGAGCGTGGGAGAGGGTAGATTGAAACCGAGTGCAGGAGCGGTGTGCGAAGCAGTGTCAGTAAAAGCAGTGGTAGCGGAAGAGGAGGAAGGGTCAGGGGGATTAGAGGGGAGCAAAGCAAATTCATCGGAGGAAGAAATGGCGTATCCCCCTTTGAGTCGCAGCCGAACCCAGCCCACTCAATTGCCCTCCCAGTCTTCCACCCCTCGATACACCCACATCCGCCCCTTTTCACCACTACTCCCCCATACCGATTTCGAGCATGTTACCCGAACTGCTTACCACTTTGACATGGCGCAGCCACTCTCCCCCGACCCTCAGGTTTGGGAGGAGCCCGAGGCTGAGACCGAACCTGAGGGCGGTGATCCCCGAACCAAGCGGCGAGGCTTTAGAGACAGGCTGTTTGGCCGAAGCTCAAGCGCAGGCCGGGACAAACTAGCCGAGGCTGATGCTGTAGAGAGAACGATCCCAAGAGGGAGCCAAGACGGGTGGCTGGGGGGGGGATTCTCATTGCGCCTGTTCGAAACAGCATTACCGAGAGACGGCTCGTATGGGAGAGGAGGGAATATGTGGGGTCTGGATGGCGGTGGTGGTGGCACGATGAGCTGCGATGGGTCACTCAAGCACAATGCAGCCACGAGCCGGGAAAGCTCTCTGAAACAACAGTATGGTTCCATGAGCCGAGATGGTTCTATCAAACAGAATGGCACGTTGAGCCGAGATGCGTCGGTCAACCAGGATGTGAGCCGGGACGGCCCGAGCAGGCTGTTCACCGAGTCCGGAGCTGAGAGTAGCAGCGGCGGTGGCGGGGGTGGCTTGTTGCAGCGGGTAAAGTCCCAAGCGGAGTCTGATGCAGAGGGTGGCAACAGCAACCACAGCAGAAGCGGCCGTTTCTCCCTGAAAAAACACCTGAGGCGGCTCAAGAGTGGGGATGGAAAGTCTCCGCTTCCCTCTCCTTTACCCCGTGTGGTGGACTCACTCTTCGACTTCGCTCCTGAGGTGTCTGGTTCCTCTCCCCCGTGCTCTTCCTCCCCCTCCCTCTCGGCCACGTGGGCTGGCATGTTCTCCCGAACCCAGTCCGGTACGTCCGGGAGCCGCCTGTCAGGCTCGGTGAGCAGCTGGGTCCGAACCAGCTGGGCAGGCTCGGGTAGGAGGAGCAGGGACGGGGAAGGGAGGATCGAGGCCGCCGCTGCTGTCGCTGCTGCCACTGCTGCTGCTGCTGCTGCTGCTGGTAGTAGTGGTGGTTTCGCTCACGGTGATGGTGACAGTAATGATTGTGACAGCATCAGTGTTGTGCCGATGCGCAGGAGCAAAACGGATGGGAGGAGTGACTATAACGAGAGGGGAGTGATTCCCGTTAGCATGAGTGAAAGTAGAGATTTCATGGATAGAGAGGTCGCAAATGTGATGGGGTTACTGGGAATGAGAGGAGTGCAAGGAATGGGAGGAATGGAGGGGGAGGAAGATGCAGATGTGGAGGCAGAATCTATCCCCTTCTCACCCCTCAAGGTTCCCAAGTCTCCTTCCTGGGTTAGTGAAATGGGCATGTGGGCGACGGGGGGGAGGTAGGGGTTGTCGATAGATGGAGTGAGCAGTGGGGAGGTAGGTCTAACTCCTCTCACCCTTATTAGTTTCCAAGCTTCCTTCCTGGGCTAGTGAAATGGGCTTGTGGGCGACGGGGGGAAGGTATGGGGGATGAAAGTTGGACGCCTCAACCTTGCCGAAAACAGGGGAGAAGTTACATACGATTGTGTCATATCCATAAGACAACGTAGTTAGCTGTTTTTTTTTTGTGCCTTTCTCTTAGAATTCCATGGTACTAATTGCACGCTGTCACGCTATTAGTATCCCTAGGTTGTGTCATTCTGCTGAAAGTGAAGACACGGATTTAGCTACAATTTCATACACTGCATACGCTGTACTCAGCGATCTGGACTGTTCGAACGAACCAGTTAGCAAGCTGGAGGATGGAAGCTGGAAAATGCCATCTGGCGAATCCACTCATCCACCACACTTCCCCAATCGCGTGACTCGGGATTGAGCAAACAGGTTGAGGGAACCAGTGGGCGCTTCGCGTGTGGCATGGCAAAATCGACCACTCACGTAGCGTCACTCCTTACAGACCCAATTCGCGACTCGATCCTGCGTATCCGCGTATGAGGAACACAGGGTATTGCAGAGTTACGGTACGGTATAGAACGGTACACACTGAAGCACCGGGTTTGTGATGTGGTTGACATCTGCGATTCGCCAGTGGCCTCATTTGGCCACCACCTGGGGAAAGGCTTGAGATTATGCGAAGAGCAGCTTTGGTGCCGCCTAATCCAGAGTCAGCCATGTCCACGAGTACGTAAAATAAAGAGCCTCGCAACAAAGTCTTCAACCATCCCACAGTTCTCACCCTGTTCCGCAGTTCCAGCTCACCTCTTCCCTCTTCCACTTCTCACAGCAACAAGCTTCTTTTGTATCGAGCGGCAAGTATGGCTTTCCCTTGCATCCTCGCCCTTCTCCTCACGCTCGTTTCTCTACTGCGCACCGCCACGGCAACGAATATGCCCGCCGGTGGATGCCACACCCGTTACGTCTGCCCTTACATAGACAACCTCGCTACAGCCACCATCTCCCAGTCCACGTACACCAATTATAAGTACATCGGGAACTACCAGGGGCTGTTCAACAGCCAGGGCGGGCAATACATTGAGCACCAGCGCGGGTCTGGCCCCGTGAACTTCGAGCGGTACACGGAGGTTGGGACGATTTTCGACGTGGTGAAGGGCGTGTATGGCGACACGCTGCAGGAGTGCTGCCGCGCCTGCGCGCGTTCCACGTACTGCTACCAGTGGCACTGGTTCAAGAAGTAAGCGCCGCCTCTTCCTTGAAATCCTGTAATTTCACTCATGATTGTTTCTATCGAACCTAGGGGGGGGAGTACTTATGTTTCACGTCTATGGAACGGAATGGTTTTCCCGCTGGATGTTTTGAGACAGAAATAACTCAATTCCGTTGTGCTTTCTTCTATTTCTGTTTTTCTTCCTCTCTCCAGCGCGCGTCTCGCTGGCGAAAACGCCAAGGTGACGGGCTTTATCGACCGCATTCAATGTTATCTTCTGGAGAAGGTCGGCGGCTCGGGAACGTCGGGCCCCTTCAAGACCCCCAATGCGGGCGACGCTGCGACGCAGACGGCGAACGCGGTTAACTACCCGCTCAGCTTCGTCGGCGGGCTCTGCAACGGCACTGCGCTCGTCGAAAACGACCCGCATCTGACCGGCGCGCACGGCACGCACTACGATTTCACCGGGCGTCTCGACCGGTCTTTCTGCCTCTTCTCCGACCGTCGATTCCACGTGAATATGCATCTGAACGGTTACCAGGGCGCCCCGCCCGCTCTTCCCGCGTCGGCGGCATCGACTAACAAGGAAACGAGCACGGAGCTTCACACGTGGATTAAGGAGGTCGGCGTGGTGTGGATGACGCCCGACGGCGCGAACCACACGCTGCGCATGGTTGCGCGCAAGGGCAAGCAGCAGGAGCGCGGAGACAACGGCTTCCTCTCGCTTCTCGAGATCGACGGCAAGACGACGAGCCCGCCGAGCGTCGGCGAATCGATCGCGACGGAAAGCGGGTTTGTGCTAACCAAAATCGCGGAGGAGAAGGAAGGGCCCTTCGACGTGGATCAGTTTCAGGTGCGCGTGGTGGGGCTGGGGGAAATCGACGTGCGCGTGCGCGTGGCGCACCCGCTGCTGCAAACTCCAACCGAGGCGGAAGCTCACTTCAATGTCGAGCTGTCCGACGTCAAGATGACGTCAGCAGTGCACGGCGTGCTGGGGCAGACTTTCAGGAATACCCCGGAGCAGCTGCAGCGCGCGATTAAGTACTCGCACTTAGCGGCGCTGCTTCGCCACCCCGTGGATGTGGATAGGGCCGAAGGCAAGGGCTTCCTGGACGGCGAAGTGGAGGACTATGTCTCGTCGTCTATCGTCGCGCCGGACTGCAAATACTCCAGCTACAGCACTGCCTAAGAGGGAGCCCCTAGACTGCTCGGGATCAGAGTGGATGGGAGATTAAGAGAAGTCTAAGAAATGCTGCTGGGAGCTACGATGTCTGGTATACTGGCTGCGCTGTGTTGCGAGATCCGAGTGAGGCATGTAAGATCTAAGCTGGAGGGACGGCAAACTTGGGTGCTGTTTCCGCCCGTGAGCCTAACGAATGGCAGCCTGTCGAAGGCAAATAAAGGTGCCCGGAAGGCCGCCGAACTGTAGACTATAATTTCCATGTATTTTGATTATTCTTAATATTTCATCCACAGTTTAAGCATTGCATTTCCTGGAGCAATTGTTTCCACCTATCTATGAGGGATATTCTATGTCCACCCTTAGTGAATCTTAAGCCAAAACCTAATACCAGGGGAACATGAACAAACTTGTTTTGCAGCTGCACTACTAGTCATACAAGGCATACAAGAGAATAAACTAGAACAAGGCATACAAGGGAATAAACTAAGCTACGTAGGAGGGAACCCATGGAATGGCGTGAGGTTTAGGAAGGAGAAAGTTGACGAGAGAAAAAAGGGCGAGACTAGAAGAGAGGGAGGGGTGTTGTACCCTCTACAGTAGGTTTAAAAATGCCTACAAAGCCTATAATTATATAACATATATATAATTAAACACGCCCCCTAGGCTTGGTAGTAGAAGAACCCACACACACCCACACCCCCTAACCTAGCACCCCCATATCCAGCAGCAGCCGCGATGACTCCGGAATCGGTCAACACCCACGGCCCGTGAGATGGCAATGGCGGCAGGCACAGTAGTGACGAGAGCAACGGCGGTGGTGTGCGGCGGCAACTGGCCAGCGGCAACAGCGGCGACGGCGGCAGCTTCAACGTCAGGGGTGGCTGCAGCGGCCCCCACCCTCTCGGCGGCATGGCCAATCTCATAACGGCTATGGGACGGCCCTCACGAGGCAGTCGACGGCTGTGGCAAGGAAGAGGGGACGCACGGGAAGGAGGGGGGGGGGGGGTATATGGGGCGTGGTCTAGAATCACGCCCGTGGCAGGCGCTCGGGCGGCAGGCAGGGTCCTCCTTAGCAGACAAAATCCGTCTGTTTGTCTTATTTTCAGACGCGATTTTTCGGATTCTTCTGATTTTTCAGAAGTCCTAAGATAAAAATTCTGATGCCTTAGAAATTGAATTTTAGTTCTTCTGATTTTCCAGGAACTATGTACTTGTTCTTCTGACGTTTCAGACTTAGCGATTCTGCTCGTCTGAAACTGGTTGCTGTATACTGTTAACGTAGAAACGAATGATTACTAGAGGTGGAAACCTAGAACAAATACTAGTTGGTTGTACTCACTAGAAGCATACCTCAGTCTAGCCTATAACTTCTACATAGATAATATGTATAAGTTGACACACCCCCTAGGCTAGACAAGGGGTGAAACTAAACAAGAAGCAAACAGCTCAGGGCGGCACTACTAGTCCAACCACTGAGGCAGGGGTCTGGAGACCAGTCAGCAAGAATACAACCAAAACTGAAGCAAGCCAGGGTGGCACTACTAGTCCAGCCACTGGAGGTAAGGCCACAAGGCCAGTCTGACAAGCATATATAATAGAGAGTACACAATCAGGATCCTAACAGGGGAGCAGCTATAGGAACAAGACCAAGCTGTACACAGTGCCGCTGATGATCTTTAGGCGCAAGCGCCTTAGTAAAGATATCAGCTGTGTTGGCACCTGAGGCCAAGTGAACTACGCGGGCCTGGCGGCGCTGCTGTAGCTCGCGCAGGAGGAAGTACCGCAGCTGGATATGCTTCGCTCTGCCCTCAAGCCGAGGCTCCTGACACAGGAGTATCATGGCCCTGTTGTCAGCGTACAGGACCGGGGCAGAGCTAGGCCGCTCACCTAAGTCTGTGAGCAAGAAGGTCAGCCAGCGGAGCTCCTGTGCCGCCATGGCACCAGCGTAGATCTCAGCCTCACAGCTAGACTGAGCCACAGACGACGAGCGAGTGGATCTCCAAGAGATAGCACCCGAACCAAGGCTAAAACAATAGCCCTGCGACGACCTGAGCGTCTCAGCGTCGTCTGCCCAAGAAGCGTCTGTGTGCCCAGTAAGGACCACTGGCCTGCGTCCTCCTAGCACTAACCCCATGCCTGATGTACTAGCAAGATAACGCAAAACCCTCTTAGCGGCAGACCAGTGCTGAGGTCGGTGTCTGCCTGTAGCCACAAAGCGAGCCAGGATGCTGAGAGGGTATGCGAGATCTGGGCGAGTGCAAGTCATCAGGTACATGAGGCAACCCACCAGCTCTGCGTAGGGGCCACTGGGCTCTACTGGCTCCTCAGGAACGGGAGCAGAGAGCCCATGGTCTACGGGTAGAGGTGTGGGCTGTGCGGAGGAGAACTGAAGACCGAACCTCTGAAGGACCTGACGCACCAAGTGTGACTGGGTCAGAGTGATGGTGCGTGCTGCTCTGTCCCTAGAGATCTGCAGGCCAAGATAGCGACGCAGCTCTCCAAGGTCAGTGCAGGTGTGTCTCTTCAGCAGCTCAGCCTTCACAGAGGCCAGTGCGTCCCTGTCAGGAGTAGCGAAGACCAGGTCGTCTACGTAGACAAGGATGTAGAACGGAGTCTGGCCGGAACGCACAAACAGTGAAGGGTCAGCAGAGGACGGAAAGAACTGCAGGTCTGCTAACGTGGCACGTAGCGTGTCGTGCCACTCGCGGGGAGCCTGACGCAGGCCGTAGACCGGGCGCCTGAGAAGCCACTGGGTCCCAGGAGGGAAGGTACCAGTGAAGCCCTGTGGTCGGCGCAGGTAGACCTGCTCGTGTAGGCTGCCCTGAAGAAAGGCAGTAGAGAAGTCGAGAGAGTGAAGCTCGTAGTCACGCTGTGCTGCTACGTGTAGCAGCGCCCGAAGAGTGGTCATCTTCGGGGTCGGGGCGAAGGTCTGGAAGAAGTCAACCCCCTCGCGCTGACTGAAACCTCTGGCCACGTAGCGCGCCTTGAAGACAGGCGGCTCTCCAGGGGGGCGCTTCACCTTGAAGAGCCACCGACCATCGACTACGTTCACCCCAGGCGGGGGAACTGCGTCGACGTAAGTGCCGGTGGATCTCCAAGATGCCATCTCCTGCTCCATGGCAGCTATCCACTGAGAGGCCCAAGGTCCCGAGGTGGCCTCAGCGTAGGTGCGAGGGGTCGGGATGTCGAAGGCGTCTGGGTCACCCTCAGGGACTAACAGCATGGAGCAGAGATGGGGAGCAGCCTCGGAAAGGAAAGCCAGCTCGTACTGCCTGTCCTCTAGGACGTCACTGCCAAGGGCAGGAGCACCCCCGACGGACAGAGGACGGGCAGGGTCAGAGACCAGAGCGGTAGCGTAGTCAAGGCGGCGGGTAGAAGCGAAGTCAGCGACAGCAGCGACAAGCGCGTCAAGGCGCGAGACAGGAACAGCAGGGTCGGTAACAAGAGAGGCAAGGACCCGAGGGACAAGGGGACGAGCAGCACGGAGGTAGTCAGAGAACGGAGGAGGTGCAACAGCAAGGGACGAGGGAGGAGGGGACGGGAGGAGGGGAGGACGAGACGAGTGGGAACGGAGCAACATAGGGTGGGTGGGCAGGACAGGAGAGACGGGACGGGCACGGGAGGGACGGCGAGCCCAAACGTGAGACGGAGGGGTAGGGTCAGGGGACAGCGGAGGAGACACAGGAGGGGAACGAGGAGGAAGACGGGCCGGAGACGAGTCTGGCGGCGGGAACACAGGACCGTAGACAGGGAGGTCAGGAGGCGGTGGGGGAGACACCGGCGCGCGGTCCGGGGAGGGAAGGCTGAGCAGGCGGAGAGCGGAAACCGGCGGCGACGGCTGCTGTGGCGGCGACGACGGCTGGGCCGGATTTCTCGGACCAGCAGAGGCAGAACGACCGTCGGCAGAACACTCAACAGCAGCACCCCCAGAACCAACACCCCAAGAGCGAGAACCCCCTCCAACACCAGCGGCACCCCCAGAAGCCGCAGGACGAACACCCTCCTCCACACCAGCACCCCCAGGGGCCGAGAGCAGCGGCGGCAGTGGCGGCGACAGCGGCGACGGCTGCGGCGGCGACGGCGACGGCGGCGGCAGCGGGGTCGGCGACTGCGACAGTGGGGGCGGAGGCACTGGGGAAGGGGGACGCGGCAAGGACGGACCGGGGGTACCACCAGAGTCAGCAGACTCCTCAACGGGGACAACCGACGGGAGGGGAGTGACGTGGGAGACACCAGACGGGGCAGGACGAGGCGGGAGAGGGGCAGGGGCTACCGGGGGAGAGGGAGCAAGGAAAAGGGGGGGGGCAACTGGGAGACCTCGGTGAGGGAAGCGGCGGTAGAAGGAGACGGACTCGTCAAAGGTGACGTCACGAGAGTGGAGGAAGCGGTGAGACGGCGGGTGGTAGAAAAGCCAGTCAGACGAGTCCAGGGGGAAACCGAGGAAGACACAGGGGACAGTGCGGGCAGTGAGCTTGTCCGTGCCAGAGGCACGAACGTGAGCAAGGCAGCCCCAGACGTGGAACGCAGACGCGTCACCGGGGGACCCGGTCCAAAGGAGGGTCGGCGAAACCTGCGGCCCTGGGAGCGTGGCCACAGGTTAAGCTGGTGAGCCGCGTAGCGAACAGCGAACGGCCACAGAAAATGGGGGGCATCGGCATGGATCATGGAGGTACGGGCGACCTCCATGACCAAGCCGATGCGGCGCTCAGCAACCCCATTCTGCTGTGGCGAGTCCGGCAAGGTGTACGACTGGGTGATGCCCTCCGCACGACAGAACTGTCCAAGCCGACCAGAGGCGAACTCGCCGCCACGGTCGGAGTGGAGACACAACACGGGGAGACCGCGGTGGAGACGCGCAGCTACAACCCACGGGAGAAGAACGTCGGGCACGTCGGCCTTCCGCTCCAGGGGAAACACCGTGGTGTAGCGCGTGTAGTCGTCAACGAGCACAAGGAAGTAGCGCTCACCGCGCGGTCCGGGGACGGGGGCAGGGCCCCAAACGTCCAAGTGCAGGGTCTGAAGGGGGGCAGTAGCAGGACGCAGCGAGGAGGAGTGAGGAGCACGGCGGAGCCGACCCTCGACGCAAGGCGTGCACGGTGGCGCAGTCGAGGGAGGAAGGGCAGGGAGCGACGCGGGGAGACCTAAGACAAGACCGTGCTGGGACATGTGACGCAGACGCGGGAGAGCAGGGTGACCTAAGCGGTGGTGCCAGAGAAGGGACGGGTGAGTGAGGGACCGACACGAGCAAGCTGCAGCGACCTGGGAGGACGCACCAACCGGGGGGGAAGCGGTGTGTAGGGTAAACAGACCGGACACCGGGTCCCGGGGGAACGTCGCAAGGGGGGAACCTGAGACAGCCTCAGAACAGACAGCGAACCGCTCGTGCCCGGGGAACGTGGTGGTGACGCCGAGGTCCTGGAGACAGCCGACACCAACCAGGTTCCTGGAGAACGAGGGAACGTGGAGGCCAGTAAGGGAGCCCGAGGGAACTGCCGGACAGGGAAGGGACGTAGAACTGCGCGCGACGACCGGACCCGCAGAGGGGTCAGCGAGAGAGACAACAGCAGGTGCAGCAAGCGGCGTGAGCGTGGAACGGTCGCGGAAGAAGCAGGCAGAAGCACCAGAGTCGAGAGTGAAGGACAGCGACGCAGTGGCGGAGGCCGCGGACGGAGCCGGTGCAGCGACTAGACTAGGCAACCTAGGCAGTCCTACGCCTGTCGCAGCAGGGGAAGCTAAGCTACACAAGGGTGAAACACCTAAACTAGAGTACACATGGTAGTAAGATCCATCAACACTAGAAGCGTCAGCATACAAAGCATGCAAAGCAGCACCTATCTGATCCATGTCTAACTCAAAGATCGGCACGCCCTGGCGGAGCAGGCTGTGCCAGTCAGGGAGGTCCGGGGCCGGGCCAAAGCGACGACGAAAAAGATCGTCGAGGCGGCGGAAACAGTGGGCGGTCGGGTGCGGGCGGCGGCACAGAGTGCCGCGGAGAGGCCCGGTCTGAAGCTGGTACTGGCAGGTCACAGCACTGGAGCCGCTGGTAGACGCCAAGCTGCGCGGGCCGCCACCACGGCCACCGCCTCCGGAGGTGCCGGGCCAACCAGGCGGGAGACGAGCCCACGGCTGCGGCGGGTGCTGCTGGGACGGCGGCTGCGGCTGGGGCTGGTCCTGCTGCTGCTGGGACTGCTGCTCCTGCCCACCGGTGATAGTCCCCTCAGGCGGACTACCGTCACCACCACCACGACCACTACCACCTGCGTCACCACCCCTACCTCCCTGGCGGCCACGGCCACCGCGACGCGAGCGCTGCTGCGGGTGGACAGCAGCAGCCGTCTCGGTAAGAGGGGTCGCCGTGGCGACCGCAGCCGAAACGTCAGTGAACGTGCACGGGGATGGGGCACAACCGTGAAAGATAGAGACTGCCGGCGCACCGCTCGACTGAGCGATAGTGCGCTGGCGAGTCTCGATCTCAGTGAGGGTGTCGACAAAGGCGGTCAGGGTGAGGTCACCCGGGTGCTGGCTAAGAAAGTGGTCGCGAGCACTAGCGAGGCGGTCTGGCAGGCGCATAGCGATAAAATAGAGCGTCATGCAGAAAGGAGGGGGGAGCGCAGTGAGCTGGGCAGCAGTGCTGGCAGTGCGATAGCGAGTCTCTAGGGCACGCAAATGAGTGGCAAAATCTGCGACAGTAGGGAAGGCAGCCAGGTCTGGGAACAGCATCGGAAAGAGCAAGCGGCCAGCAGAAGCGGAGGCAGGGGTGGAATAGCGAGCAATAACGGCGTCTAAATAAGTTTTGGCCGTTTCAACAGTAGCAAAACGCGAGCGCTCAGACACAGGGAGGGCGTGACTAATAGCAACCTGAGCTACTGCATCGCGTGAGTCCCAGACCGCACAGGCTAGCGCAGCAGTAGAGAAAGCCTCACGGTCATCAGAGGAGGGGTCAGCAGGGAGGGGAGTAGGTGCAGGGGGACGGGGGAGCAAGCCATCAGCATGGACAACCAGAGAGTGGCCATCCTGGCGCTGACCTGTAAGCTGGCGGCGAAGATCGGAGAGCCAGGCGGCGAAGTCAACCGCGTGGCCCTCAGCGTCCAGGCGGAGCACAAAGTCAGCCATCGTGCAGGGTCAGCGGCACAGCTCCTCAGCGACACAGCGGCACAGCAGCACAGCTCCTCAGCGGCACAGGAGCACAGCGGCGCGGGGACACGGCGGCAGCACTCTCCAGTAGGGCAGCAGCTAGGCGTCCCAGCGCAGGCAAGCAGAAGACACAGGGCCCGAGAGGACACGGCAGGCCGAGCAGGGGAGGCGGGCAGGTGCTCTAGGGCCGGGCTGGTGCTGGGAGGGGCCAGGCTGGTGCTGCTGGGGCCGGTCGGGCACGAGGAGGGGCCGGGCAGCGCTGAGGAGAGGCCGGGCGGCGCTAGGAAGGGGCCGGGCGGCACTAGGAGGAGGCCGGGCGGCACTAGGAGGAGGCCGGGCGGCACTAGGAGGAGGCCGAGCGGCACTAGGAGGAGGCCAGGCGGGCGAGCGCTAACAGCAGGCGCGACAGGGGCCAGCGGGCGCGACGGGGCCTAAGGGGCGCGACGGGGCCCAGCGGGCACGACGGGGCCCAGGGGGGGCGCGACGGGGCCGCGGAGGCGCGACGGGGACCAGCGGGCACGACGGGGCCCAGGGGGGCCGCGACGGGGCCTAACGGGCGCGACGGGGCCCAGGGGGGGCGCGACGGGGCCTAGCAGGCGCGACGGGGCCTAGGAAGCGCGAAGGGGCCCAGCGGGCGCGACGGGGCCTAGGAGGGGCGCGACGGGGCCGAACGGGCGCGACGGGGCCCAGAGAGGGGGGACGCGACGGGGCTTAGGAGGCGCGACGATGCCTAGGAGGCACGACGGGGCTCAGCGGGCTCGACGGGGCCCATGGGGGGCGCGACGGGGCCTAGGAGGCGCAACGGGGCCCAGCGGGGGCGCGTTAGGGCCTAGGGGTCGCGACGGGACCCAGTGGGCGCGACGGGGCCCAGGGGGAGCGCGACGGGGCCTAGGAGGCGCGACGGGGCCCAGCGGGCACGACGGGGCCCAGGGGGGGCGCGACGGGGCCTAACGAGCGCGACGGGGCCCAGGGGGGGCGCGACGGGGCCTAGGGGGCGCGACGGGGCCTAGGAGGCGCGACGGGCGGAAGCGGTAGGCGGGGGGATCCTAACCTAAGCGTGATACCATGTTAACGTAGAAACGAATGATTACTAGAGGTGGAAACCTAGAACAAATACTAGTTGGTTGTACTCACTAGAAGCATACCTCAGTCTAGCCTATAACTTCTACATAGATAATATGTATAAGTTGACATATACGGCCCCCCTTTAGGCTGTGTGAGGGGCTAATTCGCCCTTCACCAAAATTCATGCTTGCTTCGTGTTCTAGGTTGTGTGAGGGGCCTGATTGGCCCTTCACCAAATTGCCGTGCCTTGTGCGCTGGAGGGAGAGTGAGAGGGCTGATTGGCCCTTCACCAAATTCCCGTACAGTATCATGTCTGCTGTGTGCTGGAGGGTGAGTGCCACCCCACCCCACTCCCCCACAACTTGTACTACAGTAGGACGGATCTTTCGAAGGGCAGGATCCATGGCTTATTTTTTACGGGTAACTACCCGAATTCGACCAAATAATAGGTGAGTTTTAAACCAAAATCGGATTGCGACGTGTTCGATTTTCATGAACCCTGATTTGACGGGTACATTTTGACCAGAACACGAGAAGTGACGTGTTCGGTTTTGAGAAGCACTGATACTAAAACTTCTCACACCACCCCACAGATCCCCCCGCCATTCCCTCCCCCTAGGGCACTCGCAAGGAAGGGGGAGTGGGGTGGGGTGGCACCCCACTCAGCCCTAGCAAGGAAGTTCAAGAAGTAGAAGTATAAGAGCTGAGCGCAGTACTCTTACGTGGTTCCCTTTGTAGAATCCAGGAACTTTTCGTGAGAGCGCTTGTCATCAGGGAGAAAATCCCGGGACTGAACCCGGACATTGACGGGTAACGTTCAAGATAAACCCATTTTGTCCGGGCCCCGCGAGAGATATACCCGGATCTGCCGTGTGGACAAAAACCCTAAGGTAAGCTCTGGCAGAATCCCCCTTCCCCGCCCCTGCTACTGTATGTCGAATCTCCCCCCCCCCCCAGCTCGATTCCCCCCGCCCCTGCAATCTCAGTTTTCCCGCCCCTGAAATCTCTCGATTCTTCCCCAGCCTCCTCCCGCACGTGTCCTGATGTCGCCCAGCACGAGCAAATTCGTATTTATCTCGCCAATCAAAATTTGAGTCCATGCGTTTCGGTCTAACGCGTCCCATCCGCCTAATGACCCTGTGGCATTCACAAATTCAACTCGGAACTTTTTGTTTCCCCCTGTCGCACGTTACGTTACCGCAACTAAACTGGACTGTGACAATTAGAAATTATACAAGGTTTTATCTGAATTTTCAGAAATCGATATTCATTTCGTCTGGGAAATCAGGAAAAGAAAATCAGCGCATCTGATGATCGGAAAGGCCCGAAGGGCCCGTCTGATCATCAGAAAGTGGAAAAAGCCTAGGGAGGACCCTGGCGGCAGGTCTCGCGGCGCCACAGGCGTTGCGTGGCCGGCTGCCGCCCGACGGCGCCGCCACCGCAGCGTTACGACGCCGCCACAGTGCGGCGTCGCTGCCACAGCGTGACATCGATGCTGCGACGGCAGCACGACAGCGCCGTCACGCCGCCACGGCTGGACGTCGACACCACGACAGCGCGACGCCACGGCAGCGCGCCGAGACGGCCGAGGCACGACGCTGTCAGTTTTTTTTTTTTTTTTTTTGTTTGTTTTTTGTTTGTTTTGTTTACGAGAAATACAAGAGCGAGAATAGAAGAGAGAGGGATACAAGGAGGGGGGTTATACCCTCTACAGTTGGTTTCAGTAACACCTACCAAGCCTACCAATTATATAAAAAAAATATAATTTAGCACACCCCCTATGCTTGGTAGTAACAAGCCCACACACACCCACACCCCCTAACCTAGCCCGCCCTTTCCCAGCATCAGCCGCGATGACTCCGGAATCGGTCAACACCCACAGCCCGGGAGATGGCAATGGCGGCAGTTGCGGCAGTGACGAGAGCGACGGCGGCGGCGGCTTCAACGTCAGAGGCGAGTGCAGCGGCCCCCGCCCTCTCAGCGGCATGGCCAATCTCCTTGGCGAGGGGGAAGGACATGGGGGGGGGGGGGGGGGGGCGAGGCGAATCTTCATCGAGGCACCATGGCTGGCGCGACGCTTACTGGCGTGAGGGCGTTACGACTGGCTCCTAGGACAGGGCGCTGGCCGCAGCTGTCCGTGCGCAGGCGTGGCGAAGCCGCCACGGCAGCACGACGGCACGGCGACACGGCAACCCATCGGTACAGCGGCGCGGCGGCACGGCAACTCATCGGCACGGTGGCGCAGTGGCGTGACAGCACCGTGGCACGGCGGCATGGCGGGACGGCGACATGGCGGCACTGAGGCACTGAGGCACGGCGACGTGACGGGGCCGGCGCGGAGTGACGGGGACGGCGCGGAGTGACGAGGCCGGCGCGGCGTGACGGGGCCGGCGCGGCGTGACGGGGCCGGCGCGGCGTGACGGGGCCGGCGCGGCGTGACGGGGCCAGCCCGGGGTGACGGGGCCAGCGCGGCGCGACGGGGCCAGCGCGGAGGGACGGGGCCGGCGCAGAGTGACGGGGCCGGCGCGGCGTGACTGAGCCAGCGCGG
This sequence comes from Closterium sp. NIES-67, assembly GCA_027943415.1. Taxonomy (NCBI): domain Eukaryota; kingdom Viridiplantae; phylum Streptophyta; class Zygnematophyceae; order Desmidiales; family Closteriaceae; genus Closterium; species Closterium sp. NIES-67. The sequence goes on along the minus strand of BQMB01001718.1, from coordinate 105,368 downwards.
TGTGACAGGGCCAGCGCGGCATGGCAGGGCCAGCGCGGCGTGACGAGGGGGAGGAGTACGCTGCGGAAGCGTGAGGAGAAGGCCCCAGTGAAAGGGGCCTACTATGAAACCAAGCTAAACTAATCTAGGTAGGAGGGAAGCCATGGAATGGCGTGAGGTTTAGGAAGGAAATAGTTGACAAGAGAAAAAAAGGCGAGAATAGAAGAGAGAGGGATACAAGGAGGGGAATTGTACCCTCTACTGTAGGTTTTAGTAACGCCTACCAAGCCTACAATTATATAACATATATATAATTTAACAGAGAGGGTATGCGAGCTTGGGATGGGTGCAAGTTATCACATACATGAGGCAACCCACCAGCTCTGCGTAAGGACCAATGGGCTCTACTGACTCTTCAGGAACTCGAGCCGAGAGCCTGTGATCTGCTGGCAGAGGTGTGGTCCGTGTGAGAGTGATGGTGCACGCTGCTCTGTCCCTGGAGATCTGCAGGCCAAGGTAGCGGCGCAGCTCTCCTAGGTCAGTGCAGGTGCGTCTCCTCAGCAGCTCGGCCTTAACGGAGGCCAGCACGTCTCTGTCTGCAGTAGCGAAGACCAGGTCGTCTACGTAGATAAGGATGTAGAACGGAGTCTGGCCAGTACGAACGAAGAGCGAGGGGTCTGCAGACGACGGGAAGAACTGCAGGTCAGCTAGCGTAGCACGTAGCATGTCGTGCCACTCACGAGGCGCCTGTCGCAGTCCGTAGAGCGGGTGCCGGAGGAGCCACTGGGTCCCAGGAGGGAAGGTACCGGTGAAGCCCTGCGGTCGACGCATGTAGACCTGCTCGTGTAGGCTGCCCTGAAGAAAAGCAGTGGAGAAGTCAAGGGAGTGGAGCTCGTCGTCGCGCTGTGCTGCTACGTGTAGCAGCGCTCGAAGAGTAGTCATCTTCGGGGTCGGGGCGAAGGTCTGAAAGAAGTCCACACCCTTGCGCTGACTGAAGCCTCTAGCCACGTAGCGCGCCTTGAACACAGGCGGCTCCCTAGGGGGGCGCTTCACGTTGAAGAGCCACCGGCCATCGACTACGTTCACCCCAAAGGCAGGAGCACCACTGACGGACGGAGGACAGACAGAGTCAGATACCAGAGCGGTGGTGTAGTCAAGGCAGCGGGTAGAGGTGAAGTAGGCGACAGCAGCGACAAGAGCGTCAAGTCTCGAGAGAGGAACAGACGGGTCGGTTACGAGGGAGGCAAGGAACCGAGGAACAAGAGGACGAGCAGCAGGAAGGTAGTCAGGCAGAGTGGGAGGCGCGACAACGAGCGACGACAGAGGAGGGGAAGGCAGGAGGGGAGGACGAGACGCGTGGGAACAAAGCAACATAGGATGAGAATGTTGAACAGGAGAGACATGACGAGCACGAGAGGGACGGCGAGACCAGATATGAGACGGAGGCGTCGGGTCAGGAGACAGAGGAGGTGTAACAGGAGGGGAACGAGGTGGGAACCAGGCCGGGGACGAGTCCGACGAATGAAAAACAGGAGGCGGCGGGGGAGGCGCAGGCGAGCGGTCAGGGGGGGGAAGGCTGAGCAGGCGAAGGGCGGATACCGGCGGCGACTGCTGCTGCTGCGGCTGCTCGACACGGACACCTGGACCGCCAGTTGCACCGCGGCTACCTTTGGAACACTCCAATCCAGCACCCCCAGAACGAGCACCCCCTGAGCGAGAACCCTTTCCAGTTTCGGTGCCACCCCTGAGCCTGCTGGGACAAGCCACAACAGGAACCCCAGGATTAGCACCCTCCTCAACACTAGCACCCCCAGAGTCCACGAACGGCTGCTGCTGCTACAACGGCGACGGCTGCTGTGGCGGCGATGGCTGCTGCAGCAGCGGCGACTGCGACGGCGGAGGAGGAGATAGCGAGGGAGAGACAGGTGGCGAGAAATGCGTCGCGAGGCTACCAGAGTCTGCCGACTCCTCGATGGGGACAACCGACGGGAGGGGAGTGACGTGAGACACACCAGATGGAGCAGGAAAGGGAGGGAGGTAAGCATTGGCTACCGGGGTAGTGGGAACCAGAAAGAGGGGATGGGAAACCGGGAGACCTCGCTGGGGAAAGTGGTAATAAAAGGAGACATTCTCCTCGAAAGTGGCGTCACGCGAGTGAAAGAAGCGGTGAGATGGTGGGTGGTAAAAGTGCCAGTCAGAGGAGTCAAGAGGGAAACCGAGGAAGACACAGGGGACAGTGCGGGCAGTGAGCTTGTCCGTGCCAGAAGCACGAACGTGAGTGACGCAGCCCCAGACGTGGAACGCATATGCGTCACCAAGGAACCCGGTCCAAAGTAGGGTCGGCGAAACCTGCGGCCGCTGGGAGCGCGGCTAGAGGTTAAGCTCGTGAGCGGCGTAGCGAACGGCGAACGACCACAAAAAATGGGGTTCACTAGCATGAATCATGGAGGTATGAGCCACCTCCATGACCAAACCGATGCGTCGCTCAGCGACCCCATTTTGCTGCGGGGAGTCCGGTAGGGTGTACGACTGGGTGATGCCCTCTGCACGACAGAACTGTCCAAGCCGACCAGAGGCGTACTCGGCGGCATGGTCGGAGTGGAGACACAACACAGGGAGACTGTGGTGGAGGCATACAGCTACGACCCACGGGATAAGAACGTTAGGCATGTCGGCCTTTTGCTCCAAGGGAAACACCATGGTGTAGTGCTTGTAGTCATCCACGAGCACTAGAAAGTTGCGCTCGCGATGCGGTCTAAGGACGGGGGCTGGGCCCAAGACGTCCAGGTGCAGGGTCTGGAGGGGTGCGGTGGCAGGACGAAGTGAGGAGAATTGAGGAGCAGGGCGCAGCCAGCCCTCCATGCAGGGCGTGCACGGAGGCGCAGGCGAGGCCAACTTTGCGCTCGCCATGATACCAAACAAAACCTAGGCATTATCGTGCGTCGTAGTAGCCCGTGTCAATTTGGGACAACTCCCTCTGCTTAGCCGCACTTCGAAAACTTCAAATAATGTGTCGAGCTCCAGCTGCAAGATTGTCGACTTCGAATATTTCTTCACGGCTTCCCTGATATTTTCGGCATGTCGTCTTTCACCCAACTTCCCGCTTTTGTCAGTAAGTAAGCAGCCTTAAAACCGTAATACGGGGCAGGACAGAGCAAAAGCTAGCGCGCACGCCTTTAGTCGGTGGAGCTAAAATATTAACTCCAAACCAACCGCTGCGCAGCCGTGCAAATCCCCCCTAACATCACAAACATGGGCACTCCACTATCGCACCCTCCGCCAGCACAGGACGAACATGGCTTATTCCCCCCTTTTTTCAGCCTGGAGCCTTTGACATTGTAGTTGTCCTAACCAAGTGGGGGACTTCGGACGGTTGGCAAAGAACCCCGTCAGTAGGTGGCCGATTCCGCTACTGACTCATGGCAAAGCCGCTTCCACTGGGTCCTCAGCCGCCGCCATCCATCTTCCGCAAAGTTTCGAAAACCGCTTCCACACGGTGACTCAGGGGGACGCGTTGATGCTGCTCCATAAACGGTAGAAACTCTGCTGTTGCGCCTGTACTCCCTGTTTCCTTCAGGGGCAATGTTTGTTTCCTCGAACATGAGTTTCCCCTCCAATTAGGCGAAAACTCTGCTCGGCATGGGAGAACAGAATCGGCGGCCCTCCGTGAAGTTTGGCTGCCAATTGATGACGATTTTGTCAGTGACGATCTCCGTAGCCGCTGAAATATAGTCATTTAGCCTGGGGTTGCAAGATCCGATTTTTTCGGAAGTTGGCATGCGCGCCGTTCTCTTCCCATAAATCTCATGTCCGAAATACCGGAGCAACGAACAAGACGTCACCTGCGCCCTTCGCGCTTTATCCTGCGCACTCCTGACGACCACAATTCCCCGGCGTTTTCTCGAGGTTGCCGCGCGACAGGAAGGCTCGTTTTTCTTGTGTAAGTGTGTGTGTGTTTTTTTTTTTTTTTTTTTTTTTTTTCCAACCGTTGTCGCAGCCGCTCGATGAACTTGCTTAAGAATCTTCTCAGGTGCTGCTGACGATGCGTGTTCTTCACACACAAACCACCGAAGTAAAATGCACTATTCACCAACTCACGTAGTGAATAAATGCCGTGACAGCCACATCTGTCCGTTCCTTGGGGAAGGGAGGACCAAATCCTGGCCGTCCAAAGGCAGGGGTCTGGTGACGAAGGGAGCGCACACGCCTTAGTCGGACAAGCTAACAAATTAGCTCCGAGCCAACTGCTGCGCAGCCCCGCAGCCCACCAGCCATCCCTCCTCCCCCCCCCCCGAGAAAAATTCTCGGGCAGGCGGAAGCTATTGCGCCAGGAAAGTGGCTCTGAATACCAAGTGTTATGAGTGTGAATGGAACAATCGACTAAGTAATGGAAAAACAACCTAGGAGTAATAATTGATTGAGCAAGTGATGAGCGAACTGGCTAAAGTAGGGCTTGTACGTGCTAGGGCGAGAACCTCGGGATGTGATGTGGCTTGGAAGGGTGGCAAGGGTGTCGGAACGCGGCTCTAGAAGGTTTGGGCCGACAATCTAGGCCGAACCTACTAGGTTGAGGTCTTCGGGTGTACGTGCTGTAATCTAGCGCAGTAAGGAATTGTAATTCCTTACAATTGAGATTAATCAGTTTTAGCACATCCCACCCCTCTGTCTGTGGACCACAAGCTCTCTGCTCTTGTTTTGGCTAAGCCGGTCAAGACTAGTGGTCCATACGCAAAGCTGGTGGGGTGCCTCATGTACCCAATAACCTTCACTCGACTAGATCTAGCGTACCCTTTCATTACACCCGTACGACCCTGTCACACTTCTTTCTCATTACTATATTTCTTCTCTATCTCATTCTCCCCTTTCTCTTGATTCATTTGGTCTTTATCTCATCTCATTTGGTTTCCTATTCCTCATTTTCCATTATCCTTTGGTTTGTCCTATTACAGTATTATAGTAATATCACCGACCGGGCTCGGGATGTACTGGCACACTATATCTAGTGTAATCTCCGATCTGGGATGGTCAGCGCGTGCGACTCGCAGCGACACTGATGCGAAGGCTGGAACTCGAGTGGATCGTCGGCAACAGGATTTTCATCCACGGAAAAGTCACGTGGTAGTAGTTCCGTACCGACCTTCTGAAACGTTTCGAGCTGATAGATTCCTGTTTCCTTGCCCGGGAAAAAATTCTTCGCCATCGACAGTTTGGGAGTGTAGCGCAGTACACGCAGCAGATACAGTAACGGAAACAATTGTCCGAATGTTTTGCATTAATGAGGGTTTTTGGGCTTTCCGACCACTGTACATAAAGTCTTAATGTTTGATGGTGGTACGCTTTGGGAGGGGCATATAGTGGATGTGTTCACGGCGCTAAAATCTATTATAGTACACTGGATCTAACTTAGTGCCAAAAGATATACAAAGAGTACATTCGGACAATTATTTCCCACGACAAATAGCAAACTTCCGAGCAGTGTTTCTAGTACCTAGTCCGCCAACACTTGGCCTTGATCACCACCTGCACCCTCCTAGGCATGTTATCTACGAGGTTAGTGCAAACCTTTACAGGGATCTTCTCGCACTCTTCCTGGACCCACCCTTTTGCATAAGGGGGTGAGCATGAGGAAAATTGCGAACGATTTGAGCGTATTCAAGAGTATTGTGAACGATTTCTGACTGAATGTTATCTCTGAGACTAGCCACGCTGAGGTGTGGCCAAAGAAGCCATAATTCGATTTACTCCCCCTTATCACGGATCGTCTTCGTCGTACCGTTGTAGGGTAAAGTTACCAGCAGAATGACGAAAACTACCAGCAGAGTTTTTTCATTCTCATGGGAAATAATTGTTCGGATGTACCCTTTGTATATCTTTTGGCAGTAAGTTAGATCCAGTGTACTATTATGGATTTTAGCCCTGTGAACACATCCACTATGTGCCTCTCCCAAAGCGTACCACCATTTAACATTAAGAATTTTTGTACATTGGTCAGAAAGCCCAAAATTCCTCATTAATGCAATACATCCGGACAATTGTTTCCGTCACTGTAGAAGAATTTTATAACCGCATTCCCGACCTGACAGTACGGGAAAAACTCCAGTCGTATCTCGCCGGGCTGAAGACCGAAGTCACACGACATGTAGTAGCAACAAATTACGCGAGCTACAGTGACGTCGTTTCGGCAGCGGAGCGTTTTGACATGGTCAACGCCGGAACACGACGGGCCCACATCGGTAATATATGACAAGGCGACCGCTCGGCATAACCCACGTTCGCCAACCCGATGGAAATCGACAGGTTCGACGGGCATCCATGTCCGAAAAATACCAACTTCACGTGCGATTTTTGCGGACTTCCAGGCCATCGAATCTTCGACTGTAACAAATGAAAGCTGCGTATGCAGAGGATCAGGCGCGCAGTAGTGGCGGAAATTCTTTGGCCAATAAAAAAAGAAAAAAAAGGGAATCGCCAGTGATTGCGGATCTAGTTGGCGAAAAAGAAAAGATTTGAAAGCGACTGCGAGATTCCAGAAAAATCAACATCGACAAAGTTGATCGACGAGAGCAGGAGGAAATGATGGGGGAAAATCTCCACCCCACGACCAATCTTCGCCAAGGAAAATTACTGAGAAGAAATCTGACTCTACGAAAAAAGACTACCAAGACGAGGAAACTCCTTGAAGACGTAAGAAATTATAAGGATTCGTTAAAGTTATCATATAAATAAGCTTTAATGAAAACTTATGATTCTCGAGGGGCTAGAGCCGTGGAGAAATTTTGTGAGGGACTCCAGAAGAAGCATAAAATTGTGGAGATTGTATCGTTACCAGAGATCTTGGGGAAAACATTAAGGAGTGTGGAAAGAAGCCGACCTTTCCACACAATCAACGTCCTCTCCCGACACCAGCCCACAGCGACTACCCGCTCCCCAGGGAAGACGTCGGTGGAGCTGAAGCAGCTCAAGAGGAAGCTGTGGGTCAACAAGAAGCTGCAAAAACCCCGAACTCCTCCTTTAGATGCATCCAGCTCAGCAACTTCGGCATCGACGACACACACACACTGGTCAAGGAAACTTTGGGCCGTGGTAAAGAGCCTTCCTCCAAGCAGCCTCGGCCAACAGCTAGCTCAGGAGTGGGAAGCAATAACAAGGTGTGTACGGAATTTTGGGATGTACCTTATGATCCTATTAATGAAACTATTATTGGGTACTCTGAGCAACGCCTGCCCCTCGTGCTCGAGGTCATCTGCAAAAGGCGATGCCTCTAAGCACTTGTGGACAGCGGAGTGCCACACACTGTATGCGACAAGGTAGCAATCGATCGACTTCAGGAAGAGAGCAAGCCTTCGGCATTCTGTGCAACGATGGTGGACGGCAGCAAGTTACCAGTCTACGGTGAAGCAGTGTTACACCTACAAATCGGACCACTGCGCTGGAGACCTTCCCTCCCCATCGCCAACATAAAAGGACTTGGCCTGAACTTCGGGCAAGAATTCATAAAAAAATCAACCCCGAGATCAACTGGGTCAACCGCACTGCAAGCATCTACAACAACGGAAGGAGAGTCCAACTACCAAACTGCGACGTTACGGGAGATGTCCCAGTAAAGACACTCGCCAGATTCGAGAAGGACGTGAGACAAACCGGCACCGGGTTCCTAGCGATAGCAACGGATATGGAAGACGACGAAAAGAAAGCCTCGGAACCTTCCACAAAAAATCAAGGAATTACAGAATGAGTTCCTAGACTTTCTTCTCAACGACCTTCCGCACGAGCTACCGCCATACCGAACGCACCAACACGAGATCGTGGAAGAACCAGGTTCGAAGCCGACCTATCGAGCACCATATCGGCTCATCCCTATAGAGCTAGCTGGCATGAAGATACAAATTGAGTATCTCCTCGAAAAAGGACTCATCCGCCCATCCACTTTGCCATACCGTGCCCCAGTACTCTTCACACCGAAACCGGATGGAAGCCTGCGCATGTGCATCGATTACCAAGCTCTAAACGAGAAGACCATCAAGAATAAATACCGGATTCCACGAATCGATGACCTAGTTGACCAGCTTCGGGGAGCCATTGCATTTTCCAAACTAGATCTGCGGTCCGGATACAAGTAGGTAAGAATGGCGGATAACTCCGTCCACAAAACTGCCTTCCGAACTCGGTACGGGTCATACGAGTATCTAGTTATGCCGTTCTGACTCACCACGTACCGGCAACCTTCCAAGCCAAAATGAACCACATCCTAATCCCACTCTTGGATAAATGTGTGGTGGGGTATCTAGACGACATCCTCATCTACTCGCGCGACATGAAGCAGCACGTCGAACACCTGCGACGCGTCTTCGAGATTCTTCGACGGAAACATTTCTGCGTCAAATTGTCAAAGAGTGAGTTTGCCCTTAAGAAAGTCCAATTCCCAGGACACCCGGTGAGCGCTCAAGGAGTCCACGTCGACCCCAAGAAGATCGAAGTCGTACGCACGTAGAAGACACCCGAGAACGTGAAGGAGTTCCAGCAGTTCCTAGGCTTCGCCAACTATTACAACAGGTTCGTGTCACAGCACGCAAAAATTGCCACACCACTCACGAATCTGCTGAAGAGCACGCCCTATCAAAGGGAGACAAAACACCAGGAAGCCGTGGAATAGCTGAAACAAGCACTCACATCCGCACACGTACTCATCTTGCTAGACCTCGAACGCGACTACGTCATCGAAGCTGACGCCATGGATTGGGCAGTGGGAGCAGGGTTGATGCAAGACCAGGGGAATGGACTGCAACCAATCGCCTACCTCAGCAAGAAACTGCACGGGGCAGAACTAAATTACCCGATATAAGACAAAGAGGCCCTTGCTATTCTCATCGCCGTAAAAACGTGGAGATATTATCTCGAAGGACGAAAAACGGCCGTCTACAATTACCACTGCAACCTGAAACATTCGAAGACACAGCCAAACCTCTCCAGGTGGCAGGTCCGGTGGATTGACTTCCTCGAGACGCACTTCCACTATGACAAGCTCGGTCACAAAACCAAAGCCGACGCTCTTAGCCGGCCTGCACATGTTGCCACTATCTAGGTTGAAAGGATGAACCCGCTACTCAAGGGACTCTTCACACACGGGTACACCATCGTCCTTGAAATTCTCTTGGCAGAGAAACGACATCTACTACAGTAGGACAGTGACATCGCGTACCGAAAAGGCTCAACGAAAATCTGGGTACCCAACTCCCCGCCTTTGCGCCAGTTATTATTCGAAGAATACCATGATGTTCAGTACGCTGGACACTTCGGTAGTAACAAAACGCTCTCCGGTATTGCAAAACACTACTACTGGCCCCACATGGCAGACGATGTACAGAAATTCGTCTCCTCGTGCGACACATATCAGCGGATGAAGAGCAGTAAGCAGAAGAAAGCAGGATGGTTACAGCCCCTTCTTGTCCCAGAACAGCCATGGCAAGTGGTTAGCCTAGACTTCATAACCGGGTTACCACCTACCACAAACGGTCATTACGCATCCCTTGTTGTTATCGACAAATTCTCCAAAATGGGATGCTTCATCCCGGCACACACGACAACACCCACCGAGGAGACAGCACAACTGTTCATTTGGTACATCATCTCACAGCATGGCATCCCAACCACACTCATTTCCGACCAAGACCCTAAGTTCACCAGCAAGTTCTAGAACGTACTGATGCCTCTGCTAGGGACAAAACTCGCTATGTCATCCGCCTACCATCCACAAACAGACGGACAAACCGAACACCTCAACCAAATTGTAGAGCAACACCTTATTCATTATGTAAGGATGACATCTCCAAATGGGACTTGCATCCACCCGTCCTGGAGTTTGCCTACGATAACGCCCCTCACGCCGCTACCGGATAGACACCATTCTTCCTCTGTTACGTACGCAACCCGCCCACTCCACAGAAACCAACAGCACCAGCCACTGTCCAACATGTTCCCGACTTCATAACCACCATGCATCAACTTTGGGATCGGACCCACAAGTGCCTCATCGATATTCAGCAGCAACAAAAACGTGAGGCCGATCGACACCGTAATAATCACACGATCACTGTAGGAGAACGTGTTCTACTCGACACCCACGATCTCAACATCAGCCATCTCCCATCCAAACCGCGACCTCGCTTCTACGGGCCCTTCCTTGTTGAAGCACAGGTCACCCTTGTTACCTTCCGCTTACGCCTGCCAGCAACTTGGAAGCCCTACCGAGATCCCAACACGATCTTCACTGGTCGCCAACCGTCGTCGCCGCCGCCCGTCCTTGTCCATGTTAAACCCGAGTACGAGATCGAGTCCGTGCGTGCACACTACCGTCGTCGGAATGGCGCCTTGGAGCTTCTCATCCGATGGAAGGGTTATGATCCTTCTGAGGATAGTTGGGTCTCTGAATTCGACATGGGTAACGCCCGTCGTCCTCTTCGCGACAACCTTGTCAAGCAGGGTGTTACTTCTACCACCCAGCTTTGAGAGGGGGAAGTGTGAGAGCACGACCCCGTTAGACGTCTTTCTCATTACTATTTTTCTTCTCTATCTCATTCTCCCTTTTCTCCTGATTCATTTGGTTTTTATATCATCTCATTTGGTTTCATATTCCTCATTTCCCATTATCTTTTGGTTTATTCTCTTATTATAATTATATCACCAACCCGATTCGTGATGTACTGGCGCGTTATATCTAGCATAATCCTTTTGTAATCCCTTAAAGCCAATAGCATCGCATGGCTATACACAGGTGATTCTATTTCTAGAAGGATCTATTCTCTTTGGATAGGATAAACTTGGTTACCTGGTGTACCTTGAAAGTATAAAAGCATCTTGTATCATTCGATAGGGCAACTTCCTCTCGACCATTTCGATCATGTGACGCCCAGTCTCCTAGCTCGCTTTTTGCGACAGGCAGGCACCGACCTCTCCACTGGTCGGCTGCCAAGAGGCACTGTGGTATTTGGCGAGTAAATCAGGACTAGGGCTTGTTTTAGGAGGATGGCAGCCAGTGGTGCTCACTGGACACATTGACGCGTCGTGGGCTAGCGATGTAGAGACGCTCAGGTCATGTTAGGGCTACTGTTTTAGCCTTTGTGCTGGTGCAGTCTCGTGGAGGTCCACCGGGTCGTCGTGTGTAGCTCAGTCCAGTTATGAGGCAGAGATCTACGCTGGGGGCATGGATGCTGAGGAGCTCCGCTGGCTGACGTTCTTGCTCCCAGACTTAGGTGAGCAGCCTAGGTCAACCCTGGTCCTGATTGTTGACAATAGGGTCATGATCCTCATGTGTCAGGAGGTTCGACTTGAGGGCAGAGCGAAGCACATCCAGCTGCGGTACTTCCTGCTGCGTAAGTTGCAGCAGCGCGGCCAGGCTCGAGTAGTATATGTGGCCACAGAGGCCAACGATGCTGATATCTCACCAAGGCACTTGCGCCTCGTGACCATCAGCGGTTCTGTACTCAGCTTGGTCTAGTCTCAGTAGCAGCGCCACTCCTTGTATCCTGATATCTACTATACCGGCTTGTACTTGCTATTTTTATGCTTGCATGTCTTGCTACACCTTCTGACTGGTCTTGTGGCCCCTTGTCTCAGTGGTCAAACGAGTATTGCTGCCATGAGTTGCCTTGCTACCTTCAGCAAAGGCCAGAATAGTAGTGCTGCCCTGGTTTGTTCAACTATGCCTCTACTTAGGCTAGGGGGTGTGTCAACAAACATATAATTCTATCTACACATATTTAGTTGATTTAGATATGTTTGTTATAGCCTAGCTAGACCGGTTCTTAGAGAGGACAATATTCTTGTACTTGTATCTCCCTTCCCCCTCTTCCTAGCCACACCTTTTCCCCGCTACTCTAACATGTAGTCCTTACACGCAAATCAGATCATGCCGCATATTTTTTAGTAAACTTTGTAGTTTTACGCATGGCATGCACACTCCAAGCCATTTTTCAGCCACACGTCTCAGCTCTGCTGAACCTTGACCGTGTGCTCCAGGCCTAGCTATATTCCTTCTCTCGGTTGTTTTGATGTGGCCTTATTGTATGTTTTTCCTCCTTACCTAACTTCATTCTACAATTTCTGCTTGCGCCTCATATAAATTGACAAGTCTGCTTACAGCGGGGGAGCCAACTAGCAATTGGGAAAGTTCTCTCCCTTCAGCTGCTGACAGCTGGATCCTCCGTGGAACTGGGAGGGCCTCAGGGTTTGAAAACGAGTTCGTATTCACAATACCGCATTTCAGTTCCTTTTGAAGGAAGGTCCCTCGAAGGCGAGGCTACTGACGTTTATAGACCACAGCCGTGAGTGTCCTGTGCGAACGCGAGCTCGACACGAGCGCGGGAAGCACCAAGTGAACACGTTCTAACTTCTAGCTTCCCCGCCCCCTCCCTTTCCTCCTCTGCCCGCCCCCCCCTCCAAACACCCACCACCCTAGCTGTTCCTCGATTGCATCTTCTGAGCTTTCCTTGCTTCGCCGCCATATTCCGTGCTCCGTCTGTGGCTCTCCACCACTAGATCTGCCACGTGGCCCTCGATGGCCACGTTACACGACGACAACGACGCGGCCACCCCATCGTCCGGCCACCTTTACAATCCGTACGCCGATCTCTACCCTAACCTCGACGCGCGATCGATCCAGGGCATTTATCGCCTACCCGACGCGCCCGAGTTTCTCTTCACGGAGGAAGCGGCCGTGCAGCGGCGAAGCTTCGGCGACAATCTCACCTTCTTCACCGGCTGCGGGTACCTCGGCGGGGCACTCTTCGGCGGAATCCGCGGAACGGCGGAGGGCCTCCGCTCGTGGGAGGCGGGGGATTCCGCCAAGCTGCGCGCGAACAGGGTTCTCAACGCGGCGGGGTCGCGGGGGAGATCCGCGGGGAACGCGCTGGGGATCGTGGGGCTGCTGTACTCGGGGATCGAGGGCGCAGCGTATCACTATCGCGGAGGCGTGGACGATCCGTGGAATGCGGTGGCAGCAGGGCTGGGCACCGGCGCGCTTTATAAAGCCGCGGCGGGGCCTAGGACAGCGGCTATCGCGGGTGCGGTTGGGGGTATAGCGGCTGCTGCGCTGACCGCGAGCCGACACGTGGCGAAGCGCTACGTGCCTATATAGCTGACTGATGTTTTAGGTCTTATAGTTGATATTATTCCCTCTGCTTCTAGCGTTTCTCAGCGACGATCACTTTTCCATGTGTCCCCCCCCACCTTTTCTGAGGCGCTTTGAAGATCCTCCCCGCTCCACTATTTGCCGATAAAGCGCTGCTGGTCTTTTTCCGCTGCTGCTCGCTAGTGCCGCGGTCTGGTCGCTCCTGCGACCCGCGTTTCTCCCATACGCTGCTGCGATTTGCGGCCTGATCGGGTACCGGTGGCAAGGGGGAGAGTCTTTTCTCCTCAACGACTGTTTCGAGGCACCTGTTTCTAAACGCCTGCTTCGAGACACCGTACAGCAAGCTGATCTGCTACTGGCGCGAGGGCGGTGTAGCAGAGCTTGTATCGAAGCAGAGCTTGTATCGAGGAGAATGGTGTAGATTGAGGAGGATCTATCGCGACCTCCTCGTCGCGCCCCTCCTCGTAGATCTAGATCCCACGCTCCTACTCCGCTCCGCTCACCAGCTCTCTTGCTTCGCTACGCTCCGCTCCAGCCACCAGCCCTCTTACTTCGCTGCGCTCCGGTCACCAGCTGTCGCAGCTCGCTCTAGGTTTCCAGGCACGTCAGCCAGTTGACTCCAGCATTCAGTCGCTTTCCCGGGCCCGGGGTTTCAGGCGCCGTCAGCCAGTTGCTCCCGCTCTAGATCTTCACGTACTTGACTGCCACGTGGCAGTCAGTTGCTCCCGTCTTAGATCTACACGTTCTTGACTGCCACGTGGCTGCTTAGCGTCAGCTGCGAGTCCTGTTGACGTCGTTTCGTCCTGCTGTTCCTGGATTCGCTTCTGAGCCGAGTAGCGGGTTGTCCATGGTTTTGCTCTTAAGTTGAGAAGCACACACTCCCTGGTTTCTCCCAGGGCGTGGCGTCGGTGGCGGATCGGTGCGAGGAGGACCCTTGGAAGCGGCGGATGGAGGTTCTAGGGTAGGGAAACAATGTGGGGGCAGGGGGAAGGGGGGAGGGGGGAGGCGGGGGGGGGGGGAGGGAATAATTGATTTGCCTTCAAGGCCTTTCTTTGGTATCAATTCGGAGCTGGGAGAGCGAGGAAACCCAGGAAAGCATTTACAGGGTGGGGGTTGAAGGGTTGTGGGCTTGGGGGAGGGCGAGGGTTTAGGGACGGCTGCAAGCTTGTAATGGGAATCAGTTCAGGGGTAGGGAAGCCCTTGAAGGGACTGTGTGAGGGTGTAGGGCAGGGAACAATGCGGTGGAGGGAGGGGGTGGGGGAAGAAGATGGGTTAAGAGAGAGCATGGGGGGTTTTGAGGGCTTGGATGGGGAAGGAAAGGGAAGTGGTGGGGAGGGGAAGGGAAGGGGAAGCATGGGTGGTTGGGGCTGGGAGGGAGCAGGGGGGAGGGGATGATATGGAGGGGCATGGAGTATGGAGAGAGCACAGGTGGTGAGGTGATGGATGGTGGATGGACGGTGGATGGACGGTGGATGTACGATGGATGGACGATGGATGGATGATGGATGGATGGAGGATGGATGGACGATGGAGGCATGGTTTAGTTGTGCTTGTGAGGGATAAGCATGAAGAGTGGAGAGAACAAAGGGTGGCCATGATCTAGCCTGGTGGAACCAAGCGAAAAAAGTCAGCGGAAGACTTCACACCTTGTGTTCGAAATGTCCGAATGATAAGGATAATAATAATGAGTGGTACATGCATATTCATAGTCTAGGGAGAAACTAGTCGGAATGTACTTGTTCGTAACGTATCGCGACCATTCGCGTGACATGACTAGTGACTGTTCGTGTAACTGAGTGGCGTGCCCTTTTGGGTGACCATACGCGTGAACTTACTGTTCACACATTGACTCGCTACTGCTGACGTCACTACGCGCGTCCTTCCATATGAGGTATCGCGCTACTACTACAGTCCAAGTATAATATCAGGAATGCATAAACTGCAACTCTGTCGAGTATACTTTAACGAAGTGGAGAGAGTTTGAGTGAAGGAGGGCTGTTACCGTACTCGAGGAAAGACACTAGCATTAGGGGGCGTTTCTAGAAGATTTATATTAAATGGTACCGGTACTACCCATAAAGATATAGTGCGTGAATGCAGGTGGGGGATTTAGCACTGGGATCAATATCATTGGTTTTAAGGTACCCTGATTGCTCAGTGTTAAACTAGCTAGGATGCTAGGAAGAGGAAGCCATGGAATGGCACGAGGGTTTGGCTAGGAGAGAAAGTTGACTAGAGAAAAGAGAGTCCAGAATAGAAGAGAGAGGGATACAAGGAGGAGGATTGTACCATCTATAGTAGGTTTGAGTAACACCTACCAAGCCTACCAATTATATATAAAAGATATAATTTAACATACCCCCTAGGCTTGGTAGCCGAAAGCACACCACACACGGGACACTACACCACCTAAATCTAGCACCCCCATACTCAGTAGCAACAACGCTACACCAGCCCGGTCAACCCTTCGGCGTGTGAAGCGGCGACGTCGACAGCAAGGGCTGTGGCGGCGACGGCGGCATTGGCAGCGTCGATAGCGGCGGCGTGGCCCCAACGCAAGCAACGACAGCGGCGGCGGCGGCGGCTTCGACTACAGCGGCGGCGGCGGCGGCGGGGCTCGCAGCACTCGGCAGCGTGGCCGGCCTCCGCGACGGTGGGACGGCCAGCGGGAGTCAGCTAACGGCTGCGGCGAGGAAGAGGGGACGCAGGGAAGGGGGGCGGGGCTTCTGCAACACGCCCGTGGCTGGCGTGTGCGGCGGCGCCTAATGTTAGACTAAGTTAGGATCTAGGTAGGAGGGAAGCCATAGAAATGGCGTAAGGGTTTAGCTAGGAGAAAGTTGAAGAGAGAAAAAGGGTTCGAGAATAGAAGAGAGAGGGATACAAGGAGGGGGGTTGTACCCTCTATAGTAGGTTTCAGTAAAACCTACCAAGCCTACCAATTATACAACAAAATATATAATTTAACACACCCACTAGGCTTGATAGTAACAAGCCCACACATATCCACACCCCCTAACCTAGCCCGCCCTTTCTCAGCAGCAGCCACGATGACTCTGGAATCGGTCAACACCCATGGCCCGGGAGATGGCAATGGCGGCAGTCGCGGCAGTGACGAGAGCGACGACGGTGGCGGCGGCGTGCGGCGCCAACAGGCCAGCGGCAACAGCGGCAGCGACGGCGGCTTCAACGTTAGAGGCGAGTGCAGCGGCCACCGCCCTCTCAGCGGCATGGCCAATCTCCTTGGCGAGGGGGAAGGAGAAGGGAGCGGGGGGGGGGGGGGGGGGGGGGGAGTCGAATCTTCAGCGAGGCGCCATGGCTGGCGCGACGCTTACTGGCGTGAGGGCGTTACGACTGGCGCCTAGGACAGGGCGCTGGCCGCAGCTGTCCGTGCACTGGCGTGGCGAAGCCGCCACGGCAGCACGACGGCACGGCGGCACGGCGACCCAGCGGCACGGCGGCGTGGTGGCACTGCGACATAGCGGCACTGAGGCACTGAGGCACGACGACGTGACGGGGCCGGCGCGGCGTGACGGGGCCAGCGCGGAAAGACGGAGCCAGCGCGGGGTGACGGGGCCAGCGCGGCGTGACGGGGCCAGCGCGGAGGGACAGGGCCGGCCCGGAGTGACGGGGCCGGCGCGGCGTGACGGGGCCAGAGTGGCGTGACGGGGCCAGCGCGGAGTGACGGGGCCAGCGCGGCATGACAGGGCCAGCGCGGCGTGACGGGGGGGGTACGCTGCGGAAGCGTGAGGAGAAGGCCCGAGCGAAAGGGGCCTGCTCTGATACCATGTTAGACTAAGCTAGGATCTAGGTAGAGGGAAGCCATAGAAATGGCTTGAGGGTTTAGCTAGGAGAAAGTTGAACAGAGAAAAAGGGTTCGAGAATAGAAGAGAGAGGGATACAAGGAGGGGAGTTGTACCCTCTACAGTAGGTTTCAGTAACACCTACCAAGCCTACCAATTGTATAACAAAATATATAATTTAACACCAAAACCGTCACGCGGCCCGCTGCCGTCCGTCGACGCCGCCACTGCAGCATAACGCCGCCTCCATAGCGCGGCGTCGTTGCCACAGCGGTACGTCGACGCTGCAATAGCAGCACGACGCTGTCGCCGCGGTGTGGCGTCGACGCCACGCGTCGGGGCTGCGACGGTAGCACCACGACGCCGTAACTGCAGCGCGGCATGGCCGCGATGGCGGCACGAAAGTAGCGGAAATAATGATTAAAGTACGAGTACACGGCAGAAGCGTGGGGAGCAGACCTGGGAAGGGCAACCTGTTGTGATACCATGTTAAACTAGCTAGGATGCTAGGAAGAGGAAGCCATGGAATGGCACGAGGGTTTAGCTAGGAGAGGAAGTTGACGAGAGAAATGTGAGTCAAGAATCGAAGAGAGAGGGATACAAGGAGGGGGGTTGTACTCTCTACAGTAGGTTTCAGTATCACCTACCAAGCCTACCAATTATATGTTAAAGATATAATTTAATACTCAGTGTTGTACTAAAAAAAAAAACTTATCATCAGTCTTGACTGAAAAAACAAAGCTGTTTCATAAGTGTTCAATTGCGAAAGTTGGCTTTTCAATCAGGGCTAACCGAAAAATTTACGTTGATTTAGCAAAAATAGTAAGCATTTCGCGTTTAGATTGGACATGCTATCCTCCTAACTACAATAACATCCTATCGCATATTTAGACTATCGCATCCAATCTAAGTAAAACAACTACGAATTCAGCAAAACAAGCTACTATAAGGGCCATGCCCACTAGGATACCGCCATAATAGCATGCCCCTAGCAGAGGTAGGAGTTTTTGCAAGATGCGCTGAAGGTTATTAATAGAGCACGAATGGGAAAAGCAAAGACAACAGCTCAACAAACTCCACGCACCTGACGCACCACTCGCGCTAGTCTCGGGTCCTGCACGGCGAGCACCAGCCGCGCTAGTCTTGTGTCTTGCACGGCGAGCACCAGCCGCGCTAGTCTCAGGTCCGTTGGTGGTAGGGGTGGGGATCACTGCCAAGGGCCAACACGGTCAAGAAAAGGGTTAGGTAAATGACATGTGTAACTCTGTCATCGCACGAAAGATGGCGCTGCTCATACAAACTAGTCAAACACTTACAAGTGGCAGACTCACGTCCTGCACGGCGAAGGGTGGCGCTGGTCTCGGCCATGGCAGTGGCGGGAGAGTCCACAGACGCGCCCCGATGTATTAGCTATGGGGCAACTGTCAACAAATATTTGTATATGTTATAGGCTTTTAAGTGCATGCTCATAGAGGGTGCATCACCATAGCACAAAACCTCCCTGTATGACACAATCTGCTTCATTGCGTTATTTTAACATGGTATCATGCTAGGTTAGGTCCCCCTCCCCGCCTACGCTTCCGCCTCTAGCCTTAGCCCTAGCCTTAGACCGCGGCCTAGCTAGCACCCTGTCACGCCGCGCTGGCCCCGTCCCGCTAGACCGCGTTGGCCCCGCTAGACCGCGCCGGTCCCGTCAAGCCGCACCAGCCTCGTCACGCCGCGCCGGCCCCGTCACGCCGCGCCGGCCACGTCACTCTGCGCCGGTCCCCTCACGTCGCACCGGCCCCGCTAGACCGCGCCGGCCACGTCATGCCGTGCCGCCACCGTCCCGCCGCGACAGACCCGCTAGACCCCGCCGGCTCCGTCACGCCACAACGGTCCGTTCACGCCGCGCCAGCCCCGTTCCTCCGCACCGGCCCCGTCATGCTGCGCCGGCCTCGCCACGCCGCGCCGGCCTCGTCAATCCACGCCGGCCCCATCACGCCGCGCCGGCCCTGCCATACCGCGCCGCGCCGAGCTGCCGGGCCGCCGCGCCACGCCGCTGTGCCGCTGCGACGCCGAGCCGCTGAACCGTGCTGCCGAGCCGCCGCTGAACCGCCGAGCTGCGCCGAGCCGCGCTGCCGCGTCGTCGAGCCACCGAGTAGCCGAGCCGCCAAGCCGCCGAGTAGCCGAGCCTCCAAGCCGCCGAGTAGCCGAGCCTCCAAGCCGCCGAGTAGCCAAGCCATTGTGCCGCCGAGCCGCCGAGTAGCCGCGCTGCTGCGCGACCGAATTGCCAAGTCTCCGAGCCGCCGTGCTGCTGTGCCGCCTCGACCAGCCAGCCTTGCTTCCCCCTTCTGTGCCGGTGCTCTCGCCGGCCATCTCCACCGCTGCTCTCCACCGCCCTCTCCTCCTCCACCCCTAACGGTGGCCAGCTGCTTCAGCCGTGGCGATGGCGGACGCTGTACTCCGTCTGGACGCGAAGGGTCGGGTGATCGACTTTGACACGTAGCTCGCCGACCTTCGCCGCTCGCTGAGGGGACAGCGCCAGGATGGCCAGTCTCTAACCATCCACATCGACGGTAAGATCCCCTGCCCCGACCCGCCTGCAGCCCTCTCTGACGCCCCCATGCCCGCTCAGTGTGATCTCTGCAGCTGCTGAGCTCACTCGCTCCGTCTAGGAGTTGCGTGGCGCAGTTGCGCAGCTTGCTATCTGTCGCGCCCTCCCCCTATCTCAAGGAGCTGAACCTCAGCAGTGGCAGCAGCAGCAGCAGCCTCAGCAGCAGTAGCAGCAGAAGCCGTCGCAGTAGCAGCAGCCGTCGCAGCAGCAGCAGCCGTCGCAGCAGCAGCAGTCGCCGTGGCGGAATGGTAGTGCTGGTGGTGGTGGGGGGTGCAGCTCGGTGTTGGCAGCCCCAGTCTGGTCACCTGCCAGTACCAACTTCAGTCCGGCCCCCGCCGCGACACTGTTTGTGACCGCCCCGGTCACACTGCCGTGCGCTGCTACAGCCGCCTCGATGACCTCTTCTGTCTCCGCTTCGGCCCTACGGCAGACCCCCCCGGCTGGTACAGCCTGGTGCGTCGTCGTGTGCCTATCTTTGAGATGGAGATGGATCACATTAGGTCTGCTTTGTATACCATGTATGCTGATGACTTTAGTGTGACTGGACCCTATTACCCGGTGTTGCCTAGCATAGGTGTGTCCCCTGTATGTAGTCTAGGTTCCCCTACTACATCAAGAGTAGGACCCCCTACCTTGTTTAGCCTAGGCTCTACGCTAGCCCCTCCGTAGGCGGGTGCTACTGCTTAGCTCTCCTTCACGCTCAACTCTGGAGCGTCTGCCCGCTTCTTCCGTGACCACACTGCGCTCACGCCTCCTGCCGCACCTGCCGCTATCGCGCTTGCTGACCCCTCCTTAGGTCCGGTAGTTGCCCGTAGCTCCACCACCCTTCCCTGTCCAGCGGTTCCCTCGGGTTCTCTTACAGGCCTGCACATCCCTTCGTTCTCCAGGAACCTAGTTGGTGTCGGCTGTCTTTAGGACCTCGGCGTCACCACTACGTTCCCCGGACACGAGTGGTACGCGGTATGTACCGAGGCCGCCACTGGTGCTCCTCTGACCACGTTCCCCCGGGACCCTGTCTCTAGCTTGATGGCGCTTGATACTGCATCCCCCCAAGTGAGGGCATCACCTAGTCGTACACCATGGTGCTGCCTGTCTCTCCTGTTCCGCGCTCTCACCGTATGTTGCTCTTTTCCCACGCGTCTCATCCTCCCATCCTCCCATCGCCTCCTCCGTCGTTGCTTGTTGTCGCTCCGCCTCGTCTGTCTGACAACCTTCGTGCCGCTAGTCCTCTTGTTCCTCGAGTCCTTGCCTCCCTCGTTACCGACCCGTTTGTTCCTGTCTCGAGTCTTGACGCTCTTGTCGCTGCCGTCACAGACTTTGCCTCTACCCACCGCCTTGACTACACCGCCGCTCTGGTCTCTACCCTGCTCCTCCTCTGTCCGTCAGGGGTGCTCCTGCCCTCGGCAGTGACGTCCTGGAGGACCGGCAGTACGAGCTCGCTTTCCTATCCGAGGCCGCTCCTCATCTCTGCTCCATGCTGCTAGTCCCTGAGGTTGACTTAGATGCCTTTGACATACCGACCCCTTGCACTTACGCTGAGGCGACCTCGGGACCCTGGGCCTCTCATTGGATAGCTGCCATGGACGCGGAGATGGCATCTTGGAGATCCACCAACACCTACGTCGACACTGTACCCCCACTTAAGGTGAACGTAGTCGATGGCTGGTGGCTCTTCAAGGTGAATCGCCCTCCAGGAGAGCCGCCGATGTTCAAGGCACACTACGTTGCTAGATTCTTCAGTCAGCGCGAGCGGGTTGACTTCTTTTAGACCTTCACCTCGACCCCAAAGATGACCATTCTTCGGGAGATGCTACACGTAGCAGCACAGCGTTACTACGAGCTGCACTCTCTTGACTTCTCCACAACGTTCCTCCAGGGCAGTCTACACGAGCAGGTCTACCTGCGCCGTCCGCCGGTGTTTACAGGCACCTTCGCCGAGTGGCTTCTCCGGCGCCCAATTTGCGGCCTGCGGCAGGCGCCCCGTGAGTGGCAGGACACGCTGCGTGCTACATTAGCTGACTGACAGTTCTTCCCGTCGTCTGCAGACCCTTCACTCTTTGTCCGTTCAGGACAGACCCCGTTCTATATCATTGTCTACGTAGATGACCTGGTCTTTGCTACTACAGACAGAGACGCTCTGGCCTCGGTGAAGGCTGAGCTGCTGAGTAGAAGCACTGACCTAGGAGATTTGCGTCGCTACCTTGGGCTGCAGATCTCCAGGGAAAAAACAGCGTGCACCATGAATCTCACACAGTCACACTTGGTGCACCAGGTCCTTCAGAGGTTCGGTCTTCAGTTCTCCTCCGCGCAGCACACACCTCTATCTGTAGATCACAGGCTCTCGGCTCCAGTCCCTGAGGAGTCGGTAGAGCCTAGTGGTCCGTACGCAGAGCAGGTGGGTTGCCTCATGCACCTGATGACTTGCACTTGTCCAGATCTCGCATACCCTCTCAGCATCCTGGCTCGCTTCGTGGCGATAGGTAGACACCGACCACAACATTGGTCAGCAGCTAAGAGGGTTTTGTGTTATCTAGCAAATACATCGGGCATGGGGCTAGTGCTAGGAGGATGCAAGCCAGTGATCCTGACAGGGCACACAGACGCTTTGTGGTCCGACGTTGCTGAGACACTCAGGTCCTCTCAGGGCTACTGCTTTAGCCTTAGTGCAGGCGTTGTCTCGTGGAGGTCCACCCACTTATCGTCTGTTGCACAGTCTAGCTGCAAGGCTGAGATCTATGTAGGTGCCATGGCGGCAGAGGAGCTCCGCTGGCTAACTTTCCTGGTCACAGACTTAGGTGAGCGGCCTAGCTTTGCCCCGGTCCTGTACGGTGACAACCAGGCCATGATCCTCCTATGTCAGGAGCCTCGACTGGAGGGCAGAGCAAAGCACATCCAGCTGCAGTACTTCCTTCAGCGCGAGCTGCAGCAGCGACGCCAGGCCCCCCGTAGCTCACTTGGCCTTTGGTGCCAACACAGCTGATATCCTTACTGAGGCGCTTGCGCCTAAAGATCATTAGCGGCACTGTGTATAGCTTGGTCTAGTTCCAGTAACTCCTCACTTGCTAGGACCTTGATTGTGTACTACTCTTATGATATTCTCCTGAATGGCCTTGTGGCTTTTGCTCCAGTGGCCGGACTAGCAGTGCCGCCCTGGTTTGCTCTTGTCTTGTTTGTACTCTTCTGACTTGTCTTCAGACCCTTGCCTCAGAGTTTGGACTAGTAGTGCCACCCTGAGCTGCGTGTCTCTTGCCAGGCACCGCCCCTTGTCTAGCCTAGGGGATGTGTCAACATATATTTGTATATGTTATAGGTTAGATAGGTGCATGCTCATAGAGGGTACAACACCATATCACAAAACCTCCATGTATGGCGCAATCTAGTTCATTGAATTATTGGAAAAGCAACACCCGCGTTCCCAGCAGGGTCCTCTGGAGGAGAATCTGGGATGTCGTCCGCACATACCCAGACGAGTGCGGGTAGCGTGAAGTTCGGTGGAAGCACGGGTAAAGCAGGCGCAGGAGGGTCGATCACCTCAGTTGGCGTGGCTGTTGTACTGGAGACAACCATTGCTGGTGTGGGTGAGGCAGACTTCTGGTGGGGTGCTGATTCCTAACTGCAGCTCCCATTGGCTGCCAATGCAACCTTTTGATTGGTTGGAGGGGGGGGGTGGGGGGGGGGGGGTAAACAGCCGCCAACTAAAATGAACTTCCCTAAATCACGCAGTTCTCTGTTTTAGTGTCGTTACGCGTTACTACGCTGATTGCTCAGTGTCTTTAGGAAAGAAAAGGCCTTTTCAACAAGGTTATATTTAGAAAGAATGCTTTTTCATCAGGGTTGAAAAAAAAGGCATTTTTCATCAGGGTCAGTACAAGTAAACACCCTTAAAAAAAGTGTAAAAAGCGTAAAAATCCTGATATCGTGGGGCCTGACCGGGATGGTTTCCTACCAGTTACCGTAATCCCCCGCATAGTGCACCCCCCAAAATTGAACACCCACCGGGTGTTTAATTTCGGTGTGTGTTATCCCAGATTCCCTATTTAGAACTCGACAAATCGATTTTTTTTATTTTTTTTTAAAAATTTTCATAACACCCTCCACATTTTTCAAGTTGACAGTATAGAAACATAAGCATTGGCATTTGAATCACCCAACATCGCGCACGAATCCTAGTGCAATCTAGGGCGACAAATATGATTCGAGCCAACTGTACAGTCAAGAGATGTCAACGCGTGGGGAAAGCGTAGCATGCTGTACCCCATGGCCAATGAAGTTGCAGAAAATATTCCGCAATTTGCGGTGCTATGATTGTACCATACTCGTTTCGGAGCTTGATCCGAGACATAGAAATTGCGCCCTTCTGGTGATTACTGATATGCACTCTTTTTCAATATTTGTAAAAACCATTTCATAACACCCACTGGGTGTAATTTTCTTATGGGTGTAAAAATAGCACCCACCAAAAGAGGGGTATTAATAAGTACACCCTAGGGTGCCCTATGCAGGTGATTACGGTATGTTATCGTATTGGTGGCATGAACAGAATAGTGAAAGAAACAGTTGAATGAAAGAACTGAAATGAATATGAAGAGTAAAAGAAACCATTGAGAAAGCTTGCTTGTTTGTGCAAATGGCATCAACCACAATGAGCTCCTCCCAATCAGACCCCAAATTAGCCTGGTGAGATGCCCTGATCGCCCTCATATTTCAGGGTATTTTTTCATGTGGTCTTAAAAATCAGACTTGCAAAATTTATTACCCTGATCCAAAAAGTGTTACAAAAATATTACCCTTATGAAAAAAAGGTTGCGGGGCCCCGCACACTGATATCAGAACTCAGTCACTAACCACTGAATTAAAAGGGCTTGTTAAGTTGCGGATAAGTGCAGCCATAACCCCCGAGGCTCTGCACCTGTGACCCTTCCCTGAGGCCCAAGGGCAACGCCAGCGTGTAACTTGACACCCCCCCTCACTGGCATAGGCGGAAGACACAAGCTCCTCTGCAGCGCTGCCACCTCTCCAATGCACACTGGGAATTGAACCTGGGTGGTCACCTAGCTCTGATACCATGTTAGAGTAGCGGGAAAAAGTGTGACTAGGAAGAGGGGAGGGGAGCTACAATTACAAGAATTTTGTCCCCTCTAAGAACTGACCTAGCTAAGCTATAACAAGCATATCTAAAGTACCTAGAGATGTGTAGAATGATTTATATGTTTGTTGACAACTAAGCCTTCAGGGTGTTTTGAAAACTACCTTGGTACCGTAAGCCCCCGTGTATAACACCCGCCGAAATAGTCACTCCATCGGCGGCTGATGGGGGGGATAGCTTATGATATGGTACATTTTTTTAGAGTACCCGCTTTTCTGGGTTTGCATTTTACATAACACCCTGCTCGTTTTTCATGTCTTCAAACAGTATTTGGTCCTTCACTACCAAGGTCCGCTCAGCTGCAAAAAGCGAGCAGGATGAACATCGCGTCAGCTGCCATTATTAGCGCAAAAACGGGCATAAGAATCAATACAAGTGGCAAAGCGAAGTCGAAAGTCAGCAAGTGCCGAGAGGATTTCGACCGTCCATCGTGCAGTTGAACCACCTCGATCACCTCAGCAATGGTCGAGAATATCTCAACCGCTTTTCGAGACACGAAACTTGTCAAACATATATGCATATGTTATTATAGGCTAGATAGGTGCATGCTCTTAGAGAGTACAACTCCTCACTAGCACAAAGTCACACTGTATCCTCCATTCTAGTCAATGCGTTATTCCTGAGATGGTATCACGCTAGGTTAGGTCCCTCACCCGCGCTTCCGCCCTAGATCGCCCTAGTCCCTAGCACCCGCCCTCGTTCCTAGCGCCCGCCCTATCATGCGCCGCACGAGCCCTCGCCCGCTGGCCCCATGCTCGTCGCTGGCCCCACGCTCCCCCGCTGGCCCACGCTCGCCGCTGCCCCCCACGCTTGCCCGATGGCCCCACGCTAGCCGCTGGCCCCACGCTAGCAGCTGTCCCTTGCGTGAGCTGCGCGAGCGCTCGCCGCTGGCCCCACGTTCGCCCGCTGACCCGCGCTTGCCACGGGCCCTTGCGCGCGCTGCGTGAGCCCTCACCGCTGGCCCCACGCTCACCCGCTGGCCTCATGCTCGCCGCTGGCCCCACGCTTGCCCGCTGGCCCTACGCTTGCGGCTGGCTCCTAGCTCACCGCTGGCCCTTCGTTCGCCGTGCGCTGGCCCTAGCTCGCCGGCCCTAGCTCGCCGGCCCTAGCTCGCCGGCCCTATCTCGACGGCCCTAGCTCGCTCGCCGGCCCTAGCTCACCGGCCATCGCTCGCTGGCCCCCGCTCGCCGACCCTAGCTCGCCGGCCCCCGCTCGCCGGCCCCAGCTCGCCGGTGCTCGCTCGCTGGCCCGCGCTCGCTAGCCGCCCCCTAGCTCGCTGGCCCCAGCTCGCCTGCCCCAGTTCGAGCTGGCAACAGTTCGCGCCGGCCCCAGCTCCTACAGCCCCTGCGCATCACCGCCACGCCGCCGGACTCTGCTTGCTGAGCCGCGCCGTCCCCGCTCGTCGTGCCGCCATGCCGCCGTGTTGCCGTGCCGCTGTGTCGCTGTGCCGCAGAGCCGCCGTGCTGCCGTAGCCGTGGTGATGGCGGAAGCTGTGCTCCGCCTTGACGCGAGGGTCGGGCGGTAGATTTTGAGGTGTGGCTCATCGTCCTTCGCCGTTAGCTGATGGGTCAGCGCCAGGATGGCTATTCCCTGGCTGTCTATGTCGAAGGTAAGCTCCCCTATGTCACAGGATCGAATGTGTCGAGAATCGGCGTCGAATTGGTCGCCCCCGGCTGTTTTTCGAGGCAGGATCCCCGCTGCTGCTGCTTAGCTGAGCGCGGTCGAGTGAGAAAAGCTCTGATTACCAAGTGTCACAGGATCGAATGTGTCGAGGAAAGGTTGCACTATCGATCAGTACAAGGCGCTTTTATACTTCCAGAGTACATCAGGTAACCAGGTTTATCTTATCCTAAGGGAATAGACCCTTCTAGAAGATAGAATCACCCTGCGTATAGCCACGCGAGGCTATTGGCTTTAAGGGATTACAGCAGGATTACGCTAGATAGAGCGCACCAATACATCCCAAGCCTGGTCGGTGATATAATGATAATAGCATGATAAACCAAAGGTTAATGGAAAAGGAAGAATAGGAAACCAAATGAGATGTGGTAAAAACAGAAATGAAAAAGGGAAGGAAATAAGAAAAGGCCAAGTGGTGTAACGGGGTCGTACTCTCACACTTCCCCCCCTCAAAGCTGGGTGGTAGAAGTAACACCCTGCTTGACAAGGTAGTCATGCAGAGGACGACGGGCGTTACCCATGTCGGACTCAGGTACCCAGCTGTCCTCAGAAGGATCATAACCCTTCCAACGGATAAGAAGCTCCACGGTGCCATTCCGACAACGGCGGTGTGCGAGCACGGACTCGACCTCGTACTCGGGTTCGTTCTGGACGAGGACGGGCGGCGGCGGCGGCGGCTGGCGTCCCACGAAGATCGTGTTAGGATCCCGATAGGGCTTCAGAAGTTGGACATGGAAGGCGTTGTGAATCTTCCAGGTAGCTGGCAGGCGTAAGCGGAAGGTAACAGGAGTGACTTGTGCTTCAACGAGAAAAGGCCCGCAGAAGCGAGGTCGAAGTTTAGATGGGAGGTGGCTGATGTCCAGGTTGCGGGTGTCGAGGAGCACCTGGTCTCCCACCGTGACGGTGTGATCGTTGCGATGGCGATCGGCTTGGCGCTTTTGTTGCTGTTGAATGTCAAGGAGGCGCTTATGGGTCCGATCCCAAAGTTGATGCATGGTTGTGATGAAGTCGTGTGCAGGTTGGACTGTTGCTGATGTTGTCGGTTTCTGTGGTGTGAGTGGGTGGCGTCCGTAGCAGAGGAAGAACGGCGTCTGTCCAGTAGCGGCATGTGTAGCATTGTTGTAAGCAAACTCGAGAACGGGCAGGTGCAAGTCCCATTTGGAGATGTCGTCCTTGCAGGCTGCTCGGAGGAGTTGCTCAACAATTTGGTTGAGGCGCTCGGTCTGTCCGTCTGTCTGCGGATGGTATGCGGATGACATGGCGAGTTTGGTCCCAAGAAGAGACATAAGTTCCTTCCAGAACCTGCTGGTGAACTTGGGGTCTCGGTCGGAAATGAGTGTGGTTGGGATGCCATGCTGTGAGATGATGTGACGAACGAAGAGCTGTGCTGTCTCCTCGGTGCGTGCCGTCGTGTGTGTCGGGATGAAGTGTCCCATTTTGGAGAACTTGTCAATGACGACAAGGATGGCGTCATGACCGCTGGAGGTAGGTGGTAACCCGGTGATGAAATCTAGGCTAACCACTTGCCATGGTTGTTCTGGGACAGGAAAAGGCTGCAGTAGTCCCGCCTTTTTCTGCTTGCTGCTCTTCATCCGCTGACATGTATCACACGAGGTGACGAATTTCTGGACGTCGTCGGCCATATGGGGCCAGTAGTAGTGTTTGGCGATACCGGTGAGCGTCTTGTTGCTACCGAAGTGGCCTGCGTACAGGACGTCGTGGTATTCTTCGAGTAGTAACTGGCGCAAAGGAGGGTAATTGGGTACCCAGATTTTTGTGGATCCCTTCCGGTATGCGATGTCATTGTCCCACTGTAGCAGATGTCGCTTTTCTGCCGAGGGAATTTCGGGGTCGATGGCGTACCCGTGGGTGAAGAGTCCCTTGAGTAGTGGATTCATCCCTTCGACCTGAATCGCGGCAACGTGTGCAGGCCGGCTGAGAGCGTCTGCTTTGTTCTTGTGGCCGGGCTTGTACACGATGTCGTAGTGGAAGTGTGTCTCGAGGAAGTCGATCCACCGGACCTGCCGCCTGGAAAGGTTGGGTTGTGTTTTCAAATATTTCAGGCTGCAGTGGTCGGTGTAGACGGTTGTTCGTCGTCCTTCGAGATAGCATCTCCACGCTTTGAAGGCGATGATGATAGCAAGAGCCTCTTTGTCGTGTATCGGGTAGTTGAGTTCTGCCCCGTGCAGTTTCTTGCTGAGGTAGGCAATTGGTTGCAGTCCATTCCCCTGGTCTTGCATTAAGACTGCTCCCACTGCCTGGTCGCTGGCGTCAGCTTCGATTACGTAGTCGCGTTCGGGATCTGGCAAGATGAGCACCGGTGCGGACGTTAGTGCTTGTTTCAGCTGCTCCACGGCTTCCTGGTGCTTCGTCTCCCATTTGTAGGGCGTGTTCTTCTTCAGCAGATTCGTGAGTGGTGCCGCGAGTTTCGCATATTGTGGCACGAACCTGTTGTAGTAATTAGCGAAGCCTAGGAACTGCTGCAACTCCTTCACGTTCTCGGGTGTCTTCCACGTGCGTACGGCTTCGATTTTCTTGGGGTCGACGTGAACTCCTTGAGCGCTCACCATGTGTCCTAGAAATTGGACTTTCTCCAGGGCGAATTCGCTCTTGGACAGTTTGACGTAGAATCGTTCTCGTCGAAGAATTTCGAAGACGCGTCGCAGGTGTTCGACGTGCTGCTTCATGTCGCGCGAGTAGATGAGTATGTCATCCAGGTACACCACCACGCATTCGTCCAGAAGTGGTCGTAGAATGTGGTTCATTTCGGCTTGGAATGTGGCCGGCGCGTTGGTGAGTCCGAACGGCATGACCAAATACTCGTACGATCCGTACCGAGTTCGGAAAGCAGTTTTGTGGATAGAGTTGTCCGCCATCCGTATCTGCCAGTATCCGGACCGCAGATCCAGTTTGGAAAATACCGTGGCTCCCCGAAGCTGGTCAAGCAGGTCATCGATTCGCGGTATCGGATATTTATTCTTGATGGTCTGCTTGTTAAGAGCTCGGTAGTCGATGCACATGCGCAGGCTTCCGTCCGGTTTCGGTGTGAAGAGTACTGGGGCACCGTATGGCGAAGTGGAGGGTCGGATGAGTCCTTTGGCTAGGAGATACTCGATTTGTTTTTTCATGTCGGTCAGCTCCATAGGGCTGAGCCGATATGGTGCTCGGAAGGTCGGTTTCGAACCCGGTTCCTCCACGATCTCGTGTTGATGCGTTCGGTATGGCGGTAGCTCGTTCGGAAGATCGTCAGGAAGAATGTCTTGGAACTCCTTTAGTAATTCCTTGATTTTTTCTGGAGTTTCCGAGGCTTTCTCTCTGTCATTCTCCACCTCTGTTGCTATTGCCAGGAACCCGGTGTCGGTCCGCTTCACATCCTTCTCGAATCGTGCGAGTGTCTCCACTGGGATATCTCCAGTATCGTCCCAGTTGGGTAGCTGTACTCTCCGTCCATTGTTGTAGATGCTTGCGGTGCGGTTCACCCAGTTGATCTCGGGGTTGAATCTTTTCAGGAAGTCTCGCCCGAAGATCAAGTCAAGCCCTTTGATGTTGGTGATGGGGAGTGCAGGTCTCCAGCGCAGTGGTCCGATTTGTAGGTGTAGCACTGCTTCGCCGTGTACTGGTAACTTGCTGCCGTCCACCATCGTTGCAGAGAATCCTGAAGGCTTGTACTCTTCCCGGAGTCGGTCGATCACTGCCTTGTCGCAGACGGTGTGTGACGCTCCGCTGTCCACGAGTGCTTGGAGGCGTCGTCCTTTGCAGATGACCTCGAGCACGAGGGGCAGTCGTTGCTCGGAGTACCCAAAGATAGTTTCATTGATTGGGTCATAGGGTACATCCCAATATTCCGTACACACCTTGGTGTTGCTGTCTACTCCTGAGCTGGCAGCTGGCCGAGGCTGCTTGGAGAACGGCTCTTCTCCAGGGCCCGGAGTTTCCTTGACGACTGTGCGCGTCATTGATGCCGAAGAACTGGATGCATCTGTAGGAGGAGTTCGGGGTTTGTGCAGCTTCTTGTAGACCCCCAGCTTCCTCTTGAGCTGCTTCAGCTCCACCGACGTCTTCCCTCGGGAGCGGGTAGTCGTTGTGGGCTGGTGTCGGGAGAGGACGTTGACTCCGTGGAAAGGTCGGCTTCTTTCCACACTCCTTAATTTGGTCCCCAGGTTGTCCGGTACCGGTATGGTCTCCACAGCTTTCTGCTTCTTTTGGAGTCCCTCCCGAAATTTCTCCAAGGCTCTAGCCCCTCGAACATCATAAGTTTTCATTAAAGCATCTTTATAAGATAACTTTAATGAATTCTTATAATTTCTTGGGTCTTCAAGGAGTTTCCCTGTCTCGGCAGAGTCTTTTTTCGCGGAGTCGTATTTTTCCTCGGCGATTTTCCCTGGCGAAGACTGGTCGTGGGGTGGAGATTTTCCCCCATCATTTCCTCCTTCTCGCGTCGAATCAGCTTCGTCGAAGTTGATTTTTCCGGAATCCCGCGGCCGCTTTCGGATCTTTTTATTTTCGCCAGCTAGATCCGCAATCATTGGCGACTCCCGTTCTTTGTCTTCTGATTGGCCGAAGGATTTCCGCCACTGTTGCGTGCCCGATACTTTGCGCGTGCGGCCTTCATTTTGTTGCAGTCGAAAATTCGGTGGCCCGGCACCCCGCACAAATCACACGTGTAGTTGGTGTTTTTCGGACGTGGCCGCCCCTCGAATCTGTCGACTTCCATCGGGTCGGCGAACGTGGGGTGAGCCGAGCGGTCGCCCTGTCGCGTACTGCCGACGTGCGTCCGTCGTGCTCCGGCGTTGACCATGTCGAAGCGCTCCGCTGCCGAAACGACGTCACTGTAGCTCGCGTAGTTTGACGCTGCGACTTGTCGTTTGACTTCGGTCTTCAGCCCTGCGAGGTACGATTGCACTTTTTCCCCTTCGGTCAGGTCGGGAATGCGGTTATAAAATTCTTCCATCTGCTGCGTGTACTGTGCTACACTCCCGAACTGTCGATGGCGATGAATTTTTTCGCGGGCAAGGAAACTGGAATTTATCGGTTCGAAGCGTTTCAGCAGGTCGGCGCGGAACTGCTGCCACGTGGCTTCACCGTGGATGAAAGTACTGTTGCCGCCAATCCACTCGAGTGCCGGCCCTCGCATCAGTGTCGCCGCGAGTCGTACGCGTTGACCGTCCCAGACTGGCGAGCTCCATCCGACGGCTGCGAAGTAGATCTCCATCCCGGCGATCCATCTGCGGGCGTCGGAGTTTCGATCGCTCGGATCGAACGGCTCAGGTGGGCGCGGTTTCGGAGCCTCGAGAAACTGCTGCGACTGCTGCGTCGTCGCCGTTGTCGTCTCGTGCTGCGCTCCGGCGAGTCGAGTTACTCGCTCGAACTGGTTTCGCCACGCTTCGCGATCCGCTCGCATTTCCTCCTGAAGGGCTGCGATGCGCGCGAAGAGCTGCTGGGTAACCTCGGCGTTGTCGAAGGTTGCCATCCTGTTCAAAACACGCACGGAGGGGGTAATTCGAAAATCGCGGAGCTGGTGCTTACCAGAATCGGCGTCGAATTGGTCGCCCCCGGCGGTTTTTCGAGGCAGGATCCCCGCTGCTGCTGCTTAGCTGAGCGCGGTCGAGTGAGAAAAGCTCTGATTACCAAGTGTCACAGGATCGAATGTGTCGAGGAAAGGTTGCACTATCGATCAGTACAAGGCGCTTTTATACTTCCAGAGTACATCAGGTAACCAGGTTTATCTTATCCTAAGGGAATAGACCCTTCTAGAAGATAGAATCACCCTGCGTATAGCCACGCGAGGCTATTGGCTTTAAGGGATTACAACAGGATTACGCTAGATAGAGCGCACCAATACATCCCAAGCCTGGTCGGTGATATAATGATAATAGCATGATAAACCAAAGGTTAATGGAAATGGAAGAATAGGAAACCAAATGAGATGTGGTAAAAACAGAAATGAAAAAGGGAAGGAAATAAGAAAAGGCCAAGTGGTGTAACGGGGTCGTACTCTCACACCCTACCCCAATGCGCCAGCTGCCCTCTCTGACGGCCCCACGTCTGCTGAGCGTGAGGCCTTTGCCGCTGCTGAGCTTGCACGCGCTGTCTGGGAGTCACGCGCCGTCGTAACGCAGCTTGCTATCAGTCCCGCCCTCCCCCTGTCTGAGCGTCTCCTCTTTACGGCTGTAGTGAATGCGAAGGAGTACTTAGATGCGGTCATTGCACGCTATTCCTCTCCCTCCTCCACCTCTGCCAGCCGTCTGATCCTCCCCATGCTATTCCCTGATCTTGCGTCCTTCCCCACTGTCGTTGATCTTGCCACTCATGTACGTGCCCTTGAGACTAGCTACCACACTGCTAGTACTGAGGCCCAACTCACTGCATTCCCTCCTCCCCTCTGCGCTACCCTTTACCTCATTGCTACGCGCCTTCCTGACCGCCTTGCCACTTCCCGCGACCACTTCTCTGGTTAGCACCCAGGTGACCTCACCCTTACTGCCTATGTCACCACTCAGTCTTTGATAGAGACCCGCCAGCGCACTATTGCTCAGTCTAGCGATACTGCGGCGATCCCTTTCTTCCAGGGATGTGCTCCCTACCAGTGCACTTTGACATTTCTGCCGCTATCGCTGAGACAGCCCCTGCTGCTGAGATCGCCGACGCGGCGGCCTCAGCGCAGCCTCGTCAGGGTAAGGGCCAGTGCCCCAAGGGGGGGTGTGGTGGAGGGAGGGGTGGTTGGGGTGGCGGTGGTGGTGGAGGTGGTGCGAGTGCCAGCTGTACCGACGAGGGGACCGGGGGTGATCCCCTGGAGCATCTGCAGCAGCCGTAGCAGCAACAGTCACTGCAGCAACAGCAGCAGCAGCAGCAGTCGCAGCAGCAGCAGCAGCAGCAGTGGGGTTGCCTCCCGCCGGGGTGGCTCAGCGGCTCTGGTGGTGGTGGCCGCGGTGGCAGCCCTCGTAGCTCGGCGTCGGGTGGCAGCTTCAGTTATGTGAGTTGCCAGTACCAGCTCTTGTCTGGCCCCCTTCGTGGCACTGTATGTGGCCGTACCGGTCACGTCGCCACCCCCTCTACCACTGCCTCGACAACCTCTTCCGTCTCCGCTTCAGCCTTGCGCCGGACCTCCCCGCCTGACCCAGTCTCGTGCGTCGCCGTGTGCCGGTCTTTGAGATGGATATGGATCAGATTTGCTCTGCTTTGCATGCCATGTATGCTGATGACTCTAAAGTGACCGGACCTTATTACCCTGTGTTGACTGGTAAAGGTGTGTCCACTGTGTGTAGTCTAGGCTCTCATGCTGCGTCAGGCATAGGACCTCCTGCCTTGTTTAGCCTTGGCTCTACGCTAGCTCCTCCACCAGCTGACGCTACCGCTGCTCTCTCCTTCATGCTAGACTCTGGTGCGTCTGCTCGCTTCTTCCACTACCCTTCCTTGACCGGCGGTTCCCTCGGGCTCTCTTACGGGCACATCCCCTCGTTCTCGAGGAACCTAGTTGGTGTTGGCTGTCTTCAGGACCTTGGCGTCACCACTACGTTTCCTGGTCACGAGTGGTACGTAGTCTGTACCGAGGCCCCCAAAGGTGCCCTCCTCATGACATTCCCCCGGGACCCTGTGTCTGGCCTGTTCATGCTAGACAATGCGTCCCCCTCGATGAGAGTGTCCCCCAAGGTGCCTGCTTCTACCCAGGTCCCTGCGGCTTGCTCGTGTCGGTCGCTCACCCACCCATCGCTGCTGTGGAACAACCGCTTAGGTCACCCCGCACTCCCGCGTCTTCGTCACATGTCCCAGCACTGTCTTGTCTTAGGTTTCCCTTCGTCGCTCCCTACCCTCCCACCCTCGCACGCGCCGCCTTGCACGCCCTGCGTCGAGGGCCGGCTGCGCCGTGCTCCTTACTCCTCATTGGTTCCCCCTACCACTGTGCCACTCTAGACCCTGCACCTGGACGTCTGGGGCCCAGCCCCCGTCCCTGGGCCTCGTCGAGAGCGCTACTTTCTAGTGCTTGTCAACGAGTATACGCGCTACACCATGGTGTTTCCCCCGAAGCGGAAGGCTGACGTGCCTTCCGTTCTTATCCCGTGGGTCGTAGCTGCGCGAGCCCACCGTTGCCTCCCTGTGCTGCGCCTTCACTCCGACCGTGGCAGCGAGTTCGCCTCCGGAGGGCATCACCCAATCGTACACCCTCTCGGACTCCCCGCAGCAGAATAGGGTCAATGAGCGACGCATTGGTTTGGTCATGGAGAGGGCTCGTACCTCCATGATCCGTGCCGGTGCACCCCATTTTCTGTGGCCATTCGCAGTTTGCTGCACCGCTCATCTGCTTAACCTATGGCCACACTCCCAGCGGCCGCAGGTTTTGCCGACACTCCTCTAGACCGGGTCCCCTGGAGACGTGTCTGCGTTCCACGTCTAGGGCTGCCTCGCTCACGTTCGTGCCTCTGGCACGGACAAGCTCACTGCTCACACCGTCCCCCGCATCCTCCTTGGCTTCTCCCTAGATGCGTCTGACTGGAAATTTACCACCCGTCGTCTCACCGTTTCTTTCACTCTCGTGACATCACTTTTGACGAGTCTGTCTCCTTCTACACCCACTTTCCCCACCTAGGTCTCTCGGTTACCCCGCCCCTGTTTTTGGTTCCCACTCCCCTGGTAGCCCCTGCTCCTCTCCCTCCCGGTCTTGCCCCGTCTGGTGTGTCTCACGTCACTCCTCTCCCATCGGTTGTCCCGATAGAGGAGCCGGCTGACTCTGGGGGCCCTGCGGCTCCGTTTTCGCAACCTGTCTCTGCCTCAGTGTCTCCTCCTCCGCTGCCGCAGCAGCAACCAACGTCACTGCCGTCGCAGCCGCAGTCGCCGCCGCCGCAGCCGCAGGGCTCCGCGAGCTCTGAGGTT
This sequence comes from Closterium sp. NIES-67, assembly GCA_027943415.1. Taxonomy (NCBI): domain Eukaryota; kingdom Viridiplantae; phylum Streptophyta; class Zygnematophyceae; order Desmidiales; family Closteriaceae; genus Closterium; species Closterium sp. NIES-67. The sequence continues at coordinate 70,173 of BQMB01001718.1, read as the reverse complement.
GCGGGCGTTGAGGAGGGTGCTTGTCCTCGGGGTACTGTCGTGGCTTGTCCCATCGGTCCTGGGGATGGCATCGGTGTTGGAGAGGGTTCTCATTCTGGGGGTGATGGCTCTGGGGGTGCTAGTCCTAGGGGTACTGCTGTGGCCTGTCCCGACGGTCCTGGGGGTGGCACTGGTGCTGGAGAGGGTTCTCGTTCTGGGGATGCTATCGTGGAGCATCCCGGAGGTAGCCGTGGTGCGGCTGGAGGTTCTGGTGTCGACATGGAGTAGTAGCAGCAGTCGCCGTCTATGTCCGCCCTTCACCTCCTGGGTCTTCCCTCCCCCAATCGCCTGCCTACGCCTCCCCTGCCTATCTACGACCATGTGTTTCCTCCGCCAGACTCGTCCTCAGCTCGTTTCCCCCCCTCGTTCTCCTCCTGTGTCTCCTCCCTTGTCTTCTAACCCAACCGCCCCCTACCGCTGGTGGTCTCACCGTGCCACTCGTGCTCGTCGTGTTTCTCCTATCCAGTGCTCTCACCCTATGTTGCTCCGCTCTCACACGTCTTGTGCTCCTCTCATACCGTCGCCTCCTTAGTCGTCGCTTGTTGTCTCTCCGCCTCCTCTTGCTAACTTCCTCCGTGCTACTAGTCCGCTTGTTCCTCGCGTTCTCACCTCTATTGTTACTGACCCGTCCATTCTTGTCTCCAGTCTTGACGCTCTTGTCACTGCCGTCGCTGAATTTGCCTCTACTCACTGCCTTCATTATGCCACAGCTCTGGTCTCTAACCCTACCCGTCCTTTGTCCGACGAGGGTGCACCTGCCCTTGGCAATGACATCCCAAAGGACAGGCAGTACGAGCTAGCTTTCCTGTCTGAGGCCGCTCCCCATCTCTGCTCCATGCTGCTAGTCCCTGAGGGTGACCCATACGCCCTTGACATCTCGACCCCTCGCACTTACGCTGAGGCGACCTCGGGACCCTGGGTCTCTCAGTGGATAGCTGCCGTGGATGTGGAAATGGCATATTGGAGATCCACCGGGACCTACGTCGACGTAGTTCCCCCACCTGGGGTGAAAGTAGTCAATGACCGGTGGCTCTTCAAGGTGAAGCGCCCTCTCGGAGAGCCGCCGGTGTTCAAGGTGCGCTACGTTGCTAGAGGCTTCAGTGAGCACGAGGGTGTTGACTTCTTTGAGACCTTCGCCCCGACCCCAAAGATGACCTCTCTTTGGGCGCTGCTATACGTAGGAGCACAGCGTGACTACGAGCTGCACTCCCTCGACTTCTCCAAAACGTTTCTCGAGGGGAGTCTGCACGAGTAGGTCTACCTGCGCCGTCCGCCAGGCTTTACCAGCACCTTTGCCCCAGGGACCCAGTGGCTCTTCCGGTGCCCGGTTTACCGCCTGCAGCAGGCACCGCGCGAGTGGCACAACACACTGCGTGCTACGTTAGCTGACCTAGAGTTTTTCTGTCATCTGCAGACCCTTCACTTTTTGTTCGTGCTGGCCATAACATTCTACATCCTAGTCTCCGTAGATGACCTGGTCTTTGCTACTGCAGACAGAGACGCAATAGCCTTCGTGAAGGCCGAGCTACTGAGGAGACACACTTGCATTGACCTAGGAGAGCTGTGCCGTTACCTTGGCCTGCAGATCTCCAGCGACAGAGCATCGCGCACCATCCCTCTCACACAGTCACACTTGGTGCTCCAAGTCCTTCAAAGGTTTGGTCTTCAGTTCTCCACCGCACAGACCACTCCTCTGCCAGTAGATCACATGCTCTCGGCTCCAGTCCTGAGGAGTCGGTAGAGCCTAGTGGTCCGTACGCAGAGCTGGTGGGTTGCCTCATGTACCTGATGACTTGCACTCGTCTAGATCTTGCATACCCTCTCAACATCCTGGCTCGTTTTGTGGCGACAGACAGACACCGACCACAGCAATGGTCGACTGCTAAGAGGGTTTTGCATTACCTAGCAAGTACATCAGGCATGGGGCTACTGCTAGGAGGACACATGCCAGTGGTCCTTACAGGGCACACAGACGCTTCGTGGGCGGACGACGCTGAGACGCTCAGGTCCTCCCAGGGCTACTGCTTCAGCCTTGGTGCATGTGCCGTCTCGTGGAGGTCCACCCTCTCATCGTCTGTTGCCCAGTCTAGCTGTGAGGCTGAGATCTACGCTGGTGCCATGGCGGGACAGGAGCTCCGCTGGCTGACTTTCTTGCTCGCAGACTTAGGTGAGAGGCCTAGCTCAGTCCCGGTCCTATACGCTGACAACAAGGCCATGATCCTCCTATGTCAGGAGCCTCGACTGGAGGGCAGAGCGAAGCACATCCAGCTGCAGTGCTTCCTCCTGCACGAGCTACAGCAGCGATGCCAGGCCCGCGTAGTTCACTTTTTCTTTCGGTGCCAACACATCTGATATATTTACTAAGGCACTTGTGCCTAATGGTTATCAACGGCGCTGTGTACGGCTTGGTTTGGTTCTAGTAGCTCCTCACGTGCTAGGACCTTGATTGTGTACTACTCTTTTAGACATTCTCCTGACTGGCCTCGTGGCTTCTGTTCTAGGGGCCGGACTAGTAGTGCCGCCCTGGTTTGCTCTTGTCTAGTTTGTACTCTTCTGACTGGTCTTCTGACCCTTGCCTCAGAGGTTGGACTATTTGTGCCACCGTAAGCTGCATGTCTCTTGCCAAGCACTGCCCCTTGTCTAGCCTAGGGGGTGTGTCAAACTTATATGCATATGTTATTATAGGCTAGATAGGTGCATGCTGTTAGAGAGTACAACTCACTAGCACAAAGTCACCCCGTACCCTCCATTCTAGTCAATGCGTTATTCTGAGAGAACTAACTCTGTTCACAACACTCAACAGAGATTGGACAAGAGACATGGCACTGCTCGATCAATCTCCCACCATTTTGTGAGGCACCGAATCTCTGTAGCAGATTCCTCATTGGCAGCTGCTCCATGAAGTTCTGGCCACAGAGTGCATGTTACAACCTGAATTCATTTTGCATTTTACATAGGATATGTGCTTTATATTTTTCTAGACCACTGTTAACACCTACTCGGTTTTTTTTTTTTTTTTTTTTTTTTTTTTTTACAATACCTTAGGGTATTATATACAAGGGAATACGGTAAGCCCCTGGCAGCCAGAAACATTTCCCCCCCAACACCCTGCAGCTCCAAAATTTTGGCCAGAGTCATTCCTCCCACGGACCGTGTAAACCAAAAATTTCGGCTAAGTCCTTGTAGCCAGAGACATTACCTCCTCACCCCCCAGCAACTCAGAAATGGCTAAGTCCTCCACTAGAGATATGCCTCCCACACCCCCGCTGTTTTTTTTATTTATTTATTTATTTAATGAAGTCCCCCACACCGGAGCATGACACGTCACGTCACGTCGCATACACCCCTCCCACACCCAGCCAATCATGAGCAGGTGGTGTGTTTCCCGACCCTCTGCCGCCCTTGTTAATTCGATTCCCCTCTCGCACCCCAAAATCGTTTTCCGTCCCATCCCCGAATATCGCCCCGCACGCGCAAATCCGCTACAAAATACACTTCGTTCCCACACCACTGTTAGGCAGCTTGGCCTAAATCCGTTAGAGAATAGCGGAGTTGGTTAAATTGAGGAAAAGACATGGCGGGAGACTTTGGCGAAGAAGTTGTTGGCGAAGTATGCGAAGAATTAACTGGATAAATCATTGATGATATTGGCGAATACAAGCAAGGTTTATATAGCATGCAAGAACGGTTGTGGGAAAATGGTTTGTGGGATAGAATGGGATTACGTAGTGAAACTAGAGAGCCACGTGGCAGCTGGAAATCTGAGTTGAATTGTGAAGAGATAAGGTTGGGATAGGATGAACAGTGTTGTTACAGTAAAGTACCTTGTAACACTACCCCCCTCCCAAGGAGGCGACGTCAGCGGCGCCTGTAGCTTGAAAATACACCTGAAGGCATGAATTGTTAGGAGACAGCGATCCTGAAGGAAACCAGCTTTCGTCGGCTGCGTCATAACCACGCCAACGGACCAAGAAGTCGAGGAAGGAGACACCCCCCTAAAGACGACGACAGTGACGGAAAATGCGCTGGATCTAGTAGTCGGGCTTGTCGGTATCGATGGCTACCAGTAATGGAATGCGATCACAACCCGAGAAGGCAGTGTTGGAATCAGAGTAAGGATGAAGGAGTGACACATGAAAATGGGATGCATGCGAAAGTGCGCAAGAAGGCGAAGGCGGCATGCAATTTGACCTATGACATGCTCGATGACAAATGGAGAAATGAAACAAGGGCGAAGCTTGCTATTCTGCGGGAGAAGAAGGTTTCGGCTATCGAGAAGCACTCAATCTTCGACGGAAAATGTCACGTCTCGACGACTACGGTTGGTGGTGCGTGCCATGCATGCATTAGCGAGCTCAAGGTGCTTCCTCAAGTGATCATGAATGAAGGTGAGATGTTGATGGAAGTTGTCAGCACATGGGACTGTGGGTGTGATGTCGACACACGTGGGAATATTGGCATGCTGACCATACAGGGTGAAGAACAGTGACATGCCTGTGGACGAGTGATGCGTGTTGTTGTAGGTGAACTCAGCCATGCTCTGCTTCTTGTCCCAAGCTGCTGCGTTGTGCATGGTGATGTTGCAAAGAATTTGCTCCAAGGCTTGGTTGACATGCTTTGTCTGCCCATCAGTCTCTGGATGACATACTAGCTACGCGAGTCCCAAAGAGAGCAAAGAGCTGCTTCCAAAACTAAAACGTGAAACGAGGATCGCAGTCTAAGATGATAGAGTCTGGAACTCCGTGCAATCGGACTACGTTATCTACGAACAGTGTCGCGGCTTCCTCCGCTGTGACCTTGTCGTGCGTGGGGATGAAGTGCGCAGCTCGAGAGAAGCTATCTACAACGACGAAGATGGCGTCATGTCCCCAAACTGTCCGCGGTAAGGCCATGATGAAATCCATCGTAACTACCTGCCAAGGACGGTTGGGTGGTGGAATCGCTGGAGAAGTCTGGCTTAATGCTGGCGAGTGGACTTAGTGCGCTGACATGTATCACACGAGCGAATATAATCCTATACATTGTCTGTGAGCCTTGGCCAGAAGTACGTGCGACTAAGCGTCTTGACTGTCTTATCTGCCCCGAAATGTTATGCACTAACTATGTCATGCGCCTCTTAGAGTAGGAGTTAGCGAAGAGGGCGGTAGGCGAGAAACCAAATCTATGAGGTACCCTTCGGAAGGTAAACGCTACCCTGCACCTCTGCCCCTGCGGGCGGCTGTGGCGTGAAGTCTGGATCGACCGTGCATCCGTGCTCGAAGAATGCTATGAGAAGTGGATGGCCAGAAGTGACTGTGAGACTAGCGACCTGGCAACTAGGGCGAGTGAGCGGATCTACTGGGTTGCGCATGCCTGGCTTGTACTCTATCCTGTAGTGGAAACTCCCCTCCATGAACTCCATCCATCTAGCTTGGTGGTGACTCAGATGTGGCTGTGACTTAAGGAACCTTAGCGAGCAATGGTTCGGCGTAAGACACTATCTGCCCCCTCTAGGTACCACCTCCATACCGTGGATGATTGCTAGCGCTTCCTTATCACGGATTGGATAGTTCAGCTCCAGTCCCCTCAGCTTGCGCGACTCATATACGATCAGCTGCAACTCCCGGCCCATGTACTGAAGAAGTATTGCTCCAATGGCCTGATCTGATGCGTCGATCAACTACTACGTATGGGCGAGTTGGATCAGGGTATGAGAGAGTCAGTGAAAATATGAGAGACTGCTTCATCTGCTCAAACGCCCACTATTGCGCTGGATCCCAATGCAACTCAATGCCCTTATGAAGTAGGTTGGTGAGTGGACTAGCGATGGATGCGTAACCCTGAATGAATCTTCGGTAGTAATTCGCGAACCCAAGAAAGCTATGCAGCTCTTTGACTGAGGTAGGAGCTGTCCACTACTGCACTGAAGCAATCTTCTTCGGGTTAGTTCAAACGCCACTAGCGGATACGATATGGCCTAGAAACTCGACCTCTGGGAGGAAGAACTCGCACTTCGACTGCTTAGTGTACAGCTGCTCCTTTCGCAAGACCTCGAAGATTTTCTGCAGGTGCTGTGCGTGCTCCTCTGGCGTCCTAGAGTAGACTAGGATGTCGTTCAAGTAGACTACAACGAAGGACCCGATGAACTCTGCTAGCACACTATTCATGCGCATCTGGAACATTGCTAGGGTGTTGGTCAATCCGAATGGCAAGACCCTAAACTCGTACAACCCCTGCTTCGTACGAAATGCTGTCTTATCCCGATCCTCTGGAACTACTCGAATCTGGTGATATTCTGAATGAAGATCAAACTTGGAGAAGATTCTAGCGCCCTGCACTACATTTAGAAGATCCTCTACCCTCTGCAAAGGGAACCTATTCTTGACGGTGGCAGCGTTCAAAGCATAGTAATCAATGCACATCCTTAACCCCCCATCCTTTTTTTACAGTAGGTGTGAATAGGATCGGTGCTGCCCAGGGCGATTTAGATGGCTGAATGAAACCCAGCGCTAGGAAATGCTTAACCTGCTTCGTCATCTCTTCTAAATCTGCTAAACTTAGCCTCTACTGTGGCTTGGCTACTGGTCTGCTCCCCGCTCCAACTCTATTCAACGGTCTACTGCTCGGCTAGAAGATAACCCTGGGGGCAACTCGTTGGGAAAGTCGTCTACAAATTATGCTAAGAGTGCAGTCACTTTAGCGGGAAGATTCGTCTTCTCCAACTGCTGCACCCCCTCCTTTCTCCTCAGATCCAACCTCCTCAAGGAAGACTGTGAATACCCGAGCTACGCGCTTCACCAGCTGTCGCACATGAACAACATTGATGACAGTTGTAGAGGATGTGGCCGCATCGCTCCACTTTGGCAGCTGCCGGAACTTCCATCCACCTTGATGCTGTAGATGCCCTGAGCCCAATCAAAATGAGTTATTACCGTCCGCAACCAATCTCTACCGAAGATGAATTCGTAGCCGTCCAGCGTCGCAGAATCGAAATCGCTTCTAACTGTGATCGGTCCTAGCACCACACGCAACTTGCAGATAACTGGACCTATACTGAGAGGCATGTCATCTACCATGCGAGCATCCTTGAAGTTGCATGAAGAATCCACTTCGAGATGGAGACGACTAACTAGCGAAGATGAGACAAACAAGTGATTAGAACCACTATCTACGAAAATCCTAATAGGAACTCCACGAAGATTCCCAAGAAGCACAACTGGCTGATCAACAGTGTATACTGCGTTTGGTGTAGATGACTCCTATAGGGGCATCTCCTCTACGTTGGTAGACTGGGCGGGTACAGAGCCTGCACACCAGCTAGCAACCCGCTACCTTCTCGCGGTTTCCGTTTCCCTGCTGCCGCTCCTTAAGCCGAGGACAGTCACACTTTATGTGTCCCGACTTTTTGAAGTAGTGACAGTTCCCCCTAAATCCTGGTCTCTGTGAGCCATCACTATTAACTGCACCAATCTCCATAGGTGATGGTCCGTCCCTTGAGCGAGTATTGTTGATCGGATTGTTATAACTCCTATCTCGATCGTCATGACCCCGTCGGCTTTATACTGCGTCGACATGTTCTGCTGCTGCAACTACTGCCTCAAAGGTGGACAATCCGTGAATTGCTATGACCTTCGCTATGCCCTATCTTAACCCCTCGAGATAGCAGTCGCGCATCTCTGCTTCAGTAATGCAGTCTATTTTGTTGCAGATACTCAAGAACCATCGTGTGTACTCCAGGACATTTTCTATCTGGTGGAAATGACACAGACACTTCCTAGCAGCTTTGGAGGCATTCACCAAATCGAACTTAGCTTTCAGCGCCGCTTCAAATCTTCCCCATGTGGTTGGAACCGTGGTAACACCCAAAGTTAGACTACCTAAGCTCGACGTCGCAGCTGCATTCCCCTCGCCCTACTGATGCCTGTCTATGTGAGCCCTTCATACAGCAATTTGCATGAGTTGGCACCACCACTCCAAGGCCGGGCCCCTCAGCAGCGTCACGGAGTATTCGATTCGCTGCTGCGCGTCCGCCTCTTGCACCGCACTCGCGTTGAAGTAGTTGTTGAGCATGAAGATCCACGTCCACACGTTCGTGTCGCGATGACTTGAGTCAAACGGCTCCGACTTCTGTGGCTTCAGCGTCGTTCAGCGTTCCGGCAGTGCTCCCGCGGCAGTTGACGTGTTGGGTGCAGGAGTTGGTGCAGCATGGCCATGAGGGTTACGTAGAAGAAGCCAATTCACGAAGTTGCTGCATTTCAACCCGTACACGGCGATTTTCAAGCGTCAGCGCATCGAGTTCTTGCTGAGGGTGGCAAATGCATTGCCCATGTCCTAAGGTTGAATTGCCATGGCAGTGTCCATGGTCGACTCGACGACTCCAAGTCTGCAAGTTGGCATCTTGAGGCGATGACGGCGTAGTATCGTCGTCGACGTTCGCTCGTTGGAAGTCGCTGCCCACCAAGCTCTGGATCCCAAGTGCTTGGCTGCTTGGCCTAAATCCACTAGAGAATAGCGGAGTTGGTTAAATCGAGGAAATAACGCGGCAGAAGACTTTGGCGAAGGAGCTATTGATGAAGTATGCGAAGAAGTAACCGGTAAATCATTGATGATATTGGCGAATACAAGCAATGTTTATATAGCATGCAAGAACGGTTGTGGGAAAATGTTTTGTCGGACAGAATGGGATTACATGGCGAAACTAGAGAGCCCTGTGGCAGTTGGAAATCTGAGTTGGATCGTGAAGAGAAAAGGTTGGGATGGGATGAACAGTGCTAATAGGGTAAGTACCCATTGAACAGTGAAGTACCCCATAATACCACAGTGTTGCCTAGTTCATTCTTATCAAATGTTTTTATAATCTCTGAAAAGTCCAAGGCTGGAAAGGGTGCAAAATGATTTACACTTAGAGCAAAGACTTCGAAAAAAAATACCCTGTCAAATCAGAATTCGAAAACTTTGTACTTTGGCCATCAGGGTAATTTTTTTTTCCTACTCCAATTCCTAAGAGCGGCCTAAAACCAATTTTGGGCCCTGCTCCCAATGGATCAAAATGCGTCATTATACTGCACTATGATGAAGTACTCGACAGAGTTACCATTTATGCATTTGTGATATAATACTCAGATTGTGCTAGTAGCACGATGCCTCATATGGAAGGACGCGCATGATGACGCCAGCAGTATCGAGTCAACCCGTGACCTGTAGGTTTATACGTATAGTCAGCGGAAGGGTCATGCCATTCTCAATCACCTAAACAATCACTAGTCATGTCACGCAAATAGTCGCGATACACTACGAGCAGATACATCCCGAATAGGTTCTTCCTAGGTACTTTCATTATTATTATCCTTGTTATTTCGGAGATTTCCTTCGCAAGGTGTAAAGGCTTCCGCTGACTTTTACTCTTGGTTCCACCAAATCTAGATCCTGACCACCCTAAACACGTGGTTTACTCCAACATGGTATTCTGAGCAAATAGAGTTACAGGAACCCGTTACAAGTTGGTCTCAATTAGGCCATTAGCTTAAGTTAGTGATCTACCATTATGTCAAATAATAAGACAGGAAATCCATCTACAAAGTCTCCTTCTTCTGGTCAATCTACTGAGGATCTATCTGACTTCACTTCTGTAATGGCTAATCAGTCTAATCAGCAACAACAAGCAGCTCCAATGCATCCTATACCTTCTATCAGCCTTGATAAATCCAGTTATGCAAGAGCTGCTGTTGCCGCTGTACCTTCAGCCCCTAGAGATGGGTCCGTTGCAGGCCCCTAAAATGGTTTAGGGGCACGCTGATCGATTATCCTTAGGCTACAGGTTTTGGCTGAACCCGCAGACTTCCCCCTTGTAAAATGGGTGAATAAACCAAGTAGTGCAATTTTTTTTTGCTTTTCAAACAGACTTGGTATAGTAAGTCTGGGCCTGTTTGAACATTAGAGGAGCGGCATTTCGATTTCTGATTTCCCGAACGAAGTGAAATACGAGTTCTAAAATTTCAGACGAGCCAATCAAGTCTTTTCTAATTGCCCCCAGACACCAACCCCCCTCCCTGCCCTTGCGGCCTTTGTAACTTCACGGACCTGGGCTTCTTTGGTACTAGAAGCAATGGTTCATAAATGAGGCGGTGTGGGATGGGGCGGACATTTTTGGGGAGGGGTGCGAATCACAATTGCAGGGGCGGGAGGAGAATCATCGCCATTACGCATGTGGCAAATTTTGAAGGGCCAACGAGTGCCCTCGCACACACAGCCCTCCAGTACAACTAGCAGGGATTTTGAACGACCAATCAGCACCCTTACGCCACTCCACCCGGACCCGACCACAGTTAAAGTCATAATAGGCTCAGATGTGCCAAAAATGTGAGATAGAGTGCACAGTAGGATTTCCGTCAGACCGCTTCAAATATTGATACCGATCTGATCTGTAACTCAAACGGTGATCTGTAAGTTGGATCTAAAGAGCGTTGCTGTCCCCTATCAGCAGCAAGTTGAATCAGGAAATTCCATGAAGTTTTGACGACGTTATGGCAGTTTGACTAGCAGGAGGTATAGCAGACACGATAGTCTTAGAATTACAAACTTAGCAAGAAGAATCGAGATTGAGATGGTTCCCAGCCTCTACAAACCCCAAGAGCCGAGGTCCTGGTTGGTATTACACCACCACAGAGTCCCCACATGAGGAGACTCGAAACAAACCCAACAAGGGGCTACACAAAATGAAATGTAACACTACATGAAGTAGCATTAGTATTTTCACTTTAAATCTTTATCCATGTCCCTTGGGCTTGAAATCTTGAGCTCTTGGTCTTGGTTCTGCAAGATAAATTCTTCTTGAGTTGATGGGGGCTTGCTGCACACACCTGCGACGTGATGGACACTTCACACTCGACAAAATAGAAAAACACATGCGACGCGCAAACGACGACTTGACAAGCGAGTAGTGAAAACTTGCTAAAGTCTTGACCAACACAAACCACATTGTGATACAAATTTCAAGAACACATACAAGCAATAGAAAGAAATTACATAGACTCACAAGTCATTCCATGCCATGCATGCACACACACGAACAAGGACGACAAGCCGAGTGCAAGCCATAGGGTTGCACCAACAAACTCCCCCTCGGATTGTTGGCCTTAGAATCTTCTCCCCTTAGTTCAGAGCCATCCCAACAAGCTTGCAACACTTCCAATGCTGCTGCTCAACCAGCCTCTTGGTCATCATATCAGCTGGCTGCGCCATCGTCTTCACGTAGTGCAACTCCACTTCACCCGCGGTTACCATGCTCCTCACCCAATACTATGTCACCTTCATGTGCTTGGTAAGGCCATGAAGAACGGGGTCCTTAGCCAATGCAATAGCACCTTGGCTATCACAATAGAGTGGGGTAGGTCCTTGCTGCTCCTCCCCCAATTCATATAGCAAACGCCGCTGCCACACAACCTCCCTTATAGCATGGAAGAGTGCCATGTACTCGGACTTCACTGAGCTTAATGCTTGGTCCACTTGTTTCTTGCTCTCCCAAGCTGTTGGTCCTCCACCAACATAGCAGATGAAGCCTCCCACAGTTGTCATATCCTCAGGTTCTGATGCTCAAGATGCATCAGAGAAGGCGATGAGAACAAGCCTCCCGGGTTTGACTCCATCCACACCCTTTTGACGCCTTTGTGCCGCCACAGAGTATTGCAGTCCAACAGTTGCTGTTTGGCCAAGGTACTTGGCCACTCTCTCTCCAGCTGCTACCTGCTCTTCATTAGGGCATTAGACAACCCTAGCCAGCTGTCCGGTAGCAAAGGCTGCATCTGGCCTTGTGTGAACGGCCGCATACATGAGGCTGCCCACCAAGGAGCAAGAATGGCGCCTCTCCTCTTCATCAACGCTTTCCTCTGCCCCCCCTCGCCAAGCATGAACAAGGATTGATCGGCCGTTGAGGGAGTGACGCCGATCGCCTCCAAGACTTCCCGCAGCAAAATGTACCATTGTCTAGGGGCTTGCTTAAGGCCATGGAGTGCTTTATTCAGCTTCCACACTCTGCCACTCCCATCATTGTACCCCTCTGGCTGCTCTATGAAAGTCTCTTCCTCCAAAACTTTGTTGAAGAAGGCCGTTACTACATCCATTTGCTTCATCACCCATCCTTTGATGGCCGCCGCGACGAAGAGAGTTCGAAGGGTTGTACCCTTTACCACTGGAGCATATACTTTATTGTAGTCCTTCTTCTCGTGCTGCTGGTACCCCTTGGCTACAAGTCTGCTCTTGTAGCGCTCAATGTTGCCATCGGCGCCGGTCTTGCGCTTGAAGAGCCACTTGGAAGACATCGCCTTCCGCCCCAGAGGTTGGTTCACTAAGTCAAATGTGTTGTTCTCTATGATGCTCCCCATTTTTTCATCTGAGGCCTTTTTCCACTCCTTCCCATTGGGGCCCTCCCACGCCTCCTTGGGATTCGTAGGCTCCCCCGGCATCTCCACCGGAGAGAAGAAGGCAAAAGCGCACTCCTCGCTTTCATCTTCCGCATCATCGGCTAGCATGAGAGCCGAACCAGTCAAGGTTGAGTTGGCTGGTCTTCCAAGCCGGTCATAGCTCAATCTGTTTGGGGGCTACGTCTTCCTTCTCCCCCTTCCTTCCTCCTCTGTTGCAGGGAATTGCATGCTCTCATGGCATTGCTGCAAATCTGGTCAGTTCCGGCGAGCACTTGTAGCACAAGGCGGAAGTGACGGTGCACGCTCATCACCTTGCTGCACCTCCTTCCCTTCTCCTCCCTCAAATATTTGAGGAGATTGCCTTGTGATTGTGCTGCTGCTACTCAGCTCCAAGGGCAGCTCCATATTCTCCAAGCCGGTACTCTTCACCTCACCAAGTCGCACGCCAATCTTTGCTTGGTTCTCCGCCTTCCACTTCTTGTATGGTTCTCCATGATTTTGCAATCTCTGCTCACCAAGAACTTCTTGGTAAATGGGTCCCAAAGAAGCCATCCCTTGCTGTTTTGATCCATGCCCAGGTGCACGGCCCATGTTGCCTTGGCATCAAGCTTGTTGTGCCAAAGTTTCTTAGGTACAAGGGCCATGCACATGCAGCCAAACACCCGAAGCGTATCCACCTTCACCTTCCTTCCAATCCACTCCACATAGGGCACCCATTTGTTTTCTCCCACATGAGTCAAGGCTTTTTTCTTGGCCACACAAGCATGCCGCACCGCATCCGGCCAAAAGTAATTGGGTAGACCGGCTTCAATGAGAATTCCCCAAGCCGTCTCCGTGAGTGTCCGGTTCGCACGCTCGGCGATGCCGTTCATTACAGGAGAGTAGGGCATTGTATAAGAGTGCCTTATGCCCTGCTTCTTCAGCCAAGTTGAGAAGTCTTTGCTCAGGAACTCTCCCACACGGTCAGTGCGAATCGCCTTCACAAGCCGGTCTCGTTGCCGCTCCAACATCGACAACCAATCGATCTTCACCGTTTCAGCTACGTCACTCTTCTTGGGCAGCTCATACACCCAAGTCATGCGAGTGTAGACATCCACAATGGTGAGAACGTACTCTGATTTAGCATCTCCAAGCTTCAATGGGCCCACCACATCCATCACCACCTCATCAAGTGGTGCCTTAGCCGTTGTCTCCGAGCTATGGGACGGGTAGCGGGTGAACTTGGCTTGCATGCATGTTGGACAGCCAAGCCTCTCATTGGGCTCCCCTTTGATACGTATCCCACTGACCATCTCTTGCTTAACTATCTGCTGCAAAATGGGCAATGCCACATGCCCCATTCGCCGATGCAAGGTCAGCCAATCACACTCTCCCGTAGCGGAAGTCGGGTTGGAGAAAGCGGCACTCGCAATTGTGCCCCACAAGCTCTCTCCTTTCTCCTTCGCCGCTGCTGCTTTGCTGATCTTATCCTTCTCCTCCTCATTTCCACTATCTTTGGCTGATGCATCACTCTCCTTGGGTTCACACGCCTTGCTGGTCCCTCCAAGATTGCACTCCATCGAGTGAATCTTGGTGTCACTTTGCTTTCCATGATCACCATCACCAATCGCTTCAGTCTTGGTGCTGACGCTTGCTGCCACTTGCCTCTCCTTAGGCATGGGGACCACTGGGATTTGCCACATCTCATTGTAGATGTCCCTGTCCTCATGAAGGTCCCAAAGCTTCCGCTCACCAAGCCTTGCGGTATATGTTTTGGAACCCTTGGAAGATGTGTCCATGCCGGCCTTTTGCAAACGCCGCACGGAAATCAGGTTGGCTGCGAGGTTGGGCACCCAAAGCACGTTCTTGAGGCCCACCATCTTTCCATCAGCACCCTTGAACATGGCCTTGCCCATGCCTTTCACCTCTGCTTGCTGCCCCAAAGCCGATGTTACATGCTTGACCGACGACAATTCGAGTTCGGTGAGCAAGTCCGCACGAGGTGTCATGCTATAGGTGGCGACGCTATCGATCACCCAAAAGTCCAGAGAGTGAAGAGTGACCTTTCCCACAGTAGCTGGCTCCTCAAAGCCTTCCACAGCTTCTGCTGTAGCTGCGGCTTGCATGGAGACAAATACGAATTGGCCCGGGGATCGATTTTCACTCGGGTCCGTCTCATAGTGTCCACCTTTCATGCTTGCCGCTTCGCTTCCACGACCACCACGGCTGCTATGACATCTGCCTCTTCCTCCCCTTGCTCCTTTGCCCTCTTGGCCTTGAGAAGGGGTCCATCCTTCGGGCAATCTGAAGCAATCTCTCCACATGTGGCCGGTCTTGTGGCAAAATTGGCATTCGCCATCAAATCGACCGCGCCCACGCTCGTAACAGTTATTGTTGTTGTTGCTGCCATATCCTCCATTACCACGGCCTTCACTGAAATTGCTGCTGCCAAATCTGCCTCCTCGCCCTCTGCCCCTTCCACGGCCGCCCCCACGGCCCATGCTTGCGACTCCGGCACCATCGGGATCCGCCAATTCGCGACGGCGGAAATCTTGTAAGATTTCCCGTTTCACGTCTTCGAGTGAGAGACGCAGCAGATCTCGACTTAGGTTTATGATGAGTGAGGACCATGAGTCCGAAAGCAAGGCCAGTAGTTTGGTCTTCTTTTGAAGTTCACTGTAGTTCAGGTCAGCTCCTTCGAGCCCTGTCAAAAAGTCCAAGAATGTTTTAACCCCTTCCTCCACCGGTTCGCCTTCGTCAATTAGAAGTGCTGCCATTTGCCGCTCCAAAACCACAGCCACCGCCGCTGTTGCAGGAGCATGTACACCCTTGAGAGCAGCCCATGCCTTTGGTCCCTTTGCTGGTTCACGCTGAAAAGGCTTGATGTGACGGATTTGGCTGCTCCCCAACGCTTGCCCAAGTAGAAGGTAGCCTTGTGCGCTCTTCCGCACCCACGGGCTCTTCTCCGGGTCGTTCTCGGGGCACTTCTCCGTTCTTCCCATCACCTCCGGTGGATCATAGTTATCAAATATGTTCTCCAACTTGAAGGACCACTCAGCAAAGTTGTCACCGTTGAACTTGTCAAGGCCAAACAGTCTAGGCTCATCCCTAGAGGGGCTAAGGCTAGGTTGCATGGGAGCAACGGGTGGATCTTGGTGCTGGCCTTGTACTTGGGCATCTTCTTTACCTCCAGCACCTCTGCCACCCCCTTCCCCAGGTCTAGGCATGGTCGAAATGGCTCCAAGGGGCTCCGATACCACTTGTTATAATCACAATAGGCTCAGATGTGCCAAAATTTAGAGATAGAGTGCACAGTCGGATTTCCATCAGACAACTTCAAATATTGATACTGATCTGACCTGTAACTCAAACGGTGATCTGTAAGGTGTGTCTGGGGCGAATTATTGTCGCCTATCAGCAGCAAGTTGAATCTGGAAATTCCATGAAGATATGATGATGCTATGGCGGATTGACTGGCAGGTGGTAGAGCAGCCACTATAGTCTTAGAAGTACAAACTTAGCAAGAAGAATCAAGATTGAGATGGTTCCCAGCCTCTACAAACTCCAAGAGCCAAGGTCCAGGTTGGTGGTACACCACCACAGAGTCCCCAACCATGAGGAGACTCGAAACAAACCCAACAAGGGGCTACACCAAGTGAAATGTAACACTATATGAAGTAGCATTACTATTTTCACTTTAAATATTTATCCATGTCCCTTGGGCTTGAAATCTTGAGCTCTTGGTCGTGGTTCTGCAATATAAATTCTTCTTGAGTTGATGAGGGCTTGCTGTACACACCTGCAACGCGATGGACACTTCACACTCGACAAAATATAAAAACACATGCGACGCCCAAACGACGACTTGACAACCCGCTATATCTCCAAGGTAGAGTACGGCCGTCTCTTCTTGTAGGCTCGCCATATCTCCAAGACAGCATCCCAGTCCGGTTCGTAGTCTAGGATGGACATGACCATGTGATCCTCTAGCCTCGCATCCTTCACGCTACCACGTTGCCAGCTCTTAATCAGGTTCTGGCGCGAGAATCACCGCTCACACTCCACTGTGCTGAGCGGGAGTACTTCCACCGCCATCCACAACCCCACGAGATTGGGGTAGTGGACATGCCAGTCCACGGTCTTCAGTACAGTAGTCAGGGCGGTGTGGAACTTGCTGTCGACTCAGGGCAGCCTGGCAAGCATTGGAACGAAGTGCTGCAGCTCCTTCACGACCTTCCTCTTGTCAATGCTTGCGACACACATAACGCAACGTGGGGTGAGTTGGGCAACACGTTGTACCTCAACTCAAGAAACGGCACAAGCACAGAGTGGGGGTGGGGTGTGGGGGGGGGGACAATTGACTGGAGGAAAAACACCTGATAGAATCTCATCACTGTCGTCAGCATGGTAGAGCTTGACGAGGGTGTGAAACCACTTCAAGCACTGGTCGTTTCGGGCAGTGCGCTCCCACTTTTCTGGCCACGTGTCTGCGGAGAAGAGACGGCATTCCGAGAGCTGCTCGAGGTCGCCCAGCCACTCATCCACATTCTAAACGAGCCCTTCTGCCATCTCAATGGAGGCATTGACGCGGGTGTTGTGTGTGCCCCTCCCAGGGTAGTCAGGCAAGTCGTCAAAATGCAAGCTTACCCGGAATCATGCAGGCTGCTCGAGGTCGCCCAGCCACTCATCCGCGTTCTAAACGAGCCCTTCTGGCATCTCAATGGAGGCATTGACGCGGGTGTTGTGTGTGCCCCTCTCAGGGTAGTCAGGCAAGTCGTCGAAATGCAAGCTTATCCAGAGTCCACGTCCGCAACGATGACGGTGGGCATACCACTAGGGCCGTGATGTGTGGTGAACTGCCCCAGGCACTCCACCAGACATCGCTAAATTTGTCGCTGCAGTTGACGTATCGGCTCTTGATGATGCTCGTGGTCTGCGCGATCTGCCTGTGCACGCTCGCAAAATCCAACTGCAACAGGAACACATGAAAGCATAGGTAAGAAGACGCAAAACGATTAGGTTTTAGCATTGCAGTTGAACTGACCTCGCTCGACTGGAAGGTCTTGTTTAGGATGCTGAGCTTCTCAAGCACATCCGCCAGGAAATGCACGAAGAACCAGAATCGGTAAGACTTAGCAATAGCCAATAATTGACTCCGCATCTCATGGATCATGACAACGACTGGGGGAAGCACCGCCAGGAGCCTGAGGATGGCCTCACCACATGAGAGCCACCAAATACCATGGAAGCCCTGCAGCTTCAAGTTGTTGTCGGTGGAGCTTTTGCAGATCGAGGAATCGTTGGTGCCAGGGGCTAGAACGGTCGAGGAATTCGGCGATGGCCTTGATGAAGGCATCAACCATCCCGAAAGCGGGGTTGGACTCGCGGTATCCTTCGTCGTCAGTGCCTCCCTGCATACACAGCATAGTTAGTTACTGGATGGGCCTTTGAGAAGATGCAACAAGTAAAAAGACGAAACAAACCCACCTATGCAGGATGCAGTGACACGACACCAGATCTGAGACTCGCAGTCGAAGCGGGGCCACAATTCCACCCCTCAATCCGAGCATGACAGCAGCACCGTCGGTGCTGATCTCAGCAAGCTTGCGTAGGTTCAGTCCGACAGCCTGAAGATGGGAGAGGAGTAAAGCGAGAAGAGATGAAGCATTAGCCTTGTCCACCATCAGATGTGCAAGAAGCTCAGTGACCTGACAACCCTCGCGGATGAATGTGACAAACACAATCATGTGTTAGCCACGCCGACGGTCGGTGCTCTCATCCAAGCTAATCTTGAAGAAAGGACTAGCAAGGAGGTGGTCGAGCTGGGTCATGCGAAGCCAGGTTGTCAGCGCCTAGGTGAACTAGCCGAAGCCGTACCTGCTAAAGAGGAAACATAACTATTCAGGTAATTGAACATGTAACAAAAGAATGATGCCTAGGTTTTCATGGGTAGCGAGAAACAGGGTTACGAGATAGTCACGAACGCATTGTAGTAGGTACCTTAGCCCTGCTTGAGAAACCCCTTGAACTTCCGGGAGGAGAGGTAGTGCACGAGCCTAATCCAGGTCTCCATCGGCTCGAGTGACTGTAGAAATACATGACAATGAGCGTAGACACGTGGAGCCGCTCCAACTCTTGTGTGAGAGGATGCTGGTCAATGCGCTGTTGCGATGTGCCTTGTTGCAGCAGATTCACTTGACAAGTGAGGGCGAGCTGGTGGCGTATGGTTCCCGCGTGCTTCTTGAAAGCTTGGACTTGCACATCTGTTGCGCCCTTGCCCTTCCGTCCCGTTTTCCCCTTCAAGCTTGCGTGTTTGGTACACACTGAACACTTGAAAGTATGGCCACCAACGTCAGTCTTACTTAGCAGAAGCCATGGATATGCACTCTGCCAGTGCGTCTGATACTTATCGAGAGCGTCAGCGTAGAGCTCGGCAGGAGACAGGCGTTTCTTTGCCGACATTGGGACGGCAGAGCCGTCCTCCGTGTCCTCATCCTCCTCAGTCTCCGACGATGGTGGGTCAGGTTGCTTGGGAGGGGGGGCGAACAACAAGCGGACCTACCGATAACGACCACAGGCCTTGACAGGGAAACCGAAGCCGGCAACTGGGAGCAATGCTCAATCGAGACAAGAGGCAGGGCGGGCCGGTGTAGTAGATGCATTTGATCGCACGGGACGCGTAGATGTATACGGGGAAGTTGTTGCATAGTCAAGCCTACTAGAAGAGGGACGGATGGGCTTGACTGGAACACACGGCAGGCCAGGAGCAACTACTAAGCACGCCCTCAGGAGATCAAGACCAGTACACGCTTCGGCGGCCGTCTCATCATTTTCACTGCCTACAGCAGTGCTATCGGCGCCCGATTCTGCCATGGCAAGAGGGCAGAATCCGCAGATTCTCTAGTGAGAAACTGGCGTGGAGGGCGTTTACGAAACTAGAGGCGAAATGAAGGCATGGTGCGAGAAGACAGCGCACCCTAAGTGGGCGATGGGAAAGACGAGTGTGGGGGGGGGGGGGGGGGAGTTTATTCATTGTGTTCAGCTGAACAACGCGGTGCACCATCCTTGCCAAACATGCAAGGGAGGAGGCGGTTCTCCCAGACAGATCCATGCATCTCGTGCTTTGGCAGAGCATCTTCTGCCGCCCACGCCCAGGGTCAGAGTATCAATGTCTGTGATTGGGTCATGTGACCGAAATTTGGTCAAGTCCCTATCACATGTTGTCGTTTCATCTGAGTTGGCGACAGCGGGGCGGAAGTTGCTTGTAACTGCCGCGCTTCCGAGACAACTCACAGAAACTTTGCGAGATTGATGGGGGATACCAGTTTACGTACCGCTAATCCCGGGGGGGGGGGGGGGGGGGGGGAATCACAGTATACGCGGTTTCAGCCCCATCCCTGTCAGCTTTGCTGAACCATCAGCGTATACCTCAGCAAAATCTATGAAAATACAGATTTGATGTTTACAAAAAACCTTTCCAAACAGCCTTGATGCCCACAAAAAGCCCAACCAATCAGCATAACACAAGGAAAAAAACATGAAAAAGGCAGAATCAACGTGAAAAGTCTGATATCTAGGGGCCTGGTCCAGTGGGTATTTTGCCTTTTATGGGCGACCTGCACAACAATAGCAACAATATCAACAAGGGAAAGTATATCCGCGCTTCATATTAGGAGCCCCGTTAATAAGTACGGCTAGCAAAACGATATATGTACTCAGAATAGTGAATATGCAACACATCCAGTCAGTCAGGTTCCACAATTAGTCAGTGAATGCAGGAAAAATGTTCCGCAATTGATCAGTTGACATAACCCCCGCCCGGTTCGGGAAGATTTCCCGCTCGCGCCAGCCCCATTTCGTCATCCTTGTGGCTGGCGCGAAAAAAAACGCCCCCCCTCGTAATGACGTGGCACACACGTAAATCAAACGCATTCGAAGGCTTGTCAATGAGAAACAACTAAGATTTCTACAGAAGATACCAATGCCTTAATCTTCGTCATCATTTACGGCCACAACCCGTGGTACTTTCCGAGTCACGCCAGAACGTCAAATGAATAGACATATATATATATAAATATATATATCAACATAAGAAAACTTATGAGCGTGATTACTTATGAAGATATTGCTTTACCATGGAATTGGTGCCTATAGGGCTAGCATATTTATTTTTATTAGCTACCCTATCTACCCCTCTATTGTTTGGTATTTTCAGAGGAAATTGCCAATCACAATTGTGTTTTCCATAGCTTTTTGGCCAGTTATGACTCTACAAGATTGTCGTGTCAGTTCCAAAGCATATGACCGCACGCAAACGAAAGTTGAATAATCTCGCCTCTTATTGGTTCAACACCGATTTTGGATAGATGTGCACAATTTTGGCGGATTTCTGTTTGTCTGTTTCTGTATTTTTATGTTACGCGCAATGTGCGGCGTGCGAGCTCATATTTTTTCGTTTTCGTTCTGTTTTGAACTCGTTTTAATCATTCTCTTGTACATCGCGCATGTGTCAAATTGCAGGCTCACGCACCAGCCACAATGATGACGAAATTGGGCTGGCACGAGTGGGAAATTTTCTACAACCGACGGGGAGGGGGGGTGGGGCTTACGTCGACTGACCAATTGTGGAGCCTTTTTCCTGCATATTCTAGGTAATCGTGGAACATGACTGACTGAATGTGTTGCAAATTCACTAATTCTGAGTACATATATCATTTCACCGACCGTACGTATTAACAGGGCTCCTAATACTGGGCACAGATATACTTTCCCAAGCAACAACATTAGACGGCAGAAGAAAGACTGTTTGCTGCTACACAAGCTGTTATTAATCAAGCGGATTTCCTAAATATCTCCAAGCTGAAGACCTCAACTCACTTTAACGCCAATGGCATAGAAACACTACTCTTCATTCCCCTCTCGGATCCATTGCGTCCTGTCACGGCATAAGCTGCCTACAATCATGAAGAGCACCTGCACCGACACAAAACTGACGCAGCATTACATGACGCTGCCTGCCACCTGCCATCCTAAATCGACGATGATGATGTCGTTGAAGTACGCCAACCATATCCATGAGGTGACCAATCAGCTCTTCAAATTCTTGACGTTGCTATCGTAGTTCAGCAGCCAACGGCTGGGATTGAGCCAAAAACAGTCAAGCAGGCCCTCTATTGCTCTGATGCATCCAAATGGTGTGCAGCTATGGATGCAGAGGTAGCAGCTCTCGAGAAGCAAGAAACATGGAAACTGGTTCCACGAGAAGTAGCACACAGCAAGACAATTCTTTCGGGCAAGTGGATATTTTGCATAAAGACAAACGCAGCACGCGAACCAGACAGATTCAAGGGGAGATGGGTTGTTCGTGGTTTTGAACAAACCCACGACATCGACTACGACCAGACTTTTGCTCCGGTCAGTCGTCATCCCTTAGTTCGAATTCTTCTCGCCGTTGCCGCCAGTTGCCATGAACCACTTCTCCAGCTTGACATTAAGAATGCATTTTTATATGCAGATGTAGATGCAGATATTTTGTCAAACTACCTCACGCTTACGATGACGGTCTCCACATCTGCAAATTACTTTCGTCACTCTACGGCATCAAACAGGCTCCTCGCCTCTGGCAGCAGCATCTCCTAAAAGTTTTGATTCCACTCGACTTTGTGTAGTTGCCTCACGATCCAGGAATGTACAAACTCTAATTTTGGGGACTATATATTATTTTAATCGCCCACATCGACGACTTACTGTACACCGGCTCGTGCAACTGTCTACTTGCTTGCATGGAACAAAGAACCCAAGAGATTCTCGACATCACTATTTCCCCCAAAGTTACTCGATTTCTTGGGCTAAACTACGACATCGCCCCGATGCCATCTATGTATCTGCGAGCAAATATGCCGAAACACTTGCGAAGAAGTGCTCACTACTCCTTTTGTCACATTTCGAACGACCACACACCCAATACTACTCAACTTTACCAGCAGCAGCTCATGTGTCTTCTATTTGCAGTCGTTACCTACCGCCCAGATCTTGCTTGCATTAGGAGTCAGCTCGCACAGTACCTGCGCTGACCCGAGGGAGGGAATATGGCTGATCTTCGTCTAGCCCTCAAATATTTCATTTCGACTCATACAATCGGTCTCAGCTACACGATAAATACCACAACAACTTTCGACTGACAGGATATGTTGATGCAGATCACGCTGCTGACCCTGACAACAGGCGTTCACGTACAGGGTTCATCTTCAAGCTTGAACCGGGTGGTGTCATTTCCTGGAACTCAACAAAATAGGAGGTCATCGCACTTTCGTCAGCCGAAGCAGAATTCATCGCAACAATTTCTGCAGCATGCGAATGACTCTATCTTCAAGAGTTACTTCAGGAGGCGAAAATCGCAACAACTCAAAACTTCAAGTTACTGTGCGATAACGAGAGCGCAATCAAGATTGCAAACAAGCCTGGCTTTGTCAACACGACAAAACATATCGCCCTCCGTTGCAAGAACAGTCATATCACTCAAATAGTCGCGATACTATACATCCCGAATAGATACTTCTTCAACCATGCATATGCCTGTTTTATCCAACTTATTTCAGAGATTTCCATTGCAAGGTGTAAATTCTTCCACTGACTTTACTCTTGGTTCCACCAACTCTAGATCGTGACCACCCTAAACACGTGGTTTACTCCAACACACTACACTAGTGAAACTGGGTTATACCATATTGCATCGGATAAGCGCCCCTAGGGGAATGCAGGGGACTGGTTTGAATTGTTGGGGGGTGTTTATTTGAGTAAAATGTATCCGCCCATGGTTGTTTAAAATGGAATATATCCCCATTGTTTCTTTTTTCATCAGATTGTAGCTTTTGGTTTGTTTCATGCAACAGGATATTTCTTTACAGAGATTTCCGGGTCAGTCGTGTTGAAAGGTCCTGTCGGCAATGTGCCAGCCTAGCAACAGGCATATTTTACGCGAATCTCGCTGGCGCAAAGTGCCAAGGGGGCACAACTTGCAGGTCTGGCTGGCACGCAGCGAGAAATTTCGCCATTATATCTGAACTCGTTCATTCAATCTGGTGCAGTGTTCTACGAAATGAAAGGGGTCGTATACGGTCCATGTTTTCTAAAAAGTAGGAGGGGGGGCATTCAATCGGATAATAGCTATAAGGCCCAAAGCACGAGATAAAGTCCGTAGGCCTTATCCTAATGAGTGGTGTATATCTGGGGGAATACGGTTAAAGGCTACAATATGCCAACCAGAATCTGCGTCTGTCGAAGACAGGGGATCTGGGTGACTTGGGTTGGGTGGGCAGGTAATGAGCTATGGAAAATATGAAAACGTGGGTGGAGACCTCCAACCACTTCGGAGAAGTGGGACAACCGCGCTTCGAAGATGGCAAAATTGTGTTACAGGGAGCTTCATATTCACAATACCCAAATAAGCAAGCGTTAACGATTAAAATTTTGCATTTTGAGAGAACTTGCTTCTTGTTTAGGCCCCAAATTATCTGGATGAAATTGTTAGTGTTCATATATATGCTAGGTGTATATTCACTGTAGCCTAGGTAGGTTCAGATTCTAGAGAGTACATCACCTAGATACTGTTATGGGGTAGTTTACTGTTCACAAGGTATTTACACTGACAGCACTGTTCATCCCATCCCAACCTTATCTCATCACAATCCAGCTCAGATTTCCAACTGCCACGTGGCTCTCTTTTTCGCCACGTAATCCCATTCTGTCCCACAAACCATTTTCCCACAACCGTTCTTGCCTGCTATATATAACTTGCTTGTATTCACCAATATCATCAATCATTACCCAATTACTTCTTTGCATACTTCGCCAACAACTTCTTCGCCAAAGTCTTCCGCCGCGCTTTTTCCTCGATTTAACCAACTTCGCTATTCTCTATCGGATCTAGGCCAAGCGGCCTAACAATACAAACTCTGCCATGTTCATGCTTGAGTCATCCTTTCTCTCACGTCGATATGGTATCGCGCTAGGTCAGTTCCTAGCCTCCATGCTTATGCCCTAGGTGCTCCCCCACTCAACTCCCGCCCTAGCTTACTCTCTTAGACTAGGTTAGGCCCTAGTCCACCACCCCAGTCTGCGCCCTAGCCCTAGCTCGCGCTCGCCTGCCCGTTGCCGCTTGCCGCCCACTACCGCTCGCCACCTGCTGCCGCTCGTGCTTGAGCTACCCGCTGGCCGCCTGCCTGCTCGCGCCGCGCGCTGCCTACCACGCGCCGCGCGCTGCCTACCACTCGCCGTTTCCGCCCGCTGGCTGCCGGCCCCCTGCTGGCCGCCTGCCCGCCGCCTGCCGCTGGCCGCCTACCGCTGGCCGCCTACTGCTGGCCGCCTGCCGCTGCCGGCCGCCTTCCGCTGCTGCCCCCCTGCCGCTCGCCACTGTCGCCTGCCGCTCGCCACTGCCGCTTGCCACTGCAGCTCGCCACCACCACCTGCCGCTGGCCGCCTGCGACCTACCGCCAGCCGCAAGCTGGCAGCTGCCAGCCGCCAGCTGCCAGCCGCCACGCACCAGCTGCTAGCCAGAGCCGCTAGCTGCCAGCTACCAGCTGGCCCCCCACCTTCCGGCCTCCAACCGCCAGCTGCCAGCCGCCAGCCACCAGCTGTTTGCCGCCAGCCGCAGCCACTGGCTACCAACTGCCAACCGCCACCTGCCAGCCGCCAGCCGCTAGCCACAGCCGCCAGCTACCTGCCACCAGCCGCCCCTCCAGCTGCCGGCCGCCAACCGCCAGGTGCCAGCCGCCAGCCGCCAGCCGCCGGCTGCAGCCACCAGCCGTTAGCCACTAGCCACCAGCCGCCAGACACCCAGTGCCAGCTGCCGGCCATCAGTCGCTGGCCAGCCTCAGCAGCTAGCTGTGCCTCAGCTGCCGCAGCCACCAGTGCATTCATCGCTGCTGCACCCGTTGGAGCTGCCACTCGACCTGTCGCTGGCTCTACCACTACCGCTACTGTCAGGTCTGCTGCCATGCGTTGCTCCTACCGGCCCCTGCCCCTGTTTAGGTCCGTCTGACCCCTGGTCCTCTTGCCGCCATGACGACCCCTTCAGCGCCAGTGTTTCTACTTCGGCTGGATGACGAGGGACGCATGGTGGGCTTCTCAGCATAACTTCTAACTCTCAGCCGACAGCGGATGAGCCAGCGTGTGGACGGCGAGTCGCTGGAGGCCTACGTGACTGGTGAGCTGCCTCCCCTCCCCCCTGCTCTGCTGCCCTTGACCCCAAGGCGATGTCGACGCAGTGTGTGGAGTACACAGCTGCCAGGTTCGCCCTCTCTGTTTGGTGGTCTCGCGACGCAACTGCACTGGCACCACGACTCTCCCTTGTTCCACCTATCCCATCCGGCTCCCTTAGTGGCTTGCATATCCCCATTTTTATCAGGTACTTGGTTGGTGTTGGTCATATTCAAGACCTCGGTGTTACCACCACGTTCTCGGCCAAGCTAGGTACAGTATGCAGCCTGTATAGATGCAACCACGGGCGCTCGTCTCACCACCTTTGACCGCGACCCTGCATCCAGTCTCTTCACACTGCACTCACAGCCCCCCCAGGTAGCCGCGTCCTCCCAGGTTGCCGCTTCCTGATCCTCTCGCTCCCTCACCCACTCGGCACTCCTATGGCACCATTGCTTAGGTCACCCTGATCTCCCCATGGCACAGTCTAGTCAACGGTCTCCCCGTGTTAGTAGCCCACGCGTGCACCTCCTACGTCGAGGGTCGGCAGTGTGTCGCCCCTCAATCCTCCTCATTTCCTCCAACCACTGCTCCAATCTAGACTCTGCACATGGACGTCTGGGGCCCTGCCCCGGTCCAAGGACCTCACAGGGAGCACTACTTCCTGGTTGTTGTCGACGACTTCTCACGACGTACCACGGTGTTCCCATTGGAGCAAAATGCAGATGCATCTGGCGCCCTCCTCCCGTGGCTCCGCGTCGTCCACACCCAGCACTCCCTGCCCGTGCTTGGTCTTGACTCCAACCATGGTGGCAAGTCTGCCTTCGGTCATCTTGGCGCGTCCTGCCGTGCGGAGGGCATCACCCAGACGTTCACCCTCCCGGACTCGCCGCAGCAGAATGGGGTAGCTGAGCGATGCATTAGCCTAGTCATGGAGGTGGCCTTCACCTGCATGGTCCATGTGGTGCCCCCCATTTTCTGTGGCTGTTCGAGGTACGGTATGTGGCTCACCACCTTAGCCAATGGTCTCACTCCTCACGACCACAGCTTTCGCCGACCCCTTTTTTGAACAAGGTCCCCTAGTGACGCGTCTGCGTTCCACGTTTGGGGCTGCCTGGCTCATGTCCGCGACACCAGCGCGAAAAAACTCTCGGCCTACACCCTCCTCTGTGTCGTCCTCGGGTTCCCGCTCGATGCTCTAGACTAGCTGTTCTACCACCGAGTGGACCGGCACGAGACCACACCTGCACCAAGGCTGAAGTAGAAGCCCTATGAGGACCTGACCATCTCCAAGTCGGCAGCCCACGACACGTCTGCATGTCTAGTGAGGACCACTGGCTCCCGTCCTCCTAGTACAAGCCCCAGTCCTGATGTACTCGCCAGATACCGCAATACCCTCTTAGCAGCCGACCGTGCTCTGGTCGGTGTCAACCAGTCAAAACGAAGCGAGCAAGGATACTGAAAGGGTATGCTAGATCTGGACGAGCGCACATAATCAGGTTCATTAGACACCCCACTAGCTCTGCGTATGGACCACATGGCTCGACCTGCTCACCGGAAACAAGAGCTAAGAGCATGTGGTCCACAGGCAGGGGAGTGGGCTGTGCTGACAAGAACTGAAGGCCAAACCTCTGGAGGATCTGCTTTATCATGTGGGACTGGGAGGATGTGACCGTGCGCGTTGCAGGGTCACAAGAGATCTCCAAGCCCAGATAGCACCACAAATCTCCCTAGTTTGTGCAGGCATGTCACCTGAGTAGCTCAGCCTTCACAGAGGCAAGTGCGACTTAATGTGTTGTAGCAAAGATAAGGTCGTCTACATACACAAGTATGTAAAAGAGAGTCTTACCAGTACGAACGAAGAGCGAGGGATCAGCAGAGGACGGAAAGAACAAGAGAGCAACGAGTGTAGTGCAGAGCATGTTGTGCCACTCACGAGGTGCTTGGTGGAAACCGTAGACAGGGCAGCGCAGGCTCCACTGGGTCCCAGGAGCGACGGACCCGGTAAATCCTGGTGGGCACCGCATGTAGATCTGCTCGTGTAGGCTGCGCTGCAAGAAGGCTGTCGAGAAGTCTAGAGAGTGGAGCTCATAGTCATGCTGTGCAGCTATGTGGAGGAGCAGCCGAAGAGTAGTCACCTTTGGGCTGGGAGAGAAGGTCAAGAAGAAGTCCACACCCTCTCACTTGCTGAAAACCTTTGGCTACGTACCGCACTGTAGACAGGGGCAGGCGAGAGGGGAGGGCTGAGGAAGGGACGGGCGGCCGGTCAGGGGAACACGAGGAAAGGCCAACGAGATGAACAACAGACTGCAGCTGCTGCTGCTGCTCTCGGCCGGCGCCATAACCCCCAGCCCCACCATTGCTACCGTCAGTACTCTCCGAGCCAGCACCCCCAAGACTAGCACCTCTAGAATCAGCACCCCCAGAACCAGCACCCCTTGAGCCAGCACCTCTGGAGGCAGCACCCCTAGATCCAGCACCCCCAGAGCCACCACCCCGATGGCCCATGATCCCCCACCATTCCTGCTGCGGCTGTGGCTGCTGCGGCGGCGGCGTCAGCGGGGGAGGCTGCTGAGGTGCCTGAGGCACCGTGGCTGGAGGGAGATGCACCGCAGCTGCGGCAGGCGCATCCTCAGCCACAGGGCCTCCAGAGTCAGCAGACTCCCCCACAGGCCCAACCGAGGGTAGGTGAGTGCCTTGAGAGACACCAGACGGGACCGGGTGGAGTGGGAGGGGAACGGCGGTCGGAGGAGGGGTGACGAAAAAAGGGGGATGAGAAGCACGAGTGCCACAATGAGAGAAGCGAGCATAGAAGGAGACAGACTCGTCGAATGCAATGTCACGGGAGTGAAAGAAGCGGTGCTACATGGAGTGGTAAAACAGCCAGTTAGGAGCATCTAGCAGGAACCCGAGAAAGACACAGGGAAGGGTGCCGGCTGAGAGCTTGTCCGCGCTGGTGGCGCGGACGTGAGCCAGGCAGCCCTAGACGTGGAACCTAGACGAGTCACCAGGGTACCCAATCTAGAGGAGGGTCGGCAAAACCTGTGGCGATGAGGAGCGAGACCACAAGTTAAGCTGGTGAGCCACATACTGCACAGCAAACGGCCATAGAAAATGGGGGGCACCGGCATGGACCATGGAGGTGCGGACCGCCTCCATGACCAAGTCGATGCGTCACTCAGTTACCCTTTTCTGCTGCGGCAAGTTCGAAACTGCGGTGAATGTCTGGGTGATGCCCTCTGCACTGTAGAACATGCCAACACGACCAGAAGCAAACTCGCCACCTAGGTTGGAGTGAAGTCAGTGCACGGGCAGGGAGTGCTAGGTGCGAACGACGCGGGGTCACGAAAGGAGGGCGGCAGGCATGTCGGCATTTCGCACCAACAGGAACACCGTGCTAAACCACAAAAAGTCGTGGACAACAACCTGGAAGTAGCGCTCCCTGTGAGGTCCCTGGACCGGGGTGGGGCCCTAGATGTTTATGTGGAGAGTCTGTAGAGGAGAAGTGGTCGGAGGAAAAGAGGAGTGAGGGGCGGCACACTGCCGGCCCTTGATGCAGGAGGTTGCTGCGGGGGCTACCAAGGCGAGGAGGGTGGGGCACGACGCGGGGAGATCAGTGACTAGACCATGCTGTACCATATGATGCAGATGCGGGAGAGCAGGGTGACCTAACGGTGGTGCCACAGGATTGACGGGTGGGTGAGGGAGCGACGAGAGCAGGACGCAGCTACATGGGTGGACGCAGCTACCTGCGGGGACTCCGTGTGCAGTGTGAAGGAGAGGGCCTCCGCAGTAGGAGCCGGCGAGGAGCCTAGACTACACGCAGCAGAGGATCGTAGACTACACATAGTAGGATATTAGGAGTTAGACACACTATTACTGCTAGAGTACAAAGAAAACATGGCATAGAATATTTGAGCCAACTCTAAGTCAAACACTGGGGTGCTGCGGCGGATAAAGACAGGCTAGTCCGATGGGGCTGCCGGGGGCCCAAAGTGACCACAAAACAGATTATCCAGGCGGCGAAAACAGCGAGCGGCAGTGTGACCCGTGCGCCCGCAAGCCTCGCCGCGCAGGGGGGCTGTCTGTATCTGGTACACACAGCGCACGAGACACCCAGGCCTGATGCCACCTGGCCCCCGGAGGAGCCACGCGAGCTCTAGGAGCAAGGCGGTCAGGGAGGCGGGTGGTGAGGAAGTAAAGGGTGGCAAAGGTGGGTGGGGGGTGCTCTCGGAGCTGGGCCTAAGCACAGGCCACACGGTAGCGTACCTCGAGGGAGCGCAGGTGAGCGACAAGATCGTGGAGAAGGAGACCAGCCAGGTTGGGGAAGAAAAAAGGGAGGAGGAGGCGGCCGAGGCTGGCAAAGGACAAGGTCGAGTAGCGGGCGATAATTGCCTCCCAAAGAGCCAAAAACGTCTCATGCGACTCAAAGTGGGCATGGTCATCAAGCGGCGATCAGCGGGTGATGGCCACCAGCGCAGCTGCATGGCGAGACCGCCAGATGGAAAGGGCGGTCCTCGCAGCTGCATACTCCGCACGCTGGGCCAACATCGCCTTGGAGTCAAGGGCAGTAGGGCGAGGTGGGGAAGGCAGCTCACTAGTCACGTGGGCCTCCAGCAACTCGCCATCCACACGTTGGCTCATCAGCTGCCGGCGAAGAGAGCCACACCGAGAAGCCCACCGCGCATCCCACGGCTTCAAGCCAAAGTACAAACACCGATGCCGAAGGGGTCGTCATGCCGGCAAGAGGACCACGGGCAAGATGTACCCGAGTAGGGGCAGGGGCCGGCAGGAGCAGCAGATGGCGGCCGATCCGACAGCAACGGCAGCGGTAGAGCTTGCGACAGGTCCAGTGGCAGCTCCGACGGGTGCAGCGCCAGCTTCTGCTCTGCAGCTGCTGAGGCGCAGCTGGCGGCTGCGGCCGGCCGGTGGCTTGTGGCCAACAGCTGGTGGCGGGCGGCTGCGGCTGGCAGCTAGCGGCAGGCAGCGGCTGGCAGCTAGAAGTTGTGGCTGTTGGCTGGCAACACAGCTGGCGGCTGGCAGCTGGTGGCTTGCGGCAGCAGCAGTAGAAGTGGCAGGTGGCCAGTGGCAGTGGCAGGTGGCAAGCGGCCACAGCAGGCGGCAAGCGGCGGCAGCAGCAGGCGGCAGCGGCGAGCGGCAGCCAGCAGTGGCGAGCGGCAGGCGGGCGGCAGCAGCAGCCGGCCGGCAGGCGGCCAGCGGCAAGCAGCGCGTGGGCTCGTGTGCAGCGGAGCGCAGCAGGCAGCGCGTGGCATGAGCAGGCAGGCGGCGAGTGGGCCACGGCGAGTGAGCGGGCAGGCGGCGAGGCTGCAAGCTGCGGGTGGCTGGGGCAGCGAGTAGCAGGCAGCGCACGGCGGCGGCACGCAGCTGGCGATGAGCGGCAGCGGGCGGTCAGCGGGCAGCGCGAGCACGAGCTAGGGCTAGGGTGAGAGACTAGGGTGCAGGCTAGGGCAGTAGACTAGGGCGGTAGGCTAGGACGAGAGAGGAACGGGGAGAACCTAGGGAGGAAGCGTGGATGCTAGGACCTAACCTAGCAATGATACCATATCAAGATGAGAAAATAAATTGACTCTAGCAAGGACAAGACGGAGTTTGTATATAGGTGTTGTTGCCCCTACAATCTGCTCCTAGCTAGTCTATATTTCATATACACCTAATATATATATATATACATATGAATGCTAAATAGTAGGTGCATGTGCACCAATTTCTATTCACACCATTATACGGAATAGTCACTCGTATAAAGCAAATGAGTTCACACAAGCTGATATACTATAATCCATCAGAATTAAAACCCCGCGGCAAACTAGCAGCGGGGGGTCCCTCTTGATGTGGGAGGTCGTGAAAAAAGCCAAGTCTTTTTTCAGCAAAAACCAACCACACAGCCCACCAACATACTCTGAAAATACCTAGTCTAGAACTCCCATGATTCTCCCAACGGGTGAGAGCCCGCCAACTAACTCTCAACATAATCCCGTCTAGTCTAAACCTTGCAAAACCCCATCACCCCTACAGCACGCCATGGCCCCTGTTGAAGTATACTCGACAGAGTACACTTATGCATTCCTGATGTAACACTTAGATTGTACTAGTAGCGCGATACCTCATACGGAAGGACGCACGTGATGACGTCAGCATTAGCGAGTCAACGCGTGAACTGTAGGCTCGCGCGTATAGTCACCCGAAGGGTCACGCCACTCTGTGTCACACGAACAGTCACTAGTCATGTCACGCGAATAGTCGCGATACACTACAAACAGATACATTCCTAATAGGTTCTTCCTAGACTATAAATAGGCCTGTATTACTCATTATTATTATTATTATTATTTCCAATACAAGGTGTAAAGTCTTCCGCTGACTTTTACTCATGGTTGCACCAACTCTAGACCCTGGCCACCCTAAACACGAGGTTCATTTCTACATGGTATTCTGAGCTAATGAAGTTACAAGAACTGATACCATAATCCCCCGTATATTACACCATATGGTGGATATGAAAAATCACTATAAAAAATTAGTGGTTGTTAACAGTGGCCCGGAAAAATATAACGCCCATGTCTTACAGTGGCGGAAACAATTGTCCACATGTTCAACATATTTTTACATTTTGACGAGTTGTACGCTATAAACATTAAGCCTTAATTCATGGTGGCCATACACGTAGAGAGGAGCAGTTAGAGCACTCACTCAAATCTCCTGAACCCAGAGTAGTATATTTCATGGTCCTTCAAGATGACAACATTTAATAACAGCACATCCGGACAATTTGTACCGAGGACAGGCAACAAACTAGTTACTAGCAAAACTAGTACCTAGTCAACCGACACTTGGCCTTAATCACCACCTACACCCTCCTAGGCATGTTATCTACGAGGTTAGTGCAAACCTTTACAGGGATCTTCTCGCACTCTTCCTGTACCCACGCTTTTGCATAAGGGGGTGAGCACTAGGAAAATCGCGAAGTATTTGAACGTATGCAAGAGTACTGTGCACGATTTCATGTTGAATGTTATCTCTAAGACTAGCCATGCTGAGGTGTTGCCAAAGATGCCATTAATCGATTGGTCTCAACTTATCATGGATCGTCTTCATCGCACGGTTGTAGGTAAAAATTACGAGCAGAGTGGCGAAAAATTGCGTATCTGCCACGAAACTTAGGGTAACATAGCACGGTTGATAGTGCATCCTTGCACTATTAGAATCACGCTAGGATCCGTAGGTCTCTGAGCGGTGCAGCAATCGAAGTAGTCGTGACTGGTGGGGAAAAATATTCGGGTTCAGGTCTGGTAAGAAAGAGGGTCACTCCAGTGCTATAAACTCATGCTCTCCAAGCCATTCCAAGCCTAGGCGGGACACATGGCTTAGAATGGCTTAGAGAACTCGAGTATGTTACGCTGGAGTGACCCTTTTCCTCACCAGATCTCAACCCGGATATTTTTCCCCACCAGTCACGACTACTTCGACTGCTGCACCGCTCAGAGATATACGGATCCTAGCATGATTCTAATATTGCAAGAATGCACTGTCAACCATGCTATGTTACTCTAAGTTTCGTGGCAGATACGCAATGTTTCGCCACTCTGCTCGTAATTTTTACCTACAACGGTGCGATGAAGACGATCCATGATAAGTTGAGACCAATCGACTAATGGCATCTTTGGCAACACCTCAGCATGGCTAGTCTTAGAGATAACATTCAACATGAAATCGTGCACAGTACTCTTGCATACGTTCAAATACTTCGCGATTTTCCTATTGCTCACCCCCTTATGCAAAAGCGTGGGTCCAGGAAGAGTGCGAGAAGATCCCTGTAAAGGTTTGCACTAACCTCGTACATAACATGCCTAGGAGGGTGTAGGTGGTGATCAAGGCCAAGTGTCAGTTGACTAGGTACTAGTTTTGCTAGTAACTAGTTTGCTGCCTGTCCTCGGTACAAATTGTCTGGATGTGCTGTTATTAAATGTTGTCATCTTGAAGGACCATGAAATATACTATTCTGGTTTTAGGAGATTTGAGTGAGTGCTCTAACTGCTCCTCTCTACGTGTATGGCCACCATGAATTAAGGCTTAATGTTTATAGCGTACAGCTCGTCAAAATATAAAAATATGCTAAACATGTGGACAATTGTTTCCGCCGCTGTATGTAAAATGCAAAATAAATTTGAGTGTTCTAGGCCTTATTTGCCCATAAGGGTGCGGAGCGGCTGCTAACGAGGCGAGAAAAAATTGATTTTCCCGTCTCCCCCACAATATCGTGAGCGTGTTTCTTCCTACGAGCCTCTTCCCAGACTCACGCGCGACCTTGAGTGTGTGCTCCCAGGACCACTTTTCGGAATACTCCCGTTTCATATTTGTGGTCCATCGCTCTCAACCACATAAAACCAGCTGGCATCGAAAATTTACTGTGCACATTCGGGCTTGTCTGAAAATCTGCTCGTCTGAAAAGAGATTTTAAAACACGCCCTTGAATCTCGGAAAGCCGAATCTCACTTCGCACTTCGTGGAATCGCACTAAAACATTTCGCATCAAAATTTGCGACAGTGTAGCACGCGAGTCTGGGAAGAGGTTGCTTGGGAAGAGGCTGGTAGGAACACGCTGTAACTCCCTGGCCCAACGGTTTCAGTTCCCCCTTCCCAACTGTTTCCATTCCCCCTTCAGCCACAATTTCGATTCCCCCTTCCCCTGACAATTTCGAATCCCCCTTCCCCCAATAATTTCGATTCCCCCGTCCCCCACAATTTGATTCCTCCTTCCCCGCAACTCGATTCCCCATTTCGATTGGGGTGGTCAAGATCCTCTCGACCTTGCTAGGGATTTCCGCGCAGCGACTTGATCTTTCTGCCCGGTTTTCCGGGGCTAATGGTTGTTGACGCGCGATTTCATCCTTCTCGCTTTTTGCAGCTGAGCAGACCTTGTAATACAAGAACAAATACAGTTTTAAAACAAATGAAACAATGAGGGTGTTATGTAAAATTCAATGTCAGGAAAACGGGTGCTCTAAAAAATGCACCGTATCATAAGCTCCCCCCGTATTAACCACCCATGGAGTGACTATTTCGGCGGGTGTTATATACGGAGGATTACGGTACAAGCTGATTTTGATTACGCCCTTAAGCTTAAGTCATAGATCTATAATTATGTCAGCTACTAAGACAGGAAATTCAACTACGAACTCTCATAATTCTGGTCTTTCTACTGACGATCTACCTGACTTCACTTGTTTGATGGCTAATCAGTCTACTCAGCAACAACAACAAGCTCCATCGCATCCTAGAACTTCTATGAGCCTTGATAACACTAGTTATGCAAGAGCTGCTATTGTCGCTAGGCCTTCAGCCCATGGAGATGAATCCGCTGGGTCTTTTGCCTTCCATGGGCGACCTGTTCAAACACAGCAATAACATCAAATGGTAGAAGAAATACCATTCGCTACAGAAGCTGTTGTAAATCAAGCTGAAGACCTCAACTTACTTTGATGGCCGCGACTTCTATCCTTGGGGACTCGGAGTTCGAACTCCTCGCGCAATCTTTTGGTATCTTGGGATATTTTCACGGTTCAATCCGTTATCCAGAGACAGAAACGACCGAAGAACAGACACGTTATTACAAGTATTCGCTTATGGCCTATACACTATTGGTGCGGAATCTCTCACCTGAAGAGCAGTTGGGAGTTCGGTGCTTCAAACCTTCAGTCGCTCCAGCCTTCTATGCCTAGGATTATCTGTGAAGGTCATATCAAGCACAAGATTCCGTTTCACAGAGCAAGCTGTTAAGTCAACTTACAGCAATGCAAATGCTCATGGGAGAGAAAGCCGACAGCTACATCAACAGGTGCAGAAATCTTTGGGACCAGCTTGGAAAGTGCAGAGGAAATCTCAGCAATGAGCTCTTCGTCACTATGACATGGAAGAAGGAGCAGCTAATCTACATCTCTACGTCTTCGTCTTTGTTCAGAAACTCCAGAACCCGCAGTCATTAATGAAGAAGAGCCAGAGCAGCCGAACGAGTTTTCTCGGCCGTTGAACATGCAACAGTATGTCCACATCGCCAAGCGTACGTATCCCGAGCATGTTAACACTTGAATTTTTTACAGCTGCCGCTGTCACCACATGGCATCTTAAAGTCGCTATCTCCTCAACTGGTGAGACATGCCAAACGGAGAAAAATACAACATCACAGTTGCCACCAATCAAGTTATTGAAGCCACTAGAATTGGAGTTGTGATACTAGAGTCCGACGACACCAAAGTTTCACTTCACCTTAACAAGGTTCTCGTCGCCCTAGGACTCAGCTTCAACCTATTATCTCACAAGTGCAGCTGATGGAAAATGGCATCTGTTTCGTCAGCACCGCCAACACGCTACTAACAGAGTTGTACTTGGGCGACAAGAAGGAAGACAAAAGTAATTTAGTCGACATCACATAAATTAAAGACGGCGTTTTCGTTTTACAGTTTTCACCTGTGGAGGCATCTGGCGACAGTGAGAAGAATGTCTCACTTGCTCCTTGTCATCATCACTGGGAAACGGATCTCCAACGACAAGACCATCGGGGTCTCAATGTCTTCTGCGTTATGCCTCAGCCTTCTCGCACCAACTCCCTCGACGAACCTGCAGCAGAGCCATCAGAAGCAGCATCAGCAGCAGCAGAAACAGTTCAAAGAACATGGGCATCTGGAGATGGAAATTGGAGTTACAACAATCAAGAACCAACATCTGCTACAGTTGAAGAAACAATGGAGTTTGAACGCACATGGGGCAAGAAAGAGTTAATCATACCTGATGCTTGGGGGCATCGCCGACACCTCGGCATACCTTGGGTTGAAACTACAGAAGAAGCTGGGTTCATCCAGCCTTTTGGCACCGGCCGCTGCTTTAACTCTGCGCCAACGATTCATCTTTCGCCGGCCTTCTTCCTTCACTCCGACTTGTACCTGCGTTCAAAGGGACACAGGACTATAGCAGAAATCTGGCACAAGCGGTTAGGTCATCCCTCGCAGGAAGCTCACAACAACTCGATTAAAGCCTCCGTTTTCGACAAGGACGCACTCCTTCTAACCAACGACCAAGAGCTTCGACCCAGCAGTCATCAACTACCCTGCACCATCTTCCCCGGAGCTCACCTAAGTCACGCTCCGTTCCCGTTGCACTTTCCAAGTGCTACTAAGTACTCACCTATGGATGTCGTTTTCAGCAACATACTCTTCATGCCGTAGGAAACAGAATTTATCAACGGCAAGGACTCCCGCTATATAATCACCTTAATTGATGGTGCTACTCGATACGTCTGGCACAAGAATATCTCTCACAAGTCTGAAGCTCTCGACGCCTTCAAACTATGGCTGAAAATCGCGGAGCGGCAGAGCGGCATCAAGCTGAAAGAGATCCAGACAGACAACACGTGCGAGTACACTAGCGAGCAGTTTGATGAATTCCTGGCAAGCAAAGGGACACTCAGGCGCAAGACTGTGCCTTACGCCCATCATCATAGTGGAGTACCTGAGAGAACTAATAGGACGATGCAAGAGAAGATACGGGTGCTGCTGCAGCAGTCCAACTTGATAGTAGACTTCTGGCCATTTGTGATGGCGCAAGCTGTCCCGCCTACACAACTGCTTGTCTTCAACAGCTCTTCCACAGTTCAGCTCGCCACATGTCATGTGGAAAAAAACACCCCGCCGGCTCTGGTGCTTACAAGTGGCAAGCAGCTATGGATGCAGAGGTAGCAGCTCTCGAGAAGCGGAAAACATGGAAACTCGTTCCACGCGAAGAAGCATGCGGCAAGAAAATTCTTTCAGGTAAGTGGGTCTTTCGCATAAAGACAAATGCAGCAGGCGAACCTGACAGATTTATGGGGAGATGGGTTGTTCGAGGTTTCGAACAAACCCACGGCATCGATTACGACCAGAGTTTTGTCACGGTCAGCCGTCATACCTCAGTTCGAATTCTTCTTGCCATTCCTGCCAACCGCCACCGTCCACTTCGCCAACTGGACATTAAAAATGTGTTTTTATACAAGATGTCGATGCAGATATATTCGTCGATCTCCCTCACGCTTACGGCAACGGACTTCACATCTGCAAGTTATTTAAATCACTCTACGGCATCAAACAAGCTCCTCGCCTGTAGCAGCAGCACCTTCACAAAGTGCTGATTTCACTCGACTTCGTGCAGCTGCCCCACGATCCTGGAATGTAGAGACTCAAATTTTGAGGGAATTACATTCTCCTAGCCACGTGCGTCGACGACTTACTGTACACCGGCTCGTGCAACAGTCTTCTGGCGCGCATGGAGAAAAGAATCGAAACAATTCTTGAAGTGACTATTTCTCCAAACGTCACATAATTGCTTAGGTTAAACGTAGCGGGGCCCCGATGCCATCTACCTTTCTGCAAGCAAGTACACAGAAAAACTTGTGAAAAAATTCGCAATCGCTCCTATCAACCTCACCATTCCATTTCGTCACATTTCGGCCAATCACATACCTGATACTACCCCACTTACCGCCTCCGAGCATCAGCTTTACTAGCAGCAGCTCGGGTGTCTTCTATTTGCAGCAGTTGCCACCCATATCTTGCCTGCATCACGAGTCAGCTCGCACAGTACCCGCGCCGCTCTGAAGGGGAGAATATGGCTGATCTTCGTCGAGCCCTCCAATATTTCATTTCTACTCCTACAGTCGGCTGATTAGATACGTTGATGCGGATCACGCTGCTAACCCCGACAACATGCGTTCGCGTACGGGGTTCATCTTCAAACTTGAACCGGGTGGTGTCATTTCTTGGAACTCAACAAAACAGGAAGTCATCGCACTTTCGTCA
Source organism: Closterium sp. NIES-67 (assembly GCA_027943415.1). Taxonomy (NCBI): domain Eukaryota; kingdom Viridiplantae; phylum Streptophyta; class Zygnematophyceae; order Desmidiales; family Closteriaceae; genus Closterium; species Closterium sp. NIES-67. Next base: position 31,715 of record BQMB01001718.1, on the reverse strand, counting down.
GCCGAAGCAGAATTCGTCGCAGCAAGCTCTGCAATTCGCGAAGGACTCTATCTTCAAGAGTTACCTCAAGAGTCGAAAATCGCAATGACACGTAACTTCAAGTTACTCCGCGACAACTAGAGCGCAATCAAGATTGCAAACAAGCCCGGCTTCGTCAACATAACAAAACACATCGCCCTCCATTACTTCTTCGTCAAGGACGAAATCGACAAAGGGAAGGTCATCCTCAAATACTGCCCTACAGAAGAAATGGCAGCTGATTTTCTGACAAAGAATCTCCCACGTGGCAAGTTTCGGTACTGCTCCAACCTTGTTGGAATCTGCAAACGTGGCGACACTTACCCAGAGACATACACGCAGGAATGAAGGGGAATGTTGAAGTATACTCGACAGAGTTTACTAATGCATTCCTGATGTAACACTTAGACTATACTAGTAGCGCGATACCTCATATAAAAGGACGCGCGTGATGACGTCAGCAGGAGTGAGTCAACGCGTGAACAGTAGGTTCGCTTGTATAGTCCCCCAAAGGGACACGCCACTCTCAGTCAGACAAATAGTCACTAGTCATGTCACGCGAATAGTCGCGATACACTACGAACAGGTACATTTCGAACAGGTGCTTCTTAGACTATAAATATGCCTATATTACTCATTATTATTATCCTTGTCATTTTGGGCATTTCCAATACAATGTGTAAAGTCTTCTGCTGACTTTTATTTGTGGTTCCACCAAATCTAGATCCTGGCCACCCTAAACACGTGGTTCACTTCTACAGCCCCTGCAGCACGCCATGGCCCCTGCAGCACGCCATGGCCCCTGCAACACGCCATGGTGTTGAAAGGAGATTGGGCGCTAGGTAGCCATGAGAGGGCGAGAGGTTTTAGCTGGGAAGCAAAGTTAACAAGAGAGAAGGGGTTGGATTAGAAGAGAGAGGGATACAAGAAGGGTGTTGTACCCTCTATCTTAGGATTCAGTAATTATAGCACACCTACCAAGTGAAAGAATTTGAAAGGTGGTGCAAGAGACTAAGTATAGAATTTGCAGACACAAGTACTTGAAGTAGAAAGTAATACTGGAAGTACCTCCAGCAACAGCCTGTATTGACAAGTTGTAACACCAGAGTCAGTGTTACAGCCTTGCGATACTTCAAGACTTAACCAAGGATCTTTGCTGGAATGGTAGACTAGTAAGACAGCGGAAGTCTTAGAACTTGTAAAGTGTTGACCAGAATTTACTGAAGAACAAGTTAACAATTGAAGTTGTACAAGCTACTTTTATATCTGCTAGAAGTACCTATTCGGTGATGTACTTGTTCGAGTTATTTGCGCCACGCGCTCTAACTGCTACTAAAAAGAGCGCGACTGTTCGCGTGACTGAAACGGCTTGCTGACCTAATCATCCAAACGAGCGCTATTTGCTGACGTCATTCTACGGATGCTAGCTACAGTGTAACTCGACAATATCTATCGGGATTACTTACATAAATGCTTAAGTATGACTTTATCACAACACCAAGCCTACTCAAAGAAAAAATATATATATATATATAATATATAATTTGACACACCCCCTATGCTTGGTAGTCACAAGCCCACCCAACACGCAACACCCCCAAAACCTTGCACCCCCATGCCCTGCAGCAGCTATGACATCTACAAGCGGGTCGACCCCTCAGCAATCAAGGTGGCGACGTCATCAGCGGGTGCTGCGGCGGCGGCTGCATCAGCGACTGCGGCGGCGGCGGGGTCGTCGGGGCACCCGGCGGCGGCAGCGCCCGCGCCCAAGGCACCTGACGGCGTGGCACACACTGTGACGACGGGGGGGGGAGGACGGCACGAGACCTCCAGCAGCTGCGGCGGGGAGGAGGGGGAAATGTAGAGAAGGGGGGGGGGAGTCTTCAGCGAGGCGCCGTGACTGGCGCGGCACTGGCTTGCGTGCGGGCGTCCTGGCTGGCGCCTAAAACGATGCGCGGCCCGCTGCCGCCCGTGCGCTGGCGCGTCGATGCCGCCACAGCAGCACGACGACGCCGCCACAACAGCACGACGACGACGCCACGACGTGGCGTCGACACCATGGCAGCGCGTCAGGGCTGCCATGACAGCGAAGAAAGCCCGCCGTGGAAACACGACGTGACTGCCACGGCGGCGCGTAAGTGACGGGAGGGGTGAGAGGATGCTGCGGAAGCATTATGATTGGCCTGCTGTGATACCATATTGAAAGGAGATAAGGCGCTAGGTAGCCATGAGAGGGCGAGAGGTTTTAGCTAGGAAGCAAAGTTAACAAGAGAGAAGGGGTTGGACTAGAAGAGAGAGGGATACAAGAAGGGTGTTATACCCTCTACAGTAGGATTCAGTAATTGTAGCACACCTACCAAGCCTACACAAATATAAATTTATGTACCGTAAACGCTCAGATATATGACCGTAGGGTCTTTTTTCGTATGCTACAAAAAAATGGGGGTGAGTCTATTAAGGAAACGTGGAATTACAATACCCGGGACCTTTCTCGTTTTATAGGGGATTCATTTATTTAAAGCGTGTATCAGACCCCGTTTCGAAATGCGTCCATGCTATCGCAGGTGTTGATAGATTCCTGCCTCTACCAGAGCGAATTCCACCTCGACAGCTGTGTGGCTGGATTTGGACACCCTGGAGCTCAACTCAAGGCTGCAACCAATGGGAAATGCAGGTGGCGGCAGCATTTACACTTCACGAGAGAAGATTCCACTGGAATCGACCAACTCCCATCTTCGATGCCGTCAAGATGATATGCAACGCTGGCATGCAGACTTGACAGACATCGACGACCAGGGTCTCTACTCTGCCGCATCGACGGCCAAGAGAAAAGATTTCTGGTCTTGTGGCGGGGCACAACTGAAGTGGTCCCATGCGTCTGCGTCGAGGGGGAGGGAGGAGTGCTTCCCTCCCACGACTCTCTTGCCTTGAACGTGGTGGCCTTTTGGAGGGAACGAGACTAGAGTCACGTCCAGCTCGCTCGCCATCTCTCACAGGCCTTGCTGGCTAATGCTTGCAATCTACCAAGCCGTCTTCACGCAGGCACCTCGTTCTCTCGCTCACAGAGCTGTCGCTTTCTGCGACTCGTACGCCAGTATCGTCGTCTGGATTTATGGCACCCATGTCGTGGGATCCTGGTGTGAATTCGCGAATGTAGAAACCAACTTAGCTCAGCCTCCAGCGCAATGCCTCCAGTGACCAGGAGTGGGCTTGCGGCCATTATCAAGGGCCATAACCCACGCTCACAGACGCTTGACCGATGGGTTTATGCCGCACCAGCACCTCCCGCTCCTCCTGCACCTCCGGCGCCGCCAGCGCCACCTGCCCCGCCAGTGCCACCTGCCCCGCCAGCGCCGCCGGCGCCTCCCAACCTTCCTTTGGCCTTGCGTTATCGTGACCAAGACTGGCCCGATCCTTGCGCAAATTTCGACGGCGTCTTCGACGAGGGCGATGCCGAGGATGCGACGGGCGTGGGTGCTGCCGATTACTCCGTTGAAGCTGAAAACATGTCTGACGACGGCAAGCCCCAGATTCCTATCCCCTCTTACCCGACTGGACGCAGGTCACGCGAGGACTGAGAGGTTAACCACGACGCATCCCCCCCCTCGCCAAGGTCCTGCGCCTTGAAAGGTCTTCGGCGCGCGAGAACCGTGAAGGAGAAGCTGGCGTGGTTGGATTACATGGATGCTAACCAGCTCTCCACTCGTGCCACCGCTAAAAAGGCGGGTGTCCAGCCTGTTTGCGTGCACAGGTGGATCAAAGACCGCCCGCGACTCGAGAAAGCTGCGACCTGCCGTAAGCGGCTCCATGGCGGCGGGCGACGGTCGCTGTACGCAGACATGGAAATTTGGGTATACAGGAAGTTGCTACATCATCGGACCCGCGGGCTTCCCGTGTCGTTCAACCTCATCCGTCGCTGGAGCCTGAAGTACATGGCCAAGAACCACCCATCAGTCGACTGGAAGGCGTCTTCTCGATGGTCTCAGCGCATGCGTGCACGGTGGGGTCTGTCAGTAAGGGTAAAGACTAAGATTGGCCAACGCCTGGCCGACGGTGAGTTCACCACTCGAATTCGACTTCTCTCCTCGGTTTAATATTGCATGTGTTTTCCATGCTGCTACTGCATCTTTCGCTTCTGTCCTTGTGCAATAGCCTAATGCTTACTCGTCTTCCGTCCTTCCCCGTGCCTCCCATGCCTGGCAGATATCAAGCCGAAGGCCCAGAGTTTCTGGCGTTTCTGCCGCAAGCAGATATTCAACAGGGCCATCCCCAACACCCTCATGATCAACGCCGACCAGACGGCGTTATTTCTGGAAATGCCAACCGAGCGCACGGTCGAGCACATGGGTATCAAAACCGTGCACGTCAGGACCGCCGGTTACAAAAAAGAGCGCGTAACCGTCATGCTGGCATGCACGGCTGCGGGCCAGAAGCTGCCCGCGTACGTCGTCTTCAAGCGCGTCTGCCCGCCTTCCATCCCAGTCCCATCGAGTAAGTTGACGCGTTTTTTGTTACCATGCGGGGTCGACATGTTCTTCATTTCATGACAACGCCATGCGTCCTAATTTTAATGTTGTTTTTCTTGTCTGCACATATGTCATCATCCGTGCGCAGCCGAGAGGTTGGATGGACGAGCATATGGTGCAAGACTGGATAACCCGAGTCCTTGCACCACATGTCGCTCCCCAGCCTGGGAGGCCTCGCCCCGCCAGCCTGGTCGTGCTCGACTCGTTTCGGGGGCACTTGACGGAGGGAGTCAAGCAGACTATGCGCCTGTTCAAGATGACTCCCGCCATCATTCCGGCTGGGTGCACCTCGGTTCTACAGCCTCTCGATGTGTGTGTGTTCAAGTCATTCAAAGCTTCCGTGCGGGCAGAGTATGAAGATTGGTTCGCCACTGTCGGCGTCAACACTTTCACCAGAGCCGGTAAAGAATGCGCAAATCCATATGCTCAAAGTCAAGCACCACTCATGAGATGCTTACACTTGATGTGTTTTCAACCAGTACTAACGCACTCCTCTTTAATCCCCTCCCCCGCACCGTAGGGAACCTGAAGAAGCCTCCCCCCGAGGAGGTTATTCGCTGGGTGGGAAGATCTTGGGCGAAGGTGCCAGTGGCGCTTATCCAGAAAGCGTTCAAAGTCACCGGCATCTCCAACGCACTGGATGGTTCGGAGGACCATATGATCCTCCGCCATCTCAAGCTGCAGGCCCCTGACGAAGTCGACGTCAACGACGATGTCGGCGCGGCGGGGGCGGATGGCGACAACACCGCTGTCCCGCAGAACGCTGACGAGGATGAAGACGATGCTGCCGACGACGACGATGGTGGTGCAGACGACGACGACGAGCCGTTGCCGGGCCCTGCGGTGCCTGAAGACATTCTGGCCTGCGACCCGTTTGAAGACTTGGCGGAAGAGCCACCAGCGTCAGTCGCTGAACCAGAGCCTGCTGCTGACGCATTCGAGCCACTGCCTCACATGACGCTGGCACAACGCATCTCTGCCATGGAGGAAGATTATGGCGACTCGGTTGCTGAAGATACTGACGACGACCACGAGGATGAAGAGCCAGAGCCTGTAACGTGCGGCAACTACGAGTGGGCGTGGAAGATGCTGTAGGCGTAGAGGGTATTCCGACAGTCTTGTGTAGCCCGCTGAATAAGTAGTACTGGTATGTGGTAGTGCAATAATCTCGTGTTTTAGGTGCTGACTGGTTCCCTAACTAAGTGTGTCATGTACCAGTAGGAAGTTGTTATTGTAGTGCACAATTTTAGGCTTGAATTCATGAAAAAAACCAAGTAGGGGGGTCCAAACCCATCTACAGCCTTTAGGGAGGGTCTTGTTAGTCGATGACCATAATAAAAGACCTACCCGCCCAAAACACCCTATGGGTCTTCAATAAAACCGGTCTTATATCCGGGCGTTTACGGTATATAATATAATATAATTTGACACATGGCCCCTGCAGTACGCCATGGCCCCTGCAGCAAGCCATGGCCCCTGCAGCACGCCATGGCCCCTGCAGCACGTATGTGCACATGAAGGAGCGCACAAGGCTGGGTGAGGCTGCCGGGTACCTGGTGGTTGGGGCAGGCAAGCATTGAGGGGGGTGGACGGTGGTGGGAGAGGAGAGGTGAGATGCCATGTGTGCGGCGGGGCAACCATGGGGGGTGAGATGCCATGTGTGCTGCAGGGCGGCCATGGGAGGTGAGATGCCATGTATGCTGCAGGGCGGCCATGGGAGGTGAGATGCGATGTGTGCTGCAGGGCGGCCATGGGCGCACGAACAAGCAGAAGGGCCAAGCATGGGCACGGAGGAAAGCATGGGCACGGAGGAAAGCATGGGCACAGAGGAAAGCAGCCCATCACCCACTTATTCGAGAACATTTGCAGTGTTGGGTGTGCTGCCCTGGATGATATGATCTTGAGTGGGGCCATCGCCGCAGCTGTCTTGAGTTAAGGGAATTATGACAGCACACTGGGGCAGGCTGGTGGCGCGGCAGCAAGGGATAGAGGAGGCGAGAAGGAGACAGGAGAAGCACGTGGGACATACAAGCGGTGCTAGACGAACATACAAGGCAACGGGGCTGTGCACCAATCGGTGCTAGAGGGACATACTGTGGGTGCTCCAGTGCCGTACCACACTCCAAGCGCTGCATTCCCTACACCAATGCATCTCCATGCTTCGGGGTGTAGTGGGGTCTGTACCCAAGCCTCCCTGTTTCCACCATCCCAGCTTCTGGCTCTTGACCCCCTCAACTCGTTTTTTAGCCCACCTTATTCCACTTGGGAGACAGGAATGCAATAGTGGAAATAAATATAAGAATCTTACCCAAAACACAGCCAGTCGATGTCATGCCATAGCCGGTAGGGCAATCGCAGTAAGGCACGCGAACTGCCGGATTGTTGGTGGCAGGTACGGTTTGACAGGTGGCTCCGGAGGGGCAGGTGATTCTGAGGGGTGCAGTAAGCAAAGGGAGGAGCAAGGCAATGCAGGGAAGCGGTGGCATGAGTATGAGTGGGCCACACACTCGCATTCGAGGATTCAAATGCACAGCATGAAACGGGGGGAGGGTGGTGGGATGACAACACGCGAAGGAACACGTGACACGCTGAATGGCACGCTTACTCCATTTGCAGGAAAGCACTCCAGCCTGGTTCACACAGTTCCCGTCGGGCGCACAGCCCAGCGCCACACACTGGGGAGAATCTGAAGGCATCGAGGGATGATGAGATGAGGGAAGAGAGAGGAGAGAGAGAGGCCTTTGTCAGGGAGAGAGTGAAGCACATGGCAAATGGCACATGGCATACGGCACACGGCACATGGCACATGGCACATGGCACATGGCACATGGCACATAGCAAATGGCACATGGCACATGGCACATGGCACACGGCACATGGCAAATGGCACACAGCACATGGCACATGGCACATGGCACATGGCAAATGGCACATGGCATACGGCACATGGCACACGGCACATGGCACATGGCACATGAACAATGCTGTTGAACAAGTGCAGAGCGGTGAGAGCAGGCACCTAGTGAGTGGAGCAGCAGCCTCCGCCTTGGCCCTCTTCTAGCCTTGCATTGAGAGTTTCGAGCTCTCTGCTGGCAGTCAGCCCGACACAGATGGCATTCCCAACTCAGGCCGACACAGGCTGCTCGACTCACCGACGCAGATGGCATTTCCCGCCGCGTCCTTGCTGCAAGACGCGTTGCCGCCACAATCCCTAGACAGGCACTTGTCTGCAGTGAAAGACATCCAGAACACAGTGGTGGGGGCGAGCAGGCGGGAAAGAAGGGGTTGGGGGGGGAGGGGGGGAGGGGAGGGGACCTAGAGGGAATAAGGAACAAGAGGTGGAAGGGGAAGGACGTAGGTGGTTCTACGCCTACTGAGCTGAGTTGTGAGGTGGATATATGGCAAAGGCGTTCCTTTGGGCAAAGAGGAAGCAATGGGGTGGAGAGAGGAGAAGGAAAGGACGAATACAATTAGAGAGAAGAGAAAGAAAGGGCAATTCAAGGAGAAGAAAAAGTAAAGACATACGAAAGCGAAAGGGAAAGAGGAGAGAAATAAAAGCAAAGAGGGGAGAAAAAAGAAGGGTCCAATCACCTATATCAAACCTTGAACAAAAACAGAAAGGGAAATAGGAAGGGTTACGCGGAAAAGTGCACGATGCGCACACAGATTTGCTTACCGATAAGGGAGCGGCTAGTGCGCAGACGGTTGTTGCGTAAACAGCTAGAGTGCAGATGACTAGTTTGCGAACGACTATTATTCGGACGGCTTTTAAAAGGGCGTCTAGCGTTCCCACAGTGCTGGAGATGGGGGAAGTGCAACAACTAGTGAAGAGCATGTAGCGCAGCGAAGGGAAGAGGTTAGTGTAGGGGAGAAGCAAGTACAATGAGAAGCAAGTGCAGTGAGAAGCAAGTGCAGGGGAAGAGCAAGTGCAGGGGACGAGCAAGTGCAAGGGAACAGCACGTGCAGGGGAAGAGCAAGTGCAGGGGAAGAGCAAGTGCAAGGGAACAGCAAGTGCAGGGGAACAGCAAGTGCAGGAGAAGAGCAAGTGCAGGGGAAGAGCAAGTGCAGGGGAAGAGCAAGTGCAAGGGAACAGCAAGTGCAGGGGAAGAGAAGCAAGTGCAAGGGACGAGAAGCAAGTGGAGTGACGAAACGAGTGTAGAGGAGAAGCAAACATAGGGGTGAGGCATGCAGATGCCTCACAACAGCCAAGCCGAAATGGTGTAGGTGCTAGTGGCTAGGTGTAATTGCTAGGTGTATTCGCTAAGTGTTGCTAGGCGTAGTTGCTAGGCGTACTGAAATAAATGGAAATAAGAGAGAGAGGTAGAGACGAAGTGAGGGTGACAAAAAACAAAAAAATGCTATGAGAATGCGAAGTTGTGCAAGGGGAATGAGGTTGAACTGAAATGTATGGAACAAGAGTCAAAGACAGGTAAGAAAGCGAATACAAACGCAAACAAATGGGCAAGAAAGAGAGGAAGGAGCTGCGCCTAGCTATGGCGACTCACCTGCAGTAACGTCGTACGTGCCTTCCTTCCTCCCTCCCCCCATCACAGCAACTACGCCACGCACACGTACGGCCCCAGCGACATGGCGCCAGCCAGCTACGCGAAAGGCGTCAGCATGCACGGCACAAGCGCGCAATGCGCTAGCACGTGCCATCGCGCAAGGCGCCGGTACGCAGGGCGCCAGCGCGAAACGCGCCAGCATGCAGGGCGCCAGCGCGAAACGCGCCAGCGCTCAGGGCGCTAGCGCGAAATGCACCAACGCGAAGGGCGCCAGCGCGAAACGTGCCAGCGCTCATGGCGCCAGCGCGCAAAATGCGCCAGCGCACAGGGCGCCAGCGCGCGAAACGCGCCAGCGCCCAGGGCACCAGCGCGCGAAACGCGCCAGCGCGCAGGGGGTGCCAGCGCAACGTGCGAAACACGACAGCGCCCACGCGAAATGCGCCAGTGCTCGGAGCGCCAGCGCGAGACGCGCCAACGAGAGCAGCGCCAATGCACCTGCGCGATTAGGGGTGGGCACCAGCAAAATGACCAGCGACAACTAGTCTAGCCCAGCCGCAAGAACTAGGTAGAGCTTAGGACTTGACATGTTGACGGTACGAGTGCAGCAGGACCAAGAACAAGAAACGAATTTTGCAAGACTCACCCCAACAAACCCTAGCAGGGGCGTGTTCTCTCAGCTCCAGAAAGCTAACAAATTGCAGGTCTCACCGTCCCTACCTGACATTTCAAAATCAAAGCATAGAAAGTGTAACATAAACTAACTCCGATATACAAAGCACTATTATACAGAGGATTGGGGTGTTTCTATAGTTTTGATATTTATATTTCATCAATATTTACAATACTTCATATATATCCACTGACCAAATCATGGCTCTGTCAAACATCTTTGTATATGTTGCTGTAGACTAACTAGGGGCATGCCTTAGAGAGTACAACACATTAGGTCAAAACTGCCGTGTACCATTCATTCTAGTTCATTCTGCTACTTTGAGATGGTATCAGAGTAGGTTATGTCCGCCCACCAGATTCTGCCCTCGCCCTAGCCTAGTGCCATGCCGTTCCCTTAGCGCGCCTCGCTGGCCTTAGCGCGCCCCGCTAGTCCCTAACGCCCCGCCGGCCCGTAGCGCCCCGCTGGCCCTTAGCGTCCCGCCCGCCTGCTCTTCATTCCCTGTATGCTAATGCTTCTAGTGTGTCCGGACCTTATTATCCTTTGTTGCCTAGTTTAGTTGTGCCTCCTGTGTGTAGTCCAGACTCCCCTGCTGCGTTAGGCGTAGGACCTTCTGCCTTGTTTAGTCTAAGCTCCATGCTTGCTACTCTGCTTCTTCCGTGACCACACTGCGCTCTTGCCACTTGCCGCGCCTGCCGTTGTCGCGTTTGCTGACCCCTCCTCTGGTCCTGTCGTTGCCCGTAGCTACACTACCCTTCCCTGTCCAGCGGTTCCCTCGGGTTCTCTTACAGGCCTGCACATCCCTTCGTTCTCCAGGAACCTAGTTGGTGTCGGCTGTCTTCAGGACCTCGGCGTCACCAGTACGTTCCCTGGTCATGAGCGGTACGCAGTCTGTACTGAGGCCGCCTCAGGTACCCCCCTTTCGACGTTCCCCCGGGACCCGGTGTCTGGCCTATTTACGCTGGACACTGCTTCCCCCTCAGTGGGCATGTCCTCCCCAGGTCGTGCGTCTACCCAGATCACTGCGGCTTGCTTGTGTCGGTCGCTCACTCACCCGTCGCTTCTGTGGCACCACCGCCTACGTCACCCTGCACTCCCGCGACTGCGTCACATGTCTCAACACGGTCTCATCCTAGGTCTCCCTGCATCGCAACCTGCCCTCCCTCCCTCGCCTGCGCCGCCGTGCACTCCCTGCATCGCGGGCCGGCTACGCCATGCCCCTCATTCCTCCTCGCTTTGCCCTACCACCGCGCCACTCCAGACCCTGCACCTGGATGTCTGGGTCCCAGCCCCCATCCCTGGGCCGCGTCAAGAGCGCAACTTTCTCGTGCTCGTCGACGGCTATACGCGCTACACCACGATGTTTCCCCCGGAGCGGAAGGCCGACGTGCCTAACATTCTTATCCCATGGATCGTAGCTATGCGCCTTCACCGCGGTTTCCCTGTGCTGTGTCTCCACTCCGACCATGGTGGCGAGTCGCCTCTGGTCGGCTTGGACAGTTCTGTTGTGCGGAGGGCATCACCTAGTCGTACACCCTATGGGACTCCCCGCAGCATAATGGGGTCGCTGAGTGACGCATCGGCTTGGTCTTGGAGGTTGCTCGTACCTCCATGATTCATGCCGGTGCACCCCATTTTCTGTAGCCATTCGTCATTCGCTACACCGCTCACCAGCTTAACCTGTGGCAGCACTCCTAGCGGCCGCACCTTTTGCCGACCCTTCTTTGGACCGGGTTCCTAATGACGCGTCCGTGTTCCACGTGTGGGGCTACCTCGCTCACGTCCGTGCCTCGGGCACGGACAAGCTCACTGCCCGCATTGTCCTCTGTTTCTTCCTTGGTTTCCCCCTTGACTCGTCTGACTGGCGCTTGTACCACCCGCCGTCTCATCGCTTCTTTTGCTCCTGTGACGTCTGTCTCCTTTAACCACCGCTTTCCCCACAGAGGTCTCCCGGTTTCCCCTCCCTGTTTCTGGTTCCCATTCCCCCGGTAGCCCTTGCTCCCCTCCCTCCCCCTCCTACTCCGTCTGGTGTGTCTCACGTCACTCCCCTCCCGTCGCTTGTCCCGGTCGAGGAGTCGGCTAACTCTAGTGGCCCCGCGACGCAGTTGTCGCCGCCTGTTTCTCCCCCAGTGTCTCCTCCTCTGCCGTCGCAGCAGCTGCCGCCATCACCACCGCAGCAGCAGCCGTGGGTGGACTCTGGGTGTGTGGGCGTTGAGGAGGGTGCTAGTCCTAGGGTTCCTATCGTGGCTTGTCTCGTCGGTCCTGGGGGTGGCACCGGTGCTGGAGAGGGTTCCCGTTCTGGGGGTGCTGGAGTGGAGCGTTATGGAGGTAGCCATGGTACAGCTCGGGGTTCTGGTTTCGGCAGGAGCCGCAGCAGCAGCCGCGGCTGGTGTCCACCCTTCGCTGGCTTGGCCTTCCCTCCCCAGACCACCCGCCCGCGCCTTCCCCGCCGCCGCCTCCTCTGCCTGTCTACGGCCCTTTGTTTCCTTTGCTGGACTCGTCCCTAGCTCGTTTCCCCCCTCGTTCTCCTCCTGTGACCCCTCCTCTGTCTCCCGACCCGACGCCTCCATCCAACTTCTGGTCTTGCCATCCCTCTCATGCTCGTCTTGTCTCTCCTGTCCAGTGCTCTCACCCCATGTTGCTTCGTTCCCACGCGTCTCGTCCTCCCCTCCTCCCCTCGTCTCCTCCGTCGTTGCTCGTTGTCACTCCGCCTCCTCTGTCTGACTACTTTCGTGCCGCTCGTCCTCTTGTTCCTCGGGTCCTTGCCTCCCTCGTTACCGACCCGTCTGTTCCTGTCTAACGTCTTGACACTCTTGTCGCTGCTGTCGCTGACTTCGCCTCTACCCACCGCCTTGACTACGCCACAGCTCTGGTCTGTGGCCCTGCCTGCCCTCCGTCCGCCGGGGGTGCTCCTGCCCTTGCCAGTGAAGTCCTAGAGGACATGCAGTACGAGCTTTCTTTCCTGTCTAAGGCCGCTCACCACCTTTGCTCCATGCTACTAGTCCCTGAGGGTGACCCAGACGCCCTTGACATCCCGACCCCTCGCACTTACGCTGAGGCGACCTCGGGACCCTGAGCCTCTCAGTGGATAGCTGCCATGGAGCAGGAGATGGCACCTTGGAGATCCACCGGCACCTACGTTGATGCAGTTTCCCCACCTGGGGTGAACGTAGCGATGGGCGGTGGCTCTTCAAGGTGAAGCGCCCCCCTGGAGAGCCCGCCTGTGCTCAAGGCGCACTACGTGGCTAGAGTCTTCAGTCAGCGTGAGGGTGTGGACTTCTTTCAGACCTTCGCCCCGACCCCGAAGATGACTACTCTTCGGGCGCTGCTACATGTAGCAGCACAGCGTGGCTACGAGCTACACTCCATCGACTTCTCCACAACGTTCCTTCAGGGCAGCCTACACGAGCAGGTCTACCTGCACCGTCCACAAGGCTTCACCGGTACCTTCCCTCCTGGGACCCAATGGCTCCTCTGGTGCCCGGTCTACAGCCTGCGACAGGCACCTCGTGAGTGGTGCGACACGCTGCGTGCTATGCTAGCTGACCCGCAATTCTTCCAGTTGTTTGCAGATCCCTCGCTCTTCGTTCTTGCTGGCCAGACCCCATTCTATATCCTTGTCTACGTAGACGACCTGGTCTTTGCTACTACTGACAGAGACACACAGGCCTCCGTGAAGGCTGAGTTGCTCAGGAGATATACCTGCACTGACCTAGGAGAGCTGTGCTGCTATCTTGGCTTGTAGATCCCCTGGGACAGAGCAGCGCGGACCATCACTATTACACAGTCCTACTTGGTGCGCTAGGTCCTTTAGAGGTTTGGTCTTCAGTTCTCTACATAGCGCACACCTCTGCTAGTAGACCACAGGCTCTCTGCTCCAGTTCCTGAGGAGACTGTAGAGCCTAATGGTCCTTACGCAGAGCTGGTGGGTTGCCTCATGTGCCAGATGACTTGCACTCATCCTGATCTCGCATACCCTCTCAGCATCCTGGCGCGCTTTGTGGCCACAGAGAGACACCGACCACAGCACAGGTCAGTAGCTAAGAGGGTTTTGCATTATCTAGCAGGTACATCGGGCATGGGACTTGTGCTAGGAGGATGCAGGCTAGTGGTCCTTACTGGGCACACAGACGCTTCGTGGGCAGACGACGCTGCGACACTCAGGTCCTCGCATGGCTACTGCTTTAGCCTTGGTTCAGGTGCTATCTCATGGAGGTCCACTCGCTCCTCGTCTGTTGCATAGTCTAGCTGTGAGGCTGAGATCTACGCCGGTGCCATGGCGGCACAGGAGCTCCACTGGCTGACGTTCTTGCTTACCGACTTAGGTGAGCGGCCCAGCTTTTCCCCGGTCCTGTACGCTGACAACAGGGCCATGATCTTCCTGTGTTAGGAGCCTCAAGTCGAGGGCAGTGCGAAGCACATCCAGCTACGGTACTTCCTCCTGCGCGAGCTACAGCAGCGCCGCCAGGCCCGCGTAGTACACTTGGCATCAAGTGCCAACACAGCTGATATCTTTACTAAGGTGCTTGTGCCTTAAGATCATCAGCGTCACTGTTTACAGCTTGGTCTAGTTCCTGTAGCTCCTCACTTGCTGGGACCTTGATTGTGTACTTCTCTTATTATATTCTCCTGACTGGCCTTGTGGCTTTTGCTCCGGTGGCTGGACTAGTAGTGCCGCCCTGGCTTCTTGACTGGACTTGTATATATTGCTTCTTGACTGGCCTTGTGGCTGCTGTTCCAGGGGCCGGACTAGTCGTGCCGCCCTGGCTTGCTCTTGTGGAGTTTGTACTCTTGTTGACTGGTCTTCGGACCCTAGTCTCAGAGGTTGGACTAGTAGTGCCGCCCTGAGTTGCTTGACTCTTGCCAGGCATTGCCCCTTGTCTAGTCTAAGGGGTGGGCCAAACATCTTTGTATATGTTGCTGTAGACTAGATAGGGGCATGCCTTAGAGAGTACAACACATTAGGTCAAAACTACCGTGTACCATTCATTCTAGTCCATTCTGCTACTCTGGGAGTCTCTTGCGATTTCACTCAGGGCGTGTCACTAAAGTACGTGCCCTGTTCAACACCTAGTTCAGTTACCACTTTTAGGCATGTAACCATAAGACACGCCCAAATAGGACACGCTGAACTCACACATAAAATTGGCAGACACAAGCGCACGTTTCCAGGTACTTCTGCACGACAAAAAAAAAGACCACGCAAATATCCAGTTCGCTATCCCATATCAACACCACCTCTAGCGAAATTGCCGCGAGAAACTTTGCGGCCTTGCACGTCGCTAGCGAACAACTTTCCCTGCCAAATCCAACACACCCACATGGTGCAAGACATACCACACCAAATTTACTACCGCGGTATGCCGCGACAGCAAAAGCTGGTACTAGTATTACGATAGTGGATTTACCCTCCTTTTGTTACACGCGCCTGTTGCAATGGTTTCCCATGGCGAGACCCCGTTACCCTCCACCATGTCTGTGCTGGTCTGGGTGCTGTCCTTCCGAGCTGTACCCTTAAACGCCTGGCCTGTTCCTAAAACGGGATCAGTTTGAAAATTGATTCACGTTGCATACCGTCAGACGGCTCTACGTGTCCAAAACGGGTTGACGATTTTTGGGGACACGCCCTCACATTTGTTCTAGTAGACATCCCAAATCAACAGTAGGGACAAAATAAGGACGCATTCCCATGTGTGCATCTTAGATACATTCGCAACCCACGCGACAATTTATGTCGAGCCTTGTTGTTTATGCTAACCCTCTGAAAAAATTCAGCATATATGAACTCTTCAAGTTCCAATTACCATATTCCCCCGTATAAAACACCCGTTGGAATTAAGCTCCCCCGGGTAGCTTGAGCGGGTATGGGTGTTTATTTTTCTGGATATACACAACACCCTACCCTCGGATGTGGAAACATGTGAACACCTCCCTGCCGCCTAGAATCTTATTGTTTTTTTCAAGAAACACAAGAATTTGCGATGTGAAGATGTGTGCTGTGTTAAATTATATAAGTTATCATATAAGCTTAGGCTTGGTAGATGTTACTGAACATCATTGTAAAGGGTACAACACCCCTCCTTGTATCCCCCTCTCTTCTTTCCTAGTTCTCTTTTCTCTCGTCAAACTTCACGCCTACCTCCTAGATCTAGATCTCACGCCATATTCATGGCTTCACCTATTCCTACCTAGCCTATCTTCTCGACATGCTGCCCTTATTTTTCCTTCTCCTGCTGTGCCAACGGTATCAACATCAGCGGGAGTGGGGAAAACGAGCTAGTTGCCACTGTGCCGCGGGTATTCAGGTATGTTGGAAATACCTCGAAGACTTGAGCGTTTCTGAAGTGTAACACTACACTCGAGGAAAGTCATATCAGGTACGCGAGTCAACGGAGGTTACACGAGGAGGTTGAACGAAAGAACACGAAAGGACGAAGGGACTCGAAGGATCGCAACCGGAGGTTGCGATTGACCGTTGCGACTGCAAGGATGGTAACCAAACAGCAATCGAGTCGCTGTGCGACTCGATAACTGTTTCTTCAACTGTATCCTACAACCAGGGCTGACGTTTCAAAGAAAGGCACTCTGATTTTACGCCCAAAAAAAATTCCGCAAGTCTGAAGGACCATTTTCCAAATTTTGCCTACTCTGAAATCTCAGTATCCAAAAGTTGACTAGTCTGAAATACCCAGGGTTCAAAATGTCGAATCAGAGTCGACGCGTCTAAGTTGACGGAAAAAAAGGGCCGTAAATGATTACGTAGATTGACGGAGTCTGTACACACACACGTGGCCCCTTATCTAATGTGGCTCTGGGTGGGAACCCGACACCTGTTCAATCCCCCAAGTTCAAGTTCCCCCACAAAGTTCTCCACTTCCGAGTGCGCAAGTATGATGACGTGCAAAACTTGTTGGGGGCTGGTTCATTTCCCCCATAAAATTTCATAAATTTGTGGGATATTTACGCAAATATTCCAAAGCACTCGCGTTCTGCAAATGCCGAGGCCGAGCTTGTTGTGACGTGTCGCAAAGCCGACATTGTGAAGGCGTGTTCTTAGTAAGAACTTACGCGACACGTTGTCGGGCAACTTCGCTTCATTCAAGATTTTGCTTGTCAGATTCGCCAGTCAATTACGAATTGACACGATTTAGCGTATTCCTTATGTCACGTAGACACACGCCCTGAAGCACGTCGAATCGAAAGTCTGTCTACAAGCTGTCCTTGCAAATGTGTGATTGGTTGTCGAGGGACTTGTGTCAGCCCCTGAGAGAACTTCGAAAAGAAAAAATAAAGGCGAAAGGGCTGTGGAAAGAATGTCCCTAAAAATGGAAGACCTAGCCGATTTTCGTGGGTAGGTGGGGGTGTGAGAGGGGTGCCTCTAGAGCAGGACTTCAACAAATTTTATGGGTTGCTAGGTGTGCGGGGGAACTGTCTCTGGCCGAAATTTATAGGTTGCTGGGTGTGTGAGAGGAGGACTTGACTCTGGTGGCTGGGAACTTAGTCGAATTTTTTGGGTTCAGGGCAGGTAGGTGCAGTATGTCAGTCTTAGTCACATAGTCAGTCTTTTGTGGGTGTTGGGGGTATGAGAGGGGTGTCTCTAGAACAGGACTTCAACAATTTTTACGCGCTGCTGGTTGTGCTGGGGGGAGCTGTCTCTGGCTGCTAGGACTTAGCCAGATTATATAGGTTGCGGGGCGGGGGTGTGTGAAAGGACTTGACTCTGGCCGTTGGGGATTTGGACGAAAAAAATTTGGGTGAGGGCAGGTAGGTATGTCTGTCTCAGGCATGTTCAGAGAGAGAGAGAGAGAGAGAGAGAGAGAGAGAAGAGAGAGAAGAGGAGAGAGAGAGAGAGAGAGAGAGAGAAGAGAGAGAGAGGAGAGATGGAGAGAGAGAGAAACAGAGAAGAGGGAGAAGAAGAGAGAGAAGAGAGAGAAGAGAGAGAGAGAGAGAGAGGAGAGAGAGAGAGAGAAGAGAGAGAGGAGAGAGAGAGAGAGGGAGAGAGAAGAGAGGAAGAAAGAGAGGTATATAGAGAGAGAAGTGAGGTAGAGAGAGAGAGAGGAGAGAGAGAGAGGAGAGAGAGAGAGAGAGAGAGAGAGAGAGAGAGAGAGAGAGAGAGAGAAGAGATCTAGAACGAGGAGAAAGAGAGGTATATAGAGAGAGCAAGTGAGGTAGAGAGAGAGAGAGAGGAGAGAGAGAGAGGAGAGAGAGAGAGAGAGAGAGAGAGAGAGAGGAGAGAGAGAGAGAGAGAGAGAGGAGAGAGAGAGAGGAGAGAGAGAGGAGAGAGAGAGAGAGAGAGAGAGAGAGAGAGAGAGAGAGAGAGAGAATTAGAGATCAAGAAAGAGATAGAAAGAGAGGTATAGAGAGAGTACCGGACTGGTGGGAGTACCAAATGTTCGGACACCACTGGACGCTCCCTCCCAGGCAGCCAGGCAATTTTCCCCGGAGGAACTGGCCAGCGATGCCTCACGATTTGCCCAAATAGCCAGCTGGGATATCGCGGTGCTGTGCGACAGTCGCCAGCCCCCTCTTTCAAGGCGACTACCCGCCCCTATTCGTCAGCTGTTCGCGCTGGCCCTGCTGACGCCCCTCCTTTTCCTCGCGAAAAATCCAACTTCCATCGGGGGCTGGCAGTTGTTACTATTTCTCTCCCGCCTAACTCTTCGCATGTCCTCGCCCAAACGACCGGACTGGACAGCGATGGAATATCGTTGCAGCAGTTCCTCGCGGGCCAGTGGGACGCCCTCTACCAGTCAGCTGCAGCAGCTGTCGCACTGCCTGCACCCCCTCGCCATGTTCGTGACGACCTCGGGAAAATCTCCCAAGCTGAGGGGCTGGTGCGACGAGGCAGTCTTCGCCGTGCCGTGCTGGCACTCCAGTCGACCCCAGTCAGCGAGTCAACCCCGGAGGTCCTTGACTTGCTGAAGTTCAAACACCCGCGGCCGTTGACGGAGGACCTCACGTGGCCCTCCCTGGACGACGTCAACCCACTCGCGCTCGACTTCGCCGATTTCATTCGCCTACTTTCGCGAAGCGAAAATGGGGTGGGAGCCGGCCCTTCGGGGATGACATTCGAACACCTGCGTGACGCCTCGCTCACCAGTCCACACGTCGCTAAGCTCCTGCACGAAATCGTGCTGCTCCTCCTTGCTAGTAACCTGCCCTAGGAGGTCAGCCGGCTGCTTACAGCATCACGCCTCCTAGCCCTTCGCAAGCCTGATGGTGGCTCACGCCCCATAGCTATAGGCGAATGTCTCCATCGCCTCGCCGCAAAATCCGCCCTCATCTTGACCACCCAGCACGCACAAGAATTTTTTCTGCCCCTTCAGTACGGCGTCGCAATTCGGAGCGGCAGGGAAGCGATCATCCACGCCACTCGGGCTTTCACCTCCGCAAATCCGGCGACCTTGGTCGTCCAAGTGGACCTCACAAACGCGTTTAATAGCGTTGAGCGAGGGGCGATCATCACCGCCATCGGCGCCTCACTCCTGCGACCGTTGTTACCATTTATCCAATTTTCGTATGGCACCCCCTCGCTTCTATACCTCAACGACGGGTTCGCCAGCCCCCCACTCCAGAGCGCACGGGGCGTCCGCCAAGGGGACCCAATGGGCCCCTTGCTCTTTGCGGCGGCCATCCACCCCGCGCTTCAATCTACGGCTACCACCCACCCCGACGTCCTCTGCCTCGCCTACGCGGATGACGTGACGTTCGTCGGCGAGCCGGCCGCCTGCACAGCGGCCTTCCACCACTTCACGGGCGCCGTGGGGGCCATCGGCCTTACGCACAACCCCTCAAAGTGTGGGGCGTGGTCCTCCTCACCTCCCCCATTCGACTCCATTCCCCCGGACGTTCCTTTCCACAGCGAGGGGCTACAAGTGCTGGGGAGCTTTGTTGGGACAACTGAGGGCTCAGCTAGTTTCCTCCATTCCCAGCTAGCCTCGCTGGCCGAGCCACTCCCCACCATCGCCTCCATGGACCCCCAATCGGCATCTCTCCTCCTTACGCGATGCATCTCGCGGCGGGTCAGCTACCTGATCCGCACCACGCCCCTGGATCTCCTCCCACAAACCGAGTGGTCGGAGTGGGGACGGGGGCTATTCCACACCCTCCTCCGCGCGCGCAACCTCCAACCCCCTCGAGGGGAAGCCGAACGCACGCGAACTTGGGCCCAGGCCTAACTTCCGCCCTCGCTCAACGGGCTGGGCCTCACCGACCCCGCCATTGAAGGCCCCGCAGCCTTCCTAACTAGCGTCACCCAGGCGCAGCACCTCCTCACCGCCATGCCCGCAGCAAACGAGGGGCCCCTGGCATCCGCACTGCGCCCCCTCACCCCCCCCCTTCTCTAGCCCCTACCATCTCCATAACTGGCTGGCAGGGTGTGAGGCGGCCCTGCCGACCCGTGCTCTAGAGCTCTTGCGGTCCGAACGCCAGGAACCATCTGGAATCCCACTCCAGCACCGGCTCTCTCTTGAGGTCCAAGCCGCCCGATATGCGGACCAGGTGGCAGCGTCCCGCGGGATGGAACTGAACCCTTGCTCCGGCCACACCCAGCGCCTATTCTCCCTGGCAGGTTACTGGGCAGGGGAGTTGAATTCATGCCATCCCCATCTTCCCCTCTCTCCGCCTCGGACCACCGCACTTTGCTATCGCCCTCGCCTTCCGTCTCGGCCTCCCCTTCCCAGCCCCCCGCAACTGCAACTGCGCAGACGAGACCGAGATCCTTGACCCCCACCTGCCCAACCACCTCTTCCGCTGCGGCACGGGGCATGGCCGGACAGACACCCACAATGCACTTCGCGACGAATGCATCCGTATGGCGCGGGATGCCGGGTTCATCGTCACCAAGGAGACCACTATCTACAGTCCGGTGGACGGTCATGAGGCCGACTTAGCCATGCGCGACAGGGACTCTGGTGCCGTCTGGATCTGTGACGTCACTGTCACGGATCCCATCAGCACCTGGGACCCGCACGCACGAAAAGGGCGGGGATATATGGCCCGGGAGCAGGCCGACAAGAAGATCGACCACTACCGCAACCGCGCACCTTAGGTCGGTTTCTTCCCCTTGGCCGTGGAGACCTATGGCTGCCCCTGCGCCGAGGTTCCCAGCTTTTGAAGCTCCTGGCGGATACAGGGGCAAGGCGGCTTTTCAACGCGGACCCGAGCTCCTACCAGGCGGCGAAGCTTCTGCATTAGTCCCGCCAGCGCTAGTCCGTCACGCTCCAGCGGACACAGGCCCTGGCCTTCCTTGGGAAGGTCAACGAGGCTGCCCCGGCGGAGTACCCCCCCGTGGGTACCCCGGATGCCATTATGGCCCTCGGGGACTGTTTTGCCATAGCAGAGCCCCTTGGGGAGCATCAGTAGTCCGGCCGCCCACCCCCAGTATGCACGTACCTTTGATAGGCTCTGATGTTTGCCCACATGCCTAGTATGTACAACGTTTCAAATCAATACAAAGGACCGCTTGAAAGAGAGAGAGAGAGAGAGAGAGAGAGAGAGAGAGAGAGAGAGAGAGAGAGAGAGAGAGAGAGAGAGAGAGAGAGAGAGAGAGAGAGAGAGAGAGAGAGAGAGAGAGAGAAGGGAGAGAGAGACAAAAACATAAATCACGAAGGATGTAGAAAGAGAGGTATATATAGAGAGAGCAAGAGAGGTAGAGAGAGAGAGAGAGAGAGAGAGAGAGAGAGAGAGAGAGAGAGAGAGAGAGAGAGAGAGAGAGAGAGAGAGAGAGAGAGAGAGAGAGAAACAGAGAGAGAGAGAGATGGGGAGGGGGGAGGGGGCAAAATGTAAGAGGTAGTGAGAGAGCGAGAGAGAGTCCCCGCCAATCCCCTCATCAATCCCGTCGTCCCCCGCTGTCAATGCCGTCGTCGCCAATCCCTCGTCAATCCCGTCGCCAATCCCGTCGCCATTCCCTCGTCAATCCCGTCACCATCCCCCCCGTCAAGTCCGTCGCCATTCCCCCCATCAATCCCGTTGCCATTCCCCCATCAATCACGAGATTGATACCCCTTACTAAAAGAGACGGAAAACAAATTTAAAAATAGATAAGGGAACACCAAGAACGACTTACGTTGGGTAGGAAACTAGGTGGCGAGGTGGCGTGGCTGAAACTTCAACGTGAGAAGGGAGGCTGGGGACGAGGCAAGAAAAAAACGAAACCCTAGGGAGTATTCTGATTTGTCACAAATAAATTGAAAATAATATTTTAGTTCTGCTGAATTGATATCTTAGGATAGCATAAAGGGTAGCTCAATGATGACCTCGGTTCGATACCTGGCACCTTTTGCATTTCTCGATTTCCGAAAACCTGGAAAAAAAAAGTGTTGCGCTATTAAAACATCAGATGTACAGTGATGACAAACAATGATGTATATTACGAAATATAATAAGACTGATGCACAATTGTAAAAAAATATCACATCAAATGATAAGAGTCATAATCTCGATGTTAAATGCAAAATAACATTAATAAAATTGCCAAACCGGCAAAGATAGCTCCGCAACCCTAAGACGATTTAGTCGACACTTGTTTGCCTTAAATTACACCCATCCCAAAAATTTCATGCATTTTTATTAACACCATAGGGTGCTTTATACGGGGGAATACGGTATGTTTCAAGCAATACATTTCTGTTCAATTTCATGGTCTGCATCTGGTGTTTGTATCTCTGTTTAGAACAACCTTCCTACTGCTGTTGCTGCCATCCCCCTAACGCCCATATGGACCACCAGGCGCAAGTTTCTGCATGAACACAGGCATCGGCGGCACCCGTCTGCATCTGTGCGGCTACCAAGCCCTCTTGGGGTGTGCCACATTCACTCTTCCCACCATGTGGCCCCCATCATTCCCACCATGTGGCCCCCATCATTCCCATCGTGTGGCCCCCATCATTTCCACTCCCATTCCCACTGCCGCTCCCACTGCGACTGCTGCTGCTGGTACTGTTACTCCTGACGGCCATGTGGCACAAAATTCTGCATGAACACAGGTAATTTATGCGGCTGTGTCCGCGTGCGAGTGTTTGCATCTATCACAACAACCTTCCTACTGCTGCCACTCCTAACGGCCATGTGAGGCAAGTCGTTGCATGAACGCAGGTAACTGAGGCAGCTGTGTCTGCGTGTGCGTGGCCACCAAGCCTCCCTGGGTGTGCGCCTGCGCATTCAATCGTTCCACCATGTTTCCCCCATCACTCCCACTCCTGCCCATGCTCCTGCCTCTGCTGCAGCTGCTGCTGCGGCTGCTGCTACTGCTGCTGGTGCTGCCGCTACTGCTACCGCTGCCACTGCTGCTGCTGCTACTGCTGCAGCTAATGCTACTGCTGCTGCTGCCGCCACTGCCGCCGCCCCTGCTGCTGCTGCTGCTGCCACTGCTACCGCCCATGTTGTGCAAGTCGCTGCATGAACGCAGGTAACTGAGGCGGCTGTGTCTGCGTGTGCGTGGCCACTAACCCCCCCTGGGGGTGCGCCTGAGCATTCATTCTCTCCACCATGTGCCCCCCGTCACTCTCACTCCTGCCGCTGCTGCTTCCCCTGCCCCCCCCTGTGAGCCTCCTCACAGCATCTTGAAAGAGAGCAGTTAGTTTCCCTTTGCCCTTCGCCACCCCCCTCCCTGGAGCCTCCCTTGCCTCCTCCCCTTCCTGCATGCTCCTGCCTCCCCTTACTGCTGTTCCCGTAGCTGCTGGTGCTGCTGCTGCTCCTCCTGCTGCTGCTCCTCCTGCTGCTGTTGTTGCTGCTGCTGTTGTTTGACTAGCTGCTGCTGCGGCTGAAGATCCAGCAGCATAAGAGATGGGTGGTAGAGCGGCAGTGTGAGATGGACCGGGGTGAGGGGCCTGAGAGTGAGGGGCCTGAGAGTGAGGGGCCTGAGAGTGAGTGGGGTGAGTGTGAGTGGGTTGAGAGTGAGTGGGGAGAGAGTGAGTGGGGTGAGAGTGCATGGGGAGAGAGTGGGTGGGGTGAGAGTGTGTGGGGAGAGAGTGGTTGGGGTGAGAGTGCGTGGGGAGAGAGCGAGTGAGTTGAGAGTGAGTGGGGTGAGTGTGAGTGGGTTGAGAGTAAGTGTATTGAGTGTGAGTGTGCCCATTCCCATGCCCATGCCCATGCCCATGCCCATGCCCATGCCCATGCCCATGTGCATGTGCCTCTGGAGCTTGAGTCATGGCCCTATGACTTGTTCCCATGGCTTCTCTGCTATCAACACCAGGGCTTGCAATACTGGGAGGGAAAGCACCAGTAGCACCAGCACCACCACCAGCAGCACCAGCACTGGCAGCACCAACAACACCAGCAGCACCAACACCACCAGCCGCACCAACAACACCGGCAGCACCGTCACGAGTAACAGAGGCGACTGCAGGAGCCAAACGAGACGGGGAAGATGGGGAAAGAGCAGTGCGAGCAGGAGAAGGAGGTGCTGCAGCAGCCGCAGGAGGGGCAGCAGCAAGAGGCACAGGGTGCACCCTGCTTGCTACAGCGATGACAGCTGCTGCTGTGACTGCTGCCACGGCTGCTGGTGACACTCCGGCAGATGCTGCTGCTTCTGCCGCGGCACTTGTGCTTCGCTCTCTGCCAACAGCAGAAGCGGTTGAGGCAGTAGCAGCACCAGCACCAGCAGCAGCACTACCAGCAACAGGAGCACCAGCAGCACCAGCAACACCAACAACACCAGAACCAGAACCAGCACCAGCACCAGCACCAGCACCAGCACCAGTTCCAGCACCAGCACCAGCACCAGCACCAGCACCAGCACCAGCACCAGCACCAGCACCAGCACCAGCACCAGCACCAGCAGCAGCAGCAGCACCAGCAGCAGCACCAGCAGCAGCACCAGCAGCAGCACCAGCAGCAGCACCAGCAGCAGCACCAGCAGCACCAGCAGCAACCCCAGTTCCTCCCCCCTCCCCCTGCTCCCCCTGTGCATTCGCTGCCGACTCCTCATCACTGATCTCTATCTCTGGCCGTGCCTCATGCAACATGTCCAGCGCTGCCCGGGTCACCAGCGGGCAGCGTCGAAGCTTCAACGTGGCGAGGCTCGGGCAGCCCGTGGCGAGGAAAAGGACGGCTGCGTCAGTGATGTTGGGGCAGGCGAGCAGGCAGAGGCGGCGCAGCTTGCGGCACGACGTGGCAATGCAGGACGCCTCGTCGTCGCCTATGGAGCGCATGTAGCAGAGAGTGAGGCGGTCGAGATTGGGGCAGCCGGATGCGAGTTGTTGCAGAGAGGCGAGGGTGCAGGAGCCCCCCACTATGACCAGGTCCTGTTGGGGATGACAGGGGGGGGAAGGGGGTTGCAGTTGCCTTGAGAGGTAAGTGAGGTTGTTTGGTTGCTTGCCCAGGCAGCCATCCACCAATGTGGCACCTAGTGCAGGTGATGACACCAGCACCCAGTGCAGGTGATGACACCAGCACCCAGTACAGGTGACGACACCAAGCACCCAGTGCAGGTGACGACACCAGCACCCAGTGCCGATTACGACACCCAGCACCCAGAGCAGGTGATGACACCCAGCACTCAGTGCAGGTGACGACACCCAGCACCCAGTGCAGGTGACGACACCCAGCAACCAGTGCAGGTGACAGCACCCAGCACCCAGTGCAGGTGACGATAGCCAGCACCCAGTGCAGGTGACGACACCCAGCACCCAGTGCAGGTGACGACACCCAGCACCCAGTGCAGGTGACGACACCCAGCAACCAGTGCAGGTGACAGCACCCAGCACCCAGTGCAGGTGACGACACCCAGCAACCAGTGCAGGTGACGACACCCAGCAACCAGTGCAGGTGACGACACCCAGCAACCAGTGCAGGTGACAGCACCCAGCACCCAGTGCAGGTGACGATAGCCAGCACCCAGTGCAGGTGACGACACCCAGCACCCAGTGCAGGTGACGACACCCAGCACCCAGTGCAGGTGACGACACCCAGCAACCAGTGCAGGTGACGACACCCAGCACCCAGTGCAGGTGACGACACCCAGCAACCAGTGCAGGTGACAGCACCCAGCACCCAGTGCAGGTGACGATAGCCAGCACCCAGTGCAGGTCACGATACCCAGCACCCAGTGCAGTTGACGATACCCAGCACACAGTGCGGGTGACGATACCCAGCACCCAGTGCGGGTGACGACACCCAGCAGGCACAGCAGCTGGCATCTCACCTGAAGCGGACTGCAATGCTTGGCGATGGCTGATAACCCAGCATCTCCAATGTGCCCTTACGACAAGCCCACTGATGTGCACCCCCCGCAGCCAGGGGCATCCACCAGCCACAGCACCACCAGCATGTCCCCATGCTTGTTGCAGTGTTACAGTCGACATGTTACCTGCAGCTGACTGCAGTGCTTGGCGATGGCAGTCAATCCAGCATCCCCAATGTGCCCCGAGGACCACCCGTCGATGTGAACCCACCGCAGCTGGGGGCACCCAGCAGCCACAGCAGCCATGCCAGCGTCGGTGCAGTGCGGCGAATGCACGATGCCCATGAGCTCGAGACCGGGGCACTGGGCCAAAGCATGGAGGGAGCGATCTGAAAGAAGGGTCTTCTCCACCAATAACTGAAAGGAGACATGGAGAGGTGGAGGTGGGGGGGTTGGGGAGGTAGGAAAGCAGGGGAGAGAGGTGGGTCAGTTGCAGCACAGCTGCGGGCAACACCCAGCAGCCGAAGGCAACCACAGTAAGCGCAGCAGGCATGCGGGCATCAGTGCAGTGCGGCGGATGCACGATGCCCATCAGCTGGAGATGGGGGCACTGGGCGAGGGCGTGCAGGAGCGGCCCGAGAGGAGGGTATTCTCCAAGGTGCAAAAATACAGTGATCGTATTTTCCGGCCATTTTATGAAAAAACGCCGTTTTTTTGTTTGAACTTCGGGTTTTTTTTTTTTTTTTTTTTTGGATTTTTTTTTTTTTTTTTTTTTGCGGATCCACACACATTACAGATCCGCGCATCTCGGCAGGTGAAATGCGCAGATCTAACATTTCGCCCACCGATGCGCGAGACCCATGCAATTTGGCAGGCGAAGTGCGAGGTCCGCACATTTCTGGAGGCGAAATGCCAGATCCGCGCATTTCACAAGCCGAAACGCGAAATCCGCGCACTTCGACGGTCAAAATGCCAGATCCGCGCTTTTCGGCCATATATTCCAGGCTGGTAAAAAAAAAGGCCGTTTTTTTTGCACCACCCCCATTTTGGCGCTTCTGACCGTTTTTATTGTATTAAACGGCTGAAAATCTTCGGTACTGTACCATGCGGTCAAATTATGAAAAAAAACGCTGTTTTTTTGCACCTTGGTATCCTCAACAAGCAGCTGTGGGAAAGAGGGAGGGAGGAGGGAGAGCGGAGAGGGGAGAGCGGAGAGGGGGAGCGGAGAGGGGAGAGCGGAGAGGGGAGAGTGGAGAGGGGAGAGGGGAGAGCGGAACGGGGAGAGGGGAGAGCAGAGCGGGGAGAGGGAGGGTGGTACGGAACTGGGAAAGAGAATGGAGAGAACGGCCCAAGAGGAGAGTCTTTTCAACCAGCAGCTGTTGAAAGAGAAGCTAGGAGAGGGGCGGATTGGGAAGATAAGGAGGTAGAGGAGGGACATAGAAAAGGCATGCTGGAGGTCAAGGGAGGAAGACCAGCCGCTCTACTACACATACATACCAGTGATATAATCCACGCACCTCAATTCTTTTGTATTTGCCGCTGTATTGACGGGTAAGGTGTGGAGCACGAGAAGGCTGCTGAATTGTGACACCACCCGGCTCACCACACTGATCTCCTCACCACCCATTCCTCCGTTCCCACCTGTTTCAAGACAGCCGCTTTGTTTTTAGCCACAAGCCACCCTACACAGCCACGTCCCAATTCCCTAAAGCTTACCCTTTTCACCATCCATACCTCACTCCTCACCTGTTTTCGCACCTCTGATTTGTTCCTCGCCGCCAGCCGTCCCTCCATAGCCACGTCCCGTCCCAGCTCCCCGTGTCCCCCCCAGAATGAGCGTCCCCAGCGCCCCCCCACATGCCACCATCGCTGCTACCTCCTGCCTCACCTGTTTCAGAACTGCCGTTTTGTTCCTCGCCACCAGCCCCTCTATAGCCGCGTCCCAATTGCCCGTGTTCCTCCCCAGAATGAGCGTCCCCAGTGTCCCCCCACACGCCTCCATGACTGGCTGCCACATGGCGGCCTGCCGTTGGTCCTTGAGGCACAGGCGGCGCAGAGCGAGGGTGGTTTGGGACCCAGGGGGGAGCAGGGGGTCGGTGGATGGCGGGGGCATGGGGAGGGGCTGACCCGCGTTGGCACTGGAAGGGGGGGAGAGAGGCGGGATGAGGGAGTGGGGGAGGGAAGGTTTTGAAGGCCTGCCATTAGCCCTCAAGGCAAAGGGGGCGAAGAGAGAGGGTGCCTTACGGATAGGCCTGTAAATGAAGTCTTTGATATTCGGGCACCATTCGATATTCGGGCACCATTCGATATTCGGGCACCATTCGATATTCGGACACCATTCGATATTCCGGCACCATTCGATCTTCCAGCGAATACCTCGATATTTGGCGAATACAACTAGCTCTTGCTATTGGTCATTATTCGCGCTGCAGATATTCGGTTTCGTCAAATATTCGACAACCGGATATTCCGCACTATTTGGCGCTATTCGGCACTACTTGGCAACATGCAGTGGGGGAAGGGGGCACACGGTGGAGGAAGGGGGCATGCGGTGGGCAAAGGGGGCATGCCGTGGGGGAAGGGGGCATGCGGTGGGGAAAGGGGGCATGCGGTGGGGGAAGGGGGCATGCGGTGGGCGAAGGGGGCATGTGATGGGCGAAGGGGGCATGCGATGGAGGAAGGGGGCATGCAGTGGGCGAAGGGGGCATGCCGTGGACGAAGGGGGCATGCGGTGGGGGAAGGGGGCATGCGGTGGGGGAAGGGGGCATGCGGTGGGCGAAGCGGGCATGCCGTGGGGGAAGGGGGCATGCAGTGGGCGAAGGGGGCATGCGGTGGGGGAAGGGGGCATGCGGTGGGCGAAGGGGGCATGCGGTGGGCGAAGAGGGCATGTGGTGGGGAAAGGGGGAATGCGGTGGGGGAAGGGGGCATGCGGTGGGCGAAGGGGGCATGCGGTGGGCGAAGGGGGCATGCAGTGGGGGAAGGGGGTATGCGGTGGAGGAAAGGGGCATGCGGTGGGCGAAGGGGGCATGCCGTAGGCGAAGGGGGCATGTGGTGGGGGAAGGGGGCAAGCGGTGGGGAAAGGGGGCATGCGGTGGGCGAAGGGGCATGCGGTGGGCGAAGAGGGCATGTGGTGGGGAAAGGGGGCATGCGGTGGGGGAAGGGGGCATGCGGTGGGCGAAGGGGGCATGCCGTGGGGGAAGGGGGCATGCGGTGGGCGAAGGGGGCATGCGGTGGGCGAAAGGGGAATGCGGTGGGCGAAGGGGGCATGCGGTGGAGGAAGGGGGCATGCGGTGGGCGAAGGGGGCATACCGTGGGCGAAGGGGCATGCGGTGGGGGAAGGGGTAAGCGGTGGGGAAAGGGGGCATGCGGTGGGCGAAGGGGGCATGCGGTGGGGGAAGGGGGCATGCGGTGGGGGAAGGGGGCATGCGGTGGGGGAAGGGGGCATGCGGTGGGGGAAGGGGGCATGCGGTGGGGGAAGGGGGCATGCGGTGGGCGAAGGGGGCATGCGATGGGCGAAGGGGGCATGCAGTGGGGGAAGGGGGCATGCGGTGGGGGAAGGGGGCATGCGATGGGCGAAGGGGGCATGCGGTGGAGAAAAGGGGCAAGCGGTGGGCGAAGGGGGCATGCCGTGGGCGAAGGGGGCATGTGGTGGGGGAAGGGGGCATGCGGTGGGCGAAGGGGGCATGCGGTGGGGGAAGGGGGCATGCGGTGGGAGAAGGGGGCATGCGGTGGGCGAAGGGGGCATGCGATGGGCGAAGGGGGGCATGCGGTGGGCGAAAGGGGCATGCAGTGGGCGAAGGGGGCATGCGGTGGAGGAAGGGGGCATGCGCTGGGGGAAGGGGGCATGCCGTGGGGAAGGGGGCATGCGGTGGGGAAAGGGGGCATGCGGTGGGTGAAGGGGGCATGCGGTGGGTGAAGGGGCATGCGGTGGGGGAAGGGGGCATGCGGTGGGCGAAGGGGGCATGCGATGGGCGAAGGGGGCATGCGGTGGGCGAAAGGGGCATGCGGTGGGCGAAGGGGGCATGCGGTGGAGGAAGGGGCATGCTGTGGGCGAAGGGGGCATGCGGTGGGGAAGGGGGCATGCGGTGGGCGAAGGGGGGCATGCGGTGGGTGAAGGGGGCATGCGGTGGGGGAAGGGGGCATGCGGTGGGCGAAGGGGGTATGCGGTGGGCGAAAGGGGCATGCGGTGGGCGAAGGGGGCATGCGGTGGAGGAAGGGGGCATGCGGTGGGCGAAGGGGGCATACCGTGGGCGAAGGGGGCATGCGGTGGGGGAAGGGGGCATGCGGTGGACGAAGGGGGTATGCGGTGGGCGAAGGGGCATGCGGTGGGCGAAGGGGGCATGCGGTGGAGGAAGGGGGCATGCGGTGGGCGAAGGGGGCATGCGTGGGGAAGGGGGCATGCGTGGGGGAAGGGGGCATGCGGTGGGGAAAGGGGGCATGTGGTGGGCGAAGGGGGCATGCGGTGGGGGAAGGGGGGCATGCGGTGGGGGAAGGGGGCATGCGGTGGGGGAAGGGGGCATGCCATGGGGAAGGGGGCATGCGGTGGGAGAAGGGGGCATGCGGTGGGCGAAGGGGGCTGCGGTGGGGAAGGGGGCATGCGGTGGGGGAAGGGGGCATGCGTGGGGAAAGGGGGCATGCGGTGGGCGAAGGGGGCATGCGATGGGCGAAGGGGGCATGCGATGGAGGAAGGGGGCATGCAGTGGGCGAAGGGGGCATGCCGTGGAGGAAGGGGGCATGCGGTGGGGAAGGGGGCATGCGGTGGGGAAGCGGGCATGCGGTGGGCGAAGAGGGCATGCCGTGGGGGCAGGGGGCATGCGGTGGGGAAAGGGGGCATGCGGTGGGGAAGTGGGCATGCGGTGGGCGAAGGGGGCATGCCGTGGGGGAAGGGGGCATGCGGTGGGCGAATGGGGCATGCGGTGGGCGAAGGGGGCATGCGATGGGCGAAGGGGGCATGCGATGGAGGAAGGGGGCATGCAGTGGGCGAAGGGGGCATGCGTGGAGGGAAGGGGGCATGCGGTGGCCGAAGGGGGCACGCGGTGGGGGAAGGGGGCATGCGGTGGGCGAAGGGGGCATGCCGTGGGGAAGGGGCATGCAGTGGGCGAAGGGGCATGCGGTGGGGGAAGGGGGCATGCGGTGGGGAAGGGGGCATGCGGTGGGCGAAGGGGGCATGCGATGGCGAAGGGGGCATGCAGTGGGGAAGGGGGCATGCGGTGGGGGAAGGGGGCATGCGATGGGCGAAGGGGGCATGCGGTGGGCGAAGGGGGCATGCGATGGGCGAAGGGGGCATGCGATGGAGGAAGGTGGCATGCAGTGGGCGAAGGGGGCATGCCGTGGAGTGGAGGAAGGGGGCATGCGGTGGGGGAAGGGGGCATGCGGTGGGCGAAGGGGGCATGCCGTGGGGGAAGGGGGCATGCAGTGGGCGAAGGGGGCATGCGGTGGGGAAGGGGCATGCGGTGGGCGAAGGGGGCATGCGGTGGCGAAGGCATGTGGTGGGGAAGGGGGCATGCGGTGGGGAAGGGGCATGCGGTGGGCGAAGGGCATGCGGTGGGCGAAGGGGGCATGCGGTGGGGAAGGGGGCATGCGGTGGGGAAGGGGGCATGCGTGGGGAAGGGGCATGCGGTGGGGAAGGGGGCATGCGGTGGGCGAAGGGGCATGGTGGGGAAGGGGCATGCGGTGGGCGAAGGGGGCATGCGTGGGCGAAGGGGCATGCGGTGGGCGAAAGGGGCATGCGGTGGGCGAAGGGGGCATGCGGTGGGAAGGGGCATGCGGTGGGCGAAGGGGGCATGCGTGGGGAAGGGGCATGCGGTGGGGAAGGGGGCATGCGGTGGGGAAGGGGGCATGCGGTGGGGAAGGGGCATGCGGTGGCGAAGGGG